>JAZFAV010000008.1:15322500-16572500 GCA_037954035.1 Rosalia funebris
CGCTTATTATGTGTATAAGATATCCCAAATTTCAATCAATTATCTTCAAAACTAAAGGAGAAAAGGGGGCATACCATGATCCTGTTAGACCCGGTATATTTGGAAGTCTTCCTATCAACCCAAAAAATTAAGTCAGTTTTATTGTTAAATTATAAGACTGTATTTCCTTCTTGATGTAATCTATAACAATATAATTTTCACTAGCCGACCGAATACGTTTTTATTTAAATATGCCTAGCTTAACTGTGTAAATTTGTAAAATGATTAAGCGTTTTACCATATTTAAAAATTAATGTATTATCGAACGTATATGAACTAAACTAAACACATTAAATCAGCTAAATTAAAAGCAAATGAGGAACAAGGTACCTCTTCCGCCTGGTAAAGCTAAAGATAAACTGTTTCTTATTAAAATTGTATTTTTAGAATATCCGCCGGTATACGTTTATATGGAAAGACAAAATTTATTAAGGCAATTGAGATCCTTATGTCTTGATGGAAGTGCCGCGCGTTGTTTCTCACCATCGACTCGCAGTAATTAAGTTTCTTTTTAGATAAACACATGTTTACAGGGCGGCCTTATCCTAACCAACTCTATTAGAAACAGCAGTACTGCAGCATTCTTAATCCTACGTTTTTTTATCGCATCGCCAGTTATAAATATTTATAATGTATGAGGCTAATTATAAATTATGTTTACATTTCGTGAAATCTGATTCATTGGAAACCGTTCGATAGTTTTTCTCCTGTCTATAAGCCTCGGCCGCTATGATTTTACAACAAAGTAAACTTGGTACAACGAAATAGCAGGAATCTGCAATATGAATGCTTGAAATGTGTCACATCCAACGCAAATAAGTAAAAACAATTCCACCATCGTGCTTTCTTATGACCCATGGACAGGGTGGGGCGTGTCCTATCCACCTCAAAATCAATATATGTCGTCTGGGAGACGTCCCCGATCAGAATCAGTCAAAACCCGATCGATCCGACACGATTTAATTGAGTGATCGTGCTAACGAAAACAGTTCACCATTGTACTTTTTCATGACCCATGTACATGGTAGAGTGTGTTCTATCCACCTCAAAATCAATAGGTGTCGTCTGGGAGACGTCCCCAATCAGAATCAGTCAAAACCCGATCGATCCGACACGATTTAGTTGTGTTATCGTGCTGAACAAGAATAAATGCCGGCGACAACGATACACACCGCAAACATTTTGTTTTTTCAATTTTTCTTTACACGATTACGTTACTTTTCCGCGTATAGTGGAGTGCGGAAAAGTAAAAATATGGAAATGGATAGTACTTGGGTAGATTGAGTTCAGTACTGTATCTAAATTTCCAATCCCTTAGAACCTTTTTAAGGAGATAAATGCCTTTTTTGAGGCAAAATACTGACCTATTTTAAACATTTATGTTGTGTCATCGTTTTAGTTATGTAATGATCATAATACCTCGAAGTCATACGACGTATAGTCATCTAGATTTATACTTTTTACAAATTATTATCACTATTTTGAAAACTGGGACAATCTCGATATACAGTGTATAATAGAACCATGGTGCCTCCATTATGTATAGTCAGTTTTAATATTAATTTTCAAACTTTCCACTGTCTGAAATGTGTTGTATAATTTGGCACCAATTTCGCATCAATATACGTATTGGAACACACTAGTTTGTTGTGAAATAAACACCGTAAGGCCATGGTAGAATTTTACCATTCGTTGGTGTGACTTTATACCAGTAATCGAGTAAAAATCACGACGGCATCTGATGTAAAGTTCACCACCTTTTTGTGTAAGCTTTGTTTCAATTTTAGACCTTCTGTCTACATTGTAACATTTGTCCGCAAAAAAGTAATATTTGACAAATTCAAGTTTTTTATTCTTCAACATAAAACTGTGACGATACGGCTACAAATGGAAAAGAATATCCTCGACTCATCTGGTACAATGTCATTCGTTTATCAAAATTGTCCACAACACGAGCACATAAAACCGGCTCTATTTTCCGAATAACACGTTGAGTGTTTGCTTTAAGGTCATTGATTGTTGCTGGCTGGGTGGCGTACACTTTTCCCTTGACATAACCTTAAAGAAAAAAGTCCAGTGGTGTTAAATCACATAATCTTGCAGGCCAATTGAAGGCAGCATTCCGCGGGACAACATGATCAGGAAATTTGGTATGCAACAGAGTTATGAGTCCACGTGCTGCATTACACATTGCACCGTCTTGCTAACCAAATTGATGATTTGGTGAAAAAATAAATTGTTTAACATATCAAGATAGTATTATCAGCTTTATTAAGAATTATAGTCCAATTACTCCATCATTCCAAAATGCGCACCAAATCGTGCATCTCTGTGGATGCATTTTTTTGTTTTTTTTTCGTGAACAGCTCGTAGATTTTCAGCACCCCAAATTCCAAAATTTTATTTGCTGACATATCCGTCAAGAAGAAAATATTCATCGCTGAACAAAATTTGGTTGCAAAAATCAGCATCACCTTCTTTCTTTTCTAATAGCCAATCAACAAATGCACAACGTTGTAAATGGCCTGTAACTTTTAATTGTTGTGTCAACTGAATTTTGTATGCAGACAGATGCAGATATTTCTTTAAAATCCGACGCCAGGTGGCTCTTGACATATTCAATTGTTGTGCACGACGTCGAATTGATGTGTCTGGATACTCGCGTACACTTTCTCTCACTGCAACAATATTTTCATCTGACCGACAACGACGAGGACATATTGGTGTTGCCTTATCAATAGCAGAACCCGTCTCTTCAAATTTCTTAATTAAGTTACGAACTGTTAACTCTGTACTCGTTTCATTTTGTCCTAATTTTGTGCGAATTCTCCTTAATGCAATTATAAATGATCTTTCAATTTCACAAAACAGTTGTACACAAACTATTCGTTATTGAACTGTTAATCGTGGCATATTGACGTCGTAGATGTAGATGTTGTTGTGCAATCCTCAACGTATTGTTTATGCTATTGCTTATTAATGTCACCTAATATCATTGACCGTTGAATTTAGAGCAGCCGTTAGATCAATAAATTGTTAAACTCAAAACAAAGCCTAGTCATCAACTTCAGCCGCAACGGTCCATTTTTATTACTAAAATAACGAACTTATTGTGGTCGGTTATAGTGTATATATAATTATATGAGCATCAACAGGATAGGACGTTTCACATCGATAGGGGAACACGCATGAGGCCGTTGCATTGGAATGCGAAAACAACCCTTGTCGTTTAGATAAGTTTTATACTTAAGCCAGAGTAGATAACAGTTCACCTCAGTTTCTCACTTGTATTATACGGTTTCACTTGTCATCTTACTTTAATATAAGCTTAAAGTAAAATAAATATGTCTTTGTTACAACTCAATCTTGCCAGTGCTTTTCTGATAAAAAAAGGAAAACTCGCACGCACAGTTGTTAAATAGTGACGCCTTTTTTATCTTTGAGAGAACACAAATGGCGCGCAATACAAATCCTATAGTTGCATCTGAGACACCTTATAGAATACACTGTTCTATTTTTCTTTTTAATATACAAAATTAATTTCTTTATTGCACTAATGAAATTTTGATGTATGTAAATTATATGTATGTACTAGTACAATCCCAGAAAATATTTATATATTCGTGAACCAAATTCTTAACTATCATATTTGGAGTATTACTTGTATTTTACACCATTAATAGTGATAAGGTTTTACCACGGCAGATTTTCAACAATGTGTCATCCATAATAGACGTGATGCCTTATTATAAAGTTAGTCTTAAACAGATTTAAATAGAAATTAATAATTCGAACAAATAAATGACGTATCGGTTGTACTAATTTAATTTTACCACAAGCAAATATTAGCATTTTCAATATCTATTTTGCATAAAAGCAACTTACTTGTAAATATTTAGTACGCTTTCTTGGTTATTTTATTATTCAATAGATCGGTACGATAAATAAAATATTCATAGACACATTGTGTGCCAGTCGATAGCCAATAAACAGAATCTTAGTACTTCACATAGTACTGTAGATTTAATCATTTGAGGCAACTATGTACATACAAGGGGTTCCAAAGTTCTTGTCATTTTATGCAAATAATCGTTAAAATATAATCACAATAGATCCCTGTTTTAACTTATCCTGTCTAGGCGATTGTTTTCACATAATTATTTAATTAAGAACTAAAATATAAAACCAATTTTTTAAAACTTACGATACCTTAGACAGGTACTTCATATATGACAATTTTGGTTTACATTGATTTGTGCAAAAACGACAAATTCTATCATTCTGAACACAAAGAAAAAAAAAATCGCAGCGCTTTGAAATTTTCAAAGTTTCTTTGGGATACTTTGAGGCTGAAAGTAAATCATCAACATCCTTAGTCTATCCATTATTTGCAAAGTTATTCCAAGTTAAGCAAATATCCCTAAATACGCAATGTTTTACCTCTTTTTTAATCAACATATTCGCACTGAAAAAAAAAATCAAAACCAATAAATGCGACTTGTAAAGAATACAGTTTTTAAAACCCTACTTGAATTGTCTGTACGATTATTGTTTCCCGAGAAATTAATTACCAAAATTATCTAGAAAAGATTTACGATGAAGTCACTGAAAAGAATGTATTTGAAAGTCGTGGATTTTTTTAAAGGCAAGCAGAATTTTGGAAAAATTTTTTTCCGATGGTTTTCAGATGATTACTCAAAAACTGCTGATGGTAAAATATTTTGAACTCAACATCTGAAAACTAGAAACTTGGAACTTCAATTTGCTTTTTTTTAAATTGCTCTCCCATTATTTTTCTCCAAGTTATAGCCCTTTGAAAATCACCTAAAAATGTACGATTTTTTTTAACCCCTTAATTTTTGTGCCTAGTGTAATAGCATACCACTTTGTAAAATTCTCGATAAAACACATATTTGGTTGCTTTAAGTAACTTAAAAAATAAAATGATGTCAGGCAATAACCAAATACGTGAGAGCTTGGAACCATATCTCTAAGCATGAACCAATTGGATTTTAGGGGAACAAAGACAATTTCTATGCATGCAAGTTTTTTAAAAAGAATTTTTGTTTTAATGTAGTGTATGTACAAGAGAAACCATTATTCCAAGTGAAGACCCGCTGTCAGGAGAGTGAAAATTTGTTCTCCGCTTCCTCTCAAAGGCGGTACAGTGAAATCTCTCTTGAGCGGACACCTTCGGGACTATTAAAATACGTCCGTCTAAGGGAGGTGTCCGGGTATGGGAAAAATGAAAAAATAGATATGTACACATACATATTTTTTATTTATGTACATACATAATATGTGCATAATAGGGTAGGACTTTATTGTTTTCTCATACACATTAGTACCAGATAAAAAATCAAACAGATAAAAAATATAACCTAATTAGGCTTAAAAAAATCAATTATAGTAGTTTGACGGGTGTTAGTTTTAAGTATGTTGTCTTGAAAATATAATTCTAAGTCAGATAACATCTGCATTGCTGTTGAATCTTCTTTAATTTTGGCAAATTCTTGAATCATTTTCACCATACCCATGGCCTGCTGATAACTTATAACATTAGATTGATCGGTTATGGTTATTTCTTCATCGGATTCGTCAGAGTCAATCAAAGTCACGTTGTCGCCTTTGTTTACAATTTTGTTAAGAGAGGTATCATCATCATCTTTTACTAATAAGTTATTATCGATGGTAATGAATTCACCTAAATCATTTTTTCAAGGCCTATTACTTCTGCATTTCGCCATATTTCGGATAAAACTGACAAAAGTAAGTTATCTTCTTCTGAAAAATCATCATTTTCCAGATTATGGTTATCACCATCATTTAACGTAATTCCTGCCTTTTGAAAGCAGTTTTTTTATTGTTGTTTCCGTAACTTTTTTCCATGCAGCATTTATAAAATAAATAGCATCTAGAACATTAACTGTTTTAGTAAGACCTTGAACAGTATCAGCAGAATCTATTTTCGATAACAAATTCTTAATTAAAGTGGCCCTGTAAAATGTTTTAAAATTTTTTATTATGCCTTGGTCTGGCGGTTGAATAACTGATGTGCAGTTGGGCGGTAGGAAAATAAGTTGAATGTTTTTTAACTGAATGTCTTTAGGATGAGAGGCAGCATTATCCAAAAATAGCAATTTTTTTCTTTTTTCTTTACCCATTCTTAAATCAAAATCTTGCAACCATTCTTCCATTATAGCAGATGTTATCCAAGCCTTCTTATTACTTTTCCACATAACAGACAGCTGATTTACACTAATGTTTTTAAATGCCCTTGGATGTTTTGACTTACCAATAACTAATAATTTTTCTTTATCTCCTGCCAGATTTACGCAATGCATAATGGTGAGTCTTTCTTTGGATAATTTTCCGCCCACGCATTTTTCACGTTTAAGTGCTAACGTCTTGTCAGGTAAAGCTCGAAAAAATAAACCTGTTTCGTCCGCGTTAAAAATGTTTTTTGGCAAATAACCTTTTACCAATGAAGATATTTTTTGTTTAAAGTTGTCCACATCTTCCATATTAACACTTCCAGCTTCTCCAGATATGGCTTTAAAAGCGATGTTATGCCTTTTTCGAAATTTTTCCAGCCACCCAGATGACGCACTGAAATTATCGCATTCCAGGCCGTTTGCGATCTCCTTTGCTTTGGCTCGAATTATTGGTCCTAGAATTTTAATAAACATGATTTAAAATTACTACAATACGTACCTCTATAATTTTTTATTTACCTGATAGTGGAATTCCCTTATTTCTTGCCTTTGTGAACCAATCATAGCAAAGTTCGTCAATGTGTAATCCCACTGGCTTTAAAAAACTTCGTTTTACACTTGAATTAACATTGGAGTGAAATTTTTTTAATAACTCGTCTTTATTTTTAAAAATTCCGGCTGCCTGTGTCTTTCCTATTTTAAAACGGTTGGCCAAAACTCTAACACTAAGTTTATTTTTATTATAGATTTCCAAAATATCAATTTTCTCTTTAAGACTTAATACACGACGCTTTGCAGACATGTTTTTCTCTATTTAAAAACACAATATATACAAGACAAATCAACGAACTAACTCAACTAACCATGAAAATGACGTGTTATGTATTCGTTAATGCTCGCGGGAAATCACACACACACACACAATGGGGAAGTCCCCAGAATGTTTGTCACCGCGCGCCGCTCTCGCTAATAGTGCAGCGTTGCAACATTTTTAATTTTGTGTCCGTTTAAGAGAGAATTTTACAAGTTTTGTACTTATATATTGTGTCCGCGTCCGCCCAAGAGAGAGTCCGCTCAAGAGAGATTATGTCTCATTGAATTCTCTATACTTCATTCCGGACTACCCAATAGTGTCCGCCTAAAGGGAACAGCACACCTAGTCCGGTGGTGTACGGCACGTTGACGTACGGCAACACATGAATTTTAAAGATCAAGTAAATAAATGGAACACATCTCACCTAGTACGTCACGTCAAACTTAATACGGCATGGCGCGGTACGTTGACGCGTGTTCTGACTTGTGTATCAGTTGAACGCGGTCTGCCGGAGCGTTTATAGTTCATAATGGAGGAATCCTTAATAATTGCGGTAGAAAAGAGACCTCTTTTGTACGACAAATCTTTAACAGCCTACAAAGATAACAATGCTCGCGAAGAGGCATGGAAAGAGGTGGCTGCCGAATTGAAATTAGGTAAGTAAATAGTGTATGTAACTTTTTTGTTTAATTGTTTGTCTATATTTTGGTATTCACCAATTATTTATTTTATTAGTGATATACAGAGTGTCCTTGGTTGGACTGAAGTTGATGATAAGCGTTTAGTTTGAAGTTTAAAAAAACTGTAGTGTTTGCTTGTTAAGAAAATAATACACAAAATTACAAAGAAATTTGTAATTTGTAGTGTTCAAAAATGAAAAAAAAAATTCAAAACAAAATCATTTTGTTTTCGAATTTAGAGGAAACTTACATAATTACAACTTATTATAATATCTAAAAGCATACAAAATTATTTATGTATAATTTCATACTGCCAGGGAACTTCTCCGGCCGGTGACACAAACCAATCAGCAAAAGAATTACGCACATCTATAGCTTGCCTTGTCGGTCTAGCATATCTGTTAGATGGTTTTAAGGTCGAATCTCGTTTGTTAACTTTTTCAAAATTATTATTTACAAGTGAATGATCATATTTAGTATCATGTTTCTCGGTAGCTAAAAAGTTGTGAAGTACACAACAAGTAACTGTTATTAATGTTGCAAAGTCAACATTTACTTCTATACGTTTAAGTAAAATTCGCCAAATGTGAGAAGTTATGCCAAATGCATTTTCCACGACCCGTCTTGCTCGTGACGTAAACGTAAACGATAGCTAAATACTCGTTCACGTTCTGTTAAATTTTTACCCGGATAAGGTCGTAATATATTCTCCTTTAAAGGAAATGCTTCATCTGCTACTAAAACTAAAGGTGAAATTGTTTTTGTTTGTGGAAGAGGCCTATCTTTTGGTATTTTCAATTGGTTGGAATTTGTTAACCAAGAATGTCCAAAATTACTATTGGCAAATACACCCCCGTCGCTATTTCCTCCGTATGCACCAACATCTATTGCTATATATTTGTAATTTGCATCTACTACTGCCATTAGAACAATAGAAAAGTAGCCTTTATAATTAAAATATTGTGAACCGGAATTTTTTGGAGCAAAAATACTAATGTGCTTGCCATCGACAGCTCCCAAACAATTAGGTATATTCCACTTTTCATAAAACTCATCACATATATTTTCCCATTTAGCTTCATTAGGTTCTGGTATATATTTTGGCATCAAAACTCGGCAAATTTCAGAACAAGTCTCCTTTACGATAGAATTTACAGTAGATTCTCCCATGCGATATCTATAAGCAGTATCTCGAAATGATATTCCGGTGGCTAAGATTCTGTAACAGGAAATTCATGTTAGGATTTATAATATACATATTTATTAATATATAAATACAGATAATATATAATATACAGATTTATTAATATATGAAATTATTTTATAAGTATGGCAATTTTTCTTCACTATGAAAATAAAAAAAATATTAATTGGTTAGTTAACAACGATATTCTATTTGAATCTTGTGACTAGTTTCCTTGTTTTGAAGCCAAATACTAAAAAATACTTTAGAAAGACAAACTAACTGTTATAATTATATTAACCTGAAATTTGGCATTGCTTTCCATTGAATGGCAAATTAATTAATTTATATATCAGTTATAAAAATTGCCCATCATAATAAAGAGTTTCTTTTTCAGATATCAATGTAGCTAAAAAGCGATGGCGTTCTTTAAGAGACTCCTTTATGAAATATCACCGTACTATGAAGTATAAACCAAGCGGATCAGGAGTTGGAAATAAAAAAACTTGGTGTTATTACAGTTATATGATGTTTCTTATTCCGCATGTAGAATTTAAAGAAACAATTCACAGCTATACAGAAAAATCGCAAGACGACGACGAAGAGAATGAAGAGATGGTTGATGAGTATCAAGAAACACAAGAAGCTCAGAAACATACATCAAATGATGTAACAACTGAAAAGGCTCCACCGCTTCAAAAACCAGCTGTTGCAGTTGAGACGCCAAGTACATCCAGGCCTATTAGTAACAAAAGCCGTAAAAAAGTTACCAAACCGGTTGACACTACTGATGAGAAGTTATTACAAATAATCACTAAAGAACCAGATTCTGATGAACAATTCTTATTCAGTTGTTTGCCACTTCTAAAGCGTCTTGATGCTAAAAAAAATCAGCTTACCCGTATAAAAATTCAGCAAATACTGTATGACATTGAATTTAGCAACGTTTCGAGTAACTCGCAAGTTCAAAACTATATCATTGAAGAAAGACCAGTATCCCAAGTTTCGGAATACTCTACTTCTAATTCAAGTACTTCCTATATGATATTAAGTCCTCAAAGTGATACTCAACATACATCGTGGGATGTGTAGTAAATTAATAATTTCGGTAGCCTACATTTTATTTTTCCAACTAGGCTTCATTTAGATGAATACTAAATAAACAAATGCTTTTCTTTTGACTTTAAATTATTTATTTACTGAGACCTTATATAAATTTAAGCGTTCCTTATTAATTAACCTACTTACCTTAAAGTAACAACAAGTCTTTCTCTTGCTGTAATGCATTTTCGGTAGTTCGTGCTTTGCTTAGTTATTGCATCTTCCACCTGTGACAAAAGAGCATCAAACTGTGATTTTGTCATACGAAAATAGTGGAAATATCGGTCTGGGTAATCCTGAAGTTCTTTACATAAACGATGGTACTCCCCATATGCAAGCCTTAATTGATTAATGGGATGAACCCAAACTTTTTTTGATATTTGCCTGCGTTTTCTTAATAAGTACAATGCTAAAGCACGCCTTGAAACACTTGTCAATGCCATAATGCTATTACTGCTCTTGCCGTGTACGATACTGACTGGACGTGCTTGGTGGAATGTATGTTACGTAGTTTACCGTATACGTCAACGTGCCGTACACCATCGGACTCGGTGTGATGCTCCCTTAATAGAGTTGTCCGCTTATCGGAGGTGTCCGTTATGAGAGGTTTCACTGTATTTCTGTTTATCCGCCTAATTAGAAGCCCTATCGGCGTATAACTTTATTATTTTTTATTCAAATTAATATCTCGAGTGATTTCTGAAATATGGCCAAAAATGTTTTTTTAGAAAACTGCTAACTGCGTTTTCACCCTCTTAAGCCAAATATCCGTACGCAAAAAAAATATGTGCAACTTATTTCTCGATGGTATTCCACTGTGCAAAGTTTTATCATTATCAGGGACAATTCTGTCACTGATCGTCAGCAAAAGCAAGGTGAATACTTTTTATTGCAACTATGGTGATGTTCAAATTTATATCAATATATACTTTTATTTGTCTTGAACTATATACTATAGACAATAATATTTGTTGTTTCCCAAACTTTCCTTTTCAACCTGTAAAAATCCCTTACCTTTCGTAATACTTCAAACTCTATAAAGCTCGCTACAGACTATGCGTGTATTCGCGAATAGTGTGTAGGGACTTGTTCGCTGAAAATCGATTCGTAAACAACATGACTGGTGTGTTCGCAGTGATTCGCTCTTGGAGGCGGTAAATTGACGAATAGCTGACGAATGAGATTTAGAATCCAAGTAAAATTCTTTATGTACATATTTCTCCCACAAAAACTACACTAAAATATTTGTGGTTCATGCAATAATTATATAATTTTAATGTTGCACAATCAATATGTTTATTTATTTGTATTAATTTACAATAACAGGACACTTTTATTATGCCTACGATGTAACCCCATCGATCCTCGTAATTGGGAAACTACTAAAGTGCAGTATTTCTTTTTAGATAAATTCGAATCCTGCAAGGATTTTAGTTACGCCATTGGTCCATATTTATAATATATATATCACACATTGGGTAGCTTACCTTCATCTTGTACAGTTCGTCTAGAATACTTAACACGCTTCCAAAGGAAACTTATTTTTAGTTTCTTTGTTAATTCTGGTACGTTATTAAAAAAGTTCCAGAAAAAGTATTATACTGACGGAAATAATTAGAGTGCTCCCTCGGTTCTTTTGCTGTGGAATTAGTAGTTTTAGAAGTTCCGCGATATAGTAACCATTATACAGTGTGATCTATAAGTAACAAATATTTTTTTACATTATTTCAGGAAATTTTATATACATATATTCCTGCAACCACCTGGAAATGACTTATCCTTTTGAATTAATCTGAGTTAATGAATCTTTTTAAAAGTTTTGATTGTATTAAGGCGCGTGTGATATTTAAACGTATTTTTATTTGTTTAATGAACTCTATAAGATTTTTTGAATGTTATTTTTAATTAAAAGGATCAGAAGAATATTATTTTTAATTGAAAACGAAATGAATTTATTGTACTATTGAGAATTAATCAAGTATTTTTTATAATTTTTAAGATTTACTTTGGATAGTAGTAAAAAGAAAATTATTCCTTATAATATTGGTTGGTTTTTATGGTGATAACTGTCATAGGAAAATAGAATACATAGGTATTTTTCCATATACAATTGTTTTGGCATATCCATTTGAATTTCGATGTATGCATGACAGGCATAACACTGTGATTAACATATTTTGAACCCAAACTTTATTGTCGCTTCTTTTTTCTTTTTACACTTATTTTTACTTATTACTATTATTTTCTGAAAAGAAAACCCGCCACAGGTAGGATTCTACATTTGTCCCGGATGGGAACAGAACGACAGTCAGCTGTTTCGAACTTATTAGTTCCCATCAGTGCCGTACACGGTACACCGATCCAGGACAAATGCCGAATCAAATCCACGGGGTATTCTCCTAATTCGATACGATGTATGTCAGTAACATATAAGTCGGGAATCGAGAAAGGAACCACCAAACCGCAAAGTAGTTCTCGAATAGCAAGGCTATTACATAATCGCTACAGGAAACAACTCCACACATAGAATCCTATCTGTGGCGGGTTTTCTTTTCTGAAACCTTCTGATCGTGCAGAAACTCGAGAAAGGGATTTAGGATAGCTTTTAGGTATAATTCAATGCCTGGCGGGGCTTTAGCCCGTGGAGTAGTTGTTACTGCTAACAACTAAACAAAGTAGTTGGACTAATATGTTACTGCTAACAGAGACGTTGACATGTTGAGTTGTTGGACACGACGTTGAATTGAAGTTTTCGAGTTTTCAGCCAGGCTTTGGTTCACAGCAACAATATTTTCGTCAGAACGATCACTACATGACGTACAAGGATGTGTGGCTCGACCAATACGCCAGGAGGTTTCTGGAGTAGTGGTTGAACCCCTCTCTTAAAATTTGTTCATTAAATTCTTAATGATGTTGGTTGATGATACACGATTACATCCAATTCTACACGTAATCTTCGCCGTATACTGTCTAATATTCCATAATTTATTTTCCTGTATCCACAATTAGTACACCTAACCTCAAACGTCGCTGTCAATTGTGTTCAAAATGGCTGCAATTTAAAACCTAGTTAGTTAAAATTAATACACCCTTTACTTATATATCCTGACGTTTAGTAGTAACTTATAAAAAAGCAACTCCTATTTCTTTTGGATAGATGTTCCTGATGGATGAATTGGTTTTTTTTTTGAGTTAAACAAAAGAAGACCTTCGTTATTTTTATACATACTGTATTTACTCATCTAGCAAATACGTATATCCGTTCTTGTTACTTTGCGAATAAACAAATTGCTAAAATGGCTGCAATTTAAAACCTAGTTAGTTAAAATTAATACACCCTTTACTTATATATCCTGACGTTTAGTAGTAACTTATAAAAAAGCAACTCCTATTTCTTTTGGATAGATGTTCCTGATGGATGAATTGGTTTTTTTTTTGAGTTAAACAAAAGAAGACCTTCGTTATTTTTATACATACTGTATTTACTCATCTAGCAAATACGTATATCCGTTCTTGTTACTTTGCGAATAAACAAATTCTATTAATTCTTTCAATTCCACTGTCTGTAAAAACTTCAGTTAAGATAAACGAAACATAATTACATTATTTCTATAGATAGTAAGAAACGTTCCTATTGTCGTTCGCAAAAGTTAATTACCCGGGGGTAATTACTCAAAACGATTAAGTAGAGTTAAGAACTGTTCGTGAAACTCTGGAAAGATTTTAGATTTAGATTTTGTGTCGCCAGGTCTTAATAAAATTCTTCTAAAATCCTGATGAAAATATAAATCGCTTTAGTGATTTTCCTTATACGTATAAATAAGTGTTACGCAAGGATGGAGTTGTTATCAGCGATTATAATGGAATTAGATGATTAGTAATATTTTTGGGTACAATTATCATTTATTTTTATCAAAGTAACATTCCATAGAAAAATGTTAGTGTTCATTCTTTCTTATTTTTTACTTACTACGATTACATAAACGCATTATAATTTAATACCAAATTTGTCTGTTAGATCTTAATTCAGTCTTAAGTCTTAAGAAAGATCGAAATTTTCCTGTTCTATCCACATACTACGATTTAACTTACCAGTGTTTGTGAATTATTTTAGTTATTACAGAAAATATATTTAGGATTTATAGTTGCTGAAAAATATAATTATAATCACTTCAAAAAAATTACATATTGTATTAATGAATTATTATTTATATCAATTTACAACAATTTTTCTTCTTTTGCAAATTTAAAACATACTACGCATAAAGGAAAGGAATGTGTGTGTATGTGTTTACTGTTATCTTACATAAACACTTATTTGTTCAATTGTAAATAAACAAATAACTGCATAATGAATATGTAGTTTTCTGATTTTTATTATATACTGAGTATTTATAGATTACAAATATATATTATTGTTATGCTATTTTTCTACCGAATTATTGGATTTTATATAGGCGGCAATTAAAATACCTACGCCTATTTCATTTATAAATTCCATTCTAATACATTATTTACAAGTCTTATTATGTCAGTCAATTTATTATTATACATAAATAAATAATGTAAAACCAAAGTTTGTCTTTAACAGTTTCTATGGTTTTATGTATATTTTTCTCAAATTGAAATTCAGTTCTAAAACGTATATCTTGAATATTGTAAAATTATACATACTTGTTTGGTTTATAATATTCGATTTAACATACAATATCTAAGCTTATCCGGAATTGTCCTAAGTGATGTAACATAATCACTATGTCAATACTGCTACATCATGGTTAATCACGGACTGATGTTTAACAATAACATTCTTTTTTACTAAATAATAAAATAACAATTTGTTTAATTACCAAATACAAAGATTTCTTTACTTATGTACCAAATGCATATGCCAGTGTGAACAAATAAAATAGTTGCAGATTCTTGAGACACAAAAGATTGTCACTGTCCCATAAGCAAATATGTTTTGTTGGTTAAAGATCTTTCAATATGGTTTATTATACGAGGTGTCAATTCTACATAATTCCAAGAAATCAGTTTCCCAATGGCTAAAGCCCTAGTCCTTCAATTGCTGTTTTAATGATTATTAAAATCAGTCAACATGTTTAGCAGGTATGGAATTTTAATTTAAACATTTTAATTTTTTGTTATTGCCCACTTCACTTGCTCGACAATTTATTAAAATTTGCATAGAATCCCTTCGTCGTCCGAAAATACTGTAACCATCAATTGTTCTATCAAAGATTGCTTTTCCTTCAACTTTTGGTAGTAAAATTCCTTACATGGTCTAACAACTGCTTTGTTGCTTTATTGTGAGCCTCACTGATACACTCATGCCAAGGTACACTCATCAGTACCAAGTTTTTTTCAGAAATTTCTCGCCTGCACAATTGTTTTGGTGTATCATTCATCTCCAACTGACTGCCGAGACCAACTATTTCACTATTTTCATGATTTCCTTCGTTCTTGCTTCCAAAGACCTCTCACATTTTAGATTATCCCGAACCTGTGGGGATTCAGGGTTATCTAATACCAAACTCAACTGCTCAAGCAGATTTCAGCCGGAAAACTGCTTGAGCGAGAATTTTACCTTTTCTCTCTTTAGAGAATTTTAGTCTTTTCTCTTATCATTTTCTCGTGGACAATTATTAGCTTATCGTTGTTTTTACAACCAACTTCTGACCAAACTTTGCAAATCAACTTTTCCAAAAATAGATTAAATAGAAACTGTGCAACTTGTTCTTCTCCTACAAACTGATGCATCGTTCAACTTTATATTGTGAAGATGTTTTCTCATCCCACAGTATTCAGGTAGAATGCTTGTTATAAGACGTAAGTTTTTCCTACAAATTCTAGAAAACAAACAATGAGAGTCTGGACAATTGCCGCACTTGGCACCTTTCCGTTCATCTCATAATTGATGAAATTCTTCGTGCATCTTTAATTACTTGATTTATTACTCTGATTGGTAGTGTGATAAAACAAAGCAAGCCGAACAATGTTCAAACTAACAGCTCTCCTAGCTATTCTATCCACAAGGCAATAACCTCATAGGCTATCATCGGCCTTGTGATAGCAGTATATATATATATATATATATATATATATATATATATATATATATATATATATATATATATATATATATATATATATATATATATATCCACCTAACAACTTTAGATTCCATTCCCCAGATTGTCTATAGGAGATATAAGTCTCTCTTAGTTTCCTTTCAAGGTGGAGATTAATTAGTTTAGTGTCAAAGGTGACATCAAGATATTTTCCTTCCGTGACAAATGTCAGTAGTAGTTGATAAATACAAGGACTCAGATGCTCTTGTGCTCTTGTTTTCCTTCTGAGGAGAATCATTTCTGTCTTCCTGGAGTTAACAGGCAGACCGTACTATCCGCGCCAATTTTCTAGTCTAAGGGATGTCTGCATTGTTAAAGAGCACCCCTTTGAATTTTCCACTAAGTAGTATTATTAGATCATATACCTATTCAATGGTGTAGATGCCCTCAAGGTTGAAGCGACTTCACTGGATTTCACCATTGAGTCCACTACTTTGTCAGAAAATTTGCTGGTGAGCATAGTAACACCATATAGGGAAGTAAATCCTCGTTTCTACCACGAGCCGTCATCAGAAACACTACCGTCCCCACAGGGATTTTAATGTTCATGTGCGATATTCAAACTAACTTCTACAGCTTCCGCGCGACCCTTTTCGAGCCATGCGAGCCGTCACTAATTCGACTGTAATTTTGAAGCTATTGTGAATTCTACCTTAAAATTTTGGGACAATAATTTTGAAGGTTTAATGTATCGATTTTCATTTAAAAAAAATCCGATTTTTTGAAACCGAAAAACGAGAAAGTCCCTTAAATTACAAATAAATCCCACTATCGATTCTATAAAGTTATTGCGACAATATCCAGCTTTCTGTAATGTTAGTAATTGTAATATTAAAAATAATTTGTGGTATTGGTTGTTGCAGGTGATCCTGGAGTTTCGGTGAGGGGGGAGCCTGGCCATGCGCCTCGGCCTGGCTTCTCTGCTGGTCGCGCTGTTGTGTTCCTTCTGCCATCCCCTTTCCGTCGTCGCCATCGCCAGTCCCACACTACCGAGTGACGGCCCGTCTCCGCCGCCTCGCGCCTACCAGTCCTCCAGCACGACCAGCGATCGCTCTGCACCCCTCAGCCCCAGTCCCGCAACCGATCCGGAACAGTCGCTCTTCCGTTCCCACTTCTTGAGCAACCACCTGGAAGATGATAAATGGAGGACAGCGTCCAGCGAGGAGGAGGAGGAGTACAACACCACCTTCGACGGCTTTCCCAATTCCACCGACATACACGACTTCAAGGACAATCTCACGGTTGGCGATCTTAAGAAGGAACCGTTGTTCAAGAAGAAGGAGCTCACCGTGGGGTACCTCACGGCTGTCAAGGGAACCGTCAAGGAGAGGCAGGGGTTGCAGATTTCGGGAGCGATAACTATGGCTCTAGACGAGGTAAGGCCTTTAACATATCATCGTCAATTAACATCATTTATTTGCCACAATTTATGTAATATAAATCTAATATCATACCATCCTAATAATATCTTTATACTAACACCATAGCAACTTTCAATGTGACATTAATTTGGAACATGGTATCGTATAAAAATAAAACGATTAGTCAATGAAACTGTATAATGTCCAATTATAATATATGCAATTCGAATTCAGCACCATGAGTGGAATTACATTCGATTAACTCTGGGGCAGCCGAGATGCCGTCGCATGAACTTTGATATTTGAATCGATGTAGGTACAAGCAAGCGTTCTCCGCTCTTTGCTCCCCTCGATTGGTAATATTCTTAGACGTTTATTTTAAATACAATATAAAACGGGACTGACTGAAACATGTTTTTTATATATACATTTCTTTCCCCGTTGTTCTATTTATTCGAGTATTCATTAATATTCATTATTGTATTATGATGTATTTTTGTGAACTATCACTGTGTAATAACAATGACATGAGTTGGACTCTGTTACGCCAGAGTAGACGCTTCAATCATAACTAAGGCTATGGGCAAGCGCTGCATACCATTGGCGCTTCGTGTGGAGGCATGAGTATTTTTTTGCAACGAACGTTTCGTTTATCAAATCCACAAATCTTAGCTATTCTAAAATAATACTACATACTCATAAAATTTCGTCGTAAAATTTATATTACAACATAAACGATGTATTGCAATTCACCGAGATAACTGTCTTTTAATTTCTAAGCAGTTTTAACGTAACTGTGCGATGATAATGCTGAAATGCGGTAAATGGTCATCGAACCGTAGTGGGGGGGACCAGCAATGCACGTTTTACGGCCATGGGGCCGTAGTTGGTCTTGATTTATCGATCGAGGTGTACGTACGGTCTGCGTTGTGTTAGATGAAACGTTTTAATGTAATATAAAGTATGTTGCACGTGTGAAAGTCCAGAAAATGTTTACATGCTCACCAAGTGGAAAAGTTTATTGATGGATTTGATGGTTTATTCTACGATGGAAAAATAATGTGTAAAGTATGCGATAAATCCTTAACGTGCTGTCCAAATCCCACTGTACACGTCATGTGAATCCTCTGCCGCATCAACGTAGAAAACAGGGCGTGTCCTTGCAAATGTAGGTTTGATTTATTGTTGATGTTGATAGCCTATAATATTCCGCTTCACATACTGGATAAAGAACCATTTCGAAAGTTTTGGCACCAATTTAATACGCAGTTCCACTGACCAAGTCACAGAACATTATGGAGCGATGTATCAACTGTACGCGATGACATTATAGAGAAGAATACATGTAAGTTACAAAATAGACAAGTGTGGTTATGTGTTGACGAGAAGGCCGATCATAAAAAATATTATATTGTAAATATTATAGTACGTGTACTGGACCCTCTGCAATCGATATTTCCATTGCTATTAGCTAGCGAAAGACTCACTGAGGATACTGGCAATACAATTACGCAGGTGGTGCTGAAGACGTTAAGTTCAGTAGCGAAACGTCGATTCAAGCTGAGGGTAGGCTGTCCTAAATTAGGCGAGGGAGGGGGGCTGTTAATTTTTAATGCAATTTATATATTGAATAGTTGAATCGCAAAAACAACTTACCTATATTTTTTTGTATATCAATTCCATTCGCCGCGTTTTCTTTTCTGCAAGAACATCTATAGTTCTTGAAATAAATTGATAGGTTTTGCCACTTTCATTTTCAGTTTACAATTTCAGTTTAGAATTAAATATGCGTCTTTAGTTTTCAGTTTATCTTCTAAAGATAAATTATTAAGATAACCACCCTTATTAATTCGAAAGTCTACTAAATCGGCGCTGTCTAGGGCCGCCGTTATCCTAAAAAGTAACACTAACCACTACGAGTAACGAGAGGTCAATATTATAGCCACTGTATTACGCAAACTGATCGATCAGGCAAGCTAAATTACATGTCATTTTTCGCGTACTCCCTTCTCCTCCCCTGCACCGCGGATCTATCAGTCCATTAAAACCAAGCCGCTGTCTGGGCTGGCTGTCGACAGCCCAGACAGCGGCCGGCCAAGTCTTGCGCACTACCGGTTGCTGGCGCTTCAGTTTAAATGGAAATATGTATGATAATATGAATAGAAAGTGTTTATCATTCTGGCAAAGGCAAGTGGCAATATAAAAAAGGGGTCTATCATCTAAAATATGTAGGGTAGGTTGCGCCTTACAGCCTTAATAGACGCTTCGCCACTGGTTAAGTGATGTTTGTGATCGATGGTGCCGCGACAATGCGTTCAGTAGGCCGTTCTCTTTCACAAAACGGTTGTAGATTGTTACATATTGTGTGTAAAGTGCATGCTTTACAGCTTGCGGCAGAAACTATTCGAAAATGTTTTCCAATATAGATGATTTAATAGCGAGTACAAAAAAAAAAGTGTTTCAAAAAAACGTCTTCGAGTTTCACAGAAAATGTACTGGAATTCCCGAACCCGCACAGCCGATCCTTACACATTGGGGAACACGGTTGAGGGCAGATTTTTATTAATTTCTAGCAAATAAAACCTGTAATACTACAATTCAATCCTGCCGAGGCTGCAGCTATTAAGGACAGCCAGACTGAATTTCTAGATACTTCAATTGAAACTGATTTAAAAACTATTCATACCAACTATAAGGGAGTGCATCACGCAATAGAGAAATTACAAAATAGTACGTTGGCGTTAGCGGAGTCCCCGCAAGTAATGAACGTTGAATGAATGTCCATAACTCCTCTCAGGAGCATAAGGTCTCAACAAATGCCTTCCATCTGGTTCTGTCCTGGGCTGTCTGTTTTGTCTGTTGCCACGTTTTTGCAATTTGTTCTAGTTCTCCTCTGACAGTTCTTTGCCATGTCATCTTTGGCCTTCCTATTCTTCTGCTACCCTGTGGGTTCCATTCCAAAGCTCTCTTACTGATGTTATGGTCTTCTCTACGCAGTGTGTGGCCTATCCATTTCCACTTTTTCATTTTGACTTCAATTTAAATTCGTTGTTGCTTTGTTACATTCCACAGGTCTTCATTACGCATTTGGACCGGCCAAAAAATACGCATAATTTTGCGTAAGCTCCGATTTATGAAGACTTGTAACTTGGAAATGGTTTGTCGGCTAATCTTCCATGTTTCTGCCCCATATAGAAGTACGGCTTTGACGTTGGAATTGAAAATTTTTATTTTTGTTGAATTAGAGTATTCTCTGGATTTCCACACACTGTTTAACATCATTGATTTGGTTTGGTTTGGTTTCTCATTGATTTGGTTTTTGTACTGTTAATTTTGAAACCTACAGCTTCAGCTTCTCTTACGAGGTTATTTAATTTAGTTGTCATATCTGTATCGTTATGTGCGAGCAGGCAAATGTCATCTGCATAGTCAAGATCTTCTAGTCTTGTAAATGGTGTCCACCATATGCCATGCTGTCCCGTGGTGGCTCTTCTCATGACCTCGTCTATCATTATGTTGAATAGAGAGGGAGATAATATACACCCTTGCCGTACCTCCTTTTTAATTTTTATGGGTTGGCTTTGTAGTCCTTGATGGGATACTCTACTTTGCGCATTCTTGTACAGCTCTTTTATGAGGTTTACTATCATTGCTGGAACTCCTTTTCTCTGTAATGCGTTTCAAAGTTATTTGTGTTGTATGCTGCCAAATGCACGTTCGAAGTCTATAAACACTAGGTATAATGAGGATGGCCACTTGACTGACTGTTCTATAATTATACGGACTGTGTTTATTTGATCAATACATGATCTGTGGGGTCGAAAGCCCGCTTGCTCAGGTCTTAATAGAAGTTCCAGTATGTGAGTCAGTCTCGTATGTATTATATGAGCCTGGATTTTGAGAACTGTGTTTAGCAGTGTTATTCCTCTCCGATTTTGGCACTGACTTAAATCTCCCTTCTTTGGTACCTTTACTACCATCCCATCACTCCATCCATGTATAAGTTGTTCTGTGCTCCAGACGTCTATTAATATTGGATATAGCAAGTCAGTTAATAAAGTCGCATCTAGTTTTATGACTTCTGCAGGTAAGTCATCTGGTCCTGGAGATTTATTGTTTTTCAGCATCTTTATCGCTTGTCTGATTTCTGCTTTACTTGGGATATTGGTGTTTATATCATCTCTCACGTTCATTCCAGGAACAATTTCAGCAATTTGTTCTTGATTTGCTTCTCCGTCTTCATTCATTTCTTTGAAATGTTCATGCCAGCTACACACTATAGATGATGCAAAAAATAAGCGCGTCAAAAGTTCGAAAGTATATTAAAGAAATACACCGATTTTAACAGACTAAGACAAATTTGTGATGATACTGCTAACAGTGATAGTTCGTCTACAGATCCATTAAGTGAGTGCAAAGAGTATTTTACATATGTCTGTATTACATCAGTATATGTCGAACGGTCGTTCTCTAAATATAAGAACATATTTTCACCACAGCGAACTCTGAGACAAATATGGAAACTTGCCTGATGCTGTAAAGTATTTAGGTATCGTCTCCAGTTCGTGATGATGATAGTCATGATGATGCTAGTTCATCGCGCTAGTTAAGAAGATAAGTACATACATTAGTATATTTACTTGGTAACAGTTTAATGCGTTTGTTACCAATTACTTTATATTATTAGTTTATTACCCTTGTTACAATGCGTACGTCTATGGCGCGCAGCAGGGACGTAGCGTGAGAAAAGAATCTAGGGATGTGATACAAATTTTATAAGAGGAAAAGACATTAACCTAAAATGATAATGCCGAGGTATATATCCTAATTTTTAAAATGAAGATCGATTCTTCGCTTTTTGTTTGTCCAGCGATAACGTCTATCACTGTTTCTTCAAATGCTCGAGACGATCTCATATCTTCTAACAAGGCACTTTCAATATTTATTAATGCTAAAGCTGACAGACAGTCTTTCTTGCTTTCGAGAATATCGCAGATAAGTTTTTATTCTCTTTAAACATGAAAATGATCTTTCCTCAGAACTGCTTATGGCAGGAATAGTCAAAATTAAGCGAAACAATTTTGATGACTTTTGATTAATATATTGGTGAAGCTCAAACACAGTACTCTTTTTCATATCGGAATCATTATAAATCACTGAAAGATCACTTTTTAAACGATTTGCGTCAAAGAATGTTCCATATGTATCTACTAAAGAAGAAAATAGTCCGTCAGGAAAACGTTTCACGCATTAAGTAAATTGTGTGGAATCTAGATTTAAGAATTTCAGTTTAAAAATTGTTCACTAATATTCAAAGTAATAACGTCCAAAATTCATAAAATACGTGCGTAGGTGCTTTTCTTATCTTCTTCAGAAATTAAATCCAAACGCATTCTTTTACTTGGTTGATTTTCTAACACAAATCTGTCCATACGGTCCCAAATGTCACTAAATTTGTTTCTCATTTTTTGAATATGTGCTTTGAAATCGGCGATCTTTTTATTGCAGTAACTAATATCTGATATTTTTGTCTGCAGAATTTTAAATAGACTCTCAGAACGTGGGAATAGTTGCAGCAAACACTGCTAAGAAAAAATTAAACTTAAAGTCGCGCAATAAACTTAAAAGGCGTCTAGTACAAATAACGGTTTCTCAATCCCATTCCTCATTTTCATTTTCCACAATTACCTGAAACAGCGCTCCAAATCTTCCTTATGCTATGGCGACAGTCGCCAAGATGCGTTCTCATAATCGCATAACTGAGTCCGGAAATAACGACAACACTCATTCAAGGTTCCACTGTTGACTGCGTAAGATCACTGACCTTTTCGCCCATCTAACGCGTAGTTTGCATATAACGTGGATCATCGCATTTCAGTACTGTAGCAAGTAACGCGGAAGTCCAATAATTTCGGGCGCCTTCACGACCGATTTGAAATAAAAACATTGATGGTAGCGTTTAAAGTAAACAATGTATGTTTGCGGTCGGTTTAAAATAATTGAAAAATTGTAATAATTCGATTACACTTTTAAATAACATTAATTTTCCCATTTTTTAAGGGATGCGACGCATCACTTGCATCCATGTACGCTACGCCCCTGGCGCGCAGCACATTTTCCACAGCCTAAGTCATAACTTGTCCATTTCACGTTTATTTGTTTTCCTGTACAAATTCGGCACATACTTTATTGTTATTCGTCATTATAACAATACATATAGATAGTTGGAAATATTGAGACGCTTAAAATGGTCACCCTCTACGTATGTTTTTATCGCTACCATATTAAGCTTTTGGATCATACAGCACAGAATTCAACAGACTAAAAATCTATTGATATACCCTTTATTATAGTGTTTATTACATTTAGACTATTTTCTACTTGAAAAATAATTCTTAAATTATATCTGCTCTCTATAAAAGAAATCCATGGACCTGAACTATTATATCATTATTCATTAATAAGTAGATAGACCAGGCTCGTCATATATTATTACAACCATTACCATGGCCGTGTATCTTGTTCAGGGGTATATTTTGTCTACAATTTTAATATTGATATATGGTTAATTCTAGACTAGATCTGATTTCCTAGTAATAATTTAGAGAAAATTATGTTAACATACATATTATGTAGACACACATACCACGATATACCGAATTAGAAATAATATGCCTAGTAATAAGTTCAAATAGATTTAACCCACTACTTCGGCCAAGATCACAGTATTAGAAAATAGAAACTCCATTCAAATTATACTTAATTAATGAAAATGTGGATGCTGTGTTCGCCCGTCAGGCTATTACAGTCATTTCATACATACATATACGTATATAAACGTGTATTCTGTGTGATCAGACCGAATTTCATCAACCTAAAACAAAGTTTATCCGTCTCTGTGTCAACATTCGTTTCTAATTAGAAATAAATGTGTTTCGGCTTTCATTGATTTTTATCGGAAAGCGTATAGTACATGTAGGTACATATGTGTATTTAATATGTACCATATGGAAATAATGTAATGAGACATTTTTTATTCCTGTACCGTGAAACGTAGGCAATTGGGTAATTGCCAACTTTTAGGGTCAAAATGGGCACGCCCTCTATTGACTATAAGTATAACTACAAATTACTTCAGATTTGCCTATACTTCAGAGAAATGTGAGAAAGTGTTTCATTACATTTTTTCTTAGTGGTACCAAAATTTATAAATGAAAAAGGGTAATTGATTACCTTGTTAATTAAATATAGTAATCACCTTTTTCAAAGGTAATTTAATTAATATTTAACACTTTTGTTTTTTCAAACTTCGATTTTTCGACTTTCGACTGTGGGATGTTAAAATATATGGAAACTACAGTAAACAGAAATGTGAAAAATGAGCAATAAATTAAATGCCACTATTGGCTTAATTGAATAATGTTTTCTAAAGAGAATTTGATGACGTAATACATGCAATATCTTATCTCGTTTTTATTTTATTATTTTAATATCGTATTTAATTATTTATAAAACTTAAATGCATTTTAATTCAATAGATATCCTGAAAAGCTCCTGAGCTTTTCAGGATATCTCATCAAAAAATCCTGAGATATTGTTCTTATATGCCAATGATCATAGACAAAAGTGCGATAAATGGGATAGTGTAAAATAGAGTGGATAATAGGAAATAATGGGATAGTAAATGGGATGCTATTTTATGTATTTGTCTTTAGCATAGATATGTACAATAACACATTCGTTGAGTAAAACTATACCGAATTGACTAAAGATGTAGACGGGATAATATCACTTACGATACTATGTTTCCGGTAATTCCTCAATATTGCATATTCAATATTACCTGTTTTATGAACACAAGCACACAAGAATAAATCGAATAAATCAAGAGACTCAAATTTCACAAAATAAAACCCGCCACAGGTAGGATTCGACATTTGTCACGGATCGGAACCCAACGACATACAGCTGTTTCGTACTTATTAGTTCTCATCAGTGCCGTACACGGTACGCCGATTCAGGACAAATGCCGAATGAACTTTATGGCGTATACATCTTTATCGATACGATCTCTGTCAGTAACATATAAGTCGGAAATCGAGAAAGGAACAACCAAACCGTCAAGCGGTTATCAAAGTAGTTCCCGAATAGCAAAGCTATTACATAATCGCTCTAGGAAACAACTACTCCTCGGGCTAAAGCCCCGCCAGGCATTGAATTATACGGAGAAGCGATACTCGACCCCTTTCTCGTGTTTCTGCACGGTCAGATAAGGTTTCAAAAAATAAAACCCGCCACAGGTAGGATTCAACATTTGTCCCGGATCGGAACCGAACGACATACAGCTGTTTCGAACTTATTAGTTCTCATCAGTGCCGTTTTGAAACCTTATTTATAAAAAATTAATAAATTTTTACATAAAATCAACATTGCTTCAATTCCTGTCGAAAATGGGAGCCTTATTTTCAACACTGTGCCTTTTACAGTGTTGAAAATAAGGCTACGTCTTTCAAAATTTTCAAAATAATCAAGATATCTAAGAAACAGTTGAAAATAGGTATAGGGAAACCTGATGGAACTCATGAAATTTTCTCAGGAATCCAAAAATGAAATAATATACCGGGTGTTCTATTTAAAATAAGGAAGTTACTGGTTACGGGATAACCGGAAGTGGTATGACCTTGAAAATATTTCAAAATGAAAGAGAATCTTGAATAACCCTGGAGTCCAGAAATTCAGAATTCTAGTTTTTTCTAACCACGAAAACTTTTAACAAACGGCTACCGTGAGAAATCCTGTATAATATGTACCCTGTTCAAATTTTGCGATAGCAAAATCTTACCTCTTTTAGTAGAGTGAAAATTGCGGTTACGGTACATAACTTAATGTAATTAATTTAAAACTTCAGTATATGGTGCATAGAACTAATACAATACGTTATAGAGGGCGCTGTTTTATATTTCACTAATATAAGTCAGATGGGACATAGGTATATGCATAACTGTGAAAATATATATTATGTAAGTAATTTAAGGGTTTAATATTGTAGATCATTTAAGTTGTTTTGTCTCTGTTTTGCTTTTTTTTATATTTACTCCTTCGATGTTTAGTTATAGTAACTACGTGTTACAATTGCATTAGGCATTCTTGGTATAACAATCCACACTATGTGATAAAATTATACCACGCATGGTTAGTGGTTCGTGGACGAAATTACGATTTTATTTCGACATTAATTTTTATCAAACTTATATTTATTATCGTGAAAGTAGTCATTAAGGCAACTCTCTTCCTAGCTACTTGGGAAAGACAATTTCCTACTTCAGGGTAGACGTGAAATTATTGGTTTAACTGAAAATTTCAGAACCAATATTTCTACTTTGAGATACATAGAAAAATCGTAATTTTATAACCTCAAAAGTAATTAGAGATATAAATAAAAAGCCCTAAGATATACCACCTAAATAGTTCTGAAAGTATTTCACATTCCAGAGGCAACAAATTTTGGAATTTTTACAATTTTGTTCGATATATTCAACGATGAAAAAATATATTTATCGAGCGTATTTGACTAGTCTTTCATATAGCAACAATTTTTATTAACAACTTTATCTCATTATTTGTACAAGCGGGCCTTTATTAACTGCTGCCAGTTTTGTAACACAGCTCTGATAATGCTTATCTATTGTTGCAGCAAAAATTATAAGCTATTTATATGTAAATTATGATTAAGGCACCTTCTGTCATTAGCAATATATTGATATTATTACTATGGATTACAGACCGCTATCCCGTAAATAATTTCAGCGGTAAATGGAAGTTGCTCCGAAGTCACTAAATGAAGTCAACAACGATGCAGAACTACTGAAATGTGTCATAACAGGTGATGGATATGACGTCGAAACTAAGGCTTAATCATCCCAGTGGAGGTATTCGGAATCGCCAAGACCGAAAAAAGCTCGACAAATGTGGTCGAATGTGAAGGTTATGCTCACTGGTTCGATTTTGCCGGCATGGTGCACCATGAGGTCTTGCCACAAGGTTAAACGATCAATAAGGAGTACAACCTACAAGTTCAACACCGTTTGAGTGAAGCAATTCGAAAAAAAACGCCCGGACTTGTTGCGAAACAATTCATGGCTTTTGCACCACGATGCATGCTTGTTCATGAATTTTTGTCCAATTCGCCAGCCTCCATATTCGCCAGATATGGCTTCGTGTGACTTTTTTCTGTTCTCAAAAATAAAGAGAACTCTAAGGAGCCGTCGTCTTGCAAGCATAGATGAGATTAAAAGCACATCGCTGAGAGAGCTAAACACTATCCCAAAGATCGAGTTCCAGAAGTGTTTCAGGGATTGAAAGAAGCGCTGGGCGAATGGACGAATGTCGATGGAAATGGGTATTGTCCACGTTTATGTGACACGTTTAATGCTTATCTATATGTCTTACATACATTGCAAAAATAGACAAAAAAATTAGGAGAAATTCAAATTGTCTCATCAACCTAACAATAATAATAAGTAAACTGAACTGAAACAAAACACGAGAAATAAATATTCACTTCAACAAATACAATATTTAAAATATATATATTTGTTTTCAGATTAATAACGATCCTACCATTTTGCCCAACGTGACGTTGAAACTAAAGTGGCACGACACTAAGGGTGAAACGGTGGTAGCAACCAAGGCGATGACCGACATGGTTTGTGAGGGTGTCTCCGCTTTTTTTGGACCTGAAAACACTTGCTACGTTGAGGCGATTGTATCACAGGCGAGAAACATTCCCATGATAAGTTATGTAAGTACACAATACCTTCACATAATCCATACAAGGCTAAAAAAAAAAAAATGTACATTTCTGTAAGTGACTGAGTTCGATCCAGAAGAATTGTAAATTTTGTTTATATGTAATTATAGTAATATTTAGAAATAGAAACATATATGATACTAAAGTTCATAATTTTATTATTAAATGATTTTTTTTTAACTCACTTGGTAATTTTTTTTTAATACTTTGAATGACGTAAATATTTATTTGCTTTATAATAGGACAGAATTTTTACAGAGATTTTAAAGTTCAATATGTCCTCCCTTAGTGTAAATACTGTATTGAGCTTCAATAATGCCTGGGTTGTTTTTTTTTTCCATTTGGAATGGAATTCGTTGCTTCAGATTCCCTTAATTATTTGATATATTAAAATAGACCAACAATTTTAAGTAAACCCACGTAGGGAAATTCAAGGTGGTAAAATCAGGTGAACATGGTGGTCATTCAGTTGGTCCTCGTCGTCCTATCCATCTGCCAAGATCCGAAAAAATTTAATTTATAATTGTTTCAAAAAAACAAGATTGACATGTTTCAAAAAATCATTTAATAACAAAATGAATATTGTGCGATGTGTTTAATACATATGAAGCTACTAAAGATTGAACGTACATTTTCTTACACAATTAATTATTATATCATACAAGAAAACGGATGATAAAATCAATTAAGGTCATAGACTTGGTTTGTATGTAATGACTTAAAAACAAAAATAGACCAAAACATATATGTACATATATTACTTGCTTACCTCATATTTGTCATAAGAAGCTATACGAAAGCTATGTAGAATATAAATTATTGATGTAATTTTTATAAGGGTATATTTATTTTCCAATTATCATAGAAATAATGGGGAATAAATAGAAATCGGTAGAAGACATGTAAAATACATGAACTAATAAAGAAACGTTATCAGTAAAATGAACAAATTGTAAGGAAATATTAATACAACCTTATGATATATACAGGGTTTCAGAATATTATCTGACATAGCATTAAATATACATCATTCAGATACTAAGTAATACAAAAAAAAAAAAAACACAAAGCTCCACACGAAATGAAAAAGTTGTAATTAACATCCCTCCATCTCTTCTCTATGCTTATGGTAACATTCATAGTAACATATTCAACATCACATACAATGAGCAAGTCATGGCCGGTCGGTATAAATTTCACCACCTGTTCACGTGGTGACCGTGCCTTAATATCGGATAAATTAATCTCAGGTAACAACAGTTCAGCGAAACCAAAAATACAAGCCCTTAACCAATTTTTAACATACTAGTAATTTGTAGCTGACAATATCAAACCTGTTTTTAAGATGCGAAGGAGTGTTTTTTTCTTTTTACAAAAAAAAATTAACGCTACGAAAATAACTGAAGTGTGTACTTTGTTCTAATGTTATCTGACTGGGTAAGTACTATCAAAATAAGTTACTATCTTAAAAATCCACTTTCCATATATCAGAAAAAGCTTCCAGTTGTGAAGGCGGGATTAGTGTAAAGCAATAATCGACAGTACACGGAATATCAACTTGAATTGCGCTAGCTGTATTCATCCTGAACCTAACAATTTAATGGCTCGACACAGTGGCGTTCTATCGTGTGGGGTATGAGGCTTTTTATTTTTAATGGATTCTCTTACAATTAAACTTTAGGTCTCTAGTAGTGGTTTCATTGCCCTACTAAAGTTACGTCAGATATTATCGTGAAACCATGTATAATGGAAATTATATATGTTACCATTTTAAAAATAGTTCACCCATTAAATCGTTTTATTTTCGGAATGTCCAATTAAAATTTGTTGTCCTGTTTAGTTTGAATTTTAAAAATGCATCTGAAAATTATAGTAAATATAAAATGTTCTTTCACAAATTCCTTAAATCAAAATAAAATAATAAATTAAGTAAAATAAAGTTTACTTGGTGGTATTAATATCATAAAAAAATATTAATAATTCTTTTAAAATATACAACGCCATCACAGAATTATTGACAGGCCTGTTGTTGAATGTGTATTTATCATCAGATTTAACTAAAAATAATCACAATCACAAATAACATTTATTGAACGGACAGTAGTTAGTATTTCATTCGCCATAGTTATCCGTTATTTAGTATACAGAGTTTCCTCCGAGGTCTTCTTGTTTGAGCTTTATTGGTTATTTGATGTTCCCTTATCAAATATGATTTTTAAAGCTCCTGTAGCTAATTTTCAAGAACTGGAACAAATAATTGTTCAAGAGTATACAACCATGCCAGGTGATAACAGTGTATTAACGATCTTCATTTTCATAATTAATAACTAAAACTAAACTATACAATAATTGAAGACATTAACAAAAACAGTTATAAAAATTGAATTGAGTGAAGGACCCAGCGACAAAAAGTCTTTATTTTCTCTTCGTCTCCTGGATGTAAGCCTTGAACAGGTTATATGTAGGTGAAATAGACGCCTGTGATCTCGTCTTAGAGTACGCAGTACATTGGATTTAGAGGTGCGGAGAATACTAGAAGCTATACGGGAACTCGTTGTTGGATCTCTGTCAAACTCATTTAATATCCGTCGAGAAATTCTTTGTTGTTGTTGGCTTTGGTTGGCATTATTTCGATCCCCCCCCCCCCCCCCCCATGTAAATTTCCTAAACCTTTCTCTATTGATTGCTAGTGAACTCTTATGGACACATTACGACTAGGATGTGTTCTCTGTGGATATCTCCTTCTGTATTCTCTAGTGGCCGCCCTTGAGTTTCCATTAGCAAATCCATATACAATATGGATATCCGCTATTTCTCGATTTGAAAATCTAAACGGCATTTTGACACTACTGGACAAGTCTATGTTAAAACTGTCAAAGGTTGTTATGAAAACCAAAGCCAACCAGGCGTGGGAAATATTGATTATCTCGAAAAGTGACAGAGAAAATAATTATAAACTGAAAAACAATTAAACTTTAACACCTTGTATATCGAAAACAAAGACATTTAGGAAATTTGTTTATATGGATATTTTTTCATAAAAAAAAACGTTTCCTATCGACTGTCAAAGTTTGTCACGAAAAACCTGGTCCACCCTGTACATAGCAACCATGCCATATAATTTTTTGTATCACGATAAACAATAAAATTAAAAATAAATGAAAATAATAATAATTTGCAAGTATACTGGAACAAATAATTGTTGAAAAATTAGAAAAAATGCTTTTGATGGCAGGGAACGTTTTCCATAGTTATATTAATTTGATTTCATTTATTAATAAAAACGTTATTAGTCAATTTTCAAACTTGTAGTTCGTTATTATTTTATCTCTAGAATTAATTTCACATCTACCCTTTATTGATGTTATCAGTACAGTATGTTAACTTGACAAACCGACATTATTATTATAAGATTATACAAGATGGACGTTTTCCATTTCGTGACCATTTCCTTTGATTGAATTGGTATTCCACGTGTAATTCCACGTTGACTTCAATGTCTAACTTTACTTTTCAGAAATGTTCCGACTACAAGGCATCCACCGTTCCGACCTTTGCCCGAACTGAACCACCCGACACGCAGGTAAACTCCGGGTACTGCCTAAGCCAGTGGCGGCTCGTGGTATCCATATTAGGGTAGGCGATAGCGGCGTATGAAGTTCATTAAATCATAAAAATAGCACCGCAGGCGAAAATTTTTAAAATTTTCAAGGTCACGCGTTTTCCTGGTACTTCAGAATTTCAATGATTGAATTTCATTTATACAAAAATATAGACTTTCACAAGCATTTTTTGAACTTGATACCTCTTTGTTATTCGTGAGTAATAATAGTTATTGTGGGTATAAATAAATTGGAATAAACGAAATATATTTATTGAGTATTATACCTATATTATGTAAATTGGGTTGGCAATAATACATTATTTTAGGGCGCTTTAGGGTATAGGCCTCCTCCTCCCCTCACAGCCTTCCTTAACCATCGCCATTATTGACTGACAATTACAAAGTGGATACCTACTACTTTTTATAATTTAAATTAATGCGCCTATCTTTAATTAATGAAAATTTGTTAATTATATTTTCCGTGAAGTCATCAGATTTCTGAAGTGTGCTAAATAATTCCTTTTCAATTGAAATAAGTGCAAGCGACGATAAACGTTCATTCTTCATAGAGTTCCGACTATGCGTTTTAATACGTATAAACAAGAAAAATGTCTTTCAACCGATGTACTTGTTGCTGGAGTTGTAGCAATTAAAACAATAAGTTTAAAAACCTCTGGAAATATTTCTCGAAATTCATATTCCACAAAATATTTCAACATTGACTCGATATTTAATATTTCGAATTGATCATCACAATATATAACCCCTAACTCGTTAATTAATTTCTGTTTATCAAAAACGTTTTTATAAACAGTATCCAAATTTGAAACTAAATCGGTTGGGAATATTTTACTGTAATCTTTAAATTTTGAAGAATCGGCGAGAGAAAAATATAATATTTGAGACATATCCGCAAATCTAACTTCTATTTGTGTCACAATATTATCAATAACCTTGTAAAACAAGATGCGCAAAGATGTTTTTTCATCAGTGACAGTAGCCTCATATTTAATTCTTTTAGCTAACGGTGCAGAAGTAATTCTGCTTTCCGCATTTTCAAATGATTCATTAAATTTTGACTCATTTCTTAATGATTTAATGCGATCTCTGGCCAAAAATACTTGCTTTTTACAATAATCGATATCTAAAGACTTTTTTTGAAGTATATCAAGTAATGTATCAGTAATGTCAAAAATATTTTTATACACTGCTGTTAAAAATGAAAACTCTAATTCGTTCATAAATTTAAGATACCCTTTTGCGCCATTTATTGACTCTGATGCTGATGACTTATCGTTAATTATTTTTTTAAAACCGTTTTTAAATCCTCCCAATTGGAGTATAAAACGTTAATAATTTTTGAACATGAAGCCCATCTAGTTTCACAATAAGACGGAATGCTTTTCCTTGCTACTGAATCGAGTATAAATGTTCGTTTGGCAGACTGATGACAAAATCCTGGAATTGAAGTTACACTTGCAAAATAAATACGACAATTCTTAATATTTTTGTTCCATTTTGCAATACCAAATTTAATCTATGTGCGCTACAATGCATAAACAAAGCTGTAGGAGCATCATCTTTAATTTTTTTTTGTAAACCATTTCGTGAACCCGCCATTACACTTGCACCGTCATAACACTGTCTAACTAATTTGTTTTTATAGTCAAAGGGACTTAAAACAGATGTAATTAAATTGTACATTGCGTCGGCCGTTCGATCTTCACTTACGTCATGAAAGCCTAAAAACCTCTCTTTAATCTTGCCACATTTATTTACGTATCTGACTGAAATTGCGCACTGTGTCTTTTCGAGGATATCAGTAGTATCGTCTGCTTGCACTGCAAAAAATAATGAGTCTTTTATTTCTTAATGTACGGTCTGCATGAGATATTCAGAAATACAAACTGTTAAATCGTTTTGAATGGTTTTAGATAAACCAGAAAAAATGTTTCCTACTGTTTTTAAATGCTCTTGGATTTCTATATCCCGTTTAATTATCAAATTAAATGTTTCACGAAAATTGCCTGCATTAAATGAATTGCTTTTTTCATTATGTCCCCTAAACGATAATTCTTGTCTTGCTAAGTGACAGGTAACATCTATTAAATAGCCTAATAGAAGTCGATTTTTTCTAACTTCTTCGTTATATATTTTTAATGACAATGAAGACTGCATATTCAGAGCATCTTTGATTGTTGATGAATTAATTTCTAAACGTTCGAAATTGACATAACTAATCATGTACTCTTTTGAAGATTCATGTTTTTTAATAGCAGCGGATAAATTTTTTAAATCTGAAAATCCCTGCAAAACCCATACATTATTTCGCCCTTTTGCAAGTAATAAACATGGCCAACAAAATAAACTTTGTTTAAAATAACTTCCACATAACCACTGATGACTTTCGTACCAGTGGGTTTTAAATGATCGCAAAAAAGTATGTCCCTGTTTTTTATTGTGTTTCAAAACATAGTGTCGATGTAGGACGCCCTTTAGTCAGAATTTCCCGACGATCATCGTCTTTTAGTCGAGAAAATGGAGTTTCTAATAATGAACAAATGATGTCATGAATAGGATTATCCATTTTGTTGATGAAATAATCAAATATGGTATTTAAATTAAATATTAAGATTAACAAGTTCAAATAATACTTATCCGTATAATTATAATGTACGTCCTCCTGGAGTAAAGTGCATCACACGATACACGAGCCGCGATCACTATTAATTTACCCTATTATTTTCTTAAAAATCCTAAAACCGTTTAGATCTTCAACTGTACCCACGTAAAAGGTAAAAGTGAAATTTGCAATTAGAATTACATTTATTTTACTAATTCCACACTTCTACAGTTAATATTAATAAAATATTAATTATATGCACTATTTATTTAACGATAATCGATCGACCCTGCCACACTTGTTACTAGTTGACAAAATCAAAATAGTCAATACCAATTTAATTATGCTGAGCCGCCAAATAGAGTAATGTCACGGCTTATTTAATGCGAAGGCGTCTTCGGATCTGCCGAAGAACGCCGATCTACTTCAGGCGCCGATTGCATTCGCCTTCAGAAGACGTCTGAGCTGCGATTATTTTGCCATTACAACAACGCTTTTTGTCGTCTTACCGACATCTGGTTGACGTGTAACTTCGATTTTTAGGCGGTGGGATGGAGAACCAAGCCTAGTCTATTTGTTCTGTTTAGGAATAAAATGATTTAATTCGGTGTGGCACGGCGCCGGCGCCGTGCGGTGGTATATATAAAGGGTGTTTACGGCACCAGCGCCGCCGACGGCGATAGATAATTTGATTAGTATAAAGTAGTTATTATTAATTATATTAAATATTTCTGTATTATCAGGGACGTTAACAGTTCATTGTAATTGCGCTGTTATGAGAAATGACATAAAATTTTAAAGGTAGGCGGCGCCTACCTTGCCTACCCCGACGAGCCGCCACTGGCCTAAGCTATAAAGCACCTATACATTTAAAGATTGTTATTCTAGGTTACCAAATCTGTAGTTTCTCTTTTAAACTATTACAATTGGAGGAAATTTTCCATAATATACGAGGAACCGTGGAATACCGTAGCGTCATCTCTGAGGGAGGAGGCCGAAAACAGGAATATGAGTGTGAACTACCAGAAAATGGCACAGGACCGTCATAAATGTTGTGCTGATAACTTGAAATGTTGCCACATCGGAGACTGGTATCAGTTCATTCAGGATACGAAGAATAGGACTAGAAGTAAGTGAATTCAATAAAAGTAGTTCTAATGATACTGTAGGTTCTGTATTAAAACTCAGTATTATTACATAACGCTATTATATTTCAATATAATAGTGTTAATTTCTTAACACTAATTTCTAAATGCCTTATATCAAATAACATAGCCTCTATAAACTAAAAATACTTCGTTATACATTGGTGTTCATAATAAATACCTCTTGATTTCTTCATTTGTGATTTTTTAAGTAGTACAGTAAGAAGAAAAATTATTTACCAACTTTTATAATATCAAAAATATATACTAAACTAGGCATTGCATATCAGATAGTGAGCTACAGAAGGTCTTTAGCATAAACATTTGAACTTTCTTATGATAAATCCAAGAATTTTGTAACAGTCTAAGCTTACAGTATATACATAATTAATAAAAGTCAGGCTGTTATCAAAAATCACCCCTAAGCCTCTAGACTCACTAGTTGTGTTTAAATTAATAGCAGACTCTTTACGACTAAAAGATATTAAATTACACTTACTAATATTGAATGATAACAGATTAGTCTCAAACCATCCATATATTTAAAGTATTTAAATTGTTTTGAAGCAAAATGCAGTCCTGCACACATTGTATGACAAGGGTTTACAGTTGTCCGAATAGAACAAAATTTTCGACTCTATACCCTGGCAAATATCATTTATAAACACAATAAATAGAAGGGGCCGAGAAATAGATTCTTGTGGAACACAATGTTGCAAATATTCCACAGAATTAAAACCATGATACTGAACTCTTGAAGAGTGAAGCTACTAAAGTCTTCTATTATCTAAATATGATTAAAAAAAAACTGACAATCCAAAGTTACTTAGTTTTTTGAATAAAATACCATGTCTAGCCTGTCGAAAATTTTTAGAAGAAATTGGTATAAATGACATCTGCCCGGGAAGCTTAGTGTAATATATTCAATGTTCATGGAATACCGGTCTCCTGTGTTTGTTGTTGCATCGAAGGATCCAGCCCCATCCCAGAATTAAAAATGTATGTTGAAGATGGCGGAACTTAAAATAAACATGCAAAAATAAAAACTTGTCTGTGTTATCTGAAGCTCATTTTTTTTGTGTAAAATCTGATTCTGTACTTTGTAATTTGTTGTGTTGATATATTGCTGTTTAACCTCTGTTATTTGCAGTCTATGTGTTTTTGGGTAATACAATGTCTTTAGTGGAATTAATGAATATTATGCAGACAGCTCGGTTATTCGAAAATGGGGAATACATGGTGATATTTGTTGACATGAATACTTATTCGGAAAAGGAGGCACACAAATATCTTTGGAGTAAGTATTTATTGAAAGTATATAATTCTATGTCATCATGATCAATTATTCAGATGTAAATAAATAATTGTAATCGACATTTTGGCAAGATTTCACAAAAAAATTGTAATCATATTTTCAAATGATGATTTTAAGGTAAATATTCATTTGCGCATATTTACACGCCAGCTTTTGCATGCGCGTTCCTGCGGATCGGTTTGCACGCACGCGCGTTCGTTCGCAGAAACTTTTAAATTTATTATCGTCTCGCGTAAATATCTTCCCCAATTGTGTGTGATTTAACAGAAAGCAGAAAGACATGTCTCGAAGAAATACAGCAATTACAGAAGTGCGACATTAATGTTAATGTATTTTATTTAAAATAATAAATAAGAAACAGCCCAAAACGTGGTGGATAACAACTATGTCGAAGCTGGCAGAATTTTCAAACAGTTTTTATAAATTAATTTATTATTAAATTAAAAAATCATATTTTTCAAATTTGTTACAATTATATCTCATGTATCTACCTTTTGGTTCCTCAAAAGAGTTTGATGGATCTTGGGGTTCAATAAAATCTGACATTTATCATATGCAGCAATTAACTACATACAAACAATGCATTATTCCTTTCATGATTGATTATTATTTATGAAAGGCTATTTTTTAGCTTTTATGATTAACTATTATTTATAAAAGGCTATTTTTTGAATGCACAACATACACGACTCTCAGCTTCCTACATACCACCGACACCGAAATCGACAAAGGATCTCGTCTCGTACTTACTTGAGCGTTTTTGCGCGTGAATAATTTGTGCGCGTAAATTTGCTAGTTATGAGTTAATGTTAAACTACAAATAAAATTCTGAAATTTGTCTAATATTTATCTATTATAATTATTGTCCTGTCTACTATCTATAATAAAAAACAGACAAAATAAAAAAAAATAAGTTAACATTCAAGAAATATAATATATACTTTTATAATTGCAAATAAATATAGAAAATATAAATCTTGAAACCCAAAATTAGAAGTGCAATTTTGTTTGTAGAACAGTTTGGTACATTTTTTACCTAACTGTACCACTTCGATTTAATTTTCATGATCTTGCAAAGAACAGTCCGATAAAAAGTTTTGAAAATGTTAATAAAGCCTATGCTTATCTTGTTTATAGAGCCGGACCATATCAATCAGTACAAAAGGTGCGAGGATTTATCCGACTTTGAGGGCTTTAAGAAACGCGCCAAATCCCTCTTTGTGGTAGCACCGACTGCACCTACCGAAAATTACAAAAGCTTTACAGAGAAAGTACAAGAATACAATTCGAGGGAACCGTTCAACTTTGCAGTTTCCAGTCTATTGAATAACGCCTACGAAACGGTATGTATGACATTAAATAATATAGTTTAATCCGTTAACAAATACAGTGTGTTCATTTTCTTGTAGTTTGTGACGATTTATGCGGCATATCTATTTGATTCTGTTAAATTGTACGCATCAGCACTGCATTATCTTTTAATGAAAGAACCTATTTTAACTGACAAGGTAATAACCGATATCTCCAGTAATGGAACAAGAATTATTGAGACCATTATAAAAATTAATAAGACATATAAAAGTAAGTATTACCATTTCACATTCTCCTCTATGAATATAAGTGATTGCAGTATAGCGAATTTTTCTAAATTGTACCTGTTATATTTCCAATAATTGTGGAATATGTGGATAAATTTTATGTAATATAGGACCCTTGCTACAATTTTAATTCATTGATGCAAAGAAACAATTTTTTATATAACTCACATATCTGTAAATTATTACAATATGTGTCCTAGGTTTTTAGACAATTTTTATTTAGAACTTCATATTTAAATTAATAAAAAAATCCCAGTCATTTGATAATAATCAGCGCCTAGATTTTTTACAAAATAAAGGATTATTATATAATACATGTCAACCATGATGCCGGACATCCTTTAGAAGTGTTCTACAGGAGATTTAATTTTTCACCATTATATATCAGATATTAGAACCAAAGTTTACAGAAATATTCTGTAAACTTTGCTAGAGCTACAGTCGTGAAGGATTAAATGAGACAATTCTATTGTTGTATATTTCTGTTAACATGATTCTTATATGTGCCTGCTCTTAGCAGAGACTTCATGCGGTAAATGGCCAACGATTGTATAGGGAATAGGATTGCTCGATCTCTATCTTTCAATGTAGACAGCGTCCTACTCCTTTAAAACATGTTTTGACGTCATCGCAGACTATAACCGTTAAAACGTTATTAAACTTATTCAGAAGTGCTGTGTAAATTCAGGCAATTTGGATAATATTTAATATTTTTCATGCATTTGAGTGGTGAAGTGATATTAAAGGGAATGTTACTGTTTGCGTAAGTATTGATTTAAGTTTGAGTAAATAGCAGAATGTTATTTAATGACTAAAAACTTGTTCCATATCTGACGAAATATTCGGTGGGGTTTCGAGAAATTATTTAAAAAAATAAGGCTAAAAGTAGAGATAGAGGATACTAATAGTGCTTAATAGATTAACAATAGATCTGTTATTTGATTTATATCTACCTAATGAGGTATAATAGCTTTTATATAGGTACTTTTCAGTAGTAAAAATATGGAGGTAGGTATATGGGTAGAATAGATAGGTACCTTAAATACATTTAAATATTTAATTAATTAGATGATTTATTTGTTCTGTGTAGGTAAATGATATGTACAAGTATGATATACTGATATAGGTACAAAAATAAAATACCTTTAAGTACGTAATAAGTACTTAATGGCAGTGTAATATGTACCTATATTGCTTTTAATAGGTACCCCTATTAACTAACACCATAATAGCAAAATGTGTTTTATATACACATTTTATATAAACAACGTCCTCTAAGTAATGCAGTATACCTATATTTATTTATAATTAATAGGCATGTATATCTACCCCTTAGGTATAAAGTTTTGAAAAATAATATGGTAGAGAATGTATTTTATGTCCATTTTAATTTCTTCACTACACTGAATTATAAGGTCCTTTATAATATGCAGTTTGCTAAATAAATAATGATAAAGTAACTCCCTATTTACATTCTTAAACTATAAATAATAAATACCTACCTAATCATTTATTTATTTACCTAATAGGTATAAAATATATTTTATTATCAAGAAACAGCATTGCAGTTTTAGGAACAGATACAACCCATAAAACATTTTGTTTCTCGTGAATATACACTTGCTTCTAATTTTAATAGCAATTTCAAAAAGGCTGTACATAATTCAAATTACAATACTCTACCTAATGTAGAACTAATATATATTTTAATTATACCTATACCATTTCAAAATCTAATTAAAATAGATTAAAACAGAAGGAAACGTCAGTAAAACCATATGAATATTATAACCCGTAGTCCGCGGTGACGTCACTATCTCCACTACTGCGGCGAAGAATTCGGCCGATCCAGCTATCCTACTCCCTATACAATCCTTGGCAAATGGCATCTTTGATGCTCTCCATGGATAATTGAATTAACTATTTAGCAGATAGATGGCCATAGTGTTACTCTACATGTATGTCATTGTCAAATATTTAATTTCTCAGAATCTTTTCTTCAGTTTTATATAAAAATTTTATTGTAAATACATTGTATTTACACTAAGGGAAAAAAAGAAAATACGTTTGAGAAACTAATATTTTTTTAACAAGAATTCTTAACCTTATCGATTTCTGATTTTAATTTAGTATTTTTACATATATAACAATTCTGCATCACTTCTGATGTTGTTGGAAGTAATACTCATCTTGTTACTTAAATATAACATTTCCGCAGACTTTGATAGACAACAAAAAATATATTTTCAACAAATGCCCGAAGTTTTTTCTCAAATATTTTAATTTGCAGACTAAGACAGCTATTAAAAGCTAAGTAATTTCTCAAACTTACTTTTTGTATACTATATGCCATCTTCCGATATTTGATTTTTTTCCTACAAATATACATATTTAACACATTATCCGCGATTTTCAAAGTAAATTTCACACATATTTTAATTATGTTCTTAATATTCAATTGTTTTATTATTTTATTGTAAGTGGTTATGACTTTTCGGAAATTTGCAAACAAATATAAAATTACTGTAAAACAAATTATATCCAAAACAACAAGAGCATTTTAGTGACATAAATATCACTGAGCACACAACGGTGCACCTTAATAATTTTTAAAGTTCCAGTATATACGCATAATCTGTTCTAAACGTTCAGAAATGGAACGTTGATGCCTTAAAATCCATTTATATGCGGAAAAAGCCTTTCAACATCTACAGTAAATCGCTCTATTATGGACAAAACAAGCAAGGATCCTATTATTTCATTGTGTGGATGCACTATGAGGTCTTAAATTGACAGCAAAGGGTATTCTGCTGCCCTAGAAGTAAATTATCTTGAGAGTGCTTCAATAACTTTTCTATAATAGAAGTTGTAGCAGAAGGCATTATTTAAAAGTTGTAAAGCGATTATTTCAACTTCTAGAATTTTTTTATAAATAATATGAACAAACTGATTAATTTCATGAATAAATAAAAACAAGAAATTAACACTCTCATCAATTGTGATTAAAAATATCATATTTTATAATAGATGAAGTTAAGAAGGCAATAGGAAAGTTGAAGAACGGGAAATATCCAGGAGTAGATGGAATAAAAGCAGAACTATTGAAGGGAATGGGTGAAGAAGGAATGGCGTTATTACAAAGTATATTAAATAGAGCATGGGTAACACATACAGTACCTAAGGAGTGGAGAATTGCAATAATAGTACCTATTTTCAAAAAAGGGAACCAGAAAGGCTGTGCAAATTATCGTGGGGTATCGCTACTCTGCACAACATGCAAGGTATATGAGATGATATTGGAAGGAAGATTAAGGAGGGAAGTAGATGGACAGTTGCATGGAGCACAAAGTGGTTTCAGGTCCGGTTACTGCACACAAGATCATATATTTACATTAAGAAATATAATAGAGAAAATGCTTCCTTATAACAAAGAAATATATATATATATATATATATATATATATATATATATATATATATATATATATATATATATATATATATATATATATATATATATATATATATATGTTGTGTGGACCTGGAAAAAGCATTCGATAAGGTGGTGAGAGAGAAAATATGGGACATATTAGAGAAAAATGGTACAGCAAAAGAATTTATAGAAGCTGTAAAATCATTATACAGTAAAACGGAAAATATAGTAAGGAAGGACAATATGGAAACCAAAACATTCAGAACCACACAAGGAGTGAGACAGGGGGGAAATCTTAGCCCACTGCTCTTTATCATTTTCATGAATGAAATAATAACAAAAGTAAGCAGAGAAAGTAAGAAGGTGACGGTAGGATACTATAAAATGAAGCCAGTAGAAGTGAGCGAATGTGTGTTTGCAGACGATATTGCAATAGTGGCAGACACGGAAACAAAGTTACAATTTAATGTGGATCTATGGGTGAAAGAGTTGGACAAACAGGGAATGAAAGTAAATGTAAGCAAGACAAAGGTAGTAGTTATAAGCAATAATAATGAGCGAGAAATGAATATAAAAATAAATAATCAGATAGTGGAACAAGTAAAAAGCCTAAAGTACTTAGGAGTAACCATAGAGGAAGGAGGAAAGCAAGATGAAGAAATAAATAATAGAATAACAACAGCGACAAAGATTTTTCATAGTATGAAAAGGGGGTTCATTAGTAAAGCAGAAATTAGCAATAAAACAAAAATGTCAGTTTATAAAACTGTATATTTGCCGACGCTACTGTACGGATGCGAAACATGGGTGTTGACAGAGAGGCAACTTAAAAAGATACAGGTATTAGAAATGAAGTATCTCAGAAAAGTAGCAAATGTTACGATAATGGATAAAATAAGAAATGAAGAAATAAGGAAAAGATTGGATAGCGAAAGTATCGAGAAGGTCATAGAGAGGGCTCAGCTGAGGTGGTGGGGGCACATGAAAAGATTGAGCGAAGAAAGACAAGTAAGAAAAATATGGGAAGCAAAAGCCATTGGAAAGAGAAAGAAAGGCAGACCAAGGATGACGTGGGACGGAGAAGTGGCGAAGATAATGAAGACAAGAGGAATCTCATGGAAGCAGGCTGAAATTACAGCAAGGGACAGGGTTAGATGGAGATTAACGATAAAATAGTGAAGAAAATCGTGAAAGTGGGGAAGCAAATGTGAGTGAAGGGAAGTCAGGTGTTCATCATACTTGATAGGTTTGGGATGAGAAAGAGGAGTGCATAAGGGAAGTGGTAGTGAAGTGACAAATGATACCACAAACGGAGTGGAGTTTAGATATAGGGATAGAGCAAAATAGGGTGGAATGAAATTGTAGAAGTTCTTTTAAGTTGTTTAACACGAAATGGGATATTTAGTTAAGTAACTGTAATTGTAATATTTAGATTATTTGTTTAAAGAAATGTATATTTAGCCTCTACACCTAACGGTAGGAGAGGTATAGATTATATTATATTATTTTATAATAATACAAATATATATTTTAAATAAGATACAAAAATCGACTGATACATTTAATTTCTTCTATCCAATGTTTCAATATCTTTTTTCACTATTCCGCTTTATTATGCCGAACGTATGTATTATTATAAGTAATTATAACTATTACAAGAGATATTTTAATTTTAACCCCCAAAGGCATCGGTAAGGTTCTTTAAAATAAGAACAGTAATGTGACCCTAAACATGGCTGCAAATTTCTTTCCAGGGCAGTAGAAAAATAAGATATAAATGGCTATTATTGACAAATTATTGTAGGTGTAACAGGAGCCATGATGAAATTGGATGACAACGGGGATTCCGAGGGAAATTTTTCCGTTCTGGCTTTCAAGGAAACGTACCCCAATACGCGTGTACGTTATAATTTTTCGTGTGCGTACCAAATGAGACCTGTGGCACAATTCTATCAGGGTGGAGATTATCCTGTGAGTGAGTCTATGTTTTTCAAAAGCCCCTTTGTTTAAATTATTTTTTTACTAATTAACATTAAATTAAATTATACTATCACGTGTAAATAGTATAAATATTATGACTAACAAATGAAAATTGCGTCTCAAAAATAGGAAAATTTCTGATACAACAATGAACTTTAATAAAAAATAAAATTACATCCTATCCCCTTCATTATTAACCATTACAAATACATATTTTTTCAAAATAAATATGGTGATAATATTTTTTAGCAATATGATTTGAATCCTGACACGCAAATCCTCTGGCCTGGAAATAACAAACCCACGGATGAACCCAGCTGTGGATTTGACAACGAACTTTGTCCCAAACCAAACACACATCTAAATAGCATTATCGCGGCTGGTGTATTGGCCATAATGCTCTTCTGCGCTGGTGTTATTACGATGAGTATATATAGAAAATGGAAGATAGAACAGGAAATAGAGGGTCTCCTGTGGAAGATAAATCGAGAAGAAATCCAAAGCTATTTTGAGAGAGATATTATTTCTAGTCCTAGTCGGGTAAGTTCTCTTCACTAAATGATTGTGTTGCGATAAACTAAGGATTTTTTTTGTCATATAATTAAGTGCATTATACTAAAAGCTTGGTGAGAAAAGTCCAAAAAATAACTTATAATTAAATAACAAAATATTTTAATATACACTATCATTACAGAATTATGATTTTGACTGATGATTTTACTATATAAATTTGTAAGAAAAGCATTTTTTAGTTTTCCATCCTTTAGAATAGAACATGTAATTTTTAACCACTTTAAACATTATTTTCGAATTTACAATGTTTTTCTATTGAAGATTATTATACCTCTATTACAAATATTACAGCTAAATAAGCACTGAATATGGCTTTTATCACAACAATAAATAAACAATTATTGTAGTCAGTGACTTATAAGTCGGAAATCGAGAAAGGAACCACCAAGCCGCCAAGCGGCTATCAAAGTAGTTCCCGAATAGCAAAGCTATTACATAATCGCTCTAGGAAACAACTACTCCTCGGGCTAAAGCCCCGGCAGGCATTGAATTATACCCAGAAGCGATCCTCGACCCCTTTCTCGTGTTTCTGCACGATCAGATAAGGTTTCAAAAAATAAAACCAGCCACAGGTACGATTCGACATTTGTCCCGGATCGGAACCGAACGACATACAGCTGTTTCGAACTTGTTAGTTCTCATCAGTGCCGCATACGGTACGCCGATTCAGGACAAATACCGAATGAACTTTATGGCCTATACATCTTTATCGATACGATTTCTGTCAGTAACTTATAAGTCGGAAATCGAGAAAGAAACCACCAAGCCGCCAAGCGGCTATCAAAGTAGTTCCCGAATAGCAAAGCTATTACATAATCGCTCTAGGAAACAACTACTCCTCGGGCTAAAGCCCCGGCAGGCATTGAATTATACCCAGAAGCGATCCTCGACCCCTTTCTCGTGTTTCTGCACGATCAGATAAGGTTTCAAAAAATAAAACCAGCCACAGGTACGATTCGACATTTGTCCCGGATCGGAACCGAACGACATACAGTTGTTTCGAACTTGTTAGTTCTCATCAGTGCCGCATACGGTACGCCGATTCAGGACAAATACCGAATGAACTTTATGGCCTATACATCTTTATCGATACGATTTCTGTCAGTAACTTATAAGTCGGAAATCGAGAAAGAAACCACCAAGCCGCCAAGCGGCTATCAAAGTAGTTCCCGAATAGCAAAGCTATTACATAATCGCTCTAGGAAACAACTACTCCTCGGGCTAAAGCCCCGGCAGGCATTGAATTATACCCAGAAGCGATCCTCGACCCCTTTCTCGTGTTTCTGCACGATCAGATAAGGTTTCAAAAAATAAAACCAGCCACAGGTAGGATTCGACATTTGTCCCGGATCGGAACCGAACGACATACAGCTGTTTCGAACTTGTTAGTTCTCATCAGTGCCGCATACGGTACGCCGATTCAGGACAAATGCCGAATGAACTTTATGGCCTATACATCTTTATCGATACGATCTCTGTCAGTAACAGTCACTGACAGAGATCGTATCGATAAAGATGTATAGGCCATAAAGTTCATTCGGCATTTGTCCTGAATCGGCGTACCGTATGCGGCACTGATGAGAACTAACAAGTTCGAAACAGCTGTATGTCGTTCGGTTCCGATCCGGGACAAATGTCGAATCCTACCTGTGGCTGGTTTTCTTTTTTGAAAATAATTGTAGTGAAAAAATGTTATGCATTAATAAAAATTCCTTAATTTGTAATATTAATTGTGATTTCGAAAAAAATAATATATGTACCTCAAAATAAAAGTACATTCCAGGACCCAATAACCGGTAGCAGGCTTTACAACCGGTCAACATTTTTCGTCGATAGAGGGAACTTTTGTCCTTGATGCACTGTCGTAAAAGATTCAGTTGTGGTTGATCTTTTGTAAGAGAAACACGTTAAGCGCTATTAATTCCAAATACGCGTCGTTCTACGAGACTGTGTTCCTGTTCACCCATCCGAAATGTCCAAAAATGTCATAACTAGCGACTGCTAAATACATGAAAAAGTCGAGATCATCCATACAGAAGTAGGTGCAACGATATAGTGTGGCGGAAAATGTCGATAAACCGTGGTTCCATAGACAAATTGAACCAAAAGGACGTGAAAAAAATCGTAAATCTGTTGTCGCTGAATCCTGGCTTAGCACTGGGTCAAGAACATTGAAAATTGAAGCAGCAAGGATTAGATATATCATACGAAACAATCCGAATACGTCTGGGTGCTCATGACCTGAAATAGCGCCCGACAGTGAAGGAACATCTGACGAAGCGACTCACTTGGGCGCGCGACCATATCGATCGAGATTTTAGCAATGTAATTTTTACCTATGAGTATTCTATATGGACACGTTGTATTCTCACGCGATTCAGATCAACCTCCAACAGTAGGCTTGTTCAGCGGACCCTCAAACATCGAGTAAAGGTGCATCTGTGGGGCTACTCAGAGCAGGAGTTCCGCACTTTGCACCTATTTACTGAAACCTGAATGCCCACAAAATGCGGGAAATCTACCAAAAATGTTTTGTACCGTCTGCTAAATGTTTGTGGTAAACTGCAATCGCAAGAGAGATACGCAATCTCGCATCGTTACATTAGATTGGCCATCGCAGTTGCCGGATGCGAATCCCATCGAAAATATGTAGGCATATATTAAACACAAACTTTTTAAAAACCATACGTACACTTTGAAGAAGTTATTTCACGAGATTCGTCGAATTTGGAGGTCCTTATCGTTAGAATATGCCGCTAGAATTTAGTGGAAAGCATGCCTCGGACATGCCAAGCAATTATTGACGCCAAAGGCGACTGAACACACTATTACCCCAATTGCATCTTGGTTCTAATCGAGTGCAATACATATACATATGAATTTTTTTTTTTTTTTATATTTTTATAAACTAATTCTGCCATGCTTCTACTTAACTGACTGTATTTTATATTTTTTTAACTTGTTTATTTTTTCATTGTTTTTTTATGTAAAACCTGAAACAGATTACAACTTTCTTCAGGCATACTTTAAACTATGAACTATTATAATAAAAAAAAACAACAGACAAAAATCAATGTTATACCTTAAACAAATTGATACTATTTCTGATCAGTCGTGCCTTTGTCATTATTAATATAATCAAGATAAATGGCAAGAGTACAAATTAATAAGGAAACCGTAATATAAAATTTGGAATATTACAATATAAAAAGTTATGTCTTTACTTTTTATCAAACCAGAGTATATTCGTTGTATATAATATTCAAAGAATCACTTACATTTCTTTATCGCCAATTTTTTTCATTTGCAATAAAAAATTTTCTACCTTAAAATTATGCATTGATTGAAGGGACACATATAAGTATTACTTACTCATAAATACATACACGTTTCTTGCAGCTTAGCTTAGCAAGTGCAAGTGTGACATCGTACGAGTCCAGGGGGGGACTGCAGGTGTTCGCCACGACCGCCCAATATAGGGGCGTAGTTGTCCGCATAAAAGAGCTCACCTTCTCCCGTAAGAAAGACATTTCCCGAGAAGTCATGAAGGAAATGCGCCTGTTAAGAGAGTTACGTCACGACAACGTCAACTCTTTCATTGGAGCTTGTGTCCAACCAACCTCATTGTTTCTAGTCACTGATTATTGTGCCAAAGGAAGCCTTTACGTAAGTCCATAAAGCAACATTTAACGTCTATGGAGAGTTATTTTTTATTCAAGACCAGAATAGACTGCGAAATGATCTAATCATTTGACTATTTATTGTGACGTTAAGGTAATCTGTTTCAGGATATTATAGAAAATGAAGATATTAAATTGGATAAAATGTTCATTGCTTCACTAGTTCACGATCTCATCAAGGTAGGAGTGAACTCTCTGACTGTTTGCAAGACTAAAATATGACGTTTCAGGGTATGTTGTATATACATAATTCAATGTTGGTGTGCCATGGTAATTTAAAGTCCTCCAATTGCGTGGTAACGAGTCGCTGGGTGCTACAGGTAACAGATTTTGGGCTAGCTGAAATGCGCCACTGTGCCGAGAATGACAGCATAGGTGAACATCAGTATTATAGAAGTAAGTCAATTTTAGGTTTAAGAAACTTTTTATTTTAATAGTTTAATTACAAACAAACTATTTCCAGGTTAAGATTGTTTTCAGAAATATATGTTCTATTGAAATTATAAATTAAATTTCAATAAAACATTTTAAATAATTCTCAAACTCAAGTAGGTCCTACATACCAATAGTGAGTGAGATATTGGTACCAAAAATGTGATATAGAATGCATTTTGTTGGAAACAGAAATTTTAGTTTCCTTCAATTTAGCTTCCGAATGAGGGGGAGAGGCCGAGAAAACCTATTGCCCTTTACATCTACGTTGATCATCAAACTGAAGGGATGTAAATACTCTCCTGGGTTAAATACTTTATAATTATCCCCAGTGTTATAGTTAATATAAAGTCTCAAAAAAACCTTTAACAATGCTACCAAAGCTTGCCAATAGCTGAAAAGTGTGTGACGGCCGTCTCCAGTTATTATTAAAAATTGATGATTGATTTTTGAACCAAATTATTTTTAATATCTAAAAACACACTCAGCATCTCCAAAAATGAACCACTGCACTAGTAAATCACAATACTGACAGCAGTAAAGGGAATTCGGTAATAAATGGTGAACATTTAAATAATGCAATGCATGAAGTATCCTGTATGTAACTGAACCGGCTCTGTACACTTTCCCACTTCTATAAAAACAATATCGAACGGCTAGAACACACACAAAACAATATATAGCTGCTGTCTGGTACAGATTTTACAATGAATTCAAGGTGTATTTCATACTATAGGAATAATGTAATATTATTTTTTAATCAATAGTGTGGTAATATTTCTCGGCAAAATTAAAGTACCAACACACTTCATATTTTAAATTATACATCTTACCCTACTTGCCCCGTATCTAGAGAATTTACTTTTTTTTTATTTACTTATACTTACAGCATATCTTGTGGATATTTATCATAATTTTTTTAAAGGATCTACAATTTATGTACTGAACAATTTATATTATTTATTAATCAATTTTGTTATTTCACTTACAAAAGGTGGGAAGTGGATCATTGTTTAAAAATTCTGACTAATATCTGGTATACATTAAAATGTCATTTATTGTTCTACAATAGATATTTAACAAAAAGCATCTCTCTACTTGCTTGTAAAAAAAAAATAAGAAATAATATGAATATTTATTTATACAATTTCAAAATTGTAACCAAGCTCATGCAACCAGTATTGTGAGAAAATGAAATTTATTTTTATTAATAAAATATTGCATTAGAATTTGTTTGTTTTTACTCCTTTTCTCACATTTTTATTATTGTAGAATATATCAGCTATAGTACAATAAATTACGCAAACAAAAACATATTTAAAAAACAACCTGTGACTAAAAAAAAGGTATAGCACAAACCTTTATCGCAGGTTATTTTTTAAATGTTCCTTTTGTGCTTAATTTATTGTACTCTGTTTATTAGTCTGTTATGTTGTTTAATTCTAAGTGTATGAAACTGGAGATTTGATTACATTTTTTCTCTTATCTTCATTATTTTGAGATATTCACCATAGGGTTAATGAATTTCGCATACTCTATATAATTAAATAATCTGCAAAGTCTTTTCCACCCCATTTTTATCATAATCAAACAACCATTTTTTGCAATTTTATTTTGGTACCTCCATGAACTCAGTTTTTCCAATTTTTCATATTTCAATGTACAGTTGAATTCAAAAAAATGTATCTTTCGTCAATTATTTGTTTAGTCTTATTAAAAAGCTTTAAATTTTCAAATATTCTCACAAACTATGTCAACAGATGAATTAATGCTCCTTGTAGATTCTCAGTGGAATTAAGGAAAAATATGGAGAAAATTGTTGGAAGACTTTAAGATACCTTACCTTTAAAGAGATTTTAATACATTATAAGTTATTTGTAATCGAATAACCTATACATGAAGCTACTATGTGAAACATTAAAATAAATTGCAAGTAATTTATATATCTGTAGACATTTGTCTAATCCTATTCTTAGGATAGCTTTTTTTCTGTTATCTATTTGTCAGTATAAATTGCTTAGAGTAATAAATTTTCTTATTTGCTTTGGGTTTATCAATACTGTTTGAGTATTGGATGCCTCTCTCCTAAAACATACGAGCATAGTATTTTTACTCTACCAAACCGTAGGCTTATTTTGGAAAGCACCGGAAATTTTAAGGACCCCCAGCGCTTACATTAAAGGAACTCAAAAGGGGGATGTCTACGCCTTCGCCATAATACTATTTGAGATACTTGGAAGAAAGGGACCTTTTGGTACAACGGGATACGAACCGAAAGGTGAGTATGGCTGCTTGCATTATACAGTTAATGTACTGCAATCAGATATACTTAAATTGTATCTTAAAATAATGAGAGTTTAATCAGGAATGCGTCATTGTATCATGTATATCTGATGATAGTACTTTCGGTAACATATTTTGTTAGCTTGCTATTATAAAACCTTTTTAATTTTGTATAATGTTTTGTTTTATTTTTGAGGTATTTTGCAATTATTCCTTCAGATATAATTAATTCGAGTAATGAAGAATGCAATTCCAGATAAAGGTACATGTATTAGAGTTTAGAGTTTGTTTCATACTAGCTCTTGCATTCAGCTCACGGATAGGTCTTTGTACTATTGTAAGGTTTCATTTTCAAATTTTTAAACCATATACATTTTGATATTCAACACATTAAGCGCCATGAGTATCCAGGCAGATTCATAGGCTTTTTTAGTTGGGCCACCTATATTCTATTAAATACATTGACTTGTTTGAACATTTGGCTTGCTATATTACTATTGGAATCATCATTGCCATGTAAATGCATGGGAATATTATTAAGCATGGCCCGCTAGACCAAGCTTAGTAATTGGCCAACAAGTTTTCATTTTAGGTGGTACCAATTTCATATTGTACAAGGGTAAATCAAATTTAAATGAGACTATATCTTACTCGGTTTTTCAAGTCTAATATTATTTAGTCTAGTAATGTATAGGGTGAATCTGAGATAAGTTCATATAAAATCTATTGGAGTCAAATCAGGGCATCTGGCCGCCCATTTTATTGGACCGACTCATGACCCAAGACTACCTGTATTTAGATATTCATAAGGTATTATTGGATATATCCAGATCTTTGATACAACAACTTTTTCAGTAAAAATGTTTCATAAATATTCCAAATATTTCTCCCCAATCAAAGGTTCGTCAAAATATTTATTGTCATCTGGAAATATAATTTATCTTAAAAGCGAATTGCATTTGTTCATCAATATTTCACTAAATTCTTTATTAACTATAATGACGTTGTCCTCATTAAGTTCATAAACTAACTGCCCTTTATAGAGATGCCATCTAGTTTTTATTTAAATACTTGTTGATTGAGTGTCTAGAGCAGGGATGAGCAACACGTGGCCCGTCACATTTTCTCGTGCGACCCTTCAAATATTTTACATTTTGACTTTTAAAAATTCTTACATCATAAAAAAATAAAAAAAAACTACGCAAATCTACATAAAGACCTACACCATTTAATATAGAAGTAGAAACAGTTTCGGATGAGTTACAAATGGTATTAATAGATTTTCAAAACGACATGGATTTAAGAAATTAATTTCAAAATGTTGATATACGTAGTTTCTACAAAATTACATGAATTTAGAAAAATTACCATGATTAGGCGCACATGCAAAGCAAATGATTACACTTTTTGGCACCTATGTTTGCGAACAATTATTTTCTGCAATGAAAATAATTAAATGCGATCACTGATTGAATGTACGGTTAGAAAACTACGTGCGAGTTGCTGTGTCGTCTATGTCCGCGAATATAGACCAATTGATGGCAAAGAAGCAATGCCGAGTTTCGCATTAAATAATCTTTTACCACATCATATATCTTTCGCTGTTTTTTTAGTAGCATTTCTATTAATGAGTTTTATTTCTGTATATTTTTTATTTTAGGTTTATTTTGTTAGTAATGAGGCAATTTGAGTTCATCATTCAGTGTTTGTATTATCATAAGTTTCTTACATCCTGCCCGCGCAACATTTTTAAATTTGTAGCTGACCCGTTGTAAAAAAGGTTGCTCATCCCTGATCTAGAGTATAATATTGCTTTTGATACTTGGGTATCCAGAGCAATGCTATAACTCAGATTATTTATGTTTGTCATTTTGGTCTGATTTATTCCAATCTCTTCGCTTGCTCACTGCATACATATTATGTGCAGCATATACATTAACTAAATTGAATTATCAACTCAAATGTAGCTGAATTGCATCGGATATTTTTTATTTCTCGATTAATTGCTTTAGTAATCCAACGTAACAATATATTATTGCAGACATAATAGAATTGGTGAAAAAGGTGCCCCTAGATGGAGAGGAACCGTTCAGGCCCGATATAGACGTTTTATTGGACTCAGAAATAGGCTGTGATGATTATGTGTTACAATGTATGAAAGATTGCTGGGCGGAGAACCCAGAAAATAGGCCAGATTTTCCCATTATACGTAGTAGACTAAAGAGAATGAAAGACGGAAAGTAAGTGATAACTATTGATCTATTCTCTGCAGAGTACTTATAAAAAGCGTTTTCAGAAGTAAGAATATTATGGACCAAATGATGGACATGATGGTTACATATGCAAACAATTTAGAAGAACTTGTTAATGAGAGAACGAGGTTGCTGTGCGAGGAAAAAATGAAAACAGAAGATTTACTTCATAGAATGCTACCTAAGTAAGTTCTCAGAATTGTTTAGTTTCCTAAAGTGCTCAGAAAAATTTTTAAAATAATTATTGTATAATTTGTATTTTAGGCCTGTAGCCGAACGATTGACAAGGGGACATGGGGTAGAACCAGAATCATTCGATTTAGTGACCATATACTTCAGCGACATTGTAGGTTTTACTGCAATGTCTGCCGAGAGTACGCCTTTCCAAGTAGTTAATTTTCTTAATGATCTCTATACAGTATTTGATGGAATAATTAAAGGTTATGACGTGTACAAAGTTGAAACTATCGGTGATGCTTATATGGTGGTAAGTAGATGAACACTTTTATAACATCTTCCTACAATGCCAACTAAATTTATATTAATTTTTGCCAAATTTTTGTTCAATAATTTTTTTAATAACGTGACAGTTATTTTCAGGATTTTTTTTAAACAAAATTGTATATGATCATTATTTATTTTACACAAAAACTTATTTATCCTTAAGTAAATGAAGAAATTCTGTACAATATAATTTGTTTACAGTTCTTAGTAATTAATAATTTTTTAATAAAACAATATTGGATCATGTAACCCTTATGGTACAGCAGTTTTGTCCAACTGGGTTTATTTATTTATTTATTTTTTTTTTTTTTCAGTGAAAACTACCACGTTTTATTAATTCATTTTCTTAAATTTTTTAATTATTCCAGAATTACAAAAAAAAAATTAAAAAATCAAACGTCTAAAACTCATTTTCCCATACACTTTTTTTTATGTTGAATGCAGAATAAATTATTAAACAATTATAGCAAATATATTACAAAAATAATTTTGAGTTTTAGATTTTTTCCAAATATTAAGAAATGGTAAATTTTAATATTCTTTGCCTTGTTTTTCAATACTGTACATGTACTTAAATATTCTCTAAGTGAATATTTGAGTACATGTTTTTAGTGAGGTTGCCGACTAACTGATCATAAGGAAAATTAGTTTCGGTTATTGGTATTAATCGAGTCATTGTAGCAATTTTAAATATTTAAATACATTTATTTCACATTTATAATCCTGTCTTGCTGGTACCAATCATAAATATAAGTACTACCACAATGAACGAATCAACAGTTGCTCAAATACGACGGAAAATCTATACTGAATTGCTTGTACCTCCATCGATTCGAGTATGCGTGACGGCATCCCGGCTGTCTCAAAATTTCTCTAGTGTAACACTATTGATGCAGTACTTATGGCGTGTGCAGTATTAATTATAAAGATACATTTATCCAACTAATTCTGTATACAATATACACCTTTTAGGTATCTGGTTTACCCATAAGAAATGGTGATAGGCATGCTGGCGAAATAGCATCTATGGCACTAGACTTATTAGCTGCTGTGAAAAATCATTCCATAGCTCATCGACCTAACGAAACGCTTAAGCTGAGAATAGGAATTCATACAGGTAAAATTCAAATAATGACATGAAAATTTTAGTATATTATAACTTTTTATTTAGTATTTTAGTATTTTTTTATTATATTATATCAAAGTACTTATATTTAATTGTTTTTTTTTTTTTTATTTTCAGGTCCTGTTGTGGCGGGTGTAGTAGGGTTAACAATGCCTCGCTACTGCCTGTTCGGTGACACAGTTAATACGGCATCTCGAATGGAAAGTAATGGAGAGCCTCTAAAAATCCACATTAGCAACCAATGCAAGGAGGCTCTAGACAAACTGGGTGGCTATATAATAGAAGACAGGGGTCTAGTTAATATGAAAGGTAAAGGGGAAGTAAGGACGTACTGGTTGACTGGAGCTACGGATCAAGCCATACAGAAGAGGGAGGTGGACTTAGCCGAACTACCACCGTTATTCTGTAGACCAAGGAGAAGTCCCAAGTTGAATGCTGATTCCAGGCAGGCTTCGGTATGCGGTGGGTTTGGTGGGATGCACAGTAGGCGGCACTCCAGTGTACCACGAGGTTAGTACTCTTATAATAAAAAATAAGTATGTAGAAGATTATCAGGGCGTTTAAAATTATTTCAGCAATTTCAAAATATAGTTTATATTTTTGTAAACTTCAGTGAAAACATTCTGATTAACTTTTACATCAAAATAATATCATTTTCACCATCAGAAGCATTGAATTTGGTTTTAATTTTTTAAGTTGAATTGCTTTCTTCATTTCTGTACTTAATTTTTTTTTGGTGATGGTTTTTTTAATTCATTAATGTGTTATGGTTGTTGGACAAGTTTTTTTTGTTTATTTTTTTTAACATATACTCATACATACAGTGGTGGTATTACTCTTTTCCTGTTGCATTAATTTTAATTTTTTCGATTTCAATTGCAGTATTTGCACTTTATTATTATTTAAAATTATGCTGCATACGTAAGAAGATACATAACTAAATTATGCAACTTTTGTTAAGCACAAAGGACAACTTTGAACCGGACTAAAATATGTATCTTACTTCTTCTTAGACTAGTATCTTGTCAAAGCAGTAACATTCATATCCTGCACTTCTAAATCTTATAAATACTGTAAACATAGATAAACCTCCAAAATTCTCCTTGTGACAGAAAAACTAAATGGTGTGAAAGCAAGAAGATCAGTTTATCTGGGACTGTGTAAACTGCCATGTGACGTGTAGCAATAGAAATGTTTTAGGTTGAATTGAACAATGCATTGCCTCAATACATATGAGAACGTTCTAACTAATACTCTCATTTCATTTTTGACTTTTGATTTAAAGTTTCGTCTCACTCCTTCTAACAAACACAACGTCCAACGAAAAACTTCCTAAGTTTCTTTCGTTCAGGTTTTCTCAGAAAGAAAGGTACAAAATTTATATGTTGATATGAAAATGTGTTAGAACTAGTTTTGTGAGGAATTCTTCACTTTATATTGTTTTTAATATCTCAAGTAAACTAATGAATAATACATAAAAATATATTTATTTACTTAACTTCAAAACTTTTCTTTTATTCATTTTTCTTCGTACAAGCTTTTTATAAAATAGTGCATTATTTTATGTACATCTTTTTACAATGAAGTATTCTGAATATACTTAATATTATCCTTCGCAGTATATTCTGTGTATATAAAATGATTATGTAGTATATTTTGTTAAATAAAAATAAACACAACTGTCCCATTTATATAACTGGACAGATAAAAAATTTATATATGCTTTAATTTATTTATTCTAACAATATTTTGCAGTATGTCATGAATTACCACACTGTATACACAAAATATACTGTGATATATAATATTTAAGTATAGAGTGTCCCTGAATGTCTTGAAGTCAATATCTTCATTGTTTTAAATGAAACAAAGATAAATCAAAAACCATTTTAAAATGTATCAAAGAACTTTGCTGATTATAAACTTAAAATCTGCTTGCTTTTCAATTTGTATTAATCTCAACCCCAACTTTTTTTCCAGTTGTACCCCTATTTTGTTTGTACTGAAAATTAATCCCCACTTCATTCATATTAATTACATTTCTCCATAAAAGAAAGTATTATTCTTAAATAAACATTAGTATTATTAAGTCCCAACACATTTCCAAGGAATCATCCCTCCTGCCCACCTTTTTGTGTCCCATCTTGAAACCTAAATTCGTTATAAATAATACTGATATTTCATAGTTTATAAGAAAGTTAAGTGACATGCATTTTTCTCGAAAAAATTTTACTGGAAATATTAAGTACGTTATACTTCTATGTTCAGAATGAAGTAGGAATTGATTTTCCATACAAAAAAGTAGGAATATAATTTGAACAAAAATTACGGATGCTTTCTAAAGAATTGATAAAACAACAAAGGTTTCAGTTGCAATTAACAAGGTTTTTTATACACTTTAAAATAAGTTTTGCTTCATATTATGACTCTAAATAATGGAGATTTTGTGTTTAAAAAGCATTCTCGAGCACCCTGTATACTTTATTATAAAAACATGTACCAGAAATAATGCAATGAGATACTTTCAATATGCTCTGAAATAGACAAAATTAAAGAAAATTAAACAATTAAATTTTTGAGATTCATTACACATTTATACTTTGGTAATCATTTCAAAATTGTAGGCAGTAAGTAATTCGCTCTTTGTTTGCCTCCTATAATAGGCAAACAAGAGAGACAAGGCGCATGTGAACTGTCTGCACGCTACTAAAGATAGCAGAGATCACAGTGCAGGGAGTGGTATTTACAATTTACAAGTAAAACAGACACGAGAATTGTTGAATCGTATTACCAGCTCATAAAAATAGTGTTCTTCTATACCTTACTGCCCACTATTTTGAAACCGGAGTATAGGTACAATATAGTTAAGCCCTCTATTGAGTAAAAGCAGAATTAACACAAAAATTAATTCAGTAGTGCCTATATTTCAAGAGAATTTATTGAAAGTATAAAAATCTTCAATATTAAAATTGTGAAATGAAGTGAAAATTATCAAATTCTTCAATACCACGAATAATAAAATTATTGGCGATAGAAAGTAAATAAACATTTTTAATTTAAATTCAAAAGAAAACAGAAAGAAAGTGCACGGAGTTGGAAATAAAGCCAAACCCCATGCTGAGGGAAACAAAGCCAAAGCTTGTGAGTGGGGAATGCTATCACCTAAGTCATATGATCGTTCAGAAAAGTTGATAAACATATAGTATATCAATTATTAGGAAATTTTTGTAATGTTTTTTTTTTTTTCGGAAATTACTAATTTTCGTAAATGAATATCTTGAGTGTACGAACGGGTAACCATTAATGACTAATAGGGACTAATACCACCACCGAGTATTACTTGGGTTTTGTGTTTTTCGTTATTTACAATTCACAGGTATCCATACCAATTAACATCACTTATAGACTGCACATTATTTGGCTTTCTCCTAGCAGCACACATAGTGAAATTGTCGCACAAAAACCATTACCACCTAAAAATTTTCTTAACCAGGTACGAGTATAGAGGTTGAAAGCACATCAACTATTCAAAATTCGAGCCCAATTCCAAGTCGACACCTGCTGAAAGTAAACCGTCACAATTTGCATGTTCCAGACCCAGTAGGGTCCAAACTTACCATAAACACAGCGTTCGGGAGCCAGATAATCGAGGCACCCGAGGAATCTCGGCGATCCGTTCGCCCCAGGCGGGTCCTCTCGAGCATTGCGTCGAGTTCCGACGAACATAATAAGAGCCAGGGTATGCTTAATAGGATAAGAGAATCGAAATCGTTGGATCCCCTCCCTATCTGCAAGAACAGTAAAGCAATGGAGTTAATAGATAAGTTTCTTAAGGCGCCAACAAGGTCGACGAGATCGTTGGAGAATTGTGATAAGTGCGGTGACATTCAAATCATAGCGATACCTGACGATAAGCTTATGAATAATAACTTTCCTAATGGGAATTTGGTGAATATCACGACAGACGATACTAATAATTATATAGAGGATGTTCAGGTTCCGCTCTTGAACACACCACAAAATCCAGCGATTATTAGAAGGAGGGGGGGTAGTGCAGTAGATGATATACCCGAGAGCGAGTTCTCAAAAAGGTAAGAATGCATGTTTCTTGATGTTATAGGGGTTGATGGAATTTAAGGGTCAGCTTTAGGAACCAGAAAATAATCTCCGGGACTCTCTAGGTTTTCAAAATTATTTGGCAGTGAATATTCGGTAGGTGAAATTTGAGGATAACTATTTGGAATCTATAACTCTAAATTCTTTACAACAGGCCAATTTACATCTGGGCATTAGGAATACACACAACAATGTAATTTGCATTTTCACATAATCATTTTTAGTGGAATAAAAAGGGCTTAAGATAGAGAAGTTTCACTGTATATATAGTAAATATATTCCCCGAAAAGAAAAAAAATTAATTTAATTCGAGTTCATATCATATTGGATATCCTAAAATGTCTTTTGCGGTAAAGGACTTTGCTGACTGTGGACTTAAAACCTTGTATTTTTCAGCTCTTGTAAAACCAGCCCACAACTTTCTTTTCAAATCGCGCCCCTATTTTTTTTTTTACCGAAAATTAACTCTCACTTCAGTTTGAACACAGAAGTATAACATACTCAGTATTTTTAGTACAATTCTCTATAACAAAAAACATTATTTTTACAGTATTTCTACGAGACTATAAAAGTTTTAGTCGATAATTAAAAAAGCAAAGTTTTAAATTTTTAATCAGCAAGATGTTTTTATTCAATTTAAAATAATTTTTAGTTCGCTAACGGTCAAATAGCAGAGATACTGACTGACTGTATAACATTCTGGGACACCCGGTGTACTCAACTCTGTTTGGAAAAACAGTGTTGAAGATGGCTTCATCCTGATGAAATGATATACTGAAAACTTTGTTAGTTAATTTAATTTTTTTTATAGTCAAGATCTAGCATCTTGACATTTGAATATATTTTCATTTTACTGTAGGTAGATCAAATGTCCCATTATTGATATTAGTGTAAATGTAATGTGTCAAATTTAAATCCAGATGACAGAATAGTTAGAGGATTAAAATATGTATTTATATGAAAGTCTAGTCTGTTGTATGTTATTTTGCGAGCTTTAAGTGTGTGTAGCAAAATTGTTATTAATATTTTATATCGCGTGTACATACACTGTGGTGCAATACCAAACAGAATATTCAGAGTTGTTCTGTCCTATGTAACTACCTGCATAACGTTTGCCTTATTAAGACAATGGAACGAAATTGCCCTTGTCGCCATCTTTTCCTAGATTCACTAGGGTTTCTGGGAAAGATAGATACACTGTATCTAGTGGCACTAACAATGCGCTTTAATTCCATTTGAAATTGCACCTTACTTTAAAAGTGTCTTTATTCTACTGACTTTAGTTTGTTGACAATCGTTATATACAGTCATTGTTTATATATGTGTATGTATGTTGTTTAGCGAGCGGCGTCTTCCTAAAATAAAAATTAGGCAACGACGCCGCCCCGTCGATGTTCAGACTTTGGCCATTCGATTGTCATATTTATTTGTGTTGTTTCTATTCCCGTTCCCTGTATTACGGGTTATTTTGCTGTTCTTATTATCCTATATTCAAGCAATGTTCGTTTTTGTTGTTATTAGATTTTTGTAGTTAATTTTATTTGTATTTTCTCAGGGAAAATAAGAAAAACCTGCTTCAGATAATTATTGGTGTTATTGTATTTCTTTTATTTGTTCTATGTAGGTGTTGTTTACTGTTACTTTGGCTAGATGTCACTTTATGCATTTATTTGTTTCATTTGTGTTTAGTATATTACTCTTCTATGCTTATTCTGTGCTGTTAGTTCTATGATTTTCTATGCTGTTATTTTCCGTCAATGAAATTGCACCACACAGTATCAAAAGTTACACATTTTGAAAAAAGATAGTAACAATTAAAATTTAGAATGTATTGGGTGAATAGCACAAATTTATTTGGTATACTTATCATTGTTTTGAAATTCTCAGTCAAAGACTCAAATTTCGCGCACCCTCCCATAGATAAGGTGGATTTTGGTGCAAGTAATATATTTGACTATTGGAAAGTTATGTGACCAATGATGGTGCTAATAGTTACAAAATAACTATAATAAACAGTAAATTTTTTGCTATTAATGTGCAATAGATAATATAAGTTATATACAACATTTGTCTTGCATTTCAGTCATTTAAAAATTTCTATTAGACTACATGAATTGAATAATAATAATTTACTGTTCTTAGTAGTATTAGAATTTTCATTAGCAATTGTATTCCGATTATTATTATTACTATGTTATGTGGGGTTGGGCCTTATCAGCCACTGATTGCATGGGTAGTCCCTTGGCGATCCCCTCTTCTCCGGGTCATTATCCAAAAATGCTATCCCATAAAAGGAGCAATTTGGGCACGTCCCTCGCCTTAAGCCTTGCCTCCTCTAGGATAACAGGGGTCCCTAATATAAGGCACCTCCTCTCCTCCAGTGCAGGGCAGGTGTAAAGAAAATGAATCGAGGTTTCCTTATCTTCTCTACAGTATCTGCATGCCGGGATGTCAGTCGGCCTCAGCTTGTGCTTATATGCATTCAGGCTACTATGGTGGCCCGTTATGATTCCCACCAGGGTTCTGGCTTTGTGCCTGTTCAATTTAATGAATTCTTGGGCCCATTTCTCGATCTCTGAGTATTCGATGAAGAGTTTGGTTATTCGACAACCTGTTACTCCTCTCCATCTTTCTCTGTGCTGGTCTCTTGCCCAGTCATTGATGCGGTCTCTGATCAGGTTCCGACTTATTTCCACTGCAGATTCTGGTCCATAGAGGTTTTCCCTGGTCCCTAGTCTGGCAAGGTCATCTGCAATTAGATTTCCCTTAATGCCATTATGCCCAGGTATCCATAAGAGTTCCACCGGTCCCTTCCCTGCCAAGTGGTTCAATGCTTCATAGCAATTATAGCATACCCTCTCCTGGGTTTCCCATTATTAACTCGCCAATAGAGAATGGGTAATTTTAAAATAGGAGTATTGGTAATTTTGGACATATGTCAGAAATTTTGTTTGTGCTTACTCATATAATAATATGGTGTTAAAAATGATAGGGCAATAAAACTGGAATTTAATTAAAATGATAAAAATGCACCATTATTCAAATTATCATGTCACAGAACATTGCCAAGCACAATAAAATATAAATGACCCAAAGAATGTTATTAGTCTATTATAGATGATATCGAAGGGTGCTTCTTATTTCAACTGGAAATTTTTAAAACATAAAATTTCATATAGTATATATATGAAATTTTATGAATTAAGCATGCCAATTTATTTACAGCAAAAATATTTCCGGGTAGTTTTAAATCAACGTAATCCAGTTATAATGTGACATTTATCTTCTAGATGGCGGTCTCTAGAGGCAGTGCCGGCGTCGTGTGATCAGTTGTCTGATATACAAGCTAATAAAAAAGTCGTTCCCCGACATTCACTAAAAAATTGGTTAGTCGGCTTATTTGGCAACGGTCTGAAGTCCAGCAACACATCTTTAAGGAGGGGCGTATTAAATGAATACAATAACTTGCAACCTGAGAAAGAGAGCATTGTCTAAAAGTCAATATTGGGTTAATAGTTACAAATTACAAATAATAGAATTCTAGTTGAAACGAAATAGTAGTGTTAAAGAAGGCAAATGAAATAACTAGTCTAAATAGGGTAATAGAAATCTTATCAGAATGAAAATGTTGCATATCCCTTTTCTAGAGCTATATTTTTCGAACTTGTTTTATAAATATTTTCGATGTCTTTTCTGACTATAATCGTGTGTAAATGCATTTATTTTTAAACGATGTGATCATAAGGTATTCCTGCATATTGAAATCATACACTTTCCAAACGCTTAAGGGTTTATTTTAGATCAAAAACGTATGTAGATTGTTATTTAAGCCTTGGTATTTTCTAATCTATCCGATAGCTGTGTAATACCAAACCTTCATCAAAATAAATTACAAACCATGAAAAATTCAAATAATAGCTTGTAGATGGCACAAAAAAAATGTAAATTACAAGTAACATAAAGTTAATATATGTAATTGGTAAATTAAAACGCCTATGTCATTGAAATTATAAACGAAACTACCTAAACGTTGTCTTTTTCATTAACTTCATTTTAGAACATTTATCTAAAAGGAAACAAATGAAAATAACATAAAACCTATACTATTTTACACAATAGTCATGTTTAAAAAAATTTAATTCTGGTATGGATTACTAACACCGGCATGTGGTCCTTGAAAGCAATGAAAGCACCCCTTCCATTGATTTCATAAGAGAAACGATGAAAATGTCAAAATTTTAGTTTAGTTTCCCCATGATTAAAATTTATTTAATTCTCCCCTTTCACAGTACCCATTTCTAACCCAATCTGGCCCTGAGGCATCAGGTTAGCTTTTTTAATAAACTACAAACTGTAGTAAGGTTAAGTTTGGTATTTTCCCATGAAATGACCAATAGGGTTTTTGTCTATATTTCTATCAGCGACATGCCGTCCATGGAAGCAATGGAATCACTGCTTCCACCGTTTAAAATCTTTACTCAAAACTCAATGGGCTTGTCTTATTTAGCACTGATATTCATAGAAGAAGAGTGTATAAAAGAGTTGTCACAAAATTCAAGGTCTCATGAAGATGTAATAGACAGGTTTGCCAACGTGGATAGGAGGAAAAAATTACATTACAAATAAATTATTTATCTTTGTAGGTAAATGGATAAAGTCTTACCGCACGCCACTGACTTATAATCTATATGTTTAATTCACATTCTAAATTAAATTGACATTTATTTTGATGTAATACAAGACGCTGGCCTTTTAAATTTAGATTTTTATAAATTTCGGGTCTTAAAGTTTTCTACAAGCATGTAGACTTTTCCAGTTTTGTAATAAGTTCTAAATTATCAAGTTACTATGAAAAAAAAAGTAAGACTTGATGTTTATGTATCACTACTAAAATTATTTTATTCCCAAGAATAAAAACTTGCAACAAAATATTTATTGTTCCAATAATTTTGGCCTATTTAATGAGTGTGCTGTAAGATGTAATGCATAAAATTAAATCAATTGAGACAGAAGTCCTATTAGAAATCATTTAATTGCAGCTCTAAATTATTCATCACATGTTTTCATTCACCTCACATTTCACCCCAGTACGATATAAATTCATTTGAATAGTTAGTCAGTAAATCATTGCAGCGGGCCAATAAAGCAAGAAAATATTAAATTCAAAATTTAATTACACTGTTAACAAAATATAATAGAATAATTAGGTACAACTATAACATGCATGTTATTTTCGCGTTAAAATAAGGGCAACCAGCTGATAATTTAATTAAGGGAGTAATTCTTACAAGTGAATGATCTTGCATTGATAATACATCTTTAATTAATCTAAATGCCATACTTAACAAAGTTGTGACAAAAGTAAAGGGATTCGTTTGCAGGGAATGGGTCTTTTAATGACACTTGTGTTTTACTTATTTTGAAAAGCCACTCTTCAAGAGATTTCATTCAATATGGTGGTCAGTGGTACATGGAGTTGCTTTGTAATTCTCCATATGATAATGTTAACAAACAGGCATTAGACAGGTAATAGCTGTTCAATAGTTCCCACTTAGATTTTATAATGCTTGAGCTATGCAGTATGCAGGAATTGCCTTAGATATAACCAGTTGTGAAACCAGTTGTCCATCTTACTACAGTAGTCTGAAATCATATCAAATACCTAATTGCAATATACAAAGTGTTAAGTTTAAGTACTGTAATACTAGATAAATGTATCAACAATAAGTCATACTGAAAGTTTATATTTTTCTGACTTGTTGCTGTATTCGGATTCGTGTAAATAAATTAAGAGACCTAAATGTGTATATTTCAGTAAATTAGAAGATTATTCGTATGAATTATAGTTTAATAGCTGTATACAAAAATGTAGGAGAATAAGGTTTTAAATTTTAATTTCTACATTTATTATTTTACAATAGACTTGTTTCCCTTTTTTTTTTTATAAAAGTTACGTCAAAACGCCAAAATCTGTTCCCTTGTTAGTCATTGAAACAATTACATTTTTGTATACTTAAGTGTTACCATTTTTAAAATAATGAATGTGAACATTTTATGAAACTATCATTGTGATTATTTTTATATTGTGCAAACTTTATTACTGCTGCCCTAAATGTTATTTATTTTAAAGAAATTAAAATGTAACGTCTAAATGTTCTGTAAAAATAAAGTGTTTTTCTTATTTTTTTTTATGGATAATAAAGCAGCATAGTATACATTTAAGATTGATCTGGACGTTTTTCAGTGTTTTAAGAGGGTTTTAAGTCAGAATTGTGTTTGAGGCTGTGAATATTATCTCCACTTGTAAATAAAATAATCTATTATTTTTATTTTTGGAAGAACTATCTTCGCACTATAAAAATAGATGTGCCATTAACTTATAAAGTTTATGTATGTTAAAATAATTCACATGTAAATATGTTATTGTAGGTATTGTTTGATAAATATACATATTTATTTATTACATTAGTATTATTATTTCTCGATACAGGTATCAAGACAATGTTGCCATGTCATTGCCAAATTGAATAAAGAGGAAATAAAATATTCAAAATTAAACCTGTATTTTTTTATTTAGGGAATTTTGTTGGAAATATAAAAGTCGCACCCCCGACATAAATTTCGTTAAATACCATGTAAACGAACCTTCCGAATAAGACAGCATTCGTTGTTTTAATAAAAAAAAACTGTCAGTTTCTCAAAACCGAAAAACGTGTTTCAATCTGCATGTTGAAAGTAGCAACTTTCTCGAGTTATTTTCTCGAAAAAACTTGTGGAAAAAAATCGATGGACAGCAAGGGAATTTTGTCGAAAATGCGAAAGTGTCGAAACCAAAGTAAATTTCATTGAATACCACGTAAACCGACCTTATGAACACGGTGGTAATAGTCGCTTTAACGAAAAATTGTCGGTTTTCTCTTGACGCCGAAAAAGTTTTTTAAAACTGCTGAGTGAAAGTAGCAACTTCGAAATTTATACCTACCTGGAAAACCTCTGAACTCAACAGAAATCCGAAGACGCCATTGAATTTCTCTGCACTTCTTGCGTTCATACGAATATTGTTGAATATTTTCTCGAAAAAAACGTATTTTTGTGGGAGAAAATCGATCGACTAGCAAGGGAATTTTGTCGAAAATGCGAAAGTGTCGAAACCAAAGTAAATTTCATTGAATAGCACGTAAACCGACCTTATGAACATGGTGGTAATAGTCGCTTTAACGAAAAATTGTCGGCTTTCTCGTAACGTCGAAAAAGTTGTTTAAAACTGCAGAGTGAAAGTAGCAACTTCGAAATTCATACCTACCTGGAAAACCTCTGGATTTAACAGAAATTCGAAGGCACTATTGAATTTCTCTGCACTTCTTGCGTTCATACAACTATTTTCAATTACTTTCTCGAAAAACCGTTTTTTTGTGGGAGAAAATCGATGGACTAGCCTTTCGATTTTATTTCACAAAAAAACATCTTGTGTAAGAACCTCAAAAAATTCATACAGACGTAAGAGGGACCTACGAATTCAACCGTTCTTTCGGAATTGCTCTAAAGCCAAAGGTTTTCTCGGTAGGTATGAATTTTCGAAGTAGTTACTTTGAACCTGCAGTTCGAGGAAACCTTCGGTTTTACGAGGATAAAAACAGATTCCCATTAAATCGGAGATTGCTATCGCATTCAGCAGGTCGATTTATACTGGATTCGACGTAATTCCCGTAAAGTTTGGTGCGAAATATTTTCGACAAAATCGCCTTGCTATAGCCTTTCGATTTTATTTCACAGAAAAACATCTTGTCGTGTAAGAACCTCAACAAAGTCATACAGACGTAAGAGGGACATACGAATTCAACCGTTCTTTCGGAATTGCTCTAAAACCAAAAGTTTTCTCGGTAGGTATGAATTTTCGAAGTAGTTACTTTGAACCTGCAGTTCGAGGAAACCTTCGGTTTTACGGGGAAAAAAACAGATTCCCATTAAATCGGAGATTGCTATCGCATTCAGCAGGTCGATTTATACTGGATTCGACGTAATTCCCGTAAAGTTTGGTGCGAAATATTTTCGACAAAATCGCCTTGCTATAGCCTTTCGATTTTATTTCACAGAAAAACATCTTGTCGTGTAAGAACCTCAACAAAGTCATACAGACGTAAGAGGGACATACGAATTCAACCGTTCTTTCGGAATTGCTCTAAAACCAAAAGTTTTCTCGGTAGGTATGAATTTTCGAAGTAGTTACTTTGAACCTGCAGTTCGAGGAAACCTTCGGTTTTACGAGGAAAAAGACAGGTTCCCATTAAATCGGGGATTGCTATCGCATTCAGCAGGTCGATTTATACTGGATTCGACGTAATTCCCGTAAAGTTTGGTGCGAAATATTTTCGACAAAATTGCCTTGCTATAGCCTTTCGATTTTATTTCACAGAAAAACATCTTATCGTGTAAGAACCTCAAAAAATTCATACAGACGTAAGAGGGACCTACGAATTCAACCGTTCTTTCGGAATTGCTCTAAAGCCAAAGGTTTTCTCGGTAGGTATGAATTTTCGAAGTAGTTACTTTGAACCTGCAGTTCGAGGAAACCTTCGGTTTTACGAGGAAAAAAACAGATTCCCATTAAATCGGAGATTGCTATCGCATTCAGCAGGTCGATTTATACTGGATTCGACGTAATTCCCGTAAAGTTTGGTGCGAAATATTTTCGACAAAATCGCCTTGCTATAGCCTTTCGATTTTATTTCACAGAAAAACATCTTGTCGTGTAAGAACCTCAACAAAGTCATACAGACGTAAGAGGGACATACGAATTCAACCGTTCTTTCGGAATTGCTCTAAAACCAAAAGTTTTCTCGGTAGGTATGAATTTTCGAAGTAGTTACTTTGAACCTGCAGTTCGAGGAAACCTTCGGTTTTACGAGGAAAAAGACAGGTTCCCATTAAATCGGAGATTGCTATCGCATTCATCAGGTCGATTTATACTGTATTCGACGTAATTCCCGTAAAGTTTGGTGCGAAATATTTTCGACAAAATCGCCTTGCTATAGCCTTTCGATTTTATTTCACAGAAAAACATCTTGTCGTGTAAGAACCTCAAAAAATTCATACAGACGTAAGAGGGACCTACGAATTCAACCGTTCTTTCGGAATTGCTCTAAAGCCAAAGGTTTTCTCGGTAGGTATGAATTTTCGAAGTAGTTACTTTGAACCTGCAGTTCGAGGAAACCTTCGGTTTTACGAGGAAAAAAACAGATTCCCATTAAATCGGAGATTGCTATCGCATTCAGCAGGTCGATTTATACTGGATTCGACGTAATTCCCGTAAAGTTTGGTGCGAAATATTTTCGACAAAATCGCCTTGCTATAGCCTTTCGATTTTATTTCACAGAAAAACATCTTGTCGTGTAAGAACCTCAACAAAGTCATACAGACGTAAGAGGGACATACGAATTCAACCGTTCTTTCGGAATTGCTCTAAAACCAAAAGTTTTCTCGGTAGGTATGAATTTTCGAAGTAGTTACTTTGAACCTGCAGTTCGAGGAAACCTTCGGTTTTACGAGGAAAAAGACAGGTTCCCATTAAATCGGAGATTGCTATCGCATTCAGCAGGTCGATTTATACTGGATTCGACGTAATTCCCGTAAAGTTTGGTGCGAAATATTTTCGACAAAATCGCCTTGCTATAGCCTTTCGATTTTATTTCACAGAAAAACATCTTGTCGTGTAAGAACCTCAACAAAGTCATACAGACGTAAGAGGGACATACGAATTCAACCGTTCTTTCGGAATTGCTCTAAAACCAAAAGTTTTCTCGGTAGGTATGAATTTTCGAAGTAGTTACTTTGAACCTGCAGTTCGAGGAAACCTTCGGTTTTACGAGGAAAAAAACAGATTCCCATTAAATCGGGGATTGCTATCGCATTCAGCAGGTCGATTTATACTGGATTCGACGTAATTCCCGTAAAGTTTGGTGCGAAATATTTTCGACAAAATCGCCTTGCTATAGCCTTTCGATTTTATTTCACAGAAAAACATCTTGTCGTGTAAGAACCTCAACAAAGTCATACAGACGTAAGAGGGACATACGAATTCAACCGTTCTTTCGGAATTGCTCTAAAACCAAAAGTTTTCTCGGTAGGTATGAATTTTCGAAGTAGTTACTTTGAACCTGCAGTTCGAGGAAACCTTCGGTTTTACGAGGAAAAAAACAGATTCCCATTAAATCGGAGATTGCTATCGCATTCAGCAGGTCGATTTATACTGGATTCGACGTAATTCCCGTAAAGTTTGGTGCGAAATATTTTCGACAAAATCGCCTTGCTATAGCCTTTCGATTTTATTTCACAGAAAAACATCTTGTCGTGTAAGAACCTCAACAAAGTCATACAGACGTGAGAGGGACATACGAATTCAACCGTTCTTTCGGAATTGCTCTAAAACCAAAGGTTTTCTCGGTAGGTATGAATTTTCGAAGTAGTTACTTTGAACCTGCAGTTCGAGGAAACCTTCGGTTTTACGAGGAAAAAGACAGGTTCCCATTAAATCGGAGATTGCTATCGCATTCAGCAGGTCGATTTATACTGGATTCGACGTAATTCCCGTAAAGTTTGGTGCGAAATATTTTCGACAAAATCGCCTTGCTATAGCCTTTCGATTTTATTTCACAGAAAAACATCTTGTCGTGTAAGAACCTCAACAAAGTCATACAGACGTAAGAGGGACATACGAATTCAACCGTTCTTTCGGAATTGCTCTAAAACCAAAGGTTTTCTCGGTAGGTATGAATTTTCGAAGTAGTTACTTTGAACCTGCAGTTCGAGGAAACCTTCGGTTTTACGAGGAAAAAAACAGATTCCCATTAAATCGGGGATTGCTATCGCATTCAGCAGGTCGATTTATACTGGATTCGACGTAATTCCCGTAAAGTTTGGTGCTAAATATTTTCGACAAAATTGCCTTGCTATAGCCTTTCGATTTTATTTCACAGAAAAACATCTTGTCGTGTAAGAACCTCAACAAAGTCATACAGACGTAAGAGGGACATACGAATTCAACCGTTCTTTCGGAATTGCTCTAAAACCAAAAGTTTTCTCGGTAGGTATGAATTTTCGAAGTAGTTACTTTGAACCTGCAGTTCGAGGAAACCTTCGGTTTTACGAGGAAAAAAACAGATTCCCATTAAATCGGAGATTGCTATCGCATTCAGCAGGTCGATTTATACTGGATTCGACGTAATTCCCGTAAAGTTTGGTGCGAAATATTTTCGACAAAATCGCCTTGCTATAGCCTTTCGATTTTATTTCACAGAAAAACATCTTGTCGTGTAAGAACCTCAACAAAGTCATACAGACGTAAGAGGGACATACGAATTCAACCGTTCTTTCGGAATTGCTCTAAAACCAAAGGTTTTCTCGGTAGGTATGAATTTTCGAAGTAGTTACTTTGAACCTGCAGTTCGAGGAAACCTTCGGTTTTACGGGGAAAAAACAGATTCCCATTAAATCGGAGATTGCTATCGCATTCAGCAGGTCGATTTATACTGGATTCGACGTAATTCCCGTAAAGTTTGGTGCGAAATATTTTCGACAAAATCGCCTTGCTATAGCCTTTCGATTTTATTTCACAGAAAAACATCTTATCTTGCAAGAACCTCAAAAAATTCATACAGACGTAAGAGGGACCTACGAATTCAACCGTTCTTTCGGAATTGCTCTAAAACCAAAGGTTTTCTCGGTAGGTATGAATTTTCGAAGTAGTTACTTTGAACCTGCAGTTCGAGGAAACCTTCGGTTTTACGAGGAAAAAAACAGATTCCCATTAAATCGGAGATTGCTATCGCATTCAGCAGGTCGATTTATACTGGATTCGACGTAATTCCCGTAAAGTTTGGTGCGAAATATTTTCGACAAAATCGCCTTGCTATAGCCTTTCGATTTTATTTCACAGAAAAACATCTTGTCGTGTAAGAACCTCAACAAAGTCATACAGACGTAAGAGGGACATACGAATTCAACCGTTCTTTCGGAATTGCTCTAAAACCAAAGGTTTTCTCGGTAGGTATGAATTTTCGAAGTAGTTACTTTGAACCTGCAGTTCGAGGAAACCTTCGGTTTTACGAGGAAAAAAACAAATTCCCATTAAATCGGAGATTGCTATCGCATTCAGCAGCTCGATTTATACTGTATTCGACGTAATTCCCGTAAAGTTTGGTGTGAAATATTTTCGACAAAATTGCCTTGCTATAGCCTTTCGATTTTATTTCACAGAAAAACATCTTGTCGTGTAAGAACCTCAACAAAGTCATACAGACGTAAGAGGGACATACGAATTCAACCGTTCTTTCGGAATTGCTCTAAAACCAAAGGTTTTCTCGGTAGGTATGAATTTTCGAAGTAGTTACTTTGAACCTGCAGTTCGAGGAAACCTTCGGTTTTACGAGGAAAAAGACAGGTTCCCATTAAATCGGAGATTGCTATCGCATTCAGCAGGTCGATTTATACTGGATTCGACGTAATTCCCGTAAAGTTTGGTGCGAAATATTTTCGACAAAATTGCCTTGCTATAGCCTTTCGATTTTATTTCACAGAAAAACATCTTGTCGTGTAAGAACCTCAACAAAGTCATACAGACGTAAGAGGGACATACGAATTCAACCGTTCTTTCGGAGTTGCTCTAAAACCAAAGGTTTTCTCGGTAGGTATGAATTTTCGAAGTAGTTACTTTGAACCTGCAGTTCGAGGAAACCTTCGGTTTTACGAGGAAAAAAACAGATTCCCATTAAATCGGAGATTGCTATCGCATTCAGCAGGTCGATTTATACTGGATTCGACGTAATTCCCGTAAAGTTTGGTGCGAAATATTTTCGACAAAATTGCCTTGCTATAGCCTTTCGATTTTATTTCACAGAAAAACATCTTGTCGTGTAAGAACCTCAAAAAATTCATACAGACGTAAGAGGGACCTACGAATTCAACCGTTCTTTCGGAATTGCTCTAAAACCAAAGGTTTTCTCGGTAGGTATGAATTTTCGAAGTAGTTACTTTGAACCTGCAGTTCGAGGAAACCTTCGGTTTTACGAGGAAAAAAAACAGATTCCCATTAAATCGGAGATTGCTATCGCATTCAGCAGGTCGATTTATACTGGATTCGACGTAATTCCCGTAAAGTTTGGTGTGAAATATTTTCGACAAAATTGCCTTGCTATAGCCTTTCGATTTTATTTCACAGAAAAACATCTTGTCGTGTAAGAACCTCAACAAAGTCATACAGACGTAAGAGGGACATACGAATTCAACCGTTCTTTCGGAATTGCTCTAAAACCAAAGGTTTTCTCGGTAGGTATGAATTTTCGAAGTAGTTACTTTGAACCTGCAGTTCGAGGAAACCTTCGGTTTTACGAGGAAAAAGACAGGTTCCCATTAAATCGGAGATTGCTATCGCATTCAGCAGGTCGATTTATACTGGATTCGACGTAATTCCCGTAAAGTTTGGTGCGAAATATTTTCGACAAAATTGCCTTGCTATAGCCTTTCGATTTTATTTCACAGAAAAACATCTTATCGTGTAAGAACCTCAAAAAATTCATACAGACGTAAGAGGGACATACGAATTCAACCGTTCTTTCGGAATTGCTCTAAAACCAAAGGTTTTCTCGGTAGGTATGAATTTTCGAAGTAGTTACTTTGAACCTGCAGTTCGAGGAAACCTTCGGTTTTACGAGGAAAAAGACAGGTTCCCATTAAATCGGAGATTGCTATCGCATTCAGCAGGTCGATTTATACTGGATTCGACGTAATTCCCGTAAAGTTTGGTGTGAAATATTTTCGACAAAATTGCCTTGCTATAGCCTTTCGATTTTATTTCACAGAAAAACATCTTGTCGTGTAAGAACCTCAACAAAGTCATACAGACGTAAGAGGGACATACGAATTCAACCGTTCTTTCGGAATTGCTCTAAAACCAGAGGTTTTCTCGGTAGGTATGAATTTTCGAAGTAGTTACTTTGAACCTGCAGTTCGAGGAAACCTTCGGTTTTACGAGGAAAAAAACAAATTCCCATTAAATCGGAGATTGCTATCGCATTCAGCAGGTCGATTTATACTGGATTCGACGTAATTCCCGTAAAGTTTGGTGCGAAATATTTTCGACAAAATTGCCTTGCTATAGCCTTTCGATTTTATTTCACAGAAAAACATCTTGTCGTGTAAGAACCTCAACAAAGTCATACAGACGTAAGAGGGACATACGAATTCAACCGTTCTTTCGGAATTGCTCTAAAACCAAAGGTTTTCTCGGTAGGTATGAATTTTCGAAGTAGTTACTTTGAACCTGCAGTTCGAGGAAACCTTCGGTTTTACGAGGAAAAAAACAGATTCCCATTAAATCGGAGATTGCTATCGCATTCAGCAGGTCGATTTATACTGGATTCGACGTAATTCCCGTAAAGTTTGGTGTGAAATATTTTCGACAAAATTGCCTTGCTATAGCCTTTCGATTTTATTTCACAAAAAAACATCTTATCGTGTAAGAACCTCAAAAAATTCATACAGACGTAAGAGGGACCTACGAATTCAACCGTTCTTTCGGAATTGCTCTAAAACCAAAGGTTTTCTCGGTAGGTATGAATTTTCGAAGTAGTTACTTTGAACCTGCAGTTCGAGGAAACCTTCGGTTTTACGAGGAAAAAAACAGATTCCCATTAAATCGGAGATTGCTATCGCATTCAGCAGGTCGATTTATACTGGATTCGACGTAATTCCCGTAAAGTTTGGTGCGAAATATTTTCGACAAAATTGCCTTGCTATAGCCTTTCGATTTTATTTCACAGAAAAACATCTTGTCGTGTAAGAACCTCAACAAAGCCATACAGACGTAAGAGGGACATACGAATTCAACCGTTCTTTCGGAATTGCTCTAAAACCAAAGGTTTTCTCGGTAGGTATGAATTTTCGAAGTAGTTACTTTGAACCTGCAGTTCGAGGAAACCTTCGGTTTTACGAGGAAAAAGACAGGTTCCAATTAAAACGGAGATTGCTATCGCATTCATCAGGTCGATTTATACTGTATTCGACGTAATTCCCGTAAAGTTTGGTGCGAAATATTTTCGACAAAATTGCCTTGCTATAGCCTTTCGATTTTATTTCACAGAAAAACATCTTATCTTGTAAGAACCTCAACAAAGTCATACAGACGTAAGAGGGACCTACGAATTCAACCGTTCTTTCGGAATTGCTCTAAAGCCAAAGGTTTTCTCGGTAGGTATGAATTTTCGAAGTAGTTACTTTGAACCTGCAGTTCGAGGAAACTTTCGGTTTTACGAGGAAAAAAACAGATTCCCATTAAATCGGAGATTGCTATCGCATTCAGCAGGTCGATTTATACTGGATTCGACGTAATTCCCGTAAAGTTTGGTGTGAAATATTTTCGACAAAATTGCCTTGCTATAGCCTTTCGATTTTATTTCACAGAAAAACATCTTATCGTGTAAGAACCTCAACAAAGTCATACAGACGTAAGAGGGACCTACGAATTCAACCGTTCTTTCGGAATTGCTCTAAAGCCAAAGGTTTTCTCGGTAGGTATGAATATTCGAAGTAGTTACTTTAAACCTGCAGTTCGAGGAAACTTTCGGTTTTACGAGGAAAAAGACAGTTTCCCATTAAAACGGAGATTGCTATGGCATTCAGCAGGTCGATTTATACTGTATTCAACGTAATTCCTGTAAAGTTTGGTGCGAAATATTTTCGACAAAATTGCCTTGCAGCAAGGGAATTTTGTCGAAAATGCTAAAGTCTCAAAACCAAGGCACTATTGAATTTCTCTGCACTTTTTCGTTCATACGACTATTTTCAATCATTTGCTCGAAAAAACGTTTTTCTGTGGGAGAAAATCGATGGACAAATAGCAAAGAGAATTTTGTCGAAAATGCGAGTCTAAAAATCGAAGTAAATCTCATTGAATACCACGTAAACCGATCTTCTAAACACTATAGTAATGGTCATTTTAACGAAAAATTGTCGGTTTTCTCGTAACCCCGAAAAAGTTTTTTTAAACTGCAGATTGAAGGTAGCAACTTCGAAATTCATACCTACCTGGAAAACCTCTGGATTTAAGAGAAATCCGAAGGCACCAGTGAATTTCTCTGTCATTCTTACGTCCATGCGATGCTTTTCAGTTCTTCTCTCGAAAAAACGTTCTTTTGTGAAAGAAAATTGATGGACAGCAAAGACAATTTTATCCAAAATGCGAAAGTTTCAAAACCGAAGTAAATTTCATTGAATGCCACGTAAACCGATCTTCTGAATACGACGACAATCGTAGTTTTAATGAAAAACTGTCGGTTTTCTCGTAACACCCAAAAAGTTTTTTAAAATTGCAGATTGAGAATAGCAACTTCGAAATCCATAGCTGCCTACGTATAACTAGATATCTTTAAACAATAATTGTAGCATTCTATGAAATTTAATACACAAGGAATGGGAAAATTATGAAATTAGAAAAAGGAAACTACCTGCCGAAAATATTATAGTCCTAAGAAACTGAGAAAATATAGTTAGTTGAAAGTAATATCTATCTATAATTTAGGACCTATAATCTAGCTATAATTTCATTACCTTATATTCTCTTGCATCATTAATTGACATACTATAATTAAATATAATGAATGTCTGTTATTATATAATTCATATCATGTATTGGTAAAGACAGTTATCTTTCACAGCACATGTAATGTAATAATAACTGTTCCTGCCTACCTGATAGTCTGTCATGTATGGTGGTTGGAAATTGGATATGTTGCCATAATCAACGAGGATTTAAACGCAGCAAATAATAATAATAAAAAAAAACAACACAGCAAGAGTACTTAATTTATTAAATCGATTATTTTACACGTCACCAAATTCTTACACACCTAACGGTGTGGCTTTGCATCACACCAACTGGTAGGACATCTTGGTGCGTTAGGATTGGGATCACACATATCACACGGTGGTGGCTCTATCACTCCCGCGAACTTTTCACCTCTTTTTATTTCACTGACAAGGATTGGCACTGCATTGTCCAACATGCATGCCTCGAAATCGCTCAATGGGGGTATTCCCAAATTTTTCACGATTCCGTTAGGACCGAGTAAAAGGGGCGTGGATAGATATTTCAACTGAGGGTGTGCCTTAGAGTAGACATAGGCACATTCCATGATGTCAGGGTAGCCTCGAATCGCTTTTACGAGAGATATTACGAATCTGGCGCTTGCGAAGGCTGATGATAATGGCGCACTTTCGGGCGGTTTCAATTTTAAAATATTCTCATGTGCCTTTCTTATGCTCACCGTTATGCTCTCAAGTTCTTCCTAAAAACATTAAAATATTAATCCATCTCTATTACAGTTGTAAACACGACTGTTTTACTGTGTAAGGTTGCACTATAAATTTTTTACTTTGAAGACAGATGATAAATACTTTTTGAGCAAAGAATCTTTTAAATCAATTACAACATATTGAATGATTGAAATGATGTTTTAGTATAAGATTTTCCTTGTGAGGATTTTATTTCAAATCATTATTACCTAAATTATTAATTATTTTTATTGTCAACTTTATTACTTAGCACAACTTCTTTGGGAAGCTTATTATTACTTGAAATTACACAAAGTAACTCCATAAATGAAGAAACTATAGTACTGTACCAAAATAAAATGAAACGATTTAGCAACAACACCTGGTCATGTTAGACGGATGAAATGTGCGAGGCATACTAAATCATAGGCGTATCATGTCTGATGTACCATAAAAATAAAACCAAAATTATTTTATCTAAACCGCTTTACATTATTTTCTAACAGATTTATGGTTTATTGAAAGTTTAGTATTAATAGCTTTCCTTATCAATAGTCACTATCATCTTGGTTATTTTATTAACCTATTATATCTGTATTAACCTATCAGTATATAACTTTTTCTAAAGGGCGGGGCAGAGCAACTTGCTTATTTAGAAATTCAATTAAAAAAAAGTAATGCAGATATATATTTAATTCTTTGAACAGCATCAAGCACAACATTTAAATTTTATGTTTACACAGTTCTAAAGATGATATCAGGAAGTGGCATCCATTATTCTCAATACGCTGCGTTAATCGAACTCGGTTCATCGGAAGTTTCATTTAACTCTTTCCAGCATATCGACGCGTATGCTGGCGACATCTTGACGAATGCTGTTCGTCAGGTGAGTCAGGGTCCTAGGACGATTCTTATCAAGTGATTTTAGATGGTCCCATAAAAGAATAGTCGCAGGGGGTTAAATCAGGCGACCAGAATTAGAATGGATACGGAATGCACATTGCGTGACGATAATTGAGCGACCGTTAGAAATGTATGCCTCGACAGCGAACGCACGCTCCACCTTCGTCCACTCCATGTTGCTAACTAAACCAAACGGTTTACAACTACAACTTTACGCCCCGCCCTCTTGAATGTGCCTACTCCCACCCTCCTAGGAGCTACCATCGCTTCAGGGCGCCAAATTCAAATAAGCAAGTTGCTCGACCCCACCTTGTATTCGTCGACTATAAGATGCGATAACTGTGTATAGTCAAACAGTATAGAGGAAAGTCATTTTACAAAAACCTGACTTATATTATTCCTATTATAATCCTGGTTCGTCCTGAACAAATTATTTTACTCAAATCCTACAGGTATAGTTTAAAAGGACAAGTAATGGTGTTATTTCTACTATGGTACTAGAATTATTTTCAAATCAGTTTGAATATAAATAATTAGTTAATTTATGACTGTCTTAATTAATATTCATTAATAACGAATGAAATATTCTTATGGCGAATATATGAAAACATTACGTATTAAACAACACGATATTTATAATAAAATGACTAACAGTTATTAGTTAGTCCTTATTCAAACACATATTTGTTAAAAATATTTCCTCCTCTTGTCGAAATTTATTTATACAACATTAGAATTAACATCCATGATGGATGGTAATGTGGTGTGATGGATGGAATTGATTGTACACTTACTAACTATGCATAACTGATGTTTAGTTAACTCTTACATTTGTAAATTCTGCACATGGTTTCGCTTTGGACAGAACTGGCACTATGGTATCTTCTGTATGGCCGCCAATTACCGGCACCATCACGCATTCTGGTTCCAGTCCTTGCACTTGTGCCACAAACGTATTTGCCCTTACAGTGTCCAAAGTGGTGATACCAAAAATTGTTTTAGGGTTGTAACAACCGGCTTTCTTTAGTACTTCGCACGCCATTGGTACTATACTGTTAATAGGGTTGGTCCCAATCACCAAGAAAGCCTAAGGGTAGATATAAACTTTGAATATTTAAAATTGTACACTCCTCTTCCATATAACCGATTAGCTAACATAAGACATAAGTGCAGAAAAAGCAACTTCTTCGCAAATAACTATAATACATTAGGATAAAACAGAATTATACTAAAAGATGCCACCTTAGTATTACTGTTAGCTGTCTTACTTCATTACAACTGGGAGTAATTAACGGAGGAACTAACTAGTGAATTTGACTCAGTAATCCACCTAGTAGCCTGCCGCTGCCTGTATGAATTTAAAGTATACTATAAGAATTTATTTATACCTACTATAATCTGTATCAAATTCATCCTCTTCTTATTCATCAATTCTATATATTATGGTCTTTCAATAAGGACGCTCGACTTTTAAACGTAAATAAAACAAGTTGTGTGTGAGGTATCCACTCATTTTTTTAAGGAATATTTTATGGCATTAAGTATGGAATCTAATGTTCAAATGTCCGCCGCCTTGCTTGGTGGCACGTATTCGTGAAGTTCAATATTCGAAGACTTTGTCGCATAAATCTGGCTCAATTTGCTGGATGGCGTTCGTTATGTTGACTTTGAGGGCATCAATTGTTTCCAATTTATTCGCAAAGATCTGCGATTTAAGATAGCTCCAAAGGAAGAAGTCTAAAAGCGTTCAATTACATGATCTTGGTGGCCAGTTAACGTCGCCGCTGCGCGAGATAACCATGCCCTTAAATCGCTCATGCAGAATGCCAATTCACATGTCGTCGGTATCCATATCATCCAGTTTAGGCCACAAGAAGTTGTTATTATCGATCTGTAGCGCTCACGGTTAACGGTTATGGCAATGGCAGTTTCGTTTTGGAAGAAATACGGACCGATGATTCCGCCAGACCAAAATTCGCACAAAACAGTGACTTTCTCTGGATGCATTTGGTGCTGATGTACCTCGTGTGGATTGGTATCGTTCCAAATTCGACAATTTGCTTGTTCACATATCCATTCATCCAAAAATAGTTGAAATTAAATTTGGGTCAACTCTCAACTGTTCCAGAGATCAATCAACGAACACACGGCGTGGTCTGTAGTCGTTTACCTTAAGTTACTGGGTCAGTTGGATTTTATACGAGTGCAGAGCCAAGTCCCGACGCAAAATTCGCCAAGTTGAAGTCGCAGAAAGGCCAAGTTCTTGAGAACGACGAGAAATTGACTGCCCCTCGGGTTTTTACCGAACACTCTCACGCAAAGCAGATATTTTTTCAGCAGACCTTGTGTTTCGGTGACGTGCGGGTGTTAGCTGATTATTTATCAAACCGGTTGATTCGAATTTGGCCACCACGCATCGAATAGTCGACTCACGTAATGCGCAGAACGTTTTTCGGGAGGAGCACTAATTTTGAAAATTAATTTTGTTGATTTTCATACGCTGTTAAATATTATAGTCTTCCATGGTGATTTGCCATACAATACTGAACAATTCACAACAAATTTGACAGATTTTACTTTAACAACAAATTTCGAGCGTCCCTATTGAAATACCCTATAGGATCAGTTAACAAAGAAAGTCTAGAAGACATCCACTCGTGGGCATGCTTAATATGGAAATAGTGTGGTCCAAATTGACCAGACTACCATGATACCATTATATGATCGGGTTATAACCACACAGTACGTATTGGTATTATCAGCTATTCTTTTTTTAATACTAACCCTTGGACAATTCTTGATCATTAGGCCTACAACTTCCTTTATAATGAGAGCATTTTGTGACCACATTCTGTCAAATGGCAGAACATCTGTATCTTCACCAGCAGCCAATATTACTACAACTTTGGAATCCTAAAGGTATAAAAATAGATTGAACATGATGTGCAGTATGAAAATAGATTAGTAAATATTTACCTGCAGAGCGTTGCTTACATTATCCTTTCCTGTAAAAGCAGTAATTTTACAGTGCGTATCTATATGATCTAATTCCAGGGCAATGCCACTCGTTGGTTTTATATCGTGTATACATAATTCGTCAATTAGTGGCGATTGCTTTAACATTAAACATAGGGCCTGCCCTATTTTACCTATTGATGATTGTTTTTATATTGTATTATATGTAATTAATAATATAAAAGTGGTAATTTATGGTTACCTGCAGCACCTATAACAGTGACTTTCATTACATTTGGATTGGTGGCAAAGCATCTCATATGTTGGAGTACCGATGAACGTTGAACATTATATTTTTTCAAAATCGGGTGTCTTGTATGTGAATTACATCTTAAACTAGAAGAAAAGCTATGGAGTTTCTGCAAGGCCTGAAAAGTCTTGTTCATTTTAAAACTTCAAATTTGTCAGTGGTATAAGATTATGTCGAATTTTTGACATTCCAAAATAAGGCGACTTGTAACCTATTTAAAAATGTAAGGAGTAAGCAAATCGCAATAACATTCCGCCGCCTTCTCGCTCATATCGAAGGCACCTCCTGAGCATGCCTTTAGAGGCTTCGGATCAAAAAACAAAAGTTACCACGTTGTTCGCAAGGGTCGATTTACTGTAATAATTTTGTCAAAATGCCGAAATTCGAACGAAAAGCACATCGTACATTAACCTAAAGATTTCGTGACACACACACGAAAACAGCCGTTTAGTAAATATGTAAAAAATGTAATATTAAAGGAAATTCTAATTAATGCAATATAGCCTTTATATTCTGTAATTATTTTAGGACATCTGGGCAAACTTGCCATCATATATACAATTTTTTTAATTTTATGAAAACATGAAATCATAATCAAGCATAATTTTAATTTTCCTTTACAAAAAATATTTATTTTTAATTTTTCTTGTAAATAAGGTAGCATTTGTCATAAGTACGTTCATAGAAAGTTTATTGAAAATGTTCTTGTATTTTCTATTCACATATCTTGACAATTTTTTTTTTATGTCGATGTAGAATAATGTTTAAATTACAAAATAAAATCCATGTCAACACTGAGCACCTTAATACAAATAAAACTATTGATTTGATTGTATTTAAGGTAACAAGATAGATTAACAAAAAAATTAAAGAAACTGTAAACACTGGAGTGGGTTGAAACCTTTGATGTAAAAATAACACTGATATAATTTTCCATAAAATACCAAAACACCACACTTGATGAGCGTTTCGGAAATAAAGTTAGCATCATTTGGAGAAGATTAAAACTCACGTTTTTTAATCATCTTCGCGAGTTTTAATCATCTGCAGATGATGCCAACTTTGTTGGCGAAACGCGGGTCGACATTGATGTATAGCGTCTTATGGAAAACTACGTCAGTAATAACACATCAAACTGCTCAAAATGTTACCCATTAACAGTAAACATATTAATACTCATACTTGTAGAAATTTCATACTTGCTATAGACTTACCCCCACCCTTCCAAATATAGAGAGTATATCAAGTAAGGTGAGATCTGGAGTTTCAACAGGTTATATCGTTCATTTCATCTAGTTCTAAATATATCATCTAGTATATCTCATACCTCTCGCCTACAGTTGAGGAAGAGCTCCATCTTATACGCATTACTTTTAATTTACAATAATGGAGTTATTCAAAAGCAAAGAAGTCCCAACTGTTCTTATGACGACATAACTGATTGTTCATATCGCCTCATAGAAGTTAAGGTTCAAAGATAAATATCCTAATAAAAATGTTCAATTATTCAAGAAACAAATCATTTCCACAAAATTAATTTTCTGGATGCTAATACTAAAGTATGTATTGCACTAGTAAACTTGAATAGATATGTATGTGTACATTTTATCGCGCTAGAGTACCGAGACGCGACGAAATGTATCGGTGTACTGGTGTTGTATTTAATGCTACTAGCCATGGTATGCACTGGAAGTGTATTTGATACTTCTATAAAATAAAATTCCTTCTATAGAGGAATGCGAAATATATACCTGTCATACATTGGAGTGCAAATAAAAAATTATGGATATGGATGGTTCAAAATATGCCAAATAATTATATAACTTCCATGCAACTGTAAAAATACCAAATTTCAGAATATTAGCCTCAATTCTTCTAGATTCGTTTTCACTCATTGGTGAATGGTTCGATTTAATTTGTTCAATATTTTGCATATTCTTCCAAGGACACTAATGCATGTATTTCAACTAGACAAAATAAATTTAAATCGATTTTAGAGTAGTATTTTGCAAAATTTATCAACTATAGGTTATTTAAAGTCACTTAAACGATAGACCAACATTTATTCATTCTGCATCACACATTATATTTGATATTAATAATTTTATCATTATTTTACATAACCCAGAAACTGTAAATTTTTCAAAATATAGTATGTTCATTTGAAATAAGATATTTAATTTGTCAAAGTTCTATCTCCTTTTGTGGATACTTTGTACATTTAGATTAATTTGTTGTTTGCATATACATGAGCTCCACGTTTCATAAATATATGGAAAAAAATAGTTGTTTTTTTTTTGCCATGGTTGACGTCTAACATTTTTCTATTTTATTGTTTTATTTTTAGAGATCTCATCTTTATGAAGCAATAAGTGTACCTGTATCCTTTTGATTTGACGGTCCCTCTGCAGAGTTTTATTCAGGTATGGGTTATAATAAATTAAACACATTGCCAGTTCTGTACTTTACAATTTTGAATGTAAACTCAATTCAATAAATCATAGGATTTCAAAAAAATGTCTTCATTATCCAATTTGGTCAAGAAACGCAATTTCAGAAGCAAAAACTGTAGGCGTACGTTGTGAGTAGCCAACAGGGCCGCCTTTACTTCAGATTTCTGACAGAACTCGAAGGGGTCCATATATACAGTGCCATGAAAAAGTATAGACTAAAGCTTATATTTAATGGAATTTATTATACCTCCTGCAAGAAAGATCCCTTAACATATATTGTCTAATACACCAGGCTACAATAGACATAGTGCTATTGCTCTCGAACTATAACGTGCTGATGGTTGCTACTGCACATTTACTGATACTGATACTGGCAAAATGTCCTGCCATGTATGTGTGAATAAATATAAACTAAGTTTTATTTAAGCAGTAAACACAAATTTTGAGTAACGATTTAGGAGAGTTATTTGCAAGTGACTTTTAAAATCTTAGCAATTTGGAACATTTGTTTTATTTTATGCCCCATGGGAAAAAATTTGAATGATTTAGAAAAACAACGAATAAGGATTTACGGAGTTACGAAAAAACGACAGATCGCCGCAATTACTAATCTACTACTAATACTAATCGTTTACAAAGTATTGTAAACAAATTTCTTACACTTGGAGTTGAAAATTATGGCAAAAGAAAGCACTCAAGATAGCCATCTAAATTTTAACCTATAACAAAGTGTGCTATTTAGAGGGAATTCTCAACTTTAGGAGCGTCATCTTGTCCGTCGTTCTAATTTAGATTGTGATCCCACCCAGTCTCATAAATGGGCAGCGAAGTCAGGACATTTTTTTTTAAATATGAAACATGTTTAAAGAAAACAGCACTTAAAGCATCACATAGAGGCCAGATTAAAATTTGGGAAGTATGTTCAAAACAAAACTTTTAGTATTTTTAGCGAAGAAAAAAAATTTAATTTGCATGGACTGGATGGGTGTAGCTATTATTGACATGATTTACAAAAGGAGTGGAAAACTATGTCAAGATCTCAAACAGTTATATGCCAGAGCCACTATTGTCCTGATCCTAACCCGATAGAAAATCTATGGGAGACTATGGCAAGAGCAGTATACAATCTAAAGCCGGCCACAGACTTCGTTCTTTTTCATCCGTTCGTATCGCCGCGATTCGAATCGCCGTGCCAAAAGCTCCAAAAACCGAAGTGTGTGGTGAAAAACTGTGTCATCGTGTCGCATCGTCGGTTAAAATATCTGCTGGTGCTTGATTTTTGGAACGACGGTTCATCGGGTATCGTTCCGAACCGACAGTGTGTGGGGATTTCCTTCCGAATCGTCGGTTTGTTTACATTAGCGTAGTAGGCGCAATTAAGGGGAATAATTTGTCCTAAAGACTGTGGGGAATTCGCTGTCGAAAACTTTAAATCTTACATCATACGATCTTTAAATGTAAATTTGCTAAATAACGCAAAGTTACTGTAAGCCTCTCATGTGGAGAAATGGCTTCTCTTAATTGAGTGTCTTGTTTAGTAATATATGGTGTTACCAGATTTAACAATTCTAAATATGTTTCTTCATCCATCCTTAAGTAATTATACTAGTCTTCTGGCTCCAATTTTAGCTCACTTAATAAATTAATATGAGAATATGTTTTTCGCTTTAAAAGCCATTCTTTGACCCATATTGAACGCCGCTTTTTTGTTTTTACTTAAAACAGCAACAGCCGCCGCCACTGCTAATGCCTGCTTCCTTTTCATGACGTAGTGAATTCGACTATTACTGAAAATTAACTGCCAGGATTGCTCGTAGTGTGTAGTCAAAAAAGTTCGGCGATTCGACACGACGTTCCGAATCGCGGCGATACGAACGGATGAAAAAGAACGAAGTCTGTGGCCGGCTTAACAAAGCCTTCAATTGAAAGTGTTGATGAACTAAAGTGTGTCGAATTGTAGCTGCTTGGGATGAAGTTCCGGGGATAACTTTAAACAACTTAATAAACAGTATGAATATTCGCTTATTAAATGTAATAAAAAATAAGGGTAAATGAATCAAGTATTAGTCAAAGTAAAATATAAAAACACGTGAGTTTATAATTTTTCACAAACTACAGCCTATTCTTTCATAAAAGTCTTTTATACACCAATATATGATATCCTACACACAATATAAAACACTGACTTCACGTAATATACCACTCCAATATATCCATAATTATTTTCAGTTTTGGGTTTTAGTCATGATGTAGTACAAATTAAGGGTGAGTATATTTTTTCACAGCACCATATTTATAGGTTAGTTTTCATTAAAAACTGAAATATTTCAGAAGCTATCAATTGAGAGATACAAAATGGTAATGAAAGGTACTCATTAAAAATAAGGAAATTGATGCCGACTTCTATAACCAGGTGTGCCACATATCCGGCACTATATATTCATTAAATAGAGCACTTGTTAAAAACCCTATGTACAAATAAGTTTACAATTAATGGGTATTTATTTAAAAGAATATTTTATGGCATTAAGTACAGAATATAACGTCTTTCAAATGTCCACCGCGGTTTTGCTTGGTGGCACATATTCTGGAACTCCAATTTTTGATGGCTTTGTCGCATAAATTTGGCTGAATTTGCTGGATAGCGTTCGTTATATTGACTCTGAGGGCATCAATTGTTTGCGGTTTATTCGCATAGACCTGCGATTTAAAATAGGTCCAAAGGGAAAAGTATAAAGGCGTTAAATCGCACGATCTCGCTGGCCAGTTCACATCACCCCTGCGCAAGATAACTATACCCACAAATCGCTCGGGTAGAATATCCATCGTGGCATGCGCTGTGTGACACGTAGCGCCGTCCTGTTGGAACCACATGTCGGGATCCATATCATCCAGTTTAGACCACAAGAAGTTGCTCATCATCGATCTGGAGCGCTCGCCGTTGACGATTATGGCAATGCTAGTTTCGTTTTGGAAGAAGTACGGACCGATGATTCTGCCAGATCAAAATCCGCACCAAACAGTGACTTCCTCGCGATGCATTTGGTGCTGGTGTATCTCGTGTAGATTGGTATCGTCCCAAATCCATCAGTTTTGCTTGTTCACATATCCATCCATCCAAAAATGGGCCTTGTCGAGATGATTCTTTTGGCGAAATTTGGGTCAACTTCCAACTGCTTCAGAGCCCAATCAGCGAACACATGACGTTGTCTATGGTTGTTTACTTTAAGTTCCTGGGCCAGTTGGATTTTATACGAGTGCAGACCCAAGTTCTCACGCAAAATTCGCCAAGTTCTTGTGAACGATGAGAAATTGACAGAGTAGGGTTTTTCCGTACTCTCACACATAGTAGCGATGTTTTCAGCACGCCATGTGTTTCGGTGACGCACGGGTGCTGGCTGATTATTTATCAAACCGGTTGACACGAATTTGACCACCAAATGTCGAATAGTCAACTCGGTGGGACGGTTGTAGCGAGGATAAAAATCATATAATGCGCGGAATATTTCTCGAACGGAGCACTAATTTTGAAAATAAAATTCGATGATTTGCACACGTTGTTGAAAGCTACAACCTTCCATGGTGATGTGCTATACACTACTGAACAATTCACAACAAATTTGACAGATGTTGCTTTAACACCATGGCCGCTATAACCTAATGACTATAAATTTTGAGCGTCCCTATTGAAAGACCCTATATTTGTGGTTTCACAAAAACGTCTGTAAGCCATTTGGTGTTATGTACTGTATTGTAAAACCACTAAATATTAATAAATAAATGTGTATTTATATCAATGTGTATAAATGCTGTGATGGACGAATCAAAAACACCAAATATCTTTAGCAAAAATTGTTGCACACGTATACTCACCAGTGACTTTTATTTACCTTTGCAAACATTTTTTATACATTTCCAAAAGAACTTTCTATCATAGATTTCCCTTTATCCATGTAGTCACACATGACGGGGGCTTTAAAATATTTATTTATAACTATAGATATTATGAAATAGGCTGGAAAATAAATAAAAGGAAAAATAAGCATTCAAAGATATATTAATTAGCATACACATCAATATAATTAACAAATTAACCACATAAAATTAAAAAAAAAAAAAAGGAAAAAGAAAAACCAACCTAAACCGCTATATTTTTAGACATCTGCACCAAAAACATGCGATCTTAGTGAGCCTGTCTAAAAATCTTCTATTGACATATATGTTAATTAGAAAATAAACATTGGGTACAACCTCTATACTTTGCATTAAATAAATGCTCCCTTTTCACAATATAATAATACATATCATATCATCGGGGCACTATAATTTACTTATACATTCAATATAAGTTATATTCAGTTATGAAGATTAACATTTACGACTAGTGCCTAAGTAGTGTATTACGCTAAAGCTATCTAATACATTATGATTATACATAATAAACACCATTTAAATATTACTACAAACACCACAGGTGTAAATCTTCCCACAATCGAAGTCTGGGCTTTGCGGGAGGTCAGATTTAATCCATGCGATCCAATATTTATCGAGTGCATATTATACACGTACAAATTAAAACAAAATCTTATTATAATATGTAGTAGATCCTCGAAAAAAAACACTAATTCTATGCAAAGTATAGCTTGTAAAATTATGTGCTATTCTTCTCTTTATATGGGCGGGTTATTTTTTAAACGCAAGCTCGCTCCTGAAACGCCAACACCTCCCGAACTCAAACCTCATCCTGTACAGATCAAAAAGAAAACGCATACCAGTGCATTGCAATAAAATAATACAACAGGGACGTTAATATTCATTAATTCACTTTGGGTGCTTTGAAAAATAAAGGTTATTTGTATAAAAAATAATAATAATAATAATAATAATAATAATGGCAGTGTCCTCTGAACTCAGAATTTTCCCATTCTGTGTCATTACACAACACAATTATTTGTTGCAGATACAGGTAAATTGCTTAGTTTAACAAGGTGGCATAATGTATATAGGCAATTAGGTAAATGCAGAAATAATTTTTCTACATATTTTGCCAAGAAAGTTAAAAAGTAAATGGATAGAATTTGATCAAACACTCCTCTTTAAGAAGCCGAAAAACCGATTTATATTGAAATTAGGATCCTCGTTATGTATTGCCGCCTGATACAGTATAGCAAACAAACGTTTCATTACAAACACGAGCAAATCAAACTAATATAATGCACAGTGAAGTATATTAATTCGAAAAAGGCCAGCACTCAGTTTGTGCTATTACAATTAAGAAAAATAATATTATATACTTAAAACCCCAGCAAAACTGAAATACTTCACTTATTAACAGATCTCAGACGATGTAAATGAATATGAGAAATAGTATTTGAAATAAAATAATTTAATAAAATATGATGCAGAAGAAATAATTTAATATTTATATAAACAGGATCTATTTATAGCTAAAGGATAATTATTACAATTTTTTCAGGTCTATACGAGAAATATTTTATGATTTGTTTTCCATTATATCAAATAAAATCGTGCCACAAATTTTCATTAATAATTGTTAATTGTGAATCTCTAATTTAATTCTCATGAAAATGAAGATTATTATAACTAAAAAGAGAAAACATGACCTAAATTTAACACCATAAACAGTTTTTAGCAATTTCATTGTCTAAAATTATATTAAAATTTTTCACTGCACTCCGATTTCAAAATAGTGGGCAGTAAGGTATAGAACACTATTTTTATGAGCTGGTAATACGATTCAACAATTCTCATGTCTGATTTACGTGTAAATTGTAAAGACCACTCCCTGCACTCTGTGATCTCTGCTCTCTTTAGTCGTACGTAAGACAAGGCACGCGCCTTATCTGTTTGCCTTGTCTGGTCCACATGTTGCGAATTACTTACTGCCTACAATTTTGAAACCAGACTATAGACTATTTTTTTTAATTCCAATAATAAAAATGAAAAAGCCTAATTTTTCTATAACATGTTAGAGATGGTCTTGAACAGAAAGTAAGACTGATTTTTAACAGAAGAATTTTGACAGTAAAATATTTAAATATAATTTGGTTGTATACGGGCAGATTAGATTTTACATTTATAATTACAACACCATTTATTAATTCTCACTTTCCATGGATTACTTCTGGCTGAAGGATAAACACTACAAACACCAGAATCACATAAGTTTTGCTACTTTCACTTCCCTTAAAATTGCTTTATTCAATAATTATTCCAATTATTGAAATTATTTAATTAAAATCCAAACATAAAATTGCTTTATTCAATAAAATTAACCAATTTTGATTAATCAAATGTGGATAATATATTTGTTACTAATTTTGAATAAAATTGTATAAAATTAGTACGTAAATATTTTCTATTGTATAACATTTCAGAATATATTACTGGAAAGGAATATTATTAAAGAACAAAAATACGAAAAAAGGAAATACTAACTTTGAAATACCCAATAATTACTTTGGGGTTTTATTATTTGATATAGTGAAAATTACATAAAAAAGTTCTTACTCCTATCTTGTTAATTAAGTACGTTAGTCGATTTTAATTTGAAACCAATCAGAAGTACAACCAGAACAAAAGGTTTGTGACAACTTTTTTTCTGGGTATTTGACAAAAAGTGTAAAATACAAATGGATAAGAAATATCTTTTCACATAATTCAGAGAATTTTTTGTCAAAAATAAATAAAGCTACTTTATAAACCAACTTATAAACACTTTGCTGTATTGAATATAAATATAATTTTAATTCCAAATATATTCTATAAATTATTATACAAGATATAAAACTGATTATTATAAAAACATATTAAATTATATAAGTGATACTTATAGTTTGATATTGATTAATACTTGTAGTTTCAATTATATAAAATTTCAAAAATATATATATTAGAAAAGGGCTGCTATTAAAGAAGAAAAATACCAAAACACAATTAAAGTATTCAATTACTTTGGAGTTTTACTATTATTGGAAAAAATTAAACAAATATTTTTTCTGGGCGTACAGCCAAAGTTTTAATTCATTATAGGAAGTGTAAAATACAAAAAATGGTACTTACACAGTTCCATGAGGTAACACTGGCATCAAATCGGAAAAAAAAACCTTCACTATTTCTTTCTATCTAGACTTAAGAAAAAGAATTATCTAAATTAATAACCTACATACTCATTAAGTGGATTCAAACCTTGGTTACATCCCTGTGTTATGTCTCCATTTAAGTAATTTTCAGTCAGTTAAGATTATATCGTGCTTGCGCCTAAGAAACAACCCAACACCGATTATTTACTATAAATTCCTATGACAAACAAACGGCCCCTCGCAACCCGATGGGCTGTAGAAAAACAAGTTTCCTTTTTACAGAGAAGAAAGCTATTTTGAGGACAATTTACTAATTGCCATTTTCCGGTTATTTACCAAAAACATTGCCGGCGCCCATTTTAACTTTCAACGACACCTCGACGAGGCGTCTGAAATTATCAAAAAACGAGGACTTTTACATAAGTGGATGGAGGGGTGTGTAAACCGATAATGGATGATTTTTAAGATAGATGTTGACAAGGCGTCTTGACCAGGTTCCCCATTTCCGCTCACTTCTTCGTCATTATTTTGAGGTACTCCAGGGCGTGGTGCGCCGCCGAAGCCTGCGCCTCCTTAGAAGTTTTACCTGCGCCAAAACATACAGCCACAGGTAGAGTGGATAGCTGGACGAGGCACTGGCACCGCCCGTTCAAGGATTTTTCCTCGATATCGACATAGGTTACTTCAAACGACTGTTCGGTGGCAATGTCCTGGAGGAACTGGACAAAGTTAAAATCTTTGACGTTCATGGCGATGTTCTGAAAGAGGAAGATAAATGCTAATAGAGCCAAAGAAATGTCCAAATACACTAAAATTCCCAAATTAAGAAAAAAATAAGTAAAAGTTTTACATGCACCATAGAAAAAAAAACATACATTCTTGAAGACTTTTCACCACATTCTAGATTGGTGCTGCACAGAGACCCGATTTATATAATAAAGAATTTCACTCATTTTGAACATAATTTAAATGGTAGCTAGGATATGCACAATGGCAATCATTGCTAAATGTATCATTAAGAAAGAATGTAATGCACACCAGTGACATGTCCCCTGAAATATAGGTAATAAATAATAAACTATTTTTAGAGTTAATTATGTTCTTGGCCAATACAGGGCAGGACTATTTTAAACTCAAGAATATTAAATTACTATTCTTATATTTCAAGGAAATGCATTAAAAACGTCTCATTACTTTATTTTTTAAAAGTATTCTGCCTATGTAAAACAAGCAACCCTTCGAATTTGGGGATGTTTGTATTGGATGTTCAATATCTTGTGGATATTGTATTGAATTTTGTAATACTCAAATAAAGAAATAAGTACAATTTTCGATATAATAAATGCATATTCATTTTGTATTTTCCAAACTAATTTTTTCATTTTTTTTTTGAAGAAAAATTAAATTTGTATTAAATATGGGTTTCTCCAGAGAAAGAATGGGTTTGATCGATAAAATTTAGTTCAATTACAAAATTATATCATTCTGATTAATTCTTAATCAGTAATTATACTTATGTGGATAAATAGCTATACCTCTCAAATTTACCAAATTCTTCAGATAATGCATAATTATCAAATATAAATTCAATTCTAAATTTTTATACAGGGTTTCAGGATAGTTATTGCCATAATTTTAGCCGGTTAGTGACTTCACTATCAGAGACTAAACCTCGTGCCCCCAAAACAGAACACCACTACGCCAGATCAATAAATTTTTAGGTACAGGATGAATACAGCTAGGGCAGTTGATGTTGATATTCCGTGCCCTGTTGACTATTTTACACTAATCTAGTATCTATAGGCTTTACACTATTCTCTTTTACTAATCGTGACAGCTTTTTTTTTTTGGTATGCGGCAAGTGGAATTTTAAGCTAGTGCCTTATTTCGACAGTACTTATCCCGTTAAAGCAGCTATGTTAATATTTTTTGGAAAAAGAAAAAACACAAAACACAGACATAAGACTGTTAGCTTCTAATTGCTGGCATATCTAAAATTAGATAAGGGCTTGTATTTTTGCCCTCTCTAAATTGTTTCAATCTGGGTTTTATTGAAATTTACATAAAACTTCCCATTATGAACGTGCACTGACCTACTCACTGTATGTATGTTATTATGAATGTTACTTTTACCTAAGAGGAGAGGCAGAAGAATGTTAATTGCAACTTTTTTACTTCGTAGGGCACTTTAGTTATTTGTTTTTTGTATTGCTTAGTATATGAGGTATGTATATATATATATAAATTTATGATTTGGATTTTCATGTGGACCTACCGAGTGTGACAAAAACTAGATTTATTAAAAATTATATATGCTATTTTTATTATTACATTTTTTATTAATGACTAGTTTATATTAGGGTGGATTTATGCAACTCATATTTTCACTTTAATTTTCATTTTAACTAAAAAAAAAAAAAAAAAAAAAAAAAAAAAAATGTTACCCTTTATCTAATTTCTTATAATTTCAATTTAAGAATGCATATATGTATCTCGACAAAAAATGATAGGAAAATGGCAAAAGGAAATGGCGATAGGGAACAATTATAAATTGCACATAGCCATTAAAATTCCCCACTAACTTCTCACTAAAACATGAAAGTTATTTGTTTTTTTTGAAGTATTTTTCTAATTTTGAAATGATATTGCATCGTATTATGCACCTTTGCACTAAATTGGTTGACAAAAATGAGGAGATCAGTTTTCCCAATTATAGTAGTAACTTCTGTATTTTAATTAACACTCTGTCTTGTATATTTTACTAGATAATTGAAATTAGTTTCAAGCTATCACTGGAAATACAAGCAATTCCATTTCCAATTATCTCATATATATACAAAAAATGTATTTCAAAATTACTTCCACAATTGGTATTATCGTAAAGTATTTAAATTTCTACCAGGTGGGTTGTAATTTCTAAAGAAACATATACTGAATGTTTTTCTATTATCAACATTGGCTACCAATAATGAAACACTTTGCAAACGTTTTATAATCATTGATTCAAAAGAAATGTTTTTATGCATTGACTTGCATTAGCAACACTTCCCATTGGTAACATTATGGATTGTGAAAATTTAACACCTTGTTAAAGATGCAAATAGCGATGGGACTGTAATTCTTCCTGTGAACCTCTGTATTATTGTGTAGTATTGAATGTAAAATATACTAGTTAGTATTTTTTGTACCTTGCAATTTATCGTGCTAAAATGCGTCTTCATTAAAAATACACTTTCATAAACACTCTGTATAATAAGATTTCAGAAATATTAACATAATTAAACTGAAGTAATAAAATATAATAGAATAAAATGTCAAAGAATACCATCTATAGTATAATAGAAGATAATTTAATAAAATATTACAGAGCAGAAAATCAATGACTGAAGAATTACTGAAAAGATAAATACTTTTGCTTTTGTATAAAACACAAAACAAATTTTTGTAAAAAAAAATAAAACAGTTTGTTTACTAAGTATTTATATTTTCAGCTTTAAATAAATTATTGACTTGCCGGTAAAATGTATTTAATCATAGTAAGTAAACCACAGTTTACCTATCATGAAACTGCAAAATTCTGCCCTATAATAACATATAGTAACAACAACTATGCCCCAAAACACAACAATTGCTCTTGTAACATTAAATCCCACCACCACTGACAACACAGAAATTTACCTGTAACTCTGCCAATTTTTTTCCGGATGAATTTTTAAGAGTCCTGTGGAACTGAGACACTTTGTTGGATTGCTGCGTACCCAGTTTGGTAATTTTACTGTCTTTCAGCCCGGCGTACCGGCCTTGTATGTTGTTTAACTTCGCAGACAGCTACAAAAAAACATACAAAATTGAAATGAATTTGTGCTAAGATAATTTTTACTTTCTTTCAATATGAGACATATTTCAATCATTTCAATTCTGTACATTTCTCCTCCTTTCGTGAGATATCGTTGGGCGATTTACGGACGTACAGAAAGACAGTAAAATTACCCAAGCACAAATGATCACTACATTTGGTATGAAGTGTATCAGTAATACAAATTTTAACGTTTTCGTTTCATTAGTAAAAAAGAACAAAAAAAAAACAAGAAATTTCAATATAGTACAATTCCCTTTTAAAATAAAGGTACTAGGGACCAATCTGAATAACTACTAAATAGGTATAGTTGGGCAAGTAGATCTTCTCACAGACGTCATCAATTCAAATGAACTATGATGAAACAAATTTTAAAATTGTGATGAAAGTGTATGTTTGACGATGTTTACAACTGTGTAATTAAAAGTGTTATTGTCGTTTTTTGAACATTAAAAGTAACAAAAAAAACATTATGTACATAACCTCATTTTCATTTGTCGACAGCAATGAACTGAAAACCAAACTTTAGAGTTCATTGGTCGACAGTTGGATGACTCCTGGCAGATTCACAAGATTTGCAAGTCTTAAACCACAGTAAAAAAATCCTTTTTGAAGTTTCTGTTTTCTCTGCCATAGTTTCAAGTATTCATGTATTTTCACTGGGAACGGGACTATTTAGATATATGTTGACGCTTATTTTATCTTTATTAGAAACATAAGGAATAGTTTAAACCAACAAAGACAAGAAAGAACTTTCTATTTCTAAGTGAAACTAAATTTACCTTTGGTTAGCTGACAAGGATGCCAGGCCAACATAATTTGTATTTCTACATATCGCCAAAAGTTTGAACACAAATATGTTTTAATTTATGCAGACTTTCATTCTATTCTTACAATATAATGGAGCTTTCTTTGACTACTTGGAGATTCAGGAGATTCTGAGAGAAAATATTTAAGAATATGATTATTATGAAACCTGATAAAATGCCTGAGAGATAAACCAGTCATAAATTCTACCATTTCAGTTTAAGTATGTCATTTTGCAAATTCCTTAATAGGAAGTGTTTATGGTTACAAAAATGCCTAAAGAGAAGTTAACACTTTAAGGGCACTCTTCTATCTAGACATTAAAAGAAGAAGGTATACAAAATGGTATTGCAAAAACACTTGGAATTTTATAAGATACATTAAAAGAAAAGAGAAGGTGAAAAAGATAGCATTAAATGACAAGTAATAAGCACTAGAAGTTACTCATAAAGTGAATATATCCTGGGAAGGGATTGGAACCTTTGATGAAGCTACGAAAACAGTTTTTCATGCCCACTGTAGCCCATAGTAGCCTTGGAATTTTCTGTTCTGCTTATATTTTCAAATTCAGTGGTTTTGACAAGGTAAAACGGAACGTTTATGGGCTACTTACAATTTTTTAATGTAAATTTGGAGATTTGGAGACCTTACGTTTCTGAATTGAATTCATAACTATAATTAGGCTACATATCACCTGAATCAAACTGAAAAAAAATCACTTGTATTTGGAAAAATGTTCAATTGGTTAAATTGGAATATATGATCAACTGGCATTATTTTTTTCTAATTTTAAGTGAGAATTCATTATAAAATGAACTGTCACCTTTTACTATTAACTAAATTTCAATACTATTTTGTAAATTCATTAATACAGTTGGAAATATTAATTACTAAACTTTTGGGGAAATCAATTCATTTTTAAATTTGAAACATCAAACTTTCATAACACAAAACTTATAACGCAGGAACATTTTTTTGCTCAGATTCAGATTGTAGCAAGAAGTATTTTTAAACTGCTTTAAATAAATCTACTAAATTTTTATTGTAAATATAACTATTTTTTTACTGCAACAGAATTTTTATAAAATTTCCAATTACAATTTGATTACTAAATGAAAAATTAAGCTAAAGATATAAACTGTAACATTTATGTATTCATAATAATAGTATTTAAAACTGTTTAATATATGTATATATCTGATAAATTTGAATACTTATACTCCGGTTTCAAAATAGTGGGCAGTAAGGCATAGAACGCTATTTTTATGAGCTGGTAATACGATTCACCAGCTCATAAAATTCTCGATTCTCGAGCAACAATTCTCGTGTCCGTTTTACATGTAAATTGTAAAGACCACTCCCTGCACTCTGTGATCTCTGCTTTCTTTAGTCGCGCGCAAGACAAGGCACACGCCTTATCTGTTTGCGGTGTCTGATCCATATGTTGCGAATTACTTACTGCCTACAATTTTGAAATCAGACTATAGGGAATATATTTTTCTTGATAATAGCTCTTAGGAGCCAAACTAGATGGGAAAGATTTCAACCCTGCCTGGGCCGCGCATTAATAATATCTATGCATATAAAATATAAAGAACTTACGTCGTCGTCGCTCTCAAATCCTTGAGGTAAGTTATTGCCTTCCAACGGGAGATCTTGTAGCGCCTGCCACATCTTATGGGCGGCCATGCGTTTAGCAAGTTTCTTCGATTTGCCAGTCCCGACTTCTCGAAACTTCAACACCTGACAAGCAATGGTGAACTGTCGTTCGTGAGGCAAGCCCTCTTCGTGTTCCATCTCATAAAACGGAGGTGGCCAGCGGCGAGACATGCACATCTCTTGCAGCCAACCGATGGGGTTGCCCATCACTTTGTCATCGTATGGAGACACCACCTGGCTTGTTCTGAAAGTAAATTAATTTCTATTTTGTGGATGAAGACCATAGTGAAATTGGTCAGCAAACATACATAATGTCCCAATTCTTGAAGGTGTCTCTACATCTTTCTTATAGATTTGATTCAATTGAGTAAATATAGTTTTCAATGTTGTTGGATAATGTTATTATTTGCCATGTTACTTCTCATTATAGGCCAATATTATAAATTAAAATTAATTTTATGACATTAAATGAAGATTGAAAGATGACATTTATGATTTGACAGACTCCTGGCTGAAACTTAAAAAATCATTTTCCTAATTTTAAACTGAAGTGGTGTACGAATTAACAAGGGATAGCTTAACTTGGTAAAACATTTTGGGGAGGCATATTGAATATGGACTACTTAGTCGACAAAATATTCTTATACAGTTTTTTGTTTGATTCATTACTTATCGCAACTTTTTTAATAAAAACTGGCAAAACTAAAAACATCACAACTGCAGGGACCTGATTTGTGGCAATCACTAATTTAATATTTCATTTCATTTATTTGTCCAGAATATGCAATACTAAAATACAGCACAAAGTATTGGACAAAACATGATACGAACAAGCCTAATACACAATAATAAATTTACTTTCATTACCATTTACTTATGTCACAACACTCTCAAATAATTTGCAAATAGTGCTGTTAAATATATCACAATCTTCAGAAATGTGTTAAAATTACAGCATTATTAAACATAACGTACGAAGTCTGTTTAAAAAGTAAAGAAAATTTTATAATTTTGCGAGTTGTATAGGTCCGATTCGCGCGAATTTTTCGTTGTTGTGTTGGTAAACATGTCTGAAAAGTACCTGTACATTGTTAACCATACCAGATGTTTAGTCTGTTGTCAGCTGTCAAAAAGGTTACATGTGTTTTGGTACAATCGGCAATTATTTATTTATTTAAAAAATGGATCAGAGAATTTGCATTAAATTTTGCTATAAGCATGGAATAAAGTGCAACAATGTTTTAGAAATGTTAAATATTAATTTTGGCGAGCCTGCTATAAGCAAAGCAAGGGTTTACAAGTGGTATAAGCGTTTCCAAGAAGGCCGTGAAGACGTTGAAGATGACGAGCGCGCAAAAAATTTGTTCCAAAATTGTTGAATTTCGAATAAAAACAGTTACCAATGAAGTTAACAACGATGGAGAACTACTGAAACGTGTCGTAACAGGCGAAGAAACGTGGTTTTACAGATGTGACGTCGAAACTAAGGCTCAATCATGCCCAGTAGAGGCATTTTGGATCACGAAGACCGAAAAAAGCTCGAGAAGTGCGGTCAAATGTGAACGTTATGCTGTGTTCTTCGATTTCCCTGGCATAGTACAACATAAGTTCTTGCCACAAGGATAAACGATCAATAAGGAGTACTACCTACAAATTCAACGTCGTTTGCGCGAAGCAATTCGAAAAAAATGCCCGGACTTGAGCCGACACAATTCATAGCTCTTACACCACGATGCATGCTTGTTTGTGAATTTTTGGCCAGAAACAACACTGTAATGATACCCCAGCCTCCATATTCGCCAGATATGGCTCCGTGTGACTTTTTTATGTTCCCAAAAATAAAGAAAACCCTAAAGGGCCGTCGTCTTGCTAGTATAGATGAGATTAACAGTACATCGCTGAGAGCTAAACACTATCCCAAAGATCGAGTTCCAGAAGTGTTTCGGGGATTGGAGGAAGCGCTGGTATAAGTTTATAATATCTAATGGGGACTATTTTGAAGGGGATAGTATTAATGTAGACGAATAAATAAGATTCTTTCCCAAAAACGAAAATTTCCGTTATTTTTTGAACACACCTCGTACATTATTTAGATTTTAACATAAAGCTAGTGTGGGTTACATGTTTTACAAGTATTAGTTTTGGTATTAAGTTTAGAAATTATTTTAGCACGCTATTATGTACTAACATATATAAAAAATTAACACAGTGAAAATGTCTTCTAAAGATTAACAAATATAAGTTAAATCTGTTTTAAAAACAGTTGCTGTAACATCTAGTAGGATACAACAATCCAATTTTAAAAAGTAATGTAAATAAATATGTTTTGCAATGAAATTTAAACAATCACAAGCACAAAACACGTGCTCTGGGCAGCACGAGAATCTGCATTTCACGCAAATGCAAAGAGCCGCCTCAGATAGTACAAACAAAGTTTACAGAATATTTTAGTTATTCTGTAAATTTTGGTACAAATGTTGTTAGTCTCTTACCTGTAGTAGTAAAGGGTCTTTCAATAAGGACGCTCGATTTTTTAAATGTAAATAAAACAAGTTGTATGTGAAATATCCACTCAATTTTTATTTTATTTGAAAGACTATTTTATGGCATCAGGTATGAGATATAACGTCGTTCAAATGTCCGCAGCGGCTTTGCTTGGTGGCACGTATTTGAGAGGTCCAATTTTCGATGACCTTGTCGCATAAATCTGGCTGAATTTGCTGAATGGCGTTCGTTATGTTGGCTTTGAAAGCATCAATTGTTTGCGGTTTATTCGCATAGATCTACGAATTAGAATAGCTCTAAAGGAAGAAGTTTAAAGACGTTAAATCGCACGATCTCGGTGGCCAGTTCACGTCGTCGCTACGCGAGACAACCATGCCCTTAAATCGCCCGTGTAGAATGTCCATCGTGGCATGCGTTGTATGGCACATAGTGCCGTCCTGTTAGAACCACATGTCGTCGGTATCCATATCATCCTGTTTAGACCACAAAAAGTTGCTTATCATCGATCTGTAGCGCTCGCCGTTGACGGTTATAGCAATGCCAGTTTCGTTTTGGAAAAAGTACGGACCGATCATTCCACCAGACCAAAATCCGCACAGAACAGTGACTTTCTCGGGATGAATTTGGTGCTGGTGTATCTCGTGTGGATTGGTATCGTTCCAAATCCGACAATTTTGCTTGTTCACATATCTATTCATCCAAAAATGGGCCTCGCCGCTAAAGATGCTTTTTTTGCCAAAATTTAGGTCAATTTCCAACTGTTCCAGAGCCCAGTCAGCGAACACACGGCGTTGTCTATGGTCGTTTACTTTAAGTTACTGTGTCAGTTGGATTTTATACGGGAGCGGACCCAAGTCCCGAAGCAAAATTCGCCAAGTTGAAGTCGTAGAAAGGGTAAATTCTTGTGAACGAAGAGAAATTGACTGCCTCGGGTTTTCCCGTACACTCTTACGCATAGCAGCGAGCTTTTCAGCAGATCTTGCGTTTCCGTGACGTACGGGTGTTGGCTGATTATCAAACCGGTTGACTCGAATTTGGCCACCAAATGTCGAATAATCGACTCGGCGGAACGGTTGTGACGAGGATAAAAATCACGTAATGAGCGGGACGTTTCTCGAACGGAGCACTAATCCAAATTTTGAAAATAAAATTTAATGATTTGCATACGTTGTTGAACGCTATAACCTTCCATGGTGATTTACCATACATTATTGGACAATTCACAACAAATTTGACAGATGTTGCTTTAACAACATGGCCGCTATAACCGAATAAATTTCGGGCGTTCCTATTGAAAGACTACTATATAACTGGATTTGTTAATTTTTTGGCTTGTTAAATCAATATAACAAGGTTTGTTTCTCGCTTATCCTCATCAGAATTTCCAACACGTTTTTTTCTTACTTTTGGTACTAGATATATGTATATACTGAAAAAGGGTAAATATAGTATGAATCGGTGATTATTTTCTCTACATACGAGATTATATCAGTTCAATATTTTATTAATGAATTATTAAGATATTACTTAGTGAATGGCAATTATAAATATTAGAATCATCAACTGAATATTAAAGGGAGGTTCTCCTCAAACTTGACCAAAAAATCGATTTTTTTTGCCTTTTTTGATACATTATATTTATGTAGAATACGTTCCTAAAACGATTTGGCTGAAAATATTTTTATAAAAAAGATATTGCATAATAAAGGAACCCATCTTTTTACGAAAAATTACGCAAAAATAGAGTTCGCGCAGTAGAGCATATTTTATCCTAATATTTTTGAAATGCGTGGCTATATTAACATTCTATGGTAAGTATAGTTACCCCAAGTGCCACCATATGTCACAGTATATGATATAATATTAGATAGTTTGTCTCTCTATACGTTAATGTCGATGGGTATAGCGTGTAGCGTCAGACGAACACGCGTTTTTCTCGAAACCATGTTTTTTGAACTGGTGTGAACTGTAACTCAAAAACTAATTGACGGATTGTTTTTTTTTATTTTAAAGTAAATTAAATTTATTGGAGTTTGTACCTAAGAAAACAATAATTTCTTTTTTTATGACACTTTAAAGAGCTAAAAATAAGTGAATAATCGGTACCGAAAATTCGCAGGTCCGCTATTTTCAGGTATAAGCTCCAACAAATATTATATACTTTATACATTTTTTTGATATTTTGATTTCAGATGATTTTTATAAGTGCTAGAGTTTCCACCGATTGGACACCTTTTTTTGGGACGACATTACCGAGCATATAACTAATCACCGTGTCATTTTTTTTAATAAAAAGAATGTTTTTGTACACTTGAATACTTGATAAATATATATAAAAATTTTTTATTACTTTATTTACTTCCTTCTATGAAAAAAAAAAAAAAAATAAGAGAATCATGTAATTTTTCTGTCGATTGAGGAGAACCTCCCCTTAAAACAACCAACTAAATGTAATGGCATACTGTTGTGCTTGGTGAGGCAATTCCTTATTTGCCTACCCTGGCGAGCCACCACTGAAAACAATTTATACCAACCTTATTCATTAGCAATTATCACCAGACTGTCAAATACTTTGATATCATATTTCAATTGCAATGTAAATTGTAACACTATGTTTAAAATGCATTGCGACCTCATTTTCAATATAGATCATAAAAAACTAAAGGACGAAAAATTGCAAAACAAAAATTGAGGGCAATAGCTTTAACAACACTAATATATTGCATAAATGCCAACACATATATTTTTAAATTTGTTGTTTTGCATTATTATATTAAAAAAAATGTATGTTTTATTTTTTTATAGACAAATATAGAGAAATTCTTCAGAATTACGAAGATACTGCAACCAAATTTGGGGTAGAACTACAAATATATTTAGAAATATATAAGTTTTTACCATAAAACGGTTTTCACAAATACAATAAACTTTAGCAACATTGCGTATCTTAAATCAATGTGAAAATTATAATGAATAGTTCAAGAATAGAGAAAATTAAACATTAAGAAAAATAAGGCGAGGAGAGGAAGAGAAGGTGAGGAGAGGAAGAGAAGGTGAGGAGAGGAAGAGTTGAGTTTTTAACATCGGATGAAATGCAGAATACACTGAACAAGCATAGCAATGCGATATTACTACTTCTGTATATAGTATATATTATACCAAATAAATGTTCTCCTACTGAGATTTTGTTTGTAACTGGTTTTAATTTTATAAATATATTTTCACAGGGTTGAACTTATTTTAGCATTTTTCATATTGTCATTGAAACTGATTAAACTTGATTGGCAAAGTGCGAGTCAAGTGACATAATTTTTCGTTTTGTGAAGGTTCTGAGTACGTCCCAGGCATATCATTATTCCAATGGACTTATGAACAAAAAATTACAGCTATAGAATTTTACTTACATATCAGTAGCGCCAGGCGTTCCATTGGTTTGATTAGCCTGTTCCGGCGTCTGCTTGCCCACCAGCAGATCCAACAGGTTCTTTGCGGCAGCATGCTTGGCATCCTTCTTAGAGCGACCTGTACCGGTCGCCACTAGTTCCGAACTGAGAAAAACTCTGTACCGGAAGATGGGTTCGTGAATGGCCCCTTCTATTTGGACCAATTCGTACTTGGGTGTGATGCCACGTCTGCTGAGTAACTCTTGCAGAACGGACACCGGCGTCTTGCTGGGCATCGCCGCCATCTCCTGCGAATAGAGCTAATCAAAACAAAGTTAGAGCTATACAAAACTGTTACGAGCAAAATTAATCTTGCTTCTATAGATGAAAATTTGGTTAGGGTTTCATAAAACAAGAGGAAATATTACTAAATTTTAATTTATTTGTAAGATATCAATAAGTATACGAATAAGTATATAAATACTGTTTGAATAATATCAATATCAAAATGTATCTTAATATTAATCGATATAAGTCAATTAATTAAATATCTATGAGATTCACACGCTATCTGGTTCTTGCAAATTGTGATTAAACAAAGTTCTTCAAGAGGACTTCAAAGTTATACCTGAAATATTTTTATTTTTAAGTTTCTTTATATAGATGTTTAATTATTGTACTTACTTTCTCGCTATCCATCTCTTTTTCTGACTGTCACTTTTCAATAATTATTGCTCTTATGGTGAAACACATGGTGGTTGGCTGTGGCCTCATTATAAAAATTTTATTTATCGGTTTCCAGATTATTTAGAGTGTAGCGCCCTATGGAAAATTTCATTCCAGTGATCCTTGTAGTTCATGCTAGATTGGTATTGGAGGAATATTTGCCTTATTTAAGGGGTATTTTGGCCAGTTTCTACTTGGGAGTGCTTTTCCACTTCGAATAACTATTTATAACCATCCATCTTTTGAAAACCATCACAAATGCACATCATGTCATATTACGTAAGTTTCTTAGATTATTTATCTGTTCTGGTACATTTATTCTTGGTAAGTCGATTTTACACTATTTCTTCTTTTTTTCTATCTCTTTTACAGTCAAGAGTATAGCCATACAGAGAGCCATATTTTGCTAGAAACATTCGATTCCTGATCACTAATTGCAAGAAACACTGTTCACTGAAGGAATGACTAGTATATACGAGGGTGGGGTGAAAAGTTTCCAGTCTGATGAAGAAAAAGGTTTTTTTTTTATTTTTGTTATTTTATTTCTCAACATACGTTTTGAAAAATGAATTAAACGTGATGGAGATCACGTTTAATTCATTTTTCAAAACGGTGCTCTAATGCAGTGATACTATTTTTATAGAACGATTTGTCGAGCCCGTCAATGACTTCCTTGTTGCTCATAAATCTTTTACCTCCAAACTATGTTTTGAGGTTAGGAAACAGATGATAGTCTTTGGGGGCTAAATTTGGTGAATTGGCTGGATGGGGGAACAATTTGAACTTCAATTCGTTGATTTTAGACATTGCAATGGCCGACGAATGATCAGGTGCATTGTCACGGTGATACAAGATATTTTTCTTCTCCAAATGAGGTCGTTTTTCCTCTACTTCGCCACTCAAACGATTTAATAACTCTGCGTAGCATTCACAATTGATGGTTCTACACTTCTCAATGTAACCAATGAAGATAATACCTTTTGAGCTCCAAAGAATATTCGCCATAACCTTTGCTGATAAAACTGTTTTTACCTTCTTTGGGGTTGGTTCACCTGCTCCAGTCCATTGTTTTTACGGTTGTTTACTTTCAGGAGTATAACAGTGAACCCAAGTTTCATCAACAGTTATAAATCGACGCAAAAACTCGCTGGGGTTTCGCGTGTACAGTGCCAAATTCTCGGTCGAAACAGACTTCCAGCGCAATTTTGATCGATAGTTAGCAAACGCGGCACCCACCTAGCACAGAGCTTCTCCATGCACAAATGTTGATGTAAAATATTGCGTGCACGTTCAGTTGACATCCCAGTAGTCTCCGTTATTTCACTCACTTTCAATCTGTGGTCCTCTACCACGATTTTATGAATTTTCTTCATCATTTCAGTAGGTGTAACCTCAACGGGACGTCCTGAGCGTGGTTCATCAACAGTGCTAGTACGACCTTTCATAAATTCAGAAACCCAGTGTTTGATTGTTGAATATGATGAAGAGTCCTTTAGTGCTGAATCCATTTCTTGTTTGGTTTGAAATGGTGTTAAGCCTTTCAAATAGAAGTATTTGATGACCTGACGCTTCTCCAATTTTTCCATTTCCACGTAAGCAAGCGAGGCGTCTTATTCAATAGGTTGTCAAACATATATTAACAGAGTAATCTACCTGAGAGTTATCATACAAGCTAGTCGAGGATAGTACTGTAGAATACGAGTCAAAAATTAAACCTGCTGGCGCCATCTCTGTGCCAGGCCGGAAACTTTTCACTGCACCCTCGTATATTATACATATTTTTTGCACGTCCGTATGACTGTTAGCAAGGGTTTCCTCCACTCCAAGGATTTCCTTCAATCGATGGTGTGCAACTTCAGGTTGCCTATATACAGGGCGTTCTCCGTTCTTGAACCACGGATATCTATATACAGGGTGTCATCCGCCTTTACCAGGGGCGTGTATATACAGAGCGTTCTCTTCGAGTGGGCCAAAACCACCAAGATCCAGAATGGATGAAGAATAGTACCATTCGTGTTCCAACTGTCACTTTAACAACGTTATACCAGGATCCACGAAACAGCCAAATAAGTTGTAATAAAGCTTCACTTACTACTTAAATTCCAGTTAATCCAGTCATGATTTTTTTTTCTTGATAGCATATATGAAAAAACTATATACAAATAGTAATTGTAAATGTAGTTGTACTACTATAGATTATTGTATGTAGAGGTAGATATATATTTTTTATATATTATTGAAACGAGTTGGAGATACATAATTTTGTATTTTTTTTTATCGATTATTCTCGATAATATACCTAAAATACCAAATTTCAAAGATACTCATGTAAAATGCCGGTAATGATCTATCGTTATATATTTTTGTTTCTATAATTGTAAATTTGAGTTTTCATGTTTTAATATAATCTAGATTTCTTCTGCCTTTATATAGTGACAAAACAAACCACGCAGTTCATAGTAATATCTTTTTTATTACCATGAACTCCGCCCCCTCCACTGTGGCTTACACAGAGGAACACAAGAACACAGACAAAATTTTTAATTGCTTGGTCTAACTGTACAATTGATAGTTATACAACTATTAATTGTACATATTTTGGTCTTTCTGGGTATTAAACTAGTCTTTTGTTTTTGTAATAATTTAGCAACACAACTGATCATTCTATATGTAGTGGTTTCTCCTCATTTATTAAACAATCGAAGACCATGCATGCTTAAAACTAAAACACTAACAAAATTAGGAACAAGAAATCTTTTCATAAAAAATAAATTAATTTAATGGTGTGTGAAGTATTTTGCATAAACATAGAAATACATAATATTAATACAAATTTAAAGAATATGACTTAGTAATAATATGTAATTGCTGTTCAATTCTTAAAATAACTCTTGGCTCTCAGCTTTACATCTGCACAAATACATATATACTTGCACAAACAGAAAGATCATTGGTATAATACTTACAAATAATTTTTTTGTTCTTAAAATTTACAAACAGTTTTTAAATATCTGCATTCATGTCATTAATTTCCATTAAAACAATATGTTCATACCTAATCACAGAATGTGCGATTATTTTAATATTTTGATAACCAGGGAATTATGTACTTTGAATTGTTCAATCACTAGAAATCAAAGGAAAGTATTATGATAATGCAAAGTTTATTATAAAATAAATATATATATATATATATATATATATATATATATATATATATATATATATATATATATATATATATATATATATATATATATATATATATAGTGTAAAATATATTTTATGCATTATTTTCTTTAATTGTTCGATTTATCGTTCATTATTTTTATTTTATTTTTTTCATTTTTAAACTCTAGTAGGAAACTTACGATGCTTATATTTATAGCACTGTTGAATAAAATATAAATGATAAATTAGAAACATTAAATTATAAACTGATTTTATATCAGTTTTATCAATATTATGGTTTTGATATGTGTTTTTAATTGTTATTTAACTTCATTTTAAAAAAGTACCTGTTGGTGAAAAATGTTAAAATTTAACTGCTATTACATCTCCTGTTGCTCAAGAATCTGTCTTAGAACTAAATATACACAGAAAATGTATTTAACTGTAAATTTTTCAAAAATGCATGTATACGTGGACGATACACAATATTTATATTTCTCTTATCCCAAAACACATCAGAAAGCTACAATAGAAATTAATGAGGATCTAAATGCCCTATTGCAATATTCTAATAACAAGAATTTAAATATTCTAATAATAATAATTTAAAAATGAGTGGCAACAAATATTGTTATAGTTTTCTTCGAATAAAGTTAGGAATATTAAAGAGAACTTACATTTATCTATTGGCAATGTTCATACAGTTAAAAATCTAGGTTTAATTTCATGAAAATCTTAAATTTGTAAATCATATAATACAGCTTGTTTTTGGAAAATTTTGGAATACAATTCTGATATTATTATAAAATTGTTATGCAATCTTTTAATTTAATAGATTACTTATCTATTAAATTTAACTTATTAACTTATAATACAGGCACATTTCACATAATGTGAATTTAATATACTAGTTAAAATTATATATGCTAGTTCGTCGAACAAGTTTTAATTATAATGCCATAAATGACGACCTAAAGTTACAGCTTGTCAACAATAGGAAAAAGTGTGAGATTCTCTGTGTTGCGTGGAAGAGTGAGGCAGCATTCGGATGGAAAAGGATGAACTTTACGCGCGACCAGATCGAGCTCTATGTACATTCATACATACTCGATATTCACTCTGCAAAGGTCTCAGGGCGACTGAGTAAAGACCAGGCTATTTACTGCGCGCCTCGTGGGCGGTCCGATATCTCAGTTTTGAGACTTGTCCTATTCTTGTCAAGCTGTACCTGTCAACGAGTTTCACAACAAGATAAAACTCCATATTTTATCTTTCCAATAAATGTTAATAAAATAATGGACCACTCGGACAAGCAAATAATTTACTTAAGTTTAATTATTTGTATGTTTATGTATATTTATCTACATATGCCATAGTTATATGTAATATCTGGTTAAGTTGAGTAGCCTTGAGCTAGACTGCCTTACATAACGATGAAATAAATGAAATTTATTTTTATTATTTAATATAAAGTGAAGTTTATCGTCTATGAATTTGTGAATAACTTGAGAAGAGTAATGAATAAATCTCTTTTTAATAAATGTATAATGTTAATTTTTATAATGAAATAGTACTTAATAAATCATTTCAAATTTTAGATAATAATATCAGTTTGCCTTATTTTCACGCGGCTACAATTTTTATGCACAATTTTATTATTTGCGTATTTAACCAAAACGTGAAAATTAATTTCGTATGTTGTATTTGTAACGCTCTGTATAATACATTATGTACCTCACAACATGCTATTATTATTCAAGTGAAAATGTAAAAAAAAATGTTGCGTTATAAAATAATATACACAGTACTACAATTTTATGCACACAATAAAAATACTATGCAATTATGTTCGATTCGACTACGATGCAATTATGTTCGTTTCGACTACTATGCAATTATCGATTATTTTCAAATATAAGAAAATTCCTAAACAAATAAAAATTTTCACAACATGAAATTACCGCTTCATTGTAGTAAATAAAATCACCAATGTCTTCTTATTTTTTAGAGAGAGATAAGTGAATATTATATAATATACTCAGTTGCATAAATAATGTTGCATAAATAACAATCAAGCCTGATTTTTTTTTGTAGAAATGAAGATTTACCTTTAAGATTTCTAATCTACACTTGAAAACATACATATATTTTGAAAGCTTTGTATTTGCCTCAGTTCTACGTTTATTCTTAACAGTATTTAAATTAAGGGCGACATGGACTAACCCAAAAATATTTTTAATGCTGCGCCTATGATTTCGATTTTCTTTTTCTTCAACGATTACAAATTTTCTTTAAAAAATAGTTATTTAAAATTCGATATATAGAAAATTGTACGCACAATAGAATACTATACACTTATCTTTATATAAAATAAAAAATTTCACAATACGAAATTGTAGTAAAAAAATCACCATTATTTTCTTATTTTTTAAAGAGAGATAAAGTGAATATTATATAATATAATCAGTTATATAAATAATGAAATAAACAAGCCTAATGTCAATATTTTTGTGAAAATTAAAGGTTACCTAAGATTCCTATTCTACACTTGAAGCATACATATACCTATACATTTCTAGAAAATCTACGGCTTATTTACAAATTTTGATTTAGATTTAATTTTTGAATTTTTTTTAAACAAACAGTTTTTTCCTTAAATTTAAACACTTTATGTAAAATTGTGGGAAAAGTGTTTTTTTTTTAATTCTGATAATAATTACGCAGTGTTGAGAAGTAATAAACGTATTCCTATAATTATTTTCAAAACTTTAATCATTTGGAACAGAAAAACGGTTCGATGGATTAACTTGTAAATTTACACAGTAATTGTGAGTACATTGAGCTGTAAAAATTACGCTTAACATTAGTCGTTTCATCAAAATTTGTAAATTAGCCGTAGATTTTCTAAAAACCCGTAAAACGTAATGTTTTTCAGTTTTTTCAAATTAATGTGAAGGACAAAACATTTTTTCTCTAAAAATCGTGGTAGATCCTTGTAGGGTATTATTTTAGTTTTTTAAACCACCCTTTGATTTACTGTACGATTATTAGTTGCTGAGATATCGATGATCAAAGACAAAAGGATCCTTTTTCATTTAGAGTCAAATATCTCAAAGAAAAATCGACGTAGAGAATAAAAAAAAAATCAAATTAAAGCTGAATAAGCAAGCTAACTATCCAATGCATTGGCTTAACTAAGAAAAATGTTCCCAAATCAGTGACCCAAAAATTAAAAAAATTAGAAAAATTTTTGTCTCGCGCTATTTCTTATGATTGTGCGATAACTGTAGCTTACAAACATTTTTTGCCAAATATCTCAAAACTAGAAACTGAAAGCTTCAACATTTTTTTTCTTAATCTCTATACGACCATTTTTCACTGAGATACAGCATTTCAGAAATTACTAAAAAATTCAAGAGACTTTTTTGTTCCCTTAATTTTTTCCAGTAGTGTATATTGTAGAAAATGTGTTATAAAATATTTACATCAGTTCTACGTTTATTCTTAACTGTTTTTAAATTAAGGGCGACACGCCCTAACCCTAAAATATTTTTACCGTTACGCCTATGATTTCGATTTTCATTTTGTTCAACAATTACAAATTTTCTTAAAAAGTTACTTATTTAAAATTCGATGCATGCAAAATTTTATACGCATAACGAACTATATTTAAATAATTTTAATATTTAATAAATAATAATTTTTAATATAACTTTAAAAAATTCCCAAATGAAAATTTTTACAATACAAATTTAAAGCGTCAAGTGTTTATTTTTACTAGTCGTAAGTCTAAATACTTTCCATAGAATATTTAGGCCCTACGACTCATTCGAATAATAAAAGCCAAACAACCCGGAACTGTTAACTTACTTTGTGCATGACAAGCTCCGAGTAAATAGCAAAATACAAACCACTGAATATAAAATAGCTAACGAACATTTTAACGTATCCAATTTATACCTCCATGCAAAATAAGAACTGAACCATCAGCTGCAAAATCTAGTTCTTAACAATACACTTACGTTTTTCTATACTCATAAACAACACGATAAAAAATTACTTTTTCTTACTGGACTTTTGAACTTACTAGACTTACCAGTTTGGCCTCTTCCCCCAGAGACAACCGTTCCGATTGTAAATTGCTGTGCAAGGTCCCATGCCTGTTGTTCTTGCCTCTCCTCGGATGTACGTTCGGGGGATGCATTGGTCCAGCTGGATGCATTAGCGTCATGTTGGTTTGATCCATGCGACGCTGCTACAACAGAAAATCGCTCGTAATTATGTGAGACTTTTACGTTTAGAACAATTCGCACTATTACCTAATATTTATTAATATAAAACTGCAACTGTCGCTGGGTTATATAGTACGTCACCTGGTACAAACTCATGCTGATTCACAAGCACAACTGACAAATTATATATCAAGATATTAATAGAAGGTAACTGCAAAATATCGCATTCATCCGCACAAAAAATATTTTGCTCATGATATAATAAGTATATATTTACAGTTATTTTGTATAGCTCCTACATTAGGGTGCTCTTTTTCAACGTAATATAATTCTACGCTATTTAATACACAGCTAATTAGGAAGCAAATTCATTTTCTTTTTACTAAAATACCTATAAAGGCCAGTAAGTTCCATATAGTTATATATTTTTTAAATTTTGGTCCACGATTATTTTTACTTCATTCACTCAATTTTACCTTGAACCAAAAATAAACTTAGTGAAGGATATGAAAATATTGTTAAGATGTTTTATAAAAAAATCTGAGTACGCGCCATAATGAATATTAAATTATAGAGAATTAAAATTTACATTATATTTACCATGTATGTATATTGTAATGTGATTGTTAATTAAATTTGTCCTATATGAACAACCTACAGACGAGACGTGTTATTTAAAAATGAAATTCATCAAATGAAAAAAGTATAATGAAATATATATTTTAAAAAAATATCACGTTAAAAGTTTAGAGTTTTCGAGTTTCATTAAAACTTGCACAATATTCCAAAAAAGTTTTGTATATGTAGGTATCAAAACTTGAACACTTTAGTGTCAATTATAAAGATACAGCGGCCGACAAACGATTTCCAGCGAATATGTTTTTTTTTTAAGTTTTAAAATTTTTTCTCCCAAAAATGTATGCATGTTTGAAAACCAAATCCACGTCTATTAAATATATTGAATAACTTTTAATTGGGAAGAAAAAGCATTTCGTGAAATCATCGACCACAGAACCTATTATTTTTAAAAAAATTATGCAAACATCTCATGCATGCAAATTTCTCATTATTCTGTTGATGTGTCAATATTCGACAGTAAGACGAACAGCTAAAAATGGTACGGGATTAGGGGAAAAACGTAACAATTATATATTCTATCAATAGTTAAGAATAAACAGTAGCGTTGAGAATCAAATAAATTTTAACTTACAGTATCATAAATCTCATTACGAACTTAGCACGAAAACCTATTAGGAAAGGGCGAATATTTTGCAAACGGAATTATTAAGAACCTATTTAACGGAAACAACTTTAAATAGTAACCAATATCATGGAATAAATGAAAAAAAAAAAAAAAGAATTATTTTCAGAAACCTTTAAAACAATAATTTATTTTGTGTCTAGTAGAAATAACCATAGTAAAATATTAATAAAAATAAATGATTCCCAAAAGTTTACATCTTTTTAAAAAATATGTTTATTTACATAGTTTTTATTTTACGTTTATTTAATTTTCAGGCATATAAATTATGGACGAAAAAAAAATTGAATAAAAATACTTTTCAATTCGTGCAAACATTTTGGCAACCGCTGTATAATTAGTTCTGCTAACAAAATGATTCAAATTATTTCAAATCATAGCCACTGATGTGGTCATTAAAAACGCATTTTCTACAATCAAAAACTGAATATAAAATTCACCGCGATATGAATAGAATATGAATAATGGTATGCATTATTATTCATTTTCTATACAATGAGTCCGAAAAGTAACGAATAAATTCAATAAAGTTGGTATTTTTTTTTTAAATCACTTGGACATTTGGAGCCGTACTTTGAAAAAATGACGTCGTCGATATTTTTATTTAATGGAAAGCCCAATTTTTTATTCTACCATTTAAAATAGCTCTTTTTTACGTACTTACAGTAAAATGAAATAAGGGATTGTTTACATAAGGATTTTTGTGAGCAATGGAATTTTTTAAATCAACATAATAAAAAGCGCTGTACCAAATCATTGAAATAAAACAAAATCTTTTAGTCGTACTTAATGTTGTGCAATATTAGTATACTAACTAATGTACAACATTAATTTTCTTCTTGTAAATTTTTAAATTTCAATAATCGTTACAATCCCATTTGTTTTGTCGAATTATTATTAAACAGAAAATAATCTTACATATATAACCCATCCCCTACCTAATTGACTTTACTATACATAAAGAAAAGAGTTATTTCAAACAGAAACAGCGCAGGGCTTTAGGGCTTTGCATTAAAATATATCGTTAATGTTGTAACTTTTAAAAATACGGTTCGAGAAAATTAAAGGCTAGCCTTCAAAATAGCATTCCAAATATATCTTTTGACATGTTCGAGTGATCAAAAAAAAAAAAAAAACATTTATACGCGCTGAAATTCATTTAACTACTAACTAGACTAGGAATAATTTGGGCCATGAGCACGTTGATTTGCAAGTAACCTTGAATTGGAAATATACATATAAACACGTAAAAACAAACCGTTTTTTGATATCAAATAACGTACTATTCATTTCATCGCTATTTGCCAAATAAAAAAAACTCTCTTATCTTGCCGATAAACGGAAGAGTCTACCTGAGCCTAGCCATAAAAACAAACCAAGTTTATGTTTTGAGATTTTTTATTTGGCAAATAGCGATGAAATAAACTATACTTAAGTTTGATTAATGTGATATAATTTTAATTTTAAACAGAAGTGAAGTATAACAACCTATAGTGATATTGCAAAATAAAGTTTCTTCTAACGATACTGCGTTATTTGCTCCTGATCCGGAAAGATAACCGCGATTTGCGTTTAGAAAAAAAGGTGCGTTTATTGGCGAAAATATTCTCATTTGACGAGTGAACTTTGCCATTTTTCGACGGCGAATTCGACCATGATTTTTCCATAAAACGAGAGGCGTGCTCGTCGAGTCGACACATTAGTCCGTGTTTTTCAATGTCTCAATTCCGACGTAAGAAAGTTTCGTTCCCTCTGTTTTCCCCTTAATAATACTCAAACGATCTCCGTACCCTTTATTATTTTAACTTTAAGATTCCTAATCTACACTCGAAATTGTACATATTACAATAACAAAATAAATTAAAAAAGTATAGTATTTTATAGCAATTATATTGCTATAAAATATTTGCCTAAACTCTAAGTTTATTCTTAACTATATTTAAATTAAAGGCGACACCCACTAACCCTTAAATATTTTTAATGTACGCCTATGATTTCCATTTTCATTCTCTTCAACAATTAAAAATTTTCAAAAAAAAATTGTAATTGTTGAAGAAAAAAAAAATTATTTATATTTATCTATATTTATAACATTTTTGTAATAATTTTGAGACGCAAGAAAATTGAAATAAAGGTACCTATATACCTCTAATGTATGAAATCAGTGGTTTTAATCGAAAACTGAAATATATAATTTTGTGCCTTACATTATCTTAAATCCTTTGTTATATAAAGTTAACGAATATCTATTTACGTGCCCGATATGTTTACATTTTTTGTTATTTGATAAGCCATGATAACAGCGTATCCGATGCAAATCTGGCAATAGATGGTGATAAGATAGAGAATAGGTCGCACCTACTTACCTTGTAATTCATTGGAAAATAACCTCACAGCTAAAGAACCACTGTAGAACTGAACATATGTATGTATTACGAGAACCAGATTAGCAAAGATGCTTCAAGAACAGCTGCTTTACCATCTATAAAGAACCCCCCTTTTACTTGCCCTTATTTTACTGGGACATCTATTGTACGCGAAACGCGAGAATGAAAAGAAAGGGGATCGTAGGTATAAGATTTCCCTTGCATTATTAAAATTCTATGACGACCCCTAACGGTAAATTATACGGTTAACGTACAATTTTTAATAGTTTTTAGGTGTTCATAAGGTAATATAAAAATAAACAAAACTATGTATAGCTTTATTACGCAAAATATGATGTATTACGATTATATTTGTTGTTATAACTATTATAAGAAAAAACTACGATTCCAATTGTCATAGAATAACAATGCTAGTGTTTATAATACATAAATAACCTTAAAAACGGAAACAAAAAAGAGTATAAATAACATTAATAAGCCGGCTCTACCTTACTAATATGTTTGTTTTTGTTGTAATCAGACTGATATTAAAACCTACGTCATGGAATTACACTAACATTGTTAATGCACATAATGATAATACTTAGCAATAGATTTGCGTAACACACTCACCCAAAACCGCTGTTGTTTGATTTTTGGCAGCAAAATCACAAACTATGATGGCGGATAAGTTTACTAGTTTTCCGCCTTGCCAACGATTCCTTTTCGTTTTCGTATCGGTAATAAATGACACTTGCGCACTTGCGAGTTTGGATTGTCATTTATACGAATTTGCATTAGATAGAATGGCTCCATTCTTCTAATTTGAATATACTCTTTCGTTTCATTCATTAATTGGAGTTAAAATATACAATATTTGGATGTAATAAAGTGTGCTTATTTCTATTTTCACTTTATTGTGCTGCGATAATGTATCTTCTATAATAATAAATTAGGCTATAATAAAAATATGCCAGAATTATTTTGATACCTCGTTGAATTTCTTCAACTCAGTAAAACGAACTATATTTTCTATATTTTTGCACAGTTACTTGATAGTAATGAAAATAATATTGAACATACCTACATATGTGCGCTTTACAAAAAGGTATATATATATATATATATATATATATATATATATATATATATATATATATATATATATATATATATATATATATATAACTATTGTATTATCATAAATATTCTATCTATAAATAATCATGACTGACTTGGTGCGTAGGCAGTATAAGTGAAAGGTGTATACATATGTACACCTTATATTTATAAAAAGACAGCAACTGGTAGATTGTATTTATTTATATAAAGGTAAATGCCAAAAAGATCACAAAGGAGTGTAATTTGTGTAATCCGTATTAAAAGAGAAAATAAGACAAAGTACATATTACTGAAGTTGTATTTTTCTGTTAAAAAGGGAAAGATAAATTTCGTAAGAGACAACATGCGTTTGTACGTTGTGTTTTTCTGTTGTAAATATAGAATGCAGAACCACCAAAAAAAGTTTGAAAATCCATTAGTACCTGGTGCATCTGCAACAGCACTGCTATCGAAATTATGAGGATTATATCGAAGTTGGATTTTTAACAATCACCATTGTACTACCTAGTATAAGTCCTTTTTATTGTTTTCTAGCTAATGAATGAAGAATAATAGACTTTTGGATCTAATGAAATGGAACGTTCAAATTTTTGTATTCGAACTTATATTTCGATTTCGATTTAGAGGTGTATAAATATATCTCGGGTGTACTAAATATAATGTTACATAGAAGTATTAGAAGTAGTACAAGGTGTTCCAGACAAGCTGTATTTCTCAAATTTATGGATAAATATTGGAAATATAGAATAAATATCAAGAAAAGAACCTTTTGATTTTTGTCGCATGTAATACATTCTTAAATCTAGAAAGAACACTGTGCTTCGTTCTTCTAATTTATAGTTGAATACATATAGTTAGTTGAATATGCTAAATTGTATGGTAGTGTAGTTAAAGGGAGACTAAGACCCTAATTTTGCTGCCGCAAGGAATTTTCCTCATCCCAACAGCAATATATCAAGTTCTGTCCAATGCACTTACATAATTTTTTATTTTATTCAGACCTACATTTTTGTATTTTGCAAAAGTTATTTTTCACTGTTTAATATTTTTAAAAAATGTTTAAATTGATTTTTCGGAATGGCTTGGTAACTAATGAAACTAACAAAAGTGGTCCATGAAAAAAAAAGTGAATAATTAAATTTAAAATTTCACAAAATATTTAAACAGAAAATATGTTAGAAAATCGAGATAAAGGTTCTTGATCAAACTGAAAATGGTATAGTATATTTATAGAAGTGTAGTATATCCTGTTCAATTATGATAAGTAATAAAAAATATATTTAAACACAATATGCAAGTCGGTTTTTTTTTTAATTCAAACTAGTTTGATTATTTTTTATTATTTACCATTTAGAAAATAAATGTGACAACAACCAGCTCAGCTTTCTTTACGATACAAACGTTCTGTATAATATGATGCAAACGTCCTGTATAATAATAAAAACTTTCTAAAAGTATCTAGAAACTCAGAACAAAAATTTAAAGATATGAACAATTTTTTTAACCTTCCGTCGGGCGCAGTCTGAATCCAAACACATTCGGGCGCAATGCATCTGAGAGATCCCATATCAGATCTTACACAATTTAGATTGAGACTCAATTAAATGTTTATTTTAATTAATACAATACAATAATAAATATTTCACGCTAGTTTTTAATCGCAATAACTAAACTTACATAAAGAAACTCATTTCATGTTGTAAAATAATATATTTCGAATATTTTTAGGAGAACCATATAGAAGTATAGGATTGAAAAATTATTTTCAAGTTTAAGGACAAAACACACACATAAATTAGTATTGAACAATGTTTTGAATGCAGAAAACAAACCACCAATTTTTTCATGTAAAAGTCATAAAGTTATATACAAGAAAAATATTGGACGTGAATTACAAAGAAAAATTATAAGTAACTGACTATCTATCTTAAGTGCAAAGAATTATAAATCCTCTTCATAATTTTAGCATGTTCCAAACAAAAATAAACGTCACATTGTTTGTAACGATATTTAGTATAAACCATTAATGCAACGCCCAAACGTGATAATTTTGAATTATAATACCATAAAAAGCCAGAATAAGTAAGGGTAGAGTCCCAAAAAATATTATTAATTTAAATAATATCTAATAGAAATCTAACAAAATATAAAAGTGAAAATAATGACGTAATGAGGCGCAATGCATCTGACAGATTCGGGTAGCCCATACAAGGCCACTAAAGGAATCCACTAAAAAAATATCTACACCATATCCAGAAGAGTGGTTCGGAGCTAGAAAACTATGAGGGAGTTTTAGTTAATATTCGTAATACAAATCAAAGAGCAAATAGAGAAGTGATTGCCGGATCTCACAGATTGGCTGCGCCTGACGGAAAGTTAAATAATATGTTATTAAAATCCTGGATTTATTAGTATTGATTTATTTATTTATTTGGTAAATATAGGGATATTAGCGTTGCTATATTTAAAAAAAATAATATTAAAACCTTTGTATTAATTCTAACAGGTGAAACCAAAATATCAATTAACTAAAAAGCCAAAAAATTCGCATTTGGGAATAGCACCAGTTGCTCATAAAGAAATATACACGAATTTTCTTAAATAATACATATAGAACTCATTCCACAAAAAAACGAAATCTAAATTTTTTTATTTAATTGAGGGAAATTGCTCATATATCAATACACTACTACTTACTAACTTTTATTACTTGTAGCTATGAATTCTCGAAAGCCTGACGATTTAATGCGATTGATACTCACTTTCCTCTTTGTAATCGTATTGGCCAAATTGTCCTCGTTTAATGCACATTCGATTTGATTTTTCGATCGTAATTTTCCTAGATAAAATTTAGAAAGAAAAGAAAATTGCGCATATATCAAACTCACTAACACTAACTCTTACTACTTTTAGCTATCAATTCTCGAAAACCTGTCGATTTAGTGCGATTTATTCTCACTTTCCCGTTTATAATCATACTGGGCAAGTAGGGCCTCTTTAAATATGCATTCGAAATGACTTTTGCAACAATCTTGATCTAATTTCCCATGTTCTAACCAAAGATACGTAATAAACTGTTAACGGACGTCGAAGTTACAACCCCTAGTAAGTAATAGACCCATAAGGATAATGTTATTATCGCGCTTGCACGATTCGAGTTACATCGCTACAATAATTCTCCCACAGTTTCAAACTACATAGGTTTAGTTGTACTGGTCACTCTAGCTGGACGGCTTTGTATCAATAGAGCACTGGTCGTGATAGGCGATTTAAAGTTATTATTATTTGTCTTTCCCAGTATTGATCGACCATTGAAATTATTAGTTATTACGGTTTGGAAAAGTGGCACTTTTGTGTGCAGTCTGGTGTGTTAATTTCTTCGCTAGTCAATGCGTGCGAATGCTTTGATATAAGGGATAGTCCGTGCAGGCATAATCTCGAAAGTATCTTCAACTTCAAGTAGGTAAATAGAATTAGGCCAACTTACCATCACTCGTTTTAATTAGGCAATTGTGAGCACTGAGCACATATGTATAATTTTGATATATTAAAATATTCTACTCCCATATCCCACACATATATGGTATTGATATACATATTGTTCACTCAGGACTAACAGTCCCTCATAATATGGTGGTGATATATATTTCATATTATGCTCTTAGACCCGTCTTTTTATTTTTTGGAACATTTCTTATATACCTAGATCTCTTTCTATGCAATGTGCCTCAAAATGGAACATAAATATTTCAGGTAACAAAGCTGCAGGAATTAAAGCTAGTTTACTATATATAATTCATATTAGATATTCTTAAATAATTATAATAAAAGACCTTTAGTTACATGACCCATTTTACAAAATAAACAATAATGGGGGTGGGGGTATCCATCAGAGATGCTCATATACAATCACCTAGGTAAAAGAATTACGAAATAATTTTTCTCCAAAATATAGTTAAGATGGGGGCTGTATTAAGGTTATAGAAGTGCACCATATCAGTTTACTGCATTGTAGATAAATGGTATTTGAAAATTAGCCAAATTGTGTCGAGGGAGGGAAAGACTGTCTGCCATCAATTTCTGCAGTCTTAGTTACTCGTAATTCTTCTGGAAGATAAGTTGGAGCTTCAGAATAAGCTAATTTGGTGATTGTTTTTATTTATTTTTTGACAGAGCTGACCAATAATGGTTTGTTGGAACGTATAATTTGAAGTATTTTCAGGACTTTTATATCTATTTCTTCTTAAGATACGTGGCCCAATTAATATTTTATTCGTTCATTTAGAAAAGTACATATAACAACAAGTAGAAACTTATTACAGAATATATAATTACTAATTTCTAATTAACATGAATATAACTGCTTGTGCATCATACAGATTTGGCATCTTGAGACTAATACAAAATTTGTTAATAGGTGATAGAACAACAAGAAAAAAGTAGACTTTCATAAGAAAACTTTGTTCAAAAATGTTTCCTAACAAAGATACAGGGTGTCAAAGTTGTAAAAAAAAACTGGTTTTCTCATCAAAACTTCTAAACCACTCGATCGATTTCCATGAAATTTCTCACACAAACTACTGTAGTATATCTCTAAATAATGATTAAAATCATTTAAAGAAATTCTCCAGTGGTATAGATAATGGGGCGTCGGCAGCCCTTTCTCCCTTCCCAGTATTCGGCACCACTGGATATTTTACAAAGAAGATTCAATTTTTGGACTCCCTGTTTAATTTAGAAAAAAAAAATTAACCTTGCAAATTTTTGATTTATGGCTTCGTTTTTGAGATACTTATTTTAATTTAAAGTGTTACTAGCAGGCCAAAACTTACGACTGAATTACCAAGAAAATACGATATGAGATGCCAAAAATTTATTTAAACATTTTATTACCTACTAGACATAATGTACATCAAAGATACAAAAAAAAGCAAATAAACTTATTTTCTTGGTAGGTCAGTCATAAGGTTTGGCCTGCTTGCAACACTTTAAATTAAAATAAGTATTTCAAAAACGAAGCCATAAATCAAAAACTTGTACGGGTATTTTTTTTTCTAAATTACACAGGAAATTCAGAAATTTAATCTTCTTTGTAATATCCAGTGGCGCCGAAGATTGGGAGGGAAGAAGGGGGTGCCGACCCCCCAGTATCTACGCCGCTGGATAATTTCTTTAAACGATTGTAATATGATACCCATGCTTATACCATTCCTTTTATTTTCGATAACATATCTCTTGGCAATATTACGCTTAACGTAATATAATTATTTGAATCATTTATCTCAACAGAAGCTGACACAGCCCTTAGATAAGAAACTTTATAAATACTCATTTCTGTCCTTCATTACTAACAGTGAATCTTGTAAGTTTGAAATAAACGTTTTGTTGTGTCAACCCCGTGTCTCACTTGTATTACTCGATTTTAATCATTATTTAGAGATGTACTACATTAGTCTGTGTGAGAAGTTTGATGGAAATCGATCGAGTGGTTTAGAAGTTATTATGAGAAAACCAATTTGACACCCTGTACCTTTGTTAGGAAACATTCTTGAACAAAGTTTTTTTATGAAAGTCTACTTTTTTCTTGTAGTTCTATCACCTATCAAAATTAATGACGTTTAAGCTGGACCACTCTGTATATTACAAACTTTAAAGTTTTTGTTGAATAGAAAAGTAGGCATACTGAAATTTATGAAGCATAAAAAATTAAATTCTTCACATTGCTATGTAATAAGTACCATTCATAATACGTGAACGTATGCTGCCAAATTTTGGCAGTGTACATAAATGTTAGAAATTTATTTTGCACCCTTTCTATACTATATATATGAAGTTGATAATAGATTCGATATTATAAGGTAATACCTCAACTGAGATCTGATCTAAGTACATACGGCTATTTAATGTAAGAAGATACCATAATAAGTTTCAATTACTTTATAATTATATATGATTTCATCCTCTATACTAGATACTCTATATTAGAGAAAAAAATTAAGGGATGTAAAAAATCCTAAATTTGTAGGTGATTTTCAAAGAACTGTGATTTGGAGAAAAATAGCAGCAGAGTAATTAAAAAAAAAAAGTAAATTGAAGCTCCTAGTTTCTAGTTTTCATCCATGTTTTACCATCGACAGTTTTTGAGTAATCATAAATAAGAATCGGAAAAAAATGTTTCCAAACTTTTTCCTGAATTTCAAAAAGTCCACGGACTTCAATTCAATCAATCAAATCAATTTTTATCAGTTATTTTATTCTAAACCTTTTTTATATACTTTTATCGGCTTCAATTTGAACGGTGTAAAAGCCTTATACGATGATTTTTCTCTGAGTTATCGTCGTTCAAAGCAAAAAGTCAGTCTTCATTTTTTTTTTCGAAAAACATTTTTTTTTCATTTTCATTTTCCTATAATAATTAACATTTTTTGATAAAAAATATGTATTATTGCTAAAAAAAACATTTTCAACTTCAAGAAATAAATAAAAAAAAATGAAAGATTCATCCATAAATTGATTTTTAGCAAAAACGACAAATTCAATCATTCCAAATACAATAAAAAAAATCACAGCGCTTTAACATTTTCAGGGTTTTTTTGGGGTACTTTGAGGTTAAAAATAAACAGTTGACATCCTTCGTCTATCCATTATTTGCGAAGTTATGCCAAGTTAAGCGAATATCCCAAAATGCGCATTTTTTTACCTCTTTTTCAATCAACATTCTCGCACTGAAATTTCTTTTAATCAAAAACCAATCACTGCAACTTGTAGAGAATACTTTGAAAGTTTGAAAACCCTACTTGAATTTTCTGTACGGTCATTATTTCCCGAGTAATTAATTACCAAAGTCAAAACTGACTCGTTCGTTTGAACGGCGATAACTCGAAAAATCATCGTACAAGGATATTAACCGCTTAAATTAAAGAGGGTGAAATTACCTAAAAAAGCTTTATGATGAAATCACTTAAAAATAATTTATTGAAGTCTGTGAATCTTTTGAAAGGCAAGCAAAAATTTGGAAATTATTTTTTTCGGTGGCTTTCATATTACTATAAAACTAGAAGCTTGGAGCTTCGATTTGCTTTTTTTAAACTTGTCTGTGACTATTCTTTTCCAAATTATAGCCTTTTGAAAATCACCTAAAAATTTAGGATTTTTTTACATTAATTTTTGTGTCTAGTGTATATATAGGACTATCAATATGTGCCCCATCAGCATTCCTATTAAAAGCAGTACATTGGGATGGTACGGCTTAAAGCAATACTTTGCTAGTTTGTCATAAGGTGTAATTAGTTAATTAATATTTTTGCTTGTCAACAACCGTTGATTTTGATCCGTTTGTCCTTACTGGCATTAAAGCGTGTAGTCTCTTATCAGCGAATTTCAAGTACCCTCGCAAAGCGATTTGACATTTCTAGGTGTCCGCCTCATCATTTTCACGATTTCCCGAGTGCCCCTTGACACATCATAAGGTAACTCACGTTCATTGAGATCCTCCCTTCATTATTAAACCGTCTATTATCACCGTAGCCCTAGAGGAACAGAATAATATATTTTTCTTGATGAAAATTAGATATAGTACGGCGAACTATGATAATAGAGTTATTTAAGCAACTGGTTGGTTAACAGTTTTCCACGTTTCATGTAAAATTCTGAAGTTAGTAATGAATGAATGAATGTTAATATCTGTGTAGCTAACTCTATATTGTCAAGATCACTACAATTTCAGCTATACTGCACATATAATAAACATGTGTGAAAAATAAATAAACATATTATCCGATTCATTTTGGACTTCATTTTGCATAATATATACCAGAGGTGCAATGATCACGAATACAAAATTATTTAAACAAGTATTAATATCCATTAACAACTGTACAATTTCTATAAACTGTGTATTTTACAATTTTAAATGAATTATATAAACTTAGAACGAACTAGTTTTGTGACTGACCATCTACAAGTATGTCACAAAATAATTAATTGTAGCATGTCATGAATGATTTGAAAAACAAATTCCAAAAACATACTAAGAATTTATTTATTATTCATAATATACATGGTTTCTTGTTCTACAGCTGATGTATTTCGACATATTCAAGATACGAGAAAGAGTAGATCAGAAAACGTTTCCCACCGATCTCTTCTGCAATTTTCCATAATCAAAGAAACGAATGAAACCGTGTGGCCCGGATAAACTTGGGAAAATTGATACGCGAATTTTGTTTTCGTGCAATATCTAAATTTTGACATCATGTTTAAAATATGTATCGAACATAACATGTAGCGTCAAGTTAAATTTGAAACGTCTTTCGGAAGAAAGCACAGATTATTGCGATGTTATTGCGCTATTTTCCAAATTTGTTCCTTATTGTTTGATTTTATGCTCTACAGTCAATATTTTCGGGCAATATATCGTTAGATACGTAATGGTTGTTCTACAGTCTATATTTTCTAATGTATTCAAGAATAGTACGGAATCAAACGATTTTGTAAGTTAACGTAAGAAAATAGAACGACAGTATGACGATAAAAATGAAATAACACAAAAAAAAAACAAATCTGGAAAATAACGAATATTCTGATTACCTGTCATTTCTTCAAAAAAAAAAATATTTCAGGGTTATTTTGGACGCTGATTTCAAACAATATCAAAATTTTCATATTTAAAAAAATTAAATTCCTAATTTCTGTGTCAATTCTTCCGAGTTTTCCCAGACAAAGAGCTTTTCTCTTATTTTTGTGATAATGAAACATTGTTGAGAAGATAAACAGAAAATGTTTGGTGTTTCATTCTTTTCCGTATATGGAATACGTTAAACGATATCGTCATTGATGTAGGACGATAAATTAATCACCCAGTATATCTGATAGTTGGATTATCCGTTACCTCTTAATCATGTGAGCATGCCAATTCATTGTTAATTACAATGTTTAAATAATTACCGATTATCTTAATGCAAATGAGAATAAAAGTTAACATCAGATGTTGTAAATTAATTATGTAGAAGACAAGAGGAGGCAAAGTAGAATAGTAGAATAAGTTTCCCGAGGTATAGATAAGTTATCTATGCCCATTTAATTAAAGTAATTTGGTCTACCAAATATTAAATTATTTGTATTCTGTTCAATAATTAATCGAAATAAATTAGGCTCGATGTATTTTAATTTTCATCGAGAAATTAGCATTTTAAATACAAAATTATTCAAATTATATTAATACGTTTGAATTTCAAAAACGCTCCTTACTAAATGATCTGGAATTTCGTAACATAAAGTGAGCATTGTATCCTATCAGTTAAATTGTATCTGTTAAATCGATTATCCTTGTGCGATAAGATTTTATGCAAAACTTGGCTGCTGCTATCCAGAACTGAAGAACACAGAATAGAGACGTGGAATAGTCATTTATCCATCAGGCACAGAGGCAGAAACTCATCTGCATCTTAAAATGTGTAAATTTTCAGTCCCTAACACGAAAAATGAGTCGGTAGATGTGCAGAATGTTTTAGATCCAGATTTAGTTAAGGGGACCATAAAATGGGCTAGAGCAGAACAACTGAATAAAGACGATATCAGCTATCCTGCCAAGCCAATAGCTAGATAACTAAGGATAATTAATTACATGGAGCAGAAGATTAGATAATCAGAGGATCAGATGATAGGAAGATCAGAAATTCGGCAGATCAGAAGATCGAAAGATTACATGATCAGAAAATGAAAAGACCAGAAAGTCAGACAACCAAAAGACCAGAAGATTAGGAAACTATCGGCCTGCTATTTCGTAGAAAATTTTGTACTCCGTTGAACATGCACTGAACATGTGGTTTCATATACAATTTTCAAAGTTATACACTTCACATATTGGATATGACGGATTTATTCATACAACAAATCTATTTGCACTCAAATAAAGAATATTCTTTTAACTGAAATTATGTAAATTCCAAGAAAACTTAAATGATAAATTCGAGGAATTTACTTTCTTTGTGTATTGAATAAATAATATTAACTATCAAAATACCTATTTTTTTTTACCAAGAATTCTAGATTTCGAATTAGATATCTTGGTTTGCGTATTCTCAAAACAAATGCGATCTGTTGTTATATTTATTCATCTAATAGAATTTATTTGTTACAGATTGGTAAAAATTCCTGAAGAATATATCAATATTCGAATAACTTAGATGTGACTATATACCAGATCTCGTCAACTACTCGTTTCTTCATTCGGTTATGGTATTAAGAAGATGCCTGTTTTAAGAAAAAGAGCACAGGGTGATGGGCGAATTAATGGGGGGTTGTACATACATTCCAGCCCTCCTAGAGGCAAGTTTATACACTATTTCGAATTTCAGTTTGTTTTCAGTATGTTTGTTGATTGAGTTTGTCCACATCACGCAATTTTGTTGTAAAACTTTGTATGTTTAAAAAAAATATGAGCATTCTAAATAGTAGATAGAAGCCACATGCAATTTGACAGTGTTACACGAATTCTTGGTATTGAACTAAAAGCACACAGTTCATTTTTATATTAAAATTATGTTTTGCAATTAGACGTAATTCATACAACAGGAACTGAATTTGTAGACCTAAGGAATAGAAGATTAAGAGTAATGATTATACTAGCCCAGATTCATAATAGTTCGGGCAAGTATAATTTTACAACTAATATATTTAAATAAAAGTAATAACACTGTCAAAACTATTTTATTAAAGAAAAATATTGGTAACAGAAACAAAGTATAAACTTTTAACTTAAATACGATGAAATATTACTACGTTATGATGTGTCAGTGGCAGGCTTGTTAATAAAAAAATATTAAGATTTGCGGTTTAGAAAAGTTCGGCTGCTGCATCAAAACTGTGTTACATCACATTCATTAACAACAACAGCTTCAATTCTGGTGATTATATCTACCAGTTTAGCGCACTCTTCAGTAAGCGTGCTGTTCCAAACTTCTTGCAATTTGGTGCGTAGTTCGTTAACTGAACGGGCTGGATGTTTACGCAACTGTTTTTTTCATTTTATACCATAATGTTATACATTGGCGAGAGATGTGGATTGCTAGAAGGTCATTCCATAACCGGGACATTATGTTCTATAAACCAAGCTTTGAAAGTTATTGCTTTGTGACAAGCAGCACCATCTTGCTGGAAAATGTACTGGGCGTCGCGTCAGTGCTTTAACATATTGGTATTGACGGCAATATTCAAAAATTGTTCATATTTTTTTGCTGTGTCAGCACCATTCAGGAAATGCAATTTTTCTACGCCCATACTACTCATACACCCCCAGATCATAAGAGATGCAGGGAACTTCACTTCACTTCCTCTCCAGAACATGTTGATTTAAGCGTGAAATTTGGGATCGTCGACCAGTTTTTTTCTTTTGGGCTGTCATCCACTTTTTTAATACAAGTTGATAATGCCTTGCACTGTAGATTTAAGCAATGAATACGTAGCAGATATTTTCCGAGCCGAAATTCTCTGTTTATGAGCATTAACAATTGATTTTCACATATCGTTACTTAATGCCACACCACGTGTAATTTTTTTTAGAAAATTACACGTGGTGCCTAAAACACACAGACGCGCCTAAAACACACATAATATCCGTTTCACTTTCGTCGACAAAATCTTCACAGCGCATTATTAAAGTAACTGAATAAAATAATTCATATTGAATTTTGAAAATATTAGCCTTTAACATTTTTCGACGATTCACAATAAAACCGGGTCTCTATTGTATGAATTACTGAGAGGGTGAGAAGACGTGTGTGTGGTTACTGGTTAGACATATTAGGGTATCGCGTGACTCAAACGAAGAAATATTTCATAAGAAAGAACAATTGATGGACAAGGGACTATGTGAACTGCCACCGTGTTTACTTTTGTGCCTTTTTGTGATGTCATTAATTATTATTTCGTATTACCACCTTGGGGAATAATTGTAAACTGAGTTGTTGTTTTGTTAAATTACGGTTGCGATCACTTTACTGTGTGGGTATTAAAGTTAAATTAATTGGAGAGATGAGAATCGCTAATGTTGATATAATTCAATATAATTGAATATTATTTATTTAAAAATATAAAACTGTTCTCTCTTTAAGCGTAAATTATTATTAAGAAATTGTACATACAATATATTTAAATTGTACAGTAATAATAATTTGCATTAAAAACATAGTAAGTATTTTATTTTCATCATAGTGTAATAATGAATTACCATACTGTAACGATTTCTCGACCCCATCAGTCTAAGTAGCAGTAGCACTAGAATATTTGATTAAATCACGCATATCGTAGAATAGACGTTATTTCAAGATAATCCAAGTATTTTTCATTAAAAGTTTAGATAATTATCCCTAAAGAAGTCCAAGATCTGCAGAGGAGATGGTTGAAAACATTTATAATCTTGTTTTACAGAAAAATTGTATATCTTAGCTATTAAAGAAATTTTCAATTACAGGAGAGCAATAACAATAGTATGTATAGTTTATTTCATCTCTATTTTCCCAAATAGCTCTTATCTCATACTGTGGTTTGCTTTTATGGCTAGACTGTTCCGTTTATCGGCAAGATAGGAGAATTTTTTATTTCGCAAATAGCGATGAAATGAATAGTATATCTTAGATATATCAAATATTTATTTCTGCTACAGAAATAAAAATTTCTGGAGTGATTTTTCGATGCGCAAAAAATCTGACTTCAAATTGTCTTTCTTTCGTGTGTAGTGTGTGGTTTTATAGCAGGATATATGCTATGGAACGTTCTTGGATACGCTCGAAAGTGTTGATGTGTTATAAAAGGAATACCAAACAAATGATCTATATTTCAGTCTAGATCTATTATACACATAACACAATAAGTTACAGCTTGTCAATAATAGGAAAAAGTGTGAGATTCTCTACGTTGCGTAAAGGAAAGAGTGAGACAGCATTCGGAGGGAGAAGGATGCTCTTTACGTGCGGTTAGACCGTTTTGAGACTTGTTCCAATTCTTGACAAGCTGTAAGTGTAAATACTATTAACATTTAAATGTAAGTTGCACCACATTTACCTTATGATAGCTGACCAAAGTCTTAAGAGCCGTTTGAATCATTATGTTCACAGTTCTCACATAGAGAAGGCATTCAGGAATTCAGATAGTCGGCTGTCGTTTACAGAAACGTTGAAAACCAACGGTCCCAAAATTAAACCTTGTGGTACCCCGGATTGCGATAAATACGGTAAAATAAAAGACATAAAAACAGTTCATAAAATAAAAGCCGAAATACTTTCGATACATTATCAATAATAGTGATGGGCCTTTCGTTGATAATTTCCGTTGTTTTGCTTGTTACCTTTTGCAAATAACTGTGAAATATATGCAAATTTTAAAAGTACTGAAGTCGAAAAGCTGTACACGCGGCTGAAATTCAGTATTCTGCATCGAATTAGTCTGTTAAACGTCGTATTCATTTAATATCCATTTTCTTGACTCCTTAAGTGCGAGCTATTGTTTGTATTAGTAAGCTACATTAATAATATTCAGAATGAGATATCGTAGATGGTATCATGTTACGTGCTAATTGTTTTTTAAGTGGCGAATTCATGCCAAAAAGTGCACTATGAATTTAATTAAGAAGAGTAACGACTTCTCATTTTTACCTTCTAATCATCATCCAATCAACACGGAAACGTATCAAATAGAATAGTCTCATGCAATTAGTATGAGCAGTTGTAATATGTTAATAGGTTGTCGGATAAATTGTATTCATTTACATCCATAAAGTTGAACAGAACAGAGTATATTTTTAAAGGTCACCGTCTTAAAATGTACACACTAATTCGTATGTCGGGGATGGGCATAATGAATAGAATAGCTATGTGTTTGTCAGTTTTATATGCTATAATAATATTTAGGAAAAAGTTAAAAATTCAATAAAGCAATTTTTAAATGGTGGGAGCCCAATATGCATTATTAATTTCAAATAGAGGTAAAGAAATAGTAATGAAAGGTATGTACACGCTTTTCCTAGGTGTCATAGTAATATAAAGTTGCCTACACTTGCATCTACATATTTAGAAATCACTAGTTAATATGTTAACTAATAGCTCATAGTTTTATTTCAATGTTAACATATATTTCAAATAAGAAACGTATCTTGTACCTAATAAATGAAATATTAAAACTTATCTAGCATTGTTCAGGATTTATAATGCTTCTTTTCTTAAACAAAGTGATTCTTTGTTTAAGAATCGCTGAATCTGAAATCAGCATTCATTTGTCATAAATACAATACAATACATTAATAATAAATAAATAGTTCTCTCGGTGGAAGATATAATTATCCAGTCATTTTTAACTCGCAATATATCTTTTCAATTAAATATTTAAAAAAATATATGAATTTTAAGAGCAAGTCTCTTAAAATTCATTAAAATGTCTTTGTGTCTTAATATATTAACTGATTTTTAAATTATAATGTGTTCCAACTTGGAAATGTAAGACTTTGATGGTTATCTCAAGACATATTTCTGTAGCGTCTCATTGTAAACAAAAGTCTTGACGTATGAGAGAATTTCTATGTGTTTACGACATTTTCTGAAAAATTTAATCTCTGTATTAATTTTATGTAATTAAAATTCGTATTTCGCCCATGCGTGCCATTCTGTGAATTAAAAAGTAGATTTCATCTGGCTCATTTAACTCTCCCTTAACTTTTTTGTGCACTGCACTTTAAAAAATTGTTTTTTTTTGCTCAGAAACAGATTTTTCCTTTTAATACTATTTACCCCCATTATTTTTTTAGCAAGGAAGATAAGGTCTAGACAAAAACCCTATCGAAGGGGAAATTTAGAATCAGAATTCGTTGCAAGACAGGTTTCACCCCTTATCTTCAGCTACCCCCACTTGATAATCTTAAATGGCACCCCGTATCTTGCAATGCATCCTTTTAAAGTTCTTAAAGGTTTTGAAGCTAAAATAAAATAATGAATCTCTCTTGTAATATCAGCAAAAGAAAAGTAGTGTGTACTGCTCATCAAGAATAGGAAAAAGTGTGAGATTCTCTAGGTATGCGTAAAAGAAAGAGTGAGGCAGCAACCGGAGGAAAAAGGATGCACTTCACGCGCGATCAGATCGAACTCTGTGTACATTCACATTCAATATATGAGTCGTATAGGTGTAAATCCCGCCAAGTCAACAAAAATTGAAACATGAGTTATTACCAACTGTAAATACTTTATTGAGCTATAAACGTATTTGACTAGTCATTTACTTACAAAACACGCCAGATTCATTATTTATTTCACTTCTAAAATCACGTTTAAATTCAAAACCCGCCAATTGTGGCAGTCATTCAGGTACAGATTACGTCAAGTCGACTTTAACCAATAGATTCGTTGGAGAGTATCACGTGACTTTGATTTTATGACAGAAGCACATGGTTTTTATTATTCTTTAGTAACGTTTAGATTTTGTTGGAAAGAGCAGTGTTTTTCATTCGATTGTCAGCTCTACCCAAACTATCTGACCAATTAGCTTATTTTTCAAACAATTTAATTTGTATAGCTTTACAGTTGTAAAAGGAAAATCATCCACTAAGTTAAAACCTGAAAATGTAACTTCATATTTGTCGATAGATCAGCAATTACCAAAAAACTCTAGTGTCATCGCCTCAGCTCTCTTTGATATACTCTCAAAATTTGACTTTTCCGAAGAAATTACTACTGTTCGTCTTGTTGCTGATGGTTGCGTTGGGCAAAATAAAAACTGCATTGTTATTGGAATACTCATTGCATGGCTCCGTAGGCTTGCTCCAATCGACATTTCCAAAATTAAATACAATTTTCCCGTAGTCGGACACTCGTACATGCTGCCCGATCGAGTATTTGGGTTGATTGAACGAAGAGTGAAAAAGGATCCCGCAATTACAAATCCAAAACAATACTATAAAATAAGAGAATTTTCCAGCATCCGGATTCTAGGAAAAACTGGGATGCTTATAAATGGAAACAAGTAACAACTTGAGTTATTAAATCCCCGGCAAATTGGCATTTTCAGTTTAACTGTGCCAAAAGGTTTATTATGACAAAACAAGATAACAATGTTACAGTGTGTGGGGAAGTACATTACAGGTCCGATTGTGGAGTTTAAAATGGCATTATGAAACGTGGGAAAAGAGCAATCATGTTAAATCCTGATATTATGCAAGAAGGAAGACCGGTAGATCCTCAAAAAGCGGCATCTGTAGCGAAATTGTTGAGTAAACATTATGGAGATGCGTGGAGAGAATTGCCAAATTTAACGTTTTATAAGGACATAATTGACTAAGAACCAGTAGGCATGTCCAGTAGGCAAATGGCCCTAGAAGAGCCTGACGGTACTAGTTGCTGCCAAAACAATAGTAATCTTGGAAGAGAACAAGATTTAAGGATATAAATTACGAAAGTCTTTATAATTAGTTTAAATTTAATTCTAAAATCTTAAATCTAGTTTTCATTTTTTTAAGTCAGTCTCTTTTTTGTATTTTAAGATATTTTGCAATTCAATTATTATTTGGAATATTATTTCTGTTATATTATCAAGAATAAACCTGCTGTACAAAAACTGTCTATTAATTTTAAACATAAGAAGATTTTAAAGAAACATAAAGTTTATCAGTGTTTAGCCTGCGGCAGCGATTGTTATTATTGACCGTTTTTATAGTTAGTCAGCTATTTAATTAAAAGAATAAATGTAAATACATTAATGGCCATATTTTTTGTTTAATTATATATCTAACTTTGTATTTATATTAGACTTCGATGTTCATTTTATTTTGAATTTAATTGAAGTTCACTGCTTATGTACTAATTATGATTTATTTTAGAGTTAATGTAGATATTTAAATTTTGTTAACTTTAAGTTTAAATTTATACTATTTTTTTAAGAGTTATTAACTAACTGCCGTTGCTAACTATTGTTACCAACTGCTGTTAATCACAGAACCCATCCTATAAAAAATGTAATGTTCTTTTATGAGGAATAACTATCTATTTATTTATGTATTTAAATCGCAAATTCGATAGGTCTCAAAATTATTATGGATAATATCCATGTGGATGATTACCCAATGGGTGACTTGATTTATGAATTATAGCAAATTAAATGTAATCCCATTTTTCGCTTATAATTCTTTAAATATGTTTATGCGGTTATTTCCACTATTAATATTGAGGGCTACTTTTCGTTCGTTAAACATTACTATTTATTTTTCATTCGATCGACGTGATCTGTACTCACGCAATCTTGCTAATACCTGTCAATTAGATGTCGGTCACGTACGAAGAATATTAGCCTTTGTTTAGAGTTATCTAATGTTAATGTAACTCCTTATATAACTTTCAATTAGCTGATACGCAATAAACCGTTAAAATGTATTATTATTTTGAATATAAATAGACATTTATTTTGAATTAATGAGCAATAACTTTGGCCGCTCATAAGACAGTTTTTATTTTTTGTAGACAATGTCAGGGGTTTCTTACCTTAGGAGGAAAAAGTAAACTATTTTCTCTTTTGGTCATTAAACTGAAAACACGGGTCAATTAGTATACGAAGGGTGTTCAAATATAAACAACAATTTCAGACAGGCTGTCTTAAGGCCTGGTTACATAGTGCGAGCTGCTGACGTGACAGTAGACAACTACTGCCACTGTATACTCGCCTGACAGTAGCTCGACTGGCCTCGACCGGTCTTGCGATAAGAGGAGCTGCAAGTCGAGTGTGAATTTCGTTGTGTGCAAATGTATCGAGCATACGAGCTACTGACATTTCGCAAAATCGTGCGAGTTGACGTCCGAGTCGCATGCGAGCTGCCTTGTGGGGTGGTTGGGGAAGGCGATGGGCGAGTAAACACAAAAAAATGTTGAATTAACTCGGATGGAAGCTACTGACCGACTCGCACATGACAGTAACTCGTATGAGGCAGTCATACGGTGTGAATAGCTGTACTGCAGTAACTGACTACGCCAGATCGCATGCTAGCTCGTACTGTGTAACCAGGCCTCTAAAAGAAGCAAGATGCGTAGTAATGGGAACTGTATGAAGGGATAATAGGAGGCGAGAATTATCGCTACCGTAACTTTGAGAACGTTAGTGTGGCAGTAGCAAATATGAGCGAGAGCAATGTATACCCGTCTGTATATATGCGCGCATCATCATTAAGTTTTCGATACGGTAGGGTGTCTGTCCAGCCGAAATTTAGCGTAGATTGCAAGAAATCATCATCATCATATCGGTTTATAACGTCCTTCGCAGTCTTCCGATTCCTAATCTCCATTCCTCTCTGTTTGTCCACATGTCCTCGTCCAGACCTCTCTCCCGAACTTCATTATCAATGCCCTCTCTCCAGCTTTTTCGTGGTCTTCCTCGCCTTCTTCTTCCTTGTGGTTTCCAGTTTAGAATTTTTTTGGGTATTCTGTCATTTGGCATTCGCTGAAAATGCCCGTACCATACGAGTTGTTTGGTTCCTATATCATCTACAATGTCATGTGTTATTCCCATCATATTTCTTATTCTTTCCTTTGTTACCCTTTCTCCCTTTGATTTTCCAACTGACCTCCTTCAGAAGTCCATTTCTGTGGTTCTTATCATTCTGTCTGTTCTTTCTTTTATTGGCTATACTTCACAACTATAGGTTATTACACTTTTAATTATTGAATTATATGTTCTTCTTTTATTTTCTTTTGTTATTTGTTTATTCCATAGAATGCTGTTCAACATTGTAATTGCTCTCCTTCCTTGGGTGTTTCTTTCCGAAATCGCTTCATCAAGTGTCCCGTCGTTTGATATTTTCATGCCTAGATATTTATATTCATTGCAGTGTTTGATGTTTTGCCCAGTTGACAGAAGTAGATCTTGTTGTCCTCCAATACACATGTATTCCGTTTTCTTCACATTAACTTCTAATTGCAAGAAAGATTTGGTAAAAACACTCTTTCACAGCCACAAGTGTTTTATTGACACAAAACATTCTTTGAAGGGCGAGAGAGTCGAAAATGAACCCCGTTATCGTTGGCCCAGAATGAGTTTAACTGAAGAACACATTCAATCGGTTCGTAACCTTATTGAAAATGACCGTCGTCTGTAACGTTGACAGATGTCCGTGTAAATATCAGCATTGGGAATATCTGATCATCCACGATGAGCTCGGATTGAAAGAGATTTCGGCTTGTTAGGTACCCCACCTTCTTTCAGAGTAACAAAGAAAAGTTCGTCTTGACTTCTGTTAACAGATTTTCGCTCGTTATAGGACTGGGAGAGGCCCTTTCCTCAATCGCATTTTAACGAGAGTTTATCATTTTATTCCTGAGAGTAAACAAGCAAATAATGGCGAGAATCAAGAGAGTCCGTCCTAAAGAAGACCAAAACGAGTTTGTCAACGGTGAAAATTCTCGCGAGGTTTTTCTGGGATTCTAAAGGCTTTCTCTTGCTGGACTTCCTTAACAACCAGAGAATATTTAATGCTGTTTATTACTGCCCTCTCTTAGATCAAGTGAAAATCACTTATCGGAGGACAAGACGATGACAACTCACCAGGGACGTCATTTTGCTTCATGGCCAGGCCCCATACAGTAAACCAAACACGTCGGAAATCTTCTGGGATACCCTCGAATATCCACCATACAGTCCGGACATATTGCCGTGTGATTTTAACATGTTTAGGTCGTCAGAAGAGGCTTCATGAGGTCAGCGTTTAAACGATGATTCATTCGTGTGCAATTACCTATAAATAGGCCTGTCTTTTTACAGCGATGGCATAAAAAATCCCAATTCTATGAGTAAATTGTGTAAAGAAAAGATGCCATGTAGAAAAATAAAGTATATTGGTTATTCTTTTAATCAATAAATACTATTATCTTCGTCTATATTTGAACGGCCCTCGTATAAAAGTCGCTACTTATCTTTACAATATTATATTTAGTAGAGCTTTTAATATTTTATTTAAAAAATAATATTCGTGTTAAGGACGACTTTGATACTATGTAAGTAGGATAGAAATTGATACTACAAGGTTATATATATATATATATATATATATATATATATATATATATATATATATATATATATATATATATATATATATATATATATATATATATATATTGTCTCTAAAAGCAAATTATTTTTGGTGATTTTTTTAATTTTTAATAAATTTAAAATAAAATTATTCTCGTTTATACTTGAACTCCCATCGTATAAAAGTGGCCACATTTCCGTGATATTTTTAATGTCATATTTAGGGGAGCTTTTAATATCTTATTTAAAATAATATTCGTTTTAAGTACGAGTTTGATACTATGTAAGTAGGATAGAAATTGATACTATAAGGTTATATACTGCTCATCAAGAATAGGAAAAAGTGTGAGATTCTCTAAGTATGAAGAAAGAGTGAGACAGCATTCTAAGGGAAAAGGATGCAATTTACGCGTGTCCAGATCGAACTCTGTGTACATTCACATTCAATATATATTAATCGACATTCACTCTGAAAAGGTTTTAATTCGACTGAGTAAAGACCAGGCTATTTACTGCGCACCTCGTGGGTGGTCCGATATCGCAGTTTTCAGACTTGTTCCTATTATTGTTGAGCTGCACTTGTATCTACTTCTCTACGAAAACGATTCTTTAAATAACTTTTGACACATTTTGGGCATTACTTTAAAAATTTCTTCCTTCAATGAATTGCATGTTGGTTATACTTAAGATCCTCAATTAATTATACATATTTTAAATATTCACAAGGTGTATAAATTATTCTGCTCTATAGAAAATTAGTTTCCAAAAATTTAGCCAAATTATAAATCAGTGATTATTGTACTTTCAGTCCTCCAACTAAATTCGGCGCACGTGAAGCAATTAATAAGAGGTGGGGACATAGACAAGTTGGAGCAGGCTGTGCTAGAAGGCCAAGGTAAAAAACTGATTGGAGAGTATTCAGCAGATTACAAGACTAGGACTTTTTTGAAGTCGATTCCTGCGTTAATGGTATGTATTAACTTATTTCGGTTACTATTACAATGACCCGGTTACAATTATCTTAAAATTGGGGCAACGTTTCCTAGATTTTATATTTATGTAAATATATATGTACTTACGACTTCTAATTCAATTATGGTTTAGTTTGAACAACACTTATCTTACAAGATATAGTAATATTTCTGAAAATATGTTAATTCGAAATTTGATACCAATAAAATCAATATCATTATCTTAAATAATAATGACATTGAAAGTAAGACTTAAATCGACGATTAATTGTAATAACCAATAATATAGAAGACACTGGTAAGTACTGGTAAGTGTCGCACCTACTGCAAATTGGAAATGGATGGTCTAAATGTAATAAAATCATTCTTGTAATAAAACTGTTTGCAGCTGCTGTTTAGAAAAAAATTTATTTTTTTCTAGACAGCTTCAATTCCGGCAAGTAGGTACCACAAATGCCCTATGGGATTTATATCTTTTTCTTCCTTAATTCCTTTGTTATATTGGTGATGTACTTCAGATCATTATCCTGCTGAAAGATGAATGTGTCTCTGATGTCCATCTTTTCACCACTGCTGTTGAAGTTATGGGGCAAAATGTCAACACACTTGCTTACATTCATAATACCTTCAATGAAACTTCAGGTTTCCAATACCATTCTACAACATGCAGCCCCAGACTAAAACGCTCCCTCCATCCCGTTTCACTGTTGGCCTGACATGACTCATTTCAAAAGCAGCATTTGGTTTTCTCAAGTGCAGTTTTTGGTTTCTCATTTCGCAAATTTAATATTTTTTCTCCGAGGGTCGCAAATATGTAAGTATGCATAGAGAAAACCAAATGGTGCATATGAGTCATGTCAGGCCAACAGTGAAACACGATGGAGGGAGCGGAACAGAAGTGCTGAAAAGATGGACATCAGAGACACATTTATCTTCCAGCAGGATAATGATCCGAAGCACACCGCCAACAAAACAAAGGAACGGTTACTTTATAATGTTCATAGACAGATCAAAACTCCACCCCAGTTCCTGGATATAAATCCCCTAGAACATTTGTGGTATTTGCTGGACTTGAAGGTACTAGAATATAAAATGTCTTCGTAACAACAGCTGCAAACGGTTTTATTACAAGAATGGGATCAAATTGCACCTGAAATAACCCAGAACCTTATATCCTCGATTCCAAGAAGATTTCAGGCCGTAATTGATGCAAATGGTATGGTAACACAATATTAAAGTGTAAATAAATTTTTTAAGAACTTGTTTAAATAAAAATATTTACTGTGCCAATACTTCTTTGACCCTTGAAAAAGTATTTAAAATGGATGTCTATTTACATTTTGGTAATTGAGAATGGGTATTTCACTGAGTATATTTTATTTTGGATTATACTTATGATATATCGGATTCTTCTTGTTTTATGCAACTTGGTAGTATTTCAATAATATTTAGTTTACTTGTGAATATTTTACATTATAAATGAAAAAATATAGCGGACTGAAATCAAGGAATTGTGATAAACATTTAATACATCCCTTCCTACCTATCTCTAGGGGAGAATACTGTAAAGGTAATACTTAACAACAAGGTAATACTTAATCACTCATACAGAAACTCCATGAACTAATTTGTAATCATTATCTAGCGCATTTTGGTTGGGTAAATATTACCAAGGCTATAAAACTTAATGAGATTGAACTTACACAAGAAGTAAATGTTTATGCTAAAATATTTTAAAATCACATATTGGATTCGTATTTCTATAAAAATCGTTTAATAAAGGGCGAGGCATAGGAACCTGATGGTTTAGGTTCTTTCATTTCGTCAGGTTCCTCTGCCCCATCTTGTGGGGCGTATATAATCTGTTTATTTAGATAGTTTGTAGTTGTAACTATGGAGTATTATCTTTTATTTATTGAATAATCTTAAGGGTTCGATACTGCATGTTCCGTTTAACAGTTTCGTTCAAGTAAAATACTGCGTCTATCAGAAAGAAGCAGTATGGGTATCTACATATATCATGTTATTTTTCAGATAATATTTTATTACTGTCATTTGGTCACAATTATTGAATTAGTAGCATAACAAAATTAATAGAATTACAAAGTTTTGCAAATATATAGTGCATTTGTATTTTTCAACGTAAACAACAAATGGAGTCATATAACTCTAACTTTAAATGAAATATTTGACTTGCACATATTCATATATTTAATATATTAATACAATAAACCATCGTCGGTAACGCTATAATTGTTAATTTCTTTGTGAATTCCGTGAGTTAAGTGTGTCAAATATAACGTAAAATTAATCGCTGACGGTAGAATCTACGTTGTGTTCTATATAATTCATAGAACTGACTAATGTAGTTATCAATATTTAATGTATTTTATCGACCGTTCTACCAGAAAGATGATTCAGTAGTCCAGTTTACCTTTAAAACGGGATAGAAGACGATAAAGGTCATTCAAATATTATCTTTAGAAAAATAAGATTCATGAATACATTATTGATGAATAATCAGAATATATGTGCTTAAGAAAATATAGAGGTGGTTGAGAAACAGTGTTTTTGTAATAGTACAAATAGATTAAGGCAAATACAAAATTGTAGGATGTCTCGATGAAATTTATGTAGTTACAAAATCAATTGAATATTAGTATATCATAATAGTTTTTAGAATATATAATTAACTAGTACCTAGTGCTAAAATATAACGTCAAAGTAGTAGTTTGGTTACGTTTTATAAATATTTGATTTTTAGAATATAAGATATGTATATGATTGGTCGTTAGATTGCAAGACTAAATTACCGTTGCAGCTTTTATTAAAAATATCGATTAAAAATGTAAAATATTATGTGATTAGTATAACATAATTATAATTCCAAGTAAATAAATGAAGCAACATTATTAAAAGAAACTATAATAAATTATTCCGTATTATTCGTTATATATCTTCACTGTTTTTGTTGTTTTCGTGGTCGTCACTTGTCCTTGTCATTATTTATCCATTATATGTATCCTCACTGCCTTATTGTATGTATTATCATTATTGTGTTCATTATTTTCGTTGCCATTACTGTCTTGATTACCTTCGTTGTTAGTAATTGTCACTACCCCATAACACAAACGACAACAAAAACAAAGATAATTAATTCTATCAAAGTAAGGAAGACAATTGAGATAATGAAGATAATAAAGATAATAGAGACAAAGATAATATTAAAATTAATTATGATAATGAAGACAATATTCATTATCATAATTAATTTTAATATTATCTTTGTCTCTATTATCTTTGTTATCTTAATTATCTCAATTGTCTTCCTTACTTTCATAGAATTAATTATCTTTGTTTTTGTTGTCGTCTTAATTCTTTTTACTGAATTCATTGCCTTCATTGTGTTCATCATTTTTATCGTCTTCAACATCTTCACCGCCTTCGTTATCTTCATCGTCTCTAATGGCTTTACCATTTTCGCCTCCCTAATCTTCTTCACTTTCTTTGCAAACCATTCTTTTACAAGCTCTGTCCCAAGAAACTTTTAAACAACCATTATAATGTTTTCATAAAATCTATGGGTAACGAGATTTATAAATTTTTACCATATGGTTAATAATTCCCATGTGTAACTCATAGATAACTTGACGGAAATTGGGAGAGCAAGGTGGTAGTGAATAAATGTAATTATTCCATATTGAAAAAAATGTGTGATTTTTATTTGTTTTAGAATTTGCGATGCTATCGCCACCTTATAAATAAAATACAATTATATACCGTGACTGGATAGTAAACCTTTTATTTAAAGAATTAATGGACCATAAAAACTTTATAGCACCGCCATTTTTGTTAGTATAGTACCTATTGACAGATAAGTTCTAATATATAAAAAAACTATTATACCATAGATATACATATATGGCAAACACTTTTCATTTCCTTTAACTACAACGCATACTTTAATGAACCCGTATATGGATATTTCGATAACAACACTATCTTCGTTAGTAGGGTATATTATATCTTATTCAAATTCAAACTCGAAATCGACAATTGATCTATTGAAGTTTAAAAATATGTATGCCATTCATATGACGTTTTTTACTGTGAAAGTTTCTTGTTAATTCTTGTTAATATTAGTAAGGCAAATTTTCGAATTGTTACGTAAGCCATATTGATAAATTGTACGCAGAAGCATTGACTATCATTGGTCTACTCCACTTCCAGGTTTATGGAGTTTTAGAAAATCATACATTTCCGGTATTCAAGAATTAATTTACAGTTTATCTTATTGGTAATAAGGCTACATCCTTTAAGACAATTTTTACATTATCTTATCAATTTTTTATAATAGTTTTAATCATACAATAAGATGTCTTTCTAAGAAGGTTGTTTACTGGCAGTAATATGTTTTAACTAGTATAACAATTTTATTAGATTTATCGGGTTTTATACAATATTAGTGTTTTTCTTTAAGCCTTCAGTAACTCGGTTTTTCGATTTCTTCTGATCAAGCGCATAGGTTGACATAATAATTCGACGACTACCATGGCATAATTCACAAGAATTTACTTCATATTCATTGACTTTTTTATCGTTTTATTTATCTATTATTTTAACATTTATTTCAAAAAGTGTTTGCATTCTTATCATATTTACTCCATATTGCATTCTACATGTTTTCATCACAATTTTGTTTTAAAAAATAAAACTCGCCACGGGTACGATTCGACAATCTGTCACGGATGGGAGCCGAACGACAGACAGCTATTTCGAACTTATTAGTTCTCATCAGTGCCGTACACTGTACGCGGATCCAGAACAAGTGCCGAATGAAATCCGTATGGTATACATCTACATCGATACGACCTATGTCAGTAACATATAAGTCGGGAAGCCAGAAAGGAACTACGAAACCGCCAAGCGGTTATCCAATTTTGTGTAGAACTGTCTATAATAACCACCATTTTCCTTATTGGAGATTTTGAATAACTGAAATTATACCTTAAACCTTTGCTTGATAGAACTAATTTTTTCTTATTGAATGTTTGAGATGAAAAACTTTCTACTATAGTGGACGATTTACTATGGCAACATATTTCTTTTTATTATTTATTACAACTAGTTTGTAAAAATTTTCTTATTGCTCTCATTTTATCCTTTAGTTTGTGTTGCGTTGCAATAAGAACTACCTATAGTATACATTTTCATTATCGCGAAATATTTTATTACCCTGAGGAAATTATTTAATCACGAAAACCCGTGAATGATAAACCCAAAAATAAAACAAAATAAACAATCGAGATAAACCGAAAACGTTCATTAATAAATAAGTTAAAGTCGTCACTGATTTTATAAAATAATTACCCAAAAACCAATAATTATATTATTTCAAATATGTTGTTGCAGTCGAAAATTTCCCTGCTGCACGATGCAGTCAACAGTGGACGGCTAGAGGAACTCCAAGCCATTTTAGAAGAGGAACCGGAAAAGAAGAAAAAGTTGGTCCTTGCGAAGGACGAATTTGGAGTAGGATTATTACATAAGGCCGTGTATTACGATCTCAGAGACATTTACAGATGGCTGATAGAGAAATTTCCTCATACAGTTTCGCTGAGAGATGCGGTAGGTTATGTGTCGATTAATATCAGATGCAGAAACGTCATATTTAGTTTAGTCATTATATAATAATAGGTTTATCAGGTATAAAAATATTTGCTTTAATTTCAATCACATTTTGTTCAAGCTGTCTTTCTTTGATATTATAATAATCATATTATTAGCTTACGTCTCTAAATGCATATCAGAAATCAGTTCCGATTTAATTATTTTTCGAAGCTTATGTTCGCGTAGCACATTTCGTGTTATGTTGTTCAAAGAAAACGTGGTTCTTGCATGCATATAGGCAATTAAACATGCCTCTTCATGAATTTATTATTTCTCAATATTGACTGATTCACATTCATGTATACTATTCTACACTTTAACTGAAATTTATTAAAGAATAATATTATTGTGCTGCCCATGAAAAACTTATCCGATTTATTCTAGTCTTGGAATGGATAATCATTATGCATTTTGTGATTATATGCATGCGAATCTTGTTATACAAAGTGTTTCCGTTTATGCAGTTTTATATATCAGCTTATTCTTGATTGATTAACATACATACTATATATGTAGTATTACAATAAATATAATCTATTTAAATATTATACAAGATCGATGTATCATATACAACGGGAAAATGAAATCAACACAATATATAAAATACTTAGACTGTACTAGTATATCAAAAATGTTAACGAAATCATGTATCAGTCCCTACTTTTTTCAAAATTGGAACATAATTTTTAAACTGCCATGTGAGAAGTAAATAGAATTATTTTGATTTACATATATTATCAATACCTCTTTTAGCGAAAGTGGTATTGAAAGAGGCGTCAATAGTTTTCAATTCTTAAAAGGAATATGTTTAAGTACATTTCGTTTTTTGTACAATGAATCTAAATATTTGACATAACGTCAAATATAGCATACTTATTTAATTAAAAAAGTCATAATTAATAATTGTATTAAAATCTTTGTATAATGAAAATTAGATATTGGAGACGATAATATGTTTTTTTATATTTGGATATGGTTCTATGTTAATATGATTGTTTTTAATGCCCAAGATTGAGGAGAAGGTGCAATATCTATTATAATGACATTATTAAGAAAATATAATACTTTTTCTGATTTTTGGGTGACACTTACTATTTTTTCTTTTTTCAAATACACACACAGTCAAAAGTCTTGGACTTGGAAGAAATTTTTTGTATTAGTATATAATTTTCTTTAAATATTGTATTTGTTTTTCAAAGTATGTTTTTTCTAAATGTATTTTTTTGTAATACAGGAATAATTTTTAAAAATGTAGTCAATTAAAAAACAATGAGAAAAAAATTTACAATTTTTAAGTAAATTTCTAAATGTATTTTTTTGTAATACAGGAATAATTTTTAAAAATGTAGTCAATTAAAAAACAATGAGAAAAAAATTTGCAATTTTTAAGTAAATTTAATATGACAAAAATTAACAAAACATGTTTCTTAACTAAGTTAACTACAACTTAATGGTTAGTATGACCTCCTCTGCTTTTCAGTAATATATTAACATGCCTGTGCATTAGAACAATCAAACGGTTGATAATTTCTTGAGGAATATCGTTCTATTCCTCTATTGCTTCTGCAGCTATCTCTTCCGTATTTTGGGGTGGGTTCATGAATTTGTGAATTGATCTAGAAACAAAATCCCACATGTTCTCAATGGGACTCATATCTGCGGAATTAGCTGGCCAATCTAATCGGGTAATATTTCCCTGTTCAAGTACCTCATGAACTATTCTTGCGCGATGTGGCCTCGTGTTCCATGAAGATCGTCGTCCACGGTGATGAAATTGTCACCTAATTCGTCGCGTAGGGGCCTGATAACACTTTCAATATAAACTTGGCTTGAACATTATTCCTCCTCAAAACATTATTGTCCCACCATTATAGGGAGCAACCTCACGGGGAAAATGTAGTCTCTCTTGACGACCTGGCTATCTTTGCTTACTGTCACCACTCACTAGACCAATTCTGCTTCCATCTGTGAATAAGACCCATCGCCACTGCTGCAAAAGCCAATCACTACGTTCCCGTGCCCACTGAAAACGGGCAACTCGATGTCGTGGAAGTCGAGTGGGTACCCTTCAAGGCCTTCGTGCACATAAATTTGCACGATGGAGTCTTCTTCGAACTGTAGAGGTCGATATGTCGTAGTCTTATGGTGAAATACGTCAATTCATGAAGAGCCTAGGCAGTACATGAACTGCCGGCATATTATGTAAATTTTTAATGTTACACAATCTGCCTAGACATTTCATGAAACGCCGTGCTCGTCTCGGCACATGATGTTTCAAGTCGTACTACACGATCTGCCGTAAATTAGATATCGACTGTTCGTGAAGTGACCACGATAGATGGCAGACTGTGTTCTCTGATTTATCGTCTATCTATATAGATGAAATAAAATAATAATACATTTAAAATCCATATATTTTACAACTAAAAAATAAAATTATCTTTAAAAAAATAAAAATAATCTTCAAACTTGCAATAAACAACAAAACAGAACAATAAAAAATAATAATACAGGTAAAATACATATATTTTACAACTAAAAAATTAAATTCTCTTTAAAAAAATAAAAATAATCTTCAAACTTGCAATAAACAATAAAACAGAACAATAAAAAATAAACTAGCTACCTATATATACCGAATTTTTTATCACTTATTGGCGCACGGGCCACTTTTGTGACATCTGAAATTGCATTGCAGTTTTGCTTTAAGACATTTGCATCTATTGGTCTTACGTTGCACCTTAGAGGGTCGGCATGAACATTTTACATACCCCTGCCCGTTAAACAAAGATTCGAAGGAAACGGCTTTTCTAATTGACATAAATTTAGATTTATTTACCTGATTAAGGTTAACAAAGTTTGATGTTGCTTTTTTAAGGTCAGGTCTATTGAACCACGATTTTATAATTCCGCCAACAGTAGCAACCTGGTATACGCCGTTTTTAATATCCGTAACTACTGAAATAAGATTTGGTGGATCTCCTGGACTGCGATCAACTTTATCAACATTAACTAAGACACAGTCCCCGATGTTTATGTTTGGTAACATTTTTTTTGTAGTCGCAATCATCTGTTCTGCTTGGCGTTTTTGTCCCGCAAAGCTTTCTTCCTGCTGAGTGTTTATAGTTTCTTCAGAGCTACAAAAATCGCACATGTTTTTCCCATTAGCACAATTTAAATGTACCGGCATTTTACAAATATCGCACCTACTCACGTTATCTGTTATATTGTTTTCACAAACAATACAGTTATCTGTATTATTTTCTGCATAATTGCCTAACTCAATAGCCTTAATTTCAATTTGTACATCATCTGTATCGACAAGATTGTTATCATAATCAATCAAGTCATTTTTATTTGACAGTTGGATTACCATATTCTCTTCTGGCAACCCCCCCTGCTCTGTTTCGTACCGTTGAGTAGTATCGACTTCTGGTGATTCTTCTGTCACTTCGTGGACTAGTGTGTGTCCTTGGACACCTAATTCGTTTTCGTTCATTTCGTCTTGCTGCTCTTCGTGCTGATCATTTTCATATTGTTGAGTTACATCTATTTCATTCTGCAATTTGTCTACCTCCTCTGCGGTAGTTATAGTTGAAATAATACTTTTAGGGAGATTTGTTGATTCCAGACCTTGCTTCGAGTCAATCCCAAAAACTGCTTTAAACGGGCTTCTACCTATCACTCTATGTAGAAAAATACGCACCTCATTTAATTGACTAATGGTACTCGGTCGTTTGTTCGGCTTTGCTATGTAGTATTCTTTGTAATGCTCACCGAACAGTTCTTTTTCACTCTTACTTTCCATAGTTTCCATTCAACAAAACAAAACAAATAAGCACAAGTAATAGAACACAATCTACCGGGCAACGCTGGTCACTTCACAAACAGTCGATATCTAATTTACGGCAGATCGTGTAGTACGACTTGAAACATCATGTGCCGAGACGAGCACGGCGTTTCATGAAATGCCTAGGCAGATTGTGTAACATTATCAATTTACATAATATGCCGGCAGTTCATGTACTGCCTAGGCTTTTCATGAATTGACGTATTTCACCATGAGACTACGACAGATATAACAAGGCGAAACGTATCTTGAAAGTGAGCCCTGAGAGCTGGAGCTGAAGCATTTCGGTCTCTACGGTCATATTGAACCAAATACCCGATTCTGCCGTTTATTTGACACTCGAGGCCGACCACTACGTGGTCGTCTTTCCACTGTCCCTAATTCTTGATACATATGCATTATTCGCACAACAGAAGATCTAGGAATGACCAACATCTCGGATATCTGATGATTGGCATGTCCAGCATCATGCAAAGCAATAATTATTGCCTTATTGATTGTATAAACTTCACGTCCTGGCATTATAACGAAAGAAAAGTATCAAAGTCGTTTTGCTAAATATGCAATAATACTGAGGAATATTTAGAAAAAATTATATCTAATCAATAATATTTTATCTAGCAATTTATTTGATCTTGCTTCACAGCTAAATAACTCACCTTTCTTGCCTAGCAACGAAAACAAGATAAACATAGTCGAAATCTGTAATATACGGGGGAGTCCAGGACTTTTGACGATGTGTGTAGTAACCCAATATATTTTATTGCTCTCGGAAACCAATATTATTTAAGTTTTAATTTGTGGTATGTATAGTAAATTAGTTTTTAGAGGTAATTTAGTTTATTTTCGTTCTTCTTATTTTGTTTAAACTATATCACTATAATAAATATTCACCTGCACCGTATCCCCTCAACCTTCCCCTCTCATTCTTGGAAAATTTTCATTGTACAAAGATTTTCAATTATTGATTTGGATATTAAAAAAAAGAATTTAATAATTTCACCATATTTGAGGGAAATATGAAAAATTTAGATTTATTTGTATAGTAAATCTCAATTAGAATCAGAATATGTTAAAATATATAGAATATTCCATTCGAAAATTCAACATTGTAGCACTTGATAATGTTAAAATGAACATTTTTACTTCCCATATATAATATTAAGATTGAGAATTTATTCCAATTAAAAAAAATGTCGTTTTGATACGTACATAATCTAATCAAAACCTGGTATATAGGCCAATAAAAAATACTACCTATACAAGAGTATATGCGCATAAATATAATACAAAAATATTAAATTAAAATTCAATAACCATTACAAAACATACACTGAAACAAAGTCATGCCTAATTATAACCGTGTACATATGTTAGGAAAATAACGAAACTATAAACGCAGTTAACAGTCTCACCTACATACAAGATTTAAGATAATAGTACTTTAAAATTTAAATCAATTGTAAAGGGGTAATACATAATGTTTACATCTATTCATGCACAGGAAAATGAAGATATTTAAAATTCGTACAATACTACGATTTACACTATTTAACGAAAAGATTACTTCAATGAAATATATAAACAGCCCTTATCATCTATAATATACACAACCACACACCACACAAGATAAAAATGTTTTTCGATTTATCTACGTAAAGCCGTCATCCATTTTATCACTTTTTATTTATTTAACTTTTTACTTACTTTACTTTTTATTTACTTTACGATTTTGAACACTTTACTATGTCAAAAAAGGAGTAACCGGTTTTTATACTTTTAACTTGAGACTTATTCGACGTTTACTCGACGACTAATTGAAGATTACTAACTACTGCTGATTACTGAATTTACCGATTACTAAAGCTACTAATGGTTGTTTCTCTATTTAAAACATTTCTGTTGCTGATGCTGCAGGAATGTTTCTAAGAAGTGTTTTTCTTGAAGACTTTTAGCAAGTTGCAATAATTGCGAAAAAATATAATGTAAGTTAATGTAATTGTGATAAACACAAAAGGTTTTTAGTTACGCGATAACCGCAATGACTTTGGTATACTCTTTTCTGGACATAACATCCTGTATGCTAATGGCCTGTTACAATGTATATTACAATATTATAAAATACAGTATTATTCTAAGTCTTAATCTAATATAAGAGAGGATTCTATATAACATCCATAACAGACTAAGAATGCAAAAACATTTATATTCATGTATCCTAGACACAAATATATGTTTGTATAATAGTTATAAAAATAAGTTATTATATAGTCCGTATTTCATCATAAACACTGTAATTACCCGAGGATGGTTATTCAATCAGAAAATGTAAACAAAACCTTATTAATACAATGCAAGAGAATAGCTGTTTTGGCTTAATTTGTTTAGTTCTTATTGTATAAGGCTTTTGCAGATGGTGTGGAGATATCTCCCCACTTCAGTAGTTTGCGAAACCTTATTAATTTAACTAATCGAAATCCCGAGGAAAAATATAATAGATATATGGAATTTAATATTTCTCCCGTAAAATTCATTTTTAACAACTCCCACTAGTTTGGTTTTGAAATCCATTATACATACCCATAACAAAGCAAGAATATTATTATAATGAAATTGCATAAATTGTGCCTCGAACTCGTATTATTTATTTTAAAGTTTTTTTATGTAAATACAAAATAAAACTGAAAGAATGACATTATTTTACATATAATTAAAGAAAATCTAAAAATGTGACCCTTTTTTTGCTTCGCGTATTGCCCATGTTTTGGTAGTGGCACTGTATATCATGCAAACTCGACGATAATAAATTTCGGTTAAAAATATGTATTATATATAGGTAGATATAAAACCACAAGTGTGTATCTCAATCAGTATTGTATTGACAGCAGGAAACACAGACACAACATCAAAATATCATTGCGGATAATTCAGTGTTTATTATACCACAATTTTAGAATTTCGTCTTGGAAATTAGTTTATGAACGGGGATGAATTTAAAATCTTCTTTGTGAAATTACAGGAAACTGAGTGAAGAACAAAGACTTGAACAAAACAAGTTATAATTTAAACCAAATTAATTATGACAATTAGTTTTGTTCAAACTGCAATTCCTTTTCTGTTTTCTCAAAACTGTAAATATACGGTTTCAGGATACTTTTTGGTATAATTTCATAATTATTCGCGCTTCACAAACGTAAAAAAATGTTGTAATTAACATCCTTCTACCTCTCCTCTACGCAAATGGTAACATACTCAGTATTCGTAGTAACATACTCAACATCACATACAGTGAGTAGGTAATTGCATATTTATAGTAGGAAATCTAGATCACTATCTGTTCATGTGCTGAAGTGGAAGTGTTTTTTCCTTTTATATATAAAAAGAACACTATGAAAATAACCGAACTGTGTACTTCGTTTTAATATAGTTGCTCTAACTGGGTAAATATTACCAAAATAATACACTAGCTTAAAATTCCATTTTTCACATGTCAAACAAGGTGTTGCGATTAGTAAAAGAGAGAGATTAATGTAAAGCAATATTGGACAAGACACGGAATATCAACATTAACTGGGCTAGTTGTATTTGCCCTGAACAAAACAATTTATTGACTTGACTCAGTGGTTTCTGGGGTAGGGGATATGAAGTTTTTTATTTTTTATTGGATTGTCTTACAATATAAGTTTTAGGTGTCTTGTAGTGGGGTCACTACCTTACCAAATTTATCCTGAAACCCTGTATAGCCTCCAGGTTCCAATTTCAGAAGTACCCTATATAATCTTTATTTTTATGTTTTGACTAATACAATCAACTGGATTATCATTTATTGTTTTAATGTAGATTCTTAATTAAAATTAGGAAGTATTAATATCGATAATCGATTTAAAAACTCAACTGTTTCTGCGCTATTATCATGTACTTTTTATCCTCGATAATGTTACTTTATTCAAACAGTAATTAGGAAGAGACTATTTTATTGCTGTTATTTATAAACGATATACATTTGGGTATTTTTTATGTAAATATCCTTGTTTTTATAGTACACTTCGAATGTAAATAGATTGATTAACTTTATAGTCCAGTTAATGGGGTTCTCTTTATTATACATAGACTAATCTCCCCATTTTTATTTAACAATAACATTTTTACATGATATTCTAGTTGTCCCTATCACGAACTAAATACAATGACGTCATTATAATGATTCCTAAATCACTATAATTAGACCCAAATAATTTTACATTCAATTTTGTTTACGTTTCACTGATTAAAATTTGAAGTTGATGTGATATGGGTAAAGTCATAGAATAATTTAAAAGCTGCAGAATAATATTGAGGCTCAGTATCTGAAATTGATATTGCTGGAATATCGAACTTACAAAGAATTGCTTTAATCTTGCTTGCTTTCTTGTTTGCTTTAATCTAATCTTTCGAATTGCGGTTTTTTAATATTTTGGAATATTAAAAGGACAAAAACTAATTTTAGATATTGTGCCATGTCTCGAATTCGTCGATATAATTAATTGTTGGTTACTATATAACTAATTATAATGTTCTATTATTCCATAATAAAATCCATAATAATTCTTAATTTCTAAAGGACTGTTATTTATTTTATTTAGATACTGTATTTTAATAAATTATCTCAATAATTTTAATTCAAAATCATGAGAGGTTCTATTTAATTTTCCTTCTAATAATATAAATCGGTTACAAGTAAGTATCTACATGGTTAGCAAATCAGTTCAAAATTATATTTTTTTAGCTGAATTAACATTATTTGCAGTCTAGCTGTAAAAGCCTTTTGACGATGCCCTGTAAAGGTTTATGATCACATTCTACTATATATTGTTTTCCTAAAGACATATTCATGAAAACGTAATCCGAAAATAAATCTATATAATTCTTTTTTTCAATTTGTACCACCATCTTTGTGTCCATGAAAAGTTATCGGTGAGGCAATTTGAGACATCACAAAAGCTTGATCCCTGGTAATTCATTTTGTAATAGACGATGTTTTACTCGCACTATCTAAGTTGAAAATTTAACTGAGATGCTACAGGTGTATTTAATATAATATTAGATGAGAAATATTGGAAGTGCAACATGTTATTTTCTTTAAAAGCTATTAGGTAAGCTTTAGCTAAGAGACCTAATAGCTCTTAATATAAAAATGTTCTTTATAAAAATATTTTTATTTTTATAGTACGGTACAAACATAGCTATATATGGGTTAAAATTATAGTCCAGTTATTAAAGTATACTTTATGGCAGTGTTTTTCAACCTGTGGGTCGCGACCCCCTGGGGGGTCGCGAAGCCTTTGTAGGGGGGACCCATCGTGGGTCCGTTTTTGCAACATTAAGCATTAAATCGTTTTCCAAATTTAGGTGATTTCTTTGTTTACTTTTTATTTGGGCCATTGATGAAAATGTCAACTCGCACAAGTACGAGGTAGCACATGGAATCAAACACTTCAAAGCCTCAGTTGTTAATTCCGGGTATTCTGTTTTTCTTTTTAACCAAAAGGTATCCAAATTTTCAGACTTGAATTCCAAGTACAAGTTGATGGTTCTGATGATCTTTTCAGGAATTTATCCATTTTTAATTATAACAAACAACTCAAATAAATACGTAAAACAAGTGACTTGCGCTCTTCAAACAACTTCTCGACACATACGAGGCAGACGACACGACCGCGCGTGTCTCACGCTCACAAATAACTCTACAATTACTTCAAGCTCCAAGGCACCTTAAACACAAAGTCAAACTACAATTACACCAAGGCACCTTACACACAAAGTTTAAACGCCCCACTTACAAAACCGAATCGCTTCCGAATCGTTTCCACGGTGTCGTTTCTGAGTTTATTCCAAACTTAACTGCCGTGGCCGCGGTCGACCGCCCTATTTATAGGCCAGCCGGCCAGAGCACTCTAGCGAGAATCATCTCGAAGCGTAACGAAACGTCTCGAACCTTGTGGACCTTTCGCGCGGGGCTGTAGTAGTTCCGAGTGTTACCAACAGATGGCGCTGGTAGCCTCGGCCGTAATAATATGTTTATGTTTGTTTGTTAAGTATCAATTGACCACGTATTCGATTTAAAATTATGTGTTTTACGTACTTAATTACTGTATATATTTATATCCGAATCCTAATAACGCAAACGCATAAAATTTTTGTATGGATTAAATATTTCTAACATACATGAAAAAAAGCTAAGGGTTGGGAGGTCGCGAAATATTTTTTGATACTATGGGGGTCGTGTAATGAAAAAGGTTGAAAAACACTGCTTTATGGTAAATGGCACAAAATACTTACACTAAATTATTTATAACTTTGAAAAATATGAATGCGTTTCTCCTATAAACTATCCGGGTAAATAATGAGGCTGAAATCCGAATTCTAGTTATTGTTAATGAAAATTCGACACTTTTCTCTAGAAGTTACTGATGTGGTAAATTAACTCTAATACGCTATCTAATATTAGAGAATCTTATTATGATCGATTTGGTCATTGTTTAGCGTAATGAGGAGGTTCATTTGAATAATTGGTACAATTAACTTGTAATTGGTATAAATTAAATAATTAACTCTTTTTCCGAATATATTCCATGTAAATGATATACATTCTTATAATATTTCCTATGGCCGATTCGTTCGACCAATAGTATTTTTATACAAGTAAATAATTATTTCCTAGTTACTAATTTCAACCATTTTGAAAAAAATATATTATGTGAAAATGCATGTGTTATGGCATAAACTTCATCTCAGCCTAATACTTAATTTAATGAAAATCGTGTAACTATAAATCATCGCTAACAAGAAAGTTATTCATGAACACCCATTAAATCATTCGGTACATACAATTACAAGTAACTATTGTCTTGGCTCTCAGTCAAACTCTGAATGCATTCACGAGGTATTAACAATTTGGTTTATGATGGTATGCACAGATAAATACTTTTACCTTCAACATGAAAATGATGAGGTAACACCACCACTCAGTCTAGCATGAATTGTTTAATAGGGGTAGAGGGTAGATAAGTGGAATCGATACAACAGGAGTAATAGTGGATACGTGCATCTGCATAATAAAAAAGGGTGATTACGATAAATATTAAAAAAAATTATTCATACTACTGTATTACTTACAATTTTGATGATAAAGAACTATATAGATACGAAGCTGAAATTTATTTAAACAAACCTTCCATCTTTGAATTATCAATTTACTTGGAAAATGCGGAATGGCCGTTTTAGGTTTGAACATCTATGCAATCTTTTTTTAGACATATTTTTTCAATTCGAGAGTAAAATGGAAAAACATTTTGGAAAAAGAAACAAATTTGTTTCTACCTTCTATTTGTTCCAATTATATAAATTAATAATAAACAGTTTTAAAACCTTAAAACGGACTTTTCCGCACGTAGAACATCTCTATCTCGAAACTGAATGCCCGAGAAAAAATAAACCAACACATAAATGCAGAATATATGTTTTATGCGACAGATTTACTTTTTTCAATTTTTCTCAAATAGTCCACCATCGTGCTTTCTCATGACCCATGGACAGGGTGGGGTGTATCCTATCCACCTCAAAATTAATAGGTATCGTCTAGGAGAAGTCTCAAATTAGAATCAGTCAAAACCCGATCGATCCGACACGATTTAGTTGAGTTATTGTGTTCGCAAAAAAAAATCTCAAATAGTCCAGCATCGTGCTTTCTTATGACCCATGGACAGGGTGGGATGTGTCCTATCCACCTTAGAATCAATAGGTGTCGGCTGGGAGATATCTCCGATCAGAATCAGTCAAAGCTCGATCGATCCGACACGATTTAGTTGAGTTATCGTGCTAACAAGGAACTTTAATGCCGACGACAAAGTACAAAGACGACAACGACGACAACGACAACGACACACACACAGACAAAATTATTTAAAAACCATTTTTTTGTTTTTAGGCCGAAAAATAAGCGAAAAATGTTTTTTCCATTTTCTTTACACGATTACATTACTTTTCCGCTAGTATAGTTGAGTGTGGAAAAGTAATACAGTATGATAGGATGCTTATCAAAATATGTATTGCATTTAACATTGGGATATTTTGCTACTTCAAAATAAAATTATAAAATACGTACCTGCAAGACATTTAATTACATATTTTATGTTAAATCGATGTTAAATTGTAGATTGTATTAATTCTACTTATGAAGGAAGAACAGTAGTTGAAACATTTACGTTTTGACACTATAATGATCAAAATATTTAACATCTACTATACCTTCTTGATGGAAAATCATTATTAATGTAACAATAATAACTATACTTATTAACAGATCGGAAGAGGATAGCAACTGATGGATGGTCATCACTGTCATCAATTAATGAAATGGTTTACTGATAATGCCAATTTAATTGACGAGACTTGTGTTAAATACAGGGTAACGTTTCGATGCTATATGGAAGATTAGTCTCCAGTCATTTATTTTCAAGTTTACAATTTATTTTCAAGATAAATATTACTATAATATATACTACTTTTCATATATTACTGTGAAACGTTTCTGATAATAAAAGAATAAAATGTATTGTGATAATAAAAGTGATAATAATGTGTGAACACTATATCCGTCTGCATCTGCCATTAAAGGGACTAGATAGAGACTTATATAATATGGCTTTGTACTAAAAATATTTTGTGGAATTTGGTAAGATGTAGGCAGTTTTACAATATTGATTTCTAATATTTAAATTCGTACTCAAATCAATTCTCTGAAATTTTCCAATTAGAAATTTGTGGCTATTGCTTTCAAACCTTTGATCAAAATAGAAATGGCGTAGTTAGAGCAGTTGGTACAGAAACTTCCAATATTCATCCACTGCAATGTTTTCCGTAAATGGGGGGATGTTCTATAATAAACACAGATTCTGGGCAGACCATCATATCTCTGTTTACTATCCTGAAGGACGCCTACTAACTCGACTGCATGTCGAGATGTTCCGTTAACATTCGGCGGACATTAGAATAAAATTGTCATTTGGAAAAAAATTTAGCGACAGTTCAACCTTTTATTTCTCTAGATAGTGGCAATTCTGCCCTCATAGATGTTTTTTTTTCAATCTTGTTCTATTTGCAAGGTGTATTCAAATATATCTAACGCCTCCACTAACTTTTGTGAATACATGACGCACTGCTAAGGATTAGCATAGAAATTTTCACTTGGGTTGACCATTACCACTAACTTAACTTCGCCACTCTTGTTCATGTTTCAAGACGCAGAAGGTTCACACTACTACCCATACCATCAACGTCAATAAACTGACGATATGTCCCATTCATTTATTAAATCCTGCACATTATCTTTTTATTTCGGTATTTATATTTAGGTCAAAGTAATTTATATACATAAAGACCAACTCAACTAGTCAAATAAATAAGGAAGTATCAGGTTACGGTATTAGTAGAAATAAATTTAAATGAAACTGATTGATTGAACGCTTTTGTGTTATGCACTTTGAATTAGCATAATCGTAGTAAATGTCACGGCAACATTGCATTTAAAGCCTCATGATAATTTATTTACTCTATTAAAGCAGAGGGGTAGCTTTTGGAAAGCAGGTGACAAAACCCTACACTATATTAATCTACTCCAGAAGCCAAAATTATAGCTTTTCAAAAGTTAGTTGAAATAGTGTTATAACACAGGATGTTACCCTTATTCATGGATGTCCGTAAACAGAAGAAGAAACGAAATTTTTTGAATCGAATAGTTCTTTTTTAACTTTATTATTTTAATTCTATAGCAAACGGATATGATATGTAACTGTATATATCAAGTTAAATCATCTTATTAAATAACTAAATTAATTATACGACAAAGAACATAATACAACTAATTTAATTAGTCGTTTAAATCAATTTGAGGTTCATAAATTGTAGAGAATAGAAGCTGACTAGTAATTACAAACGAAATAGGGAGTATTTAACACTATTTCCCCATAAAGAGTATTTCTGCAATTTGGGTTTTGCTATGCTTAGTAAATAGTAATAAATAACGATAACAGATAACAGTAATAAAGTAACTAATTAAAAATTAAAAATAATATATACGAGGAATTTATGACATTGTGACAAAGAACTCTTAGGTAGGGTATCCTAAGCACCGATTTTATATTCTTCCTATCATATTTTTAAATTGGACAAGTAGAAATGTGTTTGACAAATGTAATGGTCATGAGCTTTTATTATATAAACGGAAATTATTGGCACTTCCATTATTTCTTTATTCATTCTATTTTTTTGGTTGAATTTATTAACCTGCTTATGCAAACTCAACTAAAAAATACACTACCGATATAGTCTAACCAATTTATATATATTACAGATAAAAAATATACGATTTAATTATTTCAGAGTTGTTTTAAACTTATTCTATATCTTCAGTGCTATTGGAGGAGGCCGTTGGCCACTGTAAAATATCTTCATAAAATAGTATAATTTCGAGATTAACAAAAGGGATACACTAATTTTTTCCAGTTCTTTAGATTTTATTGGCACTTTACTTAAAGGGTAAGCCACTATCCTTGGTAATTCTGGAGATTGTTTTCCAGACTGATTTAACTTAAATGTGTGAGCTATATGTACTCCGCCGTGTTAACTTGCCCGGGGTATTCAGAATCGTAAATGAACTGAGCAAAGTTGCTTATATTAAAATTAATTTTATCTGTTCGAGGTGTTTGTTTTGATGAACTTTTCTGACGTACAATTTTTTTTTAAATTTAGGTCATCAATTTTTGAAGTCCAATATTTTATTCCAAGATACTAATTTTTTTGTGAGTTTGTAAGCTGGTTATGATTAATTCAGTAATCTGGTGAATTGTGAAAATTCTATCATCTATTTTAAAATTTTTCTTATTGATAGCGAAATCCATATCGTAGGGCCTCGAACTGGCTAATAGTGTAAAATTCTAGAAAAACGGCAGGTGTCGGTTAGTGAAAGTAGTATACGTATAAGAGGGTGATTCTTGTTCTGCCCCCAGCAATTGTCGCTACTGCTATAAAATCGTACTTTATGACCCTTATGAAACTTACATCATTTCTTCATATAACATGCAAATGTGCAAGAAAGATGCAAAGTGTCACCTATCTCAGGATATCATTAACTGCAGACCGGTTTCGACCTTTCTATCTTGGGTCTCGTCAGTGCAGTGTAAACGAGTATACCTTCTCACATCTAGTAGACGTTGCTACGTTCCACCGCAGTAGAACGTACCAAACGCCATCTCTTGGTAGTTTCGAACAATCTAAATCGAAGTAAAAACTTGAGATCATCAATATAATGCAAAGTTTTACTATCAGAGGGTAACATTCAAACTACAAAAATAAGCAGTTTATACTCCAACCCATCTGCAAATGCCTTATATAATAGGAACTAAACAAATTAGGTCAAAACTCGCTGCTGGGCGTTTGGCATATAGCCAGGAGAATAGCTGTTTTGACCTAATTTAATTATATAAGGCATTTGCAGATGGGTTGGAGTATAAACTCCTTATTTATGTAGGTTGAATGTTACCCTCTGATAGTAAAACTTTGCATTATATTGCTGACTCTCGCTATTGCTCAAAATATATGTTTGCCTTGGGAGGGGGCTGAACTCTTCGATACAGCAACAAAAACAGGAAACCAGTCAACTGATAACTCTATAATTGATTATCATCATAATTAATAACTATAGATACGATTAAATATATGCAAATAACTATAAATAAAAATTTTAGTCTTGTACTATATAGATGATATTTATGATAATAATTCATGATAATTTATGATAATTTTTTATAATTGACTATATAAATATGTATATGTGCTTACTAATTTCAGGAGGGAAGAACAGCTTATCATTATACTCCTATGTGCAAGGATTCTCAAGGAGTTCAGAAGCTATTGCGGAACGCAGGGGCAGATCCGTCAATCCTGGATGTTTTTCAGCATTCTCCCAAATATTACATGGAGCACAAGCAAGACTTGGAATTACCGGATAGTCAGAAGACGACATCTAGTAAACGAAGAAGCTCGAGCAATAAGGAGAGTAAGTATTCATTTAAAAAATATTATTATGTACATAGCTTCTTGGTTAAAATTAATAGGTCACTTCTAGAAAAAAAAAAAAAAAATCAAATGGAAACAGTAGCACGAAATAAAAGTACCAGTCATTAAACAAGAGTGTATTAAGTTGACTTTAAGCATAATTTAACTATTCCTATAACTTTTCCAACTGTACAATAAAATATTTTCTTGCGGCATCCACACATACGTAGCTACAATGTTTATTATGTAATTGACATTTCGTGAAAGTCGATCGATCGAGCACCAGAGACGCTGATTCACCGACTCATGGTCCCCACGTGTGCCCACATATACGGGTGGCAATACCCCGAAGACAATATCTAGCGACTATTACCTTGAACAATTCTAAAGTAAATAAATGTGTGGGGTGAAAAGCACTTCAAAATTACTTTAAATAAGATCTAACAATAAGACACTCAGATCGGTCGATTTTGGATATAGAAGGTATGTCTACGGTATTATTTTATTTTAGTATAGAAATATTTTTTAAAAGTTTCCATTTTTTTGTATTACCTACTTATAATTCGCCAGAGCAAGTACCACAGTAAATATATAGAAAGAAATCGTAACTTCTGAAATTCGCAGTAGTTGTCGTTCCAGCGACGCCACATGCTTATTTCGGAATTATCAATATCATTGAGATATTATGTGAACATTTCGGTAAATCGAATACAAATAAATTATACATAAAGGAATGATTACCAATTTCCAGAAATATGAAGCAAAAATCTTTTATAGTGATAAAATAATAAGTTTAAAAAAACCGAGTTAAAAAACGAAGTAGCAACTGAAAAGCAAGAAATAAATGTTTTCTACAACAATTTAATACTTATTTATTGTTCCGTTTGAGTTTACATTTAAAATTGCCGAGGGCCGGCATTCGCATTACTAATATTGTATGGTGCCGACTTCAAAATTATATAAAATAATTAATAATAATGTTACATAGTAAAAAATAATTTCTTAATTACATTAAGCGGAACAACAAATAAATATTAAATTGTTGTAGAAAACATTCATTTATTGCGTATTAGTTAAATTACTTTTCGGTTACTTTCGTAAGTCGGTTTTTTTTATTAACTTATTATTTTACAATTTTAAGTGATGGGTAGACCTACTAAGGATGCTTTGAGAATGAGAAAATGACGGCTACTTGAATGAGAAGTTCCATTGTATATCTTCGAAGTCCAAGGTCCAATATCAATGAAATTCAGATGGGACCACCTTGGAGCTATACTGAATTCAACGCAAAAAGGAATAATTAAAATCGGTTCATAAACAAAAGTTATATATCCGAACATACATAAAAAAGTGTATATATGCAGACGAATTAAGAAATTCCGCCTTTTTTTGAAGTCGGTTAAAAATCGATATTTATTTCCTATTATTCACCTTACAAATCAAATACTGGACAATACTGGACATTTATTTTAGATTCCTCATTGAGCGCGTACGAATCAATACGTACCGTGAAAAAGTGGAAGACTGAGGATTGGCCTAAATGTAAGATAATTAATTATTTACAAAAATATTTGAACTAGACGACCTACATACTCTAACACAATTTCAGTTCATTGGTATACGTGTATATCTTTTATGATATAATAAAAGGCCTTTATGAAACCCTATTAGATATTAAATGGTGTCATTTGGAATAAGAAATAAGAATAAAATACTGTCTGATAGGCGATGATAATTTTATTAACTGTAAGTTATACAGCGTGTCTACCTAGTATGGTGTCCAATCGTTGGATAACAAATAAGGAAGTTTTACGATGTTGCATAATATACTCATTATCTCGATTGCTTAATTTTTTTTCTGGGTGGTTACAATTTATGTTCTTTTCCATTCTCTTTGACATTGGTTAATAATATTTTTTTTTATTTATCAATTCCTTTATCAAATATAAAGGGTATTTATGTAACACTATAACAATTATGCTTTTGTAAATATTTACGGGGTCTTTCGATAAGTACACTCGAAAGTTGTTAGGTTATAGTGGCCATGCTGTTAAAGCAACATTTATCAAATTTATTGTGAATTATTCAGCATTATATGGCAAATCATCGTGAAAGGTTATAGCGTTCAATAGTGTGTGTAAATCATTGAATTTTATTTTCAAAATCAGTGCTCCGAGAAGTGTTCCGCGCATTACGTGATTTTTATCCCCGCCACAACCGTCCCGCCGAGTCGACTATTCGACGTTTGATGGCCAGATTCGAGTCAATCGGTTTGATAAATAATTAGCCAACATACGTATGTCACTGAAATGCAAGGTCTGCTGAAAACATCGCTGCTGTGCATCAGGGTGTACGGGAAAACCCGAGGCAGTCGTTCTCAATTTCTTGTCGTTCACAAGAACTTGGCCTTTCTGCGACTTCAACTTGGCGATTTTTGCATCGGGACTTGCGTCTGCACCCGTATAAAATCCAACTCACCCAGGAACTTAAGGTAAACGACCATAGGCAACGCCGTGTGTTCGCCGATTGGGCTTTGGGGTAGTTGAAAGTTGACCTAAATTTCGCCAGAAAAATAATCTTTCGCGACGAGGCCCATTTTTGAATGAATGTATATGTGAACAAGCAAAATTGACGAACTTAGGGCGATACCAATCCACACGAGACACACCAGCTTCAAATGCATCCCGAGAAAGTCACTGTTTGGTGCGGATTTTGGTCTGACGGAGTCATCGGTCCGTACTTCCTCCAAAACAAAACTAGCATTGCCATAACCATCAACGGCGAGCGCTGCAGATCGATGATAAGCAACTTATTGTGGCCTAAACTGGATGATATGGATATGGACGATATGTGGTTCCAACAGAACGGTGCCACGTGCCACACAGCGTATGTCACGATGGACATTATTAAAGAATTAAAATTTTTTTTTTGACAAATTTTTCATTATTTCAAAATTTTCGCGCATACACCCACACAATTCTGCAGATGATGAAACAGTTTTGATTAAGATTCAATTAAGTGCAGTGGACCCAACTTGATTATCTGAGTGCAGATGGACTCTGTCTATCCCCTCTATTTATAACAACTAAATCTGAACGACCCTATGTATTTGTATCTTTTGTAGATCTATTTATTAGAGGGGGAATTAAATGCACATTATTTCTAAAGTAAGATAAATTAAAGGAATATAGTATTTAAAAACTTCCAGAAAGTTACTGATAAAATATACTTATGCATTTGCATACCCATACTTTGCATAGAGAAAAATAGTCCCGGGAATATAATAATTATTAAAATCTAACAGTACATCTAAACATAGGCAATGATTAGTTCTAGAAAACACGCACGGATAATTGCGGATTAGGGACCTGAAGGCGTCGAAACAGTGTTTTAAAATTATTTAATGCTGTATAAAATGGAATTAATGTATCCAGGAAATAAAACTATAATGGTAACTTCCGGCTATCGGTTGTAAAATCAACCCGCATTTTGTAATAATTTAACCGAACGTGGTCGTTGGCAGTGTCTCTATTCTCATGTTCGACGTGTCCAGGAAGTCGTTACCCCCTGCGACATGCCACTTGGGTTGTGTCAACAATTTTATACTAATTATTTTATTCGCTTAATAAGTTTACCCCTATAGTATGTTGTGACAGACGCTTCTAAAACTAAACCATAAATAACTAATAAATTGAAAACTATGTGAACACTGGAAATAAAATATTCGGAAACTGTTCGTTGATTTATTTTCATATTTTTGGACAAAGAAAAGACATGAACTCGAAAATTAAAAAAATGTCTGCTCTGGGATAGGCCGATATACTAAATTTAGAGATGACAATTGAAAGATGACATTTATGATCTGACAGACTTTAGAGTCTAGACAGAACTAACACCTCAAAATTCATTTTACTAATTTTAAACCGAAATGGTGTACGATTCAATCAGGGGTGGCTTTTGGGCAAACAAGATTTTCTTAGCCAACAAAATAATTCACTATGGACTCATTATCATTGGAATACATTTTATTGTTCTACAACATGAATCTATAAGGCTTGCAATATAATAATAATTATAATAATAACCATAATACCTTTATTGCCCAACAGAAAATTTATAGGACGTAATAACGTTTATAGGACATAAACCCATTTATAGGTCAAAAATATTGAATACAAATATGTAAATACATGTATACAGTATACCTGTATACCTGTATAATGGTATAAAAAATGGAAAAAAAGGTAATCCCTAAATAACTTAACATGTTCTCCTAAATATAGTAACTTATTATGAATTAAATTATTCAAATCACTAGATATTCCATTAAAGTTTTGACATTACAAACACTGGCGATTTTAACAGTACGTTAATTTTTATTAAAACATTCTTCTCGAGAGACTAATCTAGGTATGTGTATACTAAACATGCTTAGTAAAAGCGAGTGGCTAGTAAGCACCCTTCTAGAGTTCAACGATGCATGCCAAGTCTTTGTAGAAACAGAGTATGATTGTAAACCCTTACTGGATAACTATTACATAGGTCAACAAGGATTTTGTGATTGAATTTTTTTTATTTTTTAGCTTAGTTACATACCATGAACTACAGAAACACTGTTTTTTTTGTTTCCATCACGCACCCGTATTTGCAAATGTACATAGTACAATAATTTGTAGTTTTAAAACCGAGCTTCTATAAAATTAAATTTTGCCCTAATCTTTGCGCGCCCCTGTGTTTAATCGGTTTGAAACGTATACACAAGTGTGGGGGGTTTACTGAAACAGAATTGGCCGGTGGGGATATCCCAGTTTTATATTATTCGAGTATTTACATAGTCGCTGCAGTACATTTTTAATGTATGTACGTTTACTCGTGACATCGCGTTATGTGTTTTTATTTTGCTTTAAAAATGCCTAGAAGTTGTAAAAATATACCAAATATATTTTGCTATGAACTTAACACCTGATTCAAAAAACGTTATTTATGCAAATCTGATTGATCCGCAAAAATTTATTTTGCCACCACTTCACATTCAGTGGCGGCTCGTGATGAAATGAAACGGGTGTTCTGCACAGAACCGATCCTAGGGTATTGGCCGCCCGCGTGCAAATTTCAAACGTATCCAAACTACTGGCGCCGTAGTGGCCGCAAAAAAATTGCGGCGCGGGCGAAAATTTTGAATATTTTCAAGGTCACGCGTTTTCCTGATACTTCAGAATTTTTATGTAAAATCCGTTTATACAAAAATATAGACTTTCACAAGAAAAATTTTTGAAATTTAATACCTTTTTGAAGAACATTCATGTTTGCCGTCATAATCTTTGGTTAAGAGTAAAGGCTTGTAAGGTGAATTTTCTACTAGAAGGTCTATAACACTTAAAATATTTTCCGAAAGAGTTTCAGCGTCACATTTTGTAGGTTTCAGGTATGTATGTCCAAAAACATTCAATCGGTTCACCATCGAGAATATATCTTAAAACTACCACTAACTGAGTTTTTTCAGATACATCAGTTGTTTCGTCTGCCATAACTGCCAAAAATGAAGGTTTGTTAATTTCTTTAATTATTTCTTCATGACATACTTTTAATATACAGTCTAAAAGATCATTTTGTATTTCTTTAGAGGTTCCTTTAAATACTGAAGCATTTTGTAGATGCCCGCTTAAAATTACATCAAACTCAGCAGAAAAATTTATATTCAAAACCACGAAATATCCCCGGGTTTTGAGAGGTTTCAGCTTCGTCATATCCTCGCAGCGCCAGTTCAAAGGCCCCACAAAACTTTATGCAGTTTATAATTTTTGACAAAACGTATCTCTTTTTTGTCACATTATCATTATGCTTTTGCACATTTATCCAATAAGCTGAATCTAGCTGCGCTTTAATATTAGTTGTTCCTGATAAAGCTAATTCCATTGTATTATGTAGATGGCTTTTGGAGTTGTCGTGCTTTTTTATTTTTTCAGTTAAGTGCACCAAATCTGTCACCCCTACCTCCGTCCATGCTTTATCACCGCCAAAAAGTAAACAAGGAAACCAAATAACGCATTTTTTTTGTTGCACCCACAAATCCAATTGTTCTTCGAATAAATGTCTCTATTAAATTGACGTTTATATGCTTTTCCGTGGCTAACACCTGCAGTCTCAATAACAATATCGGGCAATGGTCTACCATTGTTTTTTTAAATCAATTTTTTCTTCATAAGAGTATTTAAAAAATATCTTCACATGAACTAAATTATAAACTAAATCCATTGTCAGTATCACAGTATATAAATATTAATAATTAGTACAATAAATCACTACACAAATTCACAAAACAGTATTTAAAATCTCAAATTAACACGAAATACGAAATAGGTACGATTTACGCCCACCCGAGGAGTAGGAAGGAGTAAACATTCACTGATGTTGCCTTAGCTGGAAAAAAACACAGCTCACTGACCGTGTAAATTCGCGCATTTACGAGCGCCAAGTGTGGATTGTCGCGGGAGTTGAGGGGGAGGATGGGTGTGCCGAGCCGTGCTGAGAATTACCTCGTGTGGCCCAGTTCAATGTACCGCGACGCGCTCGCGTAGAGACCCAGATAATTCATCTGGTCTACCACTCAATAGAGGACGGCGGGCAGAATGCGACTTTAACGCAATAATTTGGTTAACTGCACCAACTAACCAAATTATTTTATTAATAAATTTTAGTAATTATTATGTCGCGAAAATATACAAATATCTAATTTTTTTGGCAGTTCTGCAGCACTTATACACCAGCCGCCCCTGTTCACATTAAATTAGGATTAATGAAGCAATATGTAAAAACTATAGATAAAATGGGAATTGTTTTAATTTATGTACTTATGTGGCAAATTTCCAGCTCTTTCTGAAGCAAAATTAGAGGAAGGCATTTTCGTAGGACTACAAATAAGAAAATTAATGCAGGACCAACAGTTTGAAGAAACAATGACAGAAATTCAAAAATAATTATGGATATACTTAAAAAATGTAACAGCAAATTTTTTAGGAAATTATAAACATCCGCAGTATGAATATGAGTATGAGTATGACTACTTTCCAGAGAATTTTGGTACAGTTAGTGAGGAGCAAGGTGAAATGATCCATCAAGACATCAAGGAGATGGAAAGGAGGTACCAGGATCGGTGGGATGTGGCGATCATGGCAGATTACTGCTGCATACTGAAAAGAGAACATCCAACGAATTATTACACAAGAAAAACTATAAAATGAAGTTTTTTGTTTTTTAGTGAAGTTGTGGAAGAGATTTTCAAAGTAAAAAAGAAATTAGAGACTCAAAACTATTTGTGTTGTTGTTTTTTTACTATTTTTCTTAATGTTTATTAAAATGTAATTTTTTCCTTAGTTGTTAATTTATTTTGATTATTCAGTCGATCAAAAACCTTACGTGAGGGGAAAAGCGGAAGGTAGATATGAAATCAGCGTAAATAACTCACTTATAATTACTTATCAAACCCAAATCAACTTTCAAACTGTCAAAATTAGTAGTCCTGTAGTATTTATGCAAAATGACAGATACTTTAAGAACCACCGTCGAACATTTAAAATTTGACAGTCACATGACTTAAGTACCAGGAATACTAAATAAGGCTATTCTAACTTTTGATGAAATTAGAATGTTGTTAAACGATGTTGTGTTTATAATCACGAAACCGACGGATTTATATACACTGAGAACCACATGGGTGGTATGTCCAGGGTATAGTTTATCATCAAAGTACACACCAAGATCCTTAATATATAAGATCATGTCGTGAATTTTTGAAACCTCAAGTAATTTAAGTAGTTTATATATATTGTTTATAAAAAAATAAATTTAAGTAGATTGGATACTCATTCCATTTTTAAATAAACTTTATATTTTATTCCTTAATTGCTCCATTTATTTCCATTATGATATTATCTTGATGTCGAGCGAAGTCAATAAATTACTACTTTTTTTTATCAGAAACCATTTTCACTAATGGATTAGTAAAAGTATTAGACTGTGGCCATTGGTTTTTTTAAATGAAAGTTAGAGTAAATGTATTAGCATTTAAGTATATTTGTTAAGTATGTATGTTCGCTAAAGTTGTAATTTTCGAATGTCGTAGACCTAAGAATCGTTTATAGGCCAGAACTAATGTAAGTAGGCCTACCCATTATGTAAGCATAGATATATCTGAACGTTTTGATATTAGTTATTATTTTTCTACATTTGTTCAGTAATAAATCAGGGGATGGTTAAAAATAGATATGAAAAAATAGTACAGCTTTTTCGTATCACAAACGGATTTTTTTATCTAATCGATAACTAAAATAAAAAGTGTGTCGTATATGAAAAATAAAGCATACCTTCTGCATATTGTATACATGACTTTTCCGTCTGTGCTAGGGAAGAAAAAATTTCAAAATTTTCAAAAACAACTAAAATTTATTTCCTTTATTTTATAATTTTAATTATATCACGTATTGTCAATACTTATGAACTAAAAGATGAATAAGGTAAAGTATGATAATACGATCTTCCCCTCGTGTTTAAAATTTTTTATCGAAGAAAAAATTGTGGAACATATTTCATACAAGGAAATATTGTATAAGGTGTAGAGCTCTTTAGTCGCTAGTGTTACTAAATTAAAGAAAATAATTGACAATCTTCTCCAAGTCACTACGACAAAAATTAAATCTACGATTCTAATCAAATGGGAAATTATATTAAAATATCAACATTTAATTATAGTTATATTGCAGTAAGAAATATTGCAGAGTATGTCTATGTAGTGGTGCGAGATTAGAAAATATTTCGTGAATAATGCTGTCGAATTCTACTCAAACTATTCGCGTTTGAATAACGATTTTATTTTAATCTCTTGATACTATCATTCTATAGTGGATGCCCTTCCTAGAAAAAACTAATTTATAATCGTAATTAAAGTATATACTTATCGGCAGTAAGGTATGTTCCATGTTTTATATAAGGTCTTTGCATATAGGGTTTCTATAAACTAAAATAAATAATTACACCTTCTCAAACATGATCTAAAGTTAGACACCAAATTCACACCAAATGAAGTACATATCAGAACATGAAGTACATATCGATATGAAATAGACACCACAAAGCTGTGGTAAAATTTTACACCAGTTGGTATAAATTTTTATAGTCAAATCAACACGACGTCTGATGAAGAGCTCACCACCTTTTTATGTAACTTTAATTAAACTTTACACCTTTTACTCCAAAGATATTTTAATGTTCTCTTTTAAACAACATGGATAGTAAAACATACTTTTTCCCTTTGCTATTCGTATATTATTCGGAGTATGCATATGTATGTAGTGGTGCAAGGTTAGGACATATTTCATGAATAACGCAACCAAATTCGTAAATATCCTACATGAACTATTCGCGTTGAATTTATTGAGCTTTATATTTAAATTTGTTGATCCTATCGTCCTAACGTAGACACTCTTAAGTATAATAAGTAATAATAATAATTAATAATTGTGCTTCTTTAATATATAAAAACCGTTGAAAATCTACTTAAAATATTTTCTTGTCATGTGTCGCAAAGTTAGACCAACTATCACTCTAGTTGCCTAGACATGCATGAAAAAAAAATTAGATTGCTAAAATAATGGTATTGTTCTGACGTTTTTGGTTCTTAAGTTCAACTTCAGAATTAACTCGACCCGTGCCACTTTTGATTTTTATAGTAATTTTAATCTCTATTCCCAAACAAAATATTTAGCACGTTGCCATTATCCATTAAAAATGTGTTTATTATCGTGTCAATTACATACTTCCGCATATTATTTTTATTACTGCAAACGTGTAATAATTTAATTACTACCCACATTTTATATCTGAACATAATTGTAACATTCAACTTTTAATACCAAGGAGATGATAGCTAATTGCTCCGATATATTAAATACCATATTATCGCTTATTACTGTTAAATAATTATAGCCGCCCTTATTGCCGCTAGAATTGAAGAAGAACAGATGGTGGTACTTATTTGAAATATCAAAGAGTAATATGATTACGTTATGAATTTTAAAGACTTTTACATTTTTTTCATGCACAAAGTATTTCATTATTTGTAATATTTGTTTATTTAAGTAATAAGTCAAACATACCGCTAGGTGTGGGACTAAATACAATACAATACAATACAATATAATATTATATTTTCTAATGGAATTCCGCGTATCTTCCTTTTCCAAAAATTTATATCCTGTTCAAATATCTAGTCTCGTCTTACTCCACTTTATTTTCCGCTTCTTGTCCCGCTTGGTCCTCCCTCCTTAGTCGGGGGTGTTCTATTTTATTCTTTTCCTGTGCTCTGCTTTCGTAGATTTTTCTTGTTCTCTCCTCATTCGTCCCATTTATTTTGCCTTCTCAACTCAGTTGTATTTCACAAATGACTGATTTTATCGGTATTATATTTAATTTTGCTATTACTGTCTCGTTTTCTATTCTGTCTTGCCTTGTAACCTCTTTTATTCTTCTTAGACATCTCATTTCTATAGCTACGATATTGCTTTTATTATGTTTTTGTATGTCCAGGATTCACTGCTGTAAAATATAGATGGTCTTACAACTTTCTGGTATACTTGGTTTTTATTTCCCTTGGCATTTCTTTCCTTCCCAGGAATGCGGGTTTAGGTAGTTGTACACCTTCCAGCTTTTTCAATTTGTTGGTTTATTTCCTTGTCTATTTTCCCCGATTCCTCTATGATTTTGCCTAAATAATTGTAATTTGTAACATGTTCCAGTACTTGTCCCTGTATGACAATGCCATGTTTACTTTCTTTGAAAATATCATAGTTTTGTTTTTCGGTATTTATTCCCATGTTTATTTTACCAGTTCTTTTTTGTACATTTCTAGGTTTTGTTGCAGTTTTTATTCTGTTTCAGCTACCAAAACATTTCCCATTTGCATACTGCCAAGTTTTTACACTTTTCTTTGCATTCTGTTATAGTGTCGTATATGACTACAGAGAAAATTAGCGGACTTAACACACATTCTTGCTTCAATCCCATACTTGTCGCGAATTCTGAAGATTATTGGTTGTCAATTTTTGAATTGTTTAGTGGATATTTGTAATATACTCGTATAGTTTATTTCGTCGCTATTTTCCAAATAAAAAATCCCAAACGGCTCCTATCTCATAACGTGGATTGCTTTTATGGCTAGGTTCAGGTGGACTGTTCCGTTTATCGGCAAGATAAGAGAGTATTCTATTTGGCAAATAGCGATGAAGTGAATAGTACATTGCGTTATCATCATAAAATAATTTACTGTGAAATTATAAAAGTTTTCTAGAACAGACTATTTAGATCTATTTAGGTATCGTTTATGAGTCCTACAAATATCATATACAGGGTGAAATCACGGATGTACCACAAATTACTTTTAAATTATTTAAAAGATTTACAAGAGCCTCTAGGATAGATCGATCTAAAAGGGTACATCTTCTAAATGAAATTTTAAATATATAAGATGACTTCCGTATATGTTTATACTATTGCGTTCTCCTTGATGGGCTAATTTCAAGGACCATAAGCAACAAGTTCATGTTATGTAACTAATTAGTAATTATAGGCAATGAATAGAAAATTTCCCTATTTACTTTTAGTACTAGTTAGTCTGCAATAAAGCTTCTGAATAACTTTGTTTAAAAATTAAGGGGAAATATTCCTTATATAAGGTTATATTCTTTCCTTGAAATCATCAATATGATCTGACTCGACACTGTAATGTTTGGTAATATAGATAACCACACAATAGCATTTCTTAGTCGAATTTATTTATAAAGAGAGATTTCGTTAAAGTACTCTCTTTCAATTACGTACAATTGGGTATCATGTTTTCTTGTTGAAACTAGATAGTTAAAGTCGAATGTGAAATGTCGGAAACTTTATTTGATAGTAATATTTTAATCCCTGATTTGTTTTGTTTGTAAAGAAATATTATTTTCCTATAATATTTTTGTTTTTAAGTGATTTCTAATTTGTCTGGAATTGAATTTTCCCTCAGTATCAATAAAATTTCGGGCAATTTTTCAGGCGGTTTCAGAGAAATGGATACAAATTAGACATTTTATTCATCGAGTATCACATGAATTAATAGATGAAGAACGTTTATGATGGTCTACATATTATATTCATTTCATAATATATTCATTTCATAAATTTAAAATGAAAATTGAAAAACAATTGATCCACCACAAACGAAGAAGTTAATTAATAATAAATAATTAATAATAAATAAAAGAATTAATGAAGAATGTCATATACCTTTATAAATATCACATATTTTTTAAAATCTGTGAAGTAATATGGGATAGCTAGAATACATCTACCTAAGTATTCTACATCGAAAGCACATCCAAGATGAATAAGGGCATTCTCCTGTATAATTATAAGAAATATTTCTGGTCCAAATTTGACCTTGTTTATTATTAAATACCATGAAAAATTCATCATCAACAGTATCTGTTTCCTAAATTACATTAATGACTTTACAAAAAAATTGATACAAATTAGACATTTTATTCCTCAAGTATCATATGAACTAACAAATAAGGAACGTTTATGGTGGCCTACATATAATTATATTCATTTCATAAATCTAAAATAAAAATTGAAAAACAATTGCTCCATCATAAACGAAAAAGTTAATTAATGAAATAATTAATGAAAAATGTCATATAGCTTTATAAATATTATATATTTTTAAATCTTTGAAGTAACATGGGATAACTACAACACATCTAAGTATTCTACATTTGAATGAACATCTAAGACGGATAAAGATATTCTCCTGTATAATTATAAGAAATATTTCTGGTCTGAATTTGACCTTGTTTATTATTAAATCATAAAAATTCATCTTCAACAGTATCTGTTTTCTAAATTAAATTAATCACTTCTAATGTTGTAACAATTAAATCTGAATCTCTTTCTATAATCGCCTTTATTTATCCAATTATTAATTTATAATTTAAGCGAATGTTCTTTATCGCAATTATTAATATATAATTTAAACTAATAGCATTCATAGACTGTTTGGAAGAGAAGTTTAGTATTTTTTAAGAGAAACATTTATTAGGACCTAAAATATATTTGAAGTAGGAAACGATCTTCACACGCACTGGTATTTCCTGAATGCTCGGTATTACCAACAATATATTCGTCCCAGTCAGTTCCGAACAAAAATAATCGTTTTAAATTACGTATTACTAACTGCTGCATTGTTAAATAGAAATACTTTTTGCGGCTCTATATAAAATCGCTAACCCTCCTTCATCCATTTATTATTAGGTAAAGGAAATATTCAGGTCGAACTTAAAGCACAATAGTTGTACTTTGTACACACCTAACAAATTTTAACAATAGCCACTTCGACGGTTCCATATCTATCAAAATTCCGATAACTGAATATAACGGGCGCGCAAAAAAGAAGAAAATAACTGTCTAGTAATACCTGAAGTTCTTTCTAAATTAGATTACTCTAAATAGTATGAATATTTTATTAGATATAGTCAGTATATGTATTGACAGTTATTTGTTGAAATTTATTTGTTTACTAGTCTTTGTTCTTATGGAGGCGAGGCTTAGCATAACGGTATTATTTCACTTAAGCCTCGATATTCACATGCGCACATACAATACACTTAGTCAACTTATATGGGAATCGAACCCACGCTTGGATTACTCCGGGCCCGCAATCTAGACCAGCTCTAAGCGATTGGAATAATTACTGCAGGCTAATCAAGTGAACTTGGAGACCTTCTGCGAGGTAATGAATGAGATAATTTACCTTCGAAATATCTGGCCATATCTATAAACATTAATTCGAATTCGATCGAAAGTCAAGTAGCCATTTAAAAGAAACCCCGTATTTACCAATTTTTTATTTTGTTTTTGCTTTTATCTAAAAAATATTTATTCGAAAATATTTGAGACAGTTTCTTAGAAAGCTCTATAAGTTTAAGCTCTTTTGATCTCAAAATTTAAATAACTTGGAGATGAATTTTGTGCTAATTCTAATCGGAAATCAAAGCTCCAACATTGAAGATTCTATAGTATAGACGTATATATTTTTTTCAATATGTGTAAGTGAAAAATAGACGACTTTAGTAGTTGCCTTTGCATATTCTTAATGTAAAGCTTCATATTTTATTAACCTACTTCAAAAAAAGGAGGAGGTTCTCAATTCGTGTATTTCTTAATTCAATATTTCTTTATGTATGTTATGCATGTTATCGGGTATAACTTTTGTATTTATGAACCCATTTTAATTATTTATTTTGCGTTGTGTTCAGTATAGCCCCAAGGTAGTCCCATCTTAATTTCATTGGAATTGGACGTTGGACTTCGAAGATAAACGATGGAACTCCTTATTCAAGTAGCCATCGTTTTCTCATTAGCAAAGTATCCTTACTAGGTGTATCAATCACTTAAAATTGTAAAATAATAAGTTTAAAGAAATCGATTTAAAAAAAAGTAAGTTAACTAAAAATCAAGAAATAAATGTTTTCTACAAGAATTTAATATTTACTTGTTGTTCCGTCTAATGTAATTAAGAAATTATTGTTTATTATGTAATTATTATTAATTGTTTTATATAATTTGGAAGTCGGTGCTATACAATATTGGTAATGCAAATGCCGGCCCTCGGCAATTTTAAGTCGTGTATCATTGATATAACTGAAAAATAATAGAAGTCATAAATGTGATCCTTGAGGAACCATATGTGATGAGATGAAGAGATGAAGTTTTGTACCCGTTTACTGATAGACAGTTTTAAAACTTTAAAACGGACTTTTCCGTACGTAGAACATTTCTATCTCGAAATTAAGTGGCCGAGAAAAAATAAACCAACACATAAATGCAGAATATGTGTTTTATCTATATTTATTTTTTAAAATAGTCTATCATTGTGCTTTCTCATGACCCATTGACAAGATGGGATGTGTCTTATCCACCTCAAAATTAATAGATGTCATCTGGTAGACGTCCCTAATCAGAATCAGTCGAAACTCGATCGATCCGACACGATTTAATTGAGTGATCGTGCTAACAAAAAACATTTCGCAAATAGTCCACCATTGTGCTTTCTCGTGCCCCATTGACAGGGTGGGGTGTCCTATCCATCTCAAAATCAATAGATGTCATGTGGTAGACATCCCTAATCAGAATCAGTCGAAACCCGATCAATCCGAGACGATTTAATTGAGTGACCGTGTTAACAAAAAAAAAATTCTCAAATAGTCCACCATTGTGCTTTCTCATGACCCATGAACATGGTAGAGTGTGTTCTATCCATCTCAAAGTGAATAGGTGTCGTCTGGGAAACGTCCCCGATCAAAATCAGTCAAACCCGATCGATTTGACACGATTTAGTTGAGCTATTATGATGACGACAACGACAACGACAACGACAACGACACACACACACACATACACACGCGCAAAATTGTTTAAAATCTATATTATAAATATGTTAATCTCCAATTAATCTCCAACGATAATGTCAAAATGACTAATGAAACCTGCATAGGACATATCGGTTAGTCGTGAAATAACATGATAAATATATGAGTTATATGATACCTCATTTTAAATTAAAATTTTGGACCATTCATATTAAGCTTACGATAAAACATATAACCGTTAACAGTCGTTCCCGGGGGCATTTTTTGGGCCGCCGTGTATCACATCCCCATCGATCGTCAGTCAGCTGAAGGGGGTAAAATATGGAACAAAAAGTCCCCCCAATCAATAGTAATACTGAATTATTAAAGTATCAGTCATGTGACTCCATCACATGACCGATTGTTTGTATGGAATTGAACGAAAGCGTACTTTTTGCCGCTCTATCTCTTCACTTATAAAGAGTTCGAATCCTCGCATGGTTATATTAATCAGTCGATTGTCTCTACACGCATCGACGTCGCACTATGAGGCACAATATTTTGCCGACAGGCCTCAACTTCAAGAAGTCCAACATCAGGATATGGATCCACCAGAGGAATCTGACGAATCTGCAGCAAGTGGTTTGGGAAGGTCACGGATCCAAGTTGTTGGTGGAGCATAGTAACAATCCGAGGATCAAGAAGTTCTTGGAGGCTGTTCCCCATATTATGGTGAGTGTCTTTATTTGTTTTAGGGTGATTTAGGGTTTCGGTAAAACATTTACCTTATTTTTACGCATAAGAATTTGAAAATAATTGTGTTATATAATTCAGTAAACAATTATAAACACATTAAAAGGAAACCTACATTGAATCCTTAATTAGGATCCATTAAATTAATTATATAGTTGACTATCTTCACAGGTTCATTCACAGATATATATTACAACTAAACATATTCTAATGGAGGTGGTATCTATTGCACCATAGTATTTAATCAATTTCCAAAATTCCATATCTCTGCTGAATTTATTTATCGATCATTAAAATCTATGGTGTCTCACGAAATATAATACTGAGTAAATATGCATCCGTAGTCCTTGAAATATATATAAGTCCTTAGAGATAAGAAAAACTCAAAGAGTAATTGAGATTAATTTTTGAGTTGTTTATTTAACAACTGTAGTTCGTAACAACAGCTATTCAGAATATCTTTCTAAAATATTCTCTAGAAACAATATATTCTCGAAAGCTCGAAACTATATTTGTAGACAAAATCTAAAAAACAAATTATACCAATTGAGATTTAAGAAAATGTAGCAACTTATATCAGTTACATTCTCCATGTTCCATCATTATTCATATTTTGGAATTTTATATCTCTATTACTTGACCATTGATGCCTTATTGACAGCATCTGTTTGTTTATGTCAAGATTGCAAATTCCAATAATTTCAATTGAAACCAAAAAATACTTAATATATATATATATATATATATATATATATATATATATATATATATATATATATATATATATATTTATATTGTTTCCCTTATTAGTGATACGGCTCAAATTCCATTCCACATTTGAGGTATAGCAAAGAACGAAATGTTTTAATAGTATTTAATAGTTTAGTTGCGAAAAATATGATACAAACTATCTGTTCCTAGGTAAATGCTATTAATGAAAAACTTTTAATAGACTTCAGTCAATAGATAATTTTTAGTGTTTCAGGCACTTGAAGGTACTGGCAGTATTTCTAAAAAGTATATTTTTTTAGTTATGATGTCAAACATTCTTTATTATTCATCAAACATTATTCTCGCTAATTGGATGATGTAATATGACTTACATTTCGGCTCATATTTGAGATATAAAAAAGAACGAAATGTTTAGAAAAGAATAAAATATTTTTGATTTAATTATTTAATAGTTTTATTTCGGGAAAACAATGTGTAAAGAGATGTGTGTTCCTAACTTAAATGAAATTTTTAATGAAAAAGCTTCAATACACTTCAGTCAATACATTTTTTTTTGTTTTTAAATCACTTGAAGGCATTGGAACTCTTTCTGAAATGTCACTATATTTTTTAGGTGTGACGTTTTCGAAAATTACTTTTTTAGTGAATTATGTCATAAGTATGACTCAGATTTCGGTCCACTTGGAGAAATCACAAAATTGTTTTTTTTAGCTTTTAACTCCTATAACTTTGAGGAAAACGTATTTTGAGTAAATGTTCCAAATAGGGGCATTTAATTGCTGATAATGTCTTAATCGATGAAAGAGAGCCTTTAATCCCTACATACCTTTAACATTACCCTACATCTGGTAGAAGATTGGACAAAAAAGTGGAAAATGAAAAGAAACACTACAAAATCTACAAAGGTTACTCTTACTTTAAGGAAAGAACAATGCCCACAAGTTACTTTTGATGGTACTATAATTTACCAGAAGCTTTATCCGTAAGATATTCAGGAATGCACCTATACAAATATAATACAAATAAAAAATTGAACTAGAGAGAGTATGTAGCAAAAAAGAAAAAACAAATTGATTTGAAATTCAAAAACTTGTACCGGTCACTCTGGAGAAAATCGCATATTTCTTTAGACGACAAAGTTCTAGTTTATAAGGCGGCCATAAAACCTATATGGACATGTGGAATAGAACTCTGGCGATGCGCCAGCTAGTTGAGTATTAACATCCTTCAGACCACTGCTTCGCCAAAAAAATTATAGAAGATTAAAAAGACCAATGGATATAAAATAAACCAAAATGCAAGAGGATTCTTCGTTGGAAGTATTCCCATTCCGTCAACTAAAGGATTTCTCTTCGTCGGTCCTATGAAATCAAATTCGCCGATAGAACGTATTACATTTCTGATCGCTGAAAAAAAAAATAAAAACATAAAGTTTCATAAATTTTTTTGTAGATTAACAAAAAGTACGTATACATATCTGACTAACATTTTATTAACTGACTATATTTTATAATCATCTGAACTATTCTGTTGATAAGGTATATTTAATGATATATATTTTCAAATTCTGTAAATTATTTATGAGATTAGAAAAATAGATACACAAGAGAGTATATTAATTAATGTCTGAATTTCACAATTGAACATGAGTTTATATAACACTTTATAGAGGTACTGCGTAGGTATATGATTGCGGGAATAAAATATATTGATTTATCTTTCACATGAGAATTTTACTTCAATTTATATTAATTGTCCGTGAAATATTATTCCAGTAATAACTGCGATCGATTTTGATAAAAGTACACATACATACATTTACTAAACATGCTCCGATTGAAACTGATAATTTTATATAAATGGATACGCAAATAATTATACATTAAATTTCCAAGTAGACATGATATGCTCTGAATATATTAACAACATATAACATGGATACATTTATTTTAAAATTTTATGCGGATGTAGTCTTTTTCTTTATAAAACCAAGAAACTACTCATTAAAATAATGAGTAGAATTAAATAAATGATATTTACAATTCATTCACTGACTTTATTTAACTAAACTGACCGATTTATTCTGCAAATAGGGTTTAATAAAGGAGATACACATCGACGTCCACAATGGTGACCTCGACGGTTTGAAAAAGCACGTGAGTCCGCCTATTCCTCCAATTGTCCTTTCTGGAAAGGATTCCAATGGTTTAACAGCACTACATAAGGTAAGGCATACGTTTTAATTTTTTTGTTTTAAGTTTAACTCAAAATAAAAATAAATACTGTCCTTACAGTATTTTATTTTATTTACTGAAACCGTTGTAGCACACTGCTACAATTCACTAACCAAATATTGGTTTACTGTTTTAATACTTTTCACTCACTGATCTGTCTCTAGATATATTTTTTTAAATTATAATCGCGGCGATTTTGTAAACGAATAAATCACAAATGAACTTTCTATTAAATAATACACTAGCCACAAAAAGTAAGGGATGTCAGAAAATCCTACATTTTTAGGTGATTTTCGAAGAGCTCTAACTTGGAGAAATATAGTCGCAGATCAATTTTAAAAAAAGCAAATTGAAGACCCAAACATCTAGTTTTTATATCTTGAATTTTTTATCATCAGCAGTTTTTGAGTAATCATAAAAAGACTAACGGAAAAAAATAAAATTTTTGCTTGCCTTTTAATAGGTCCAGGGGCTTTCCAGTGATTTCATCATAAATCTTTTTTATATAATTGTATCCCCTTTAATTTGAGGCATCTAAAAGCCTTCCAAAAAATGTATTTCTTTTTCTTACAATAATTAACATTCTTTGATAAAAAAAATGGATTATTGCAAAAAGACATTTGACATTTTTAACTTCAAGAAATGAATAAGAAATGAAACATTCATCCTTAAGTTGATTTTAACAAAAACGACAAATCAATCATTCCGAATACATTAAAAATAAAAAAACACAGCGCTTTGAAATTTTGAGGGTATCATTTAGGATACTTTGAGGTTGAAAATAAATAGTCAATATCCTTACTCTATCCATTATTTGCAAAGTTGTGAAATTAAGCGATTATCCCTCAATACGTAATTGTTTACCTCTTTTTCAATCAACATTCTTGCACAGAAATTTTTTTTATCAAAAACCAATACCTACGACCTATAAAGAATACTTTGCAGTTCTTAAAACGCTACTTGAATGTTCTGTACGATCATTATTTCCCGAGTAATTAATTTCCAAAGTCTAAACTGGCTTTTTTGCTTTGAACAACGATAACATAGCTTTTAGATCGCTCACATTAAAGAAAAGAAAATTATCTAAAAAAGCTTTATAATTAAATCACAGAAGGAAAATTATTGAAGTCTGTGGACTTCTTGAAAGGCAAGCAAAAGCTAGGATTCTTTCCGATAGATTTCTTACCGGAAAACTGCTGATAGTAAAAAATTTGAACACAAGATCTGAAAAATAGAAACTTAGAGCTTCAAATTTATTTGTTTTAAATTACTCTGCTCTCCCAGTTACAGCCCTTTGAAGATCACCTAAAAATTTTGGATTCTTTGCATCCCTTAATTTTTGTGCTTAGTGTATTAATAATTTGGCAACATTGTATTAATTTTGCAAAGTTTTTACGTATGTAGTTTTAGAATAGAAGAAATATTCTTCAGAAGTATTCTTCGAAAATTTGTAATTTCTACTAAATAATATAATCATATAGAATGTTGCACTTAAGATTAAAAACGTATTGATTTCGCAAAAATTGTGTTGATTTCTAGAGGATTATTTTTAAATAAAATTCATTGGCACTCCCTGCTCTGCAGGACAGGTCCTTAGAAACATTCAGAAGGTAATAAGGTTAAGCGACAAGGAAATAATTCGAAAAATCTAAATAAGAGAAACATAGTTTTGATAGCTGTAAAAGGATTATCTTCACATAATTTATTTTACACGATATTAAATATGTTTTAGTTTTGTATAATTAAGAATATTTCGATTCATTGCATCCTGATGGAAAATACTTTAAATATAAACACATAAAAGTAAAAAAGAAGTACGTGTCGTCCGTAAGTTTATTTTTAATACGGATTACAATTTCAAAGATGAAATTTTCTCAGAAAAAGTATTCATATATTCGAAAAAGAAGGCTCAGAGTCACCTCCTACATTTTCAGTTAAAAGTTTTGCCACACAAATTTTAATCATAAATGTATCTAAACTATCGGTTAGAGTGATTCGATGACTTTCTTAAACTGAACAATTCAGTCTACACTGATAATTCAACAATGTTAAGAAGGTCTAGATATGGGATTTTCTCTGAAGATATAAACCTTCGAATCCAGTGATTATGACTTGTGATAACTTGGATTAAAGGTACTCTACCCATTGAGTTGGTAAATGAAAAAGCATGATTTCAAAATGACTCTAAAGTAGTCACTCTTATTTGTTTTTAATCACAATTCAAACATTTATTAACCCATTTGGTAGAAATTTTTATCTAATACCACAGTTGCGATTTTGATACGCAAAAAAACCTTCACAGGACGTATTCAAACTTCCTGCAATTTATTCCAGCCCAATTAGTAGATCTTCTAAATTTATGTCATATAGAATATCAACAGCGGATGTAGACAGCGACCACAAATTGGTAGTCATGAAAGCTAGATTAAAGTTAAAAAATCTGAAAACCCGGAAGGACAAGAAACGTATAAATGTAGACATATTGAGGGATCAGAATATGAAAGATAAGTTCCAGGAGAAAACAGATCAATTAATAAATAAAACGAGTAAGGACGAAATCAAGAACGCAGAAACTGAGTGGGAGGGTATCAAGAATAGTCTAGCTTCCGCGGCTACGGACGTTTTAGGACACGATAAAAGGGAATCTAGGAAGCCCTGGATAACGGACGAAATCTTAAACTTAATGCAAAAGAGACGAGGCTACAAAAACAGACGAGACGAAGAAGGACTGAAAACTTATAAGTCAATAAAGTGGGAAATCATTAGAAAATGTAGAAAAGCGAAAGAACAATGGATAGAGGATAAATGCAAAGAAGTAGAAGATAAGTTGCAAGTAGGTAAGACCGATGAGGCTTACAAAATAATTAAGAGGAACTTCAGGGATATAGCAACAATAAGTAGAAACGTTAGGAGTCAATCGGGGGACATACTGATAGGAAGAGAGGAGAAAGCGGATTGATGGAAGCAGTACTTAGGAAATTTATACGAGGGTCAGGAATTAGGAGAGATATTAGAGGAAGGATCTAGCATCGATAGGGAAGATGTAGGAAAACCTATATTGAGAGAGGAATTTGAAATAGCACTAAGGGGGCTAAAGAATAATAGAGCGCCGGGTGTAGATAAAATACAGGCGGAAATTCTGAAACGTGCGGGTACAGAATGTAGTAAATAGGATGTTTGTACTGGTAAAATACATATACGAAACAGGCGAGATGTCGGAGGATTATAAGAGGAACATTATTGTTACTATACCGAAAAATAGAGGAGCCGACAAATGCGAGAACTTTAGAACGATTAGCCTAACTTCCCATGCGTCAAAAATCTTAACTAGAATAGTGCAGAAGAGGATGGAAAATAGAGCGGAGGAAATACTAGGAGAAGACCAATTCGGGTTTAGGCGAAATAGGGGAACTCGCGAAGCTATTCTGGCGCTAAGAGTAATGTTAGAGAAAACAATAGAAAAAGGAAAGAACGCTTATATAGGATTTGTAGATTTAGAAAAAGCTTTTGATAACGTAAGATGGGAAAAAATGTTCGAGATACTAAAGAGCGCGGGAATGAAGTATAGAGATAGGAGAGTAGTACACAATCTATACATAGAGCAAACTGCTGTTATAGAAGTAGAAGGAGAAAAAGGGAAGTAGGTATTAGGAAAGGAATAAGACAAGGATGTACGCTATCACCACTAATTTTTAATCTGTACATCGAAGAGGCGATTAATGTGGTAAAAGATAGAGTGGATTTCGGGATTAAAGTACAGGGACAGAAACTAAAAATGCTGAGATTCGCGGATGATATAGCAGTATTAGCATCTAGTAGGGAGGAATTAGAATCAGCACTGAACGAAATAGAGGCAGTGTTGACAGAGGAATACGGAATGAGGGCGAATAAAAACAAAACTAAAGTGTTAGTGTGCAGAGGGCGCGAGAGCAGAGCAAAAACGAAAGTACAAATTAATAATGAAAGATTGGAGGAAGTTAAAGACTTCACTTATTTAGGAAATAAAATAAATTGGGATGGAAGAAGCGATAAAGACATAAAACACAGAATAACGCAGAGTTGAGTAGCTTTTAACAAAAAGAAAGCACTTTTATGCTCGGGGGTAATAAACTTAGAAACAAGGAAGAGATTTTTGAAAACATATGTGTGGAGCACGGCACTATACGGCTGCGAAACTTGGACGGTAGGGGAAGCAAGTAGGAAGAAACTAGAAGCTTTTGAGATGTGGTGTTACCGAAGAATGATGAAAATACCATGGACTGATAGGGTTAGAAACGAAGAAGTATTGGAGAAAGTCGGCGAGAAAAGAAGTATGTGGAAAAACATAAAAAATAGAAGAGATAGAATGGTAGGCCACTTGCTGAGACATGGGGGAATAGTCCGCGATATTTTGGAGGCACAAATAGGAGTGAAGAAAGGCAGAGGTAGGCCTAGATTAGACTACTGCTCGCAAATAGTAAGGGATGTAGGTTGTAGCACAATTAGCGAAATGCGTAGGTTAGCACAAGATAGGAGAAGCTGGAGGTTAGCGTCCAACCAGTCTTAGGACTGATGACCTAATGATGATGAATATCAACCAATAATAAGGGACACGTTCAGCTAATAATTTTTAAATAAATGGCGAAGGCGCCGCGACTATTTGGACGTATTTATATATCTTATTGCTATTCTCCTTTTCTGGCACTATAATATATAGCGACGAGTAAGCAAATCGCAATAATATTGCGCCGCCCCCTCGCTCATAGTGAAGATACCTCTGAGCATGCCTCTAGGGAGTTCGGATAAAAAAAGTAAAGTTATCACGTTGTTCGCAAGGGTCGATTTACTATATTGATTTTATCAAAATGCCGAAATTCGAACGAAAAGCATTTCATACATCGATCTAAAAATTTCGTGATACACACGAAAACAGCCGTTTAGTAAATATAGAATACGCGACTACTTACGGTGATTAGAGGTTAGAATAGAGGCAAAATACAGTAATGAACAAATTCTTAAATAAAGGATTATTACAATAATATGTCCACATATTTAAAAATGACAGTGGGATTTACGCAATTTCTCACAAAATTACAACACTAGGAAGTAACTGATCTTCTATGTTTGTCTATTCTTCGTTTTTCAAACGCCGAATCTGGTTCTATATAGTCCCATATGAAAAACAGATGGCTTAGTTTTGCAAAATTCACAATGCAATGTTTACACTTCTAACATTAAAATTAAAATTGCTGACATGATCCATCACACAATATATTTGTAGTCATAGTAACGACGTTCAATTTTCAAATGTAGTTTATTGGAAAAGGCGCTAAGCTAACTCGACATCAATAAATCGTCAAATGGTTTTCGAATTAAAAATTTTGAAGAATGCGAGCATCAATTGTCGAGACATTCCAAACTTTGAAATTGAAGGAAACATGAAACTCCTCTCTTATATACTCATGTATGAAATTTTATTCTTGTGGCATAGCACTATCTTATAGGCGTCTATGAGGGCTGTATCCCTTGAAATAGACAATATCTAATCGTTTAATTGGGTAATATGATAGGATAATAATTTTAGTTAGAGAATTATGTCAATAATACGTTATATTGTTTTAAGTTTATAAATAGAATAACCTTTTAATAAATTAGACAATGGAAATGGTTGACAATCATAAACCTATATTATTTAGATATTTATAGATAATAATTTTATCTATTTATAGAATTTAAGTATTATACAGATGCTCAATTCACATACACAAAAATGTATTATTTTATATTTCTCTACTATAAGATGAGGTTAGTAATTAAAAAGAAGTATACTTAAAATATTTTTAATAAAAGTCAAATGAATATCAATCTAGAGTAATCTCTAGAGATTCATGGATTCATATCATATTTAGATATAGACTTAATTTAATGGAAAATTGAAAGGCATTCTGAATATGTTTCTGAACCTATTTTTTGTCGTTAAGGTAATGTTAAATTGCGTGATTAGGTACTGGTTTAGATTAGATAATGAATAAGCTTCAAAATACGAGTATGTATTACATTTGGAAATAATTCAATTTTAACTTAAGTCAATTTTCACAAACTTTCTGTCATATACACTATCGAAAATACCTCGCTACCTGAATTGGATAACTAAAAACTTCTGTATTCTATTCCTATGTGTAATTTATGATGATTTAAAACTTCTCTTGAAAACTATTATCAATAATAGGTCTGGGTATGTTATTTATATTTAAAAAAATTATATATATATAGTGTTTGTTTATTTTTTTATTAATTGTAAAGTTACTCCATCTATTTGAAATTTTTGTAAAACATGTAAATAAAACAAAACAAATATCATATGCCTTGAGAAATGTAGTATTTCTTTAAACAGATAATATTAACAATAATATTAGTATTATAGATAAAATGATACATATCACTAAAAATCAAAAGAAACAATAAAACAATACTTTTTCAAATGGGATTAATTTTTACCAAGAGCATATTTTATTTTCACATAAAGCACGATATATTTAATGGTACTTTCTATTGTCCTTTACACACGAATTGCTTAATGTTCTTGTTTAATTCTATGACAAACCTTCTACATTTATATATACCAATAATAATACACTAACGCTTATATAATTACTATTTGATAAAATTGCAATTATTAATAAGTTATGATGATGAATTTTAGTTATTTTAATTAATGTATTAAAATTAATAACTAAAGCTAGATAAATAATTAAAGCTAGATAATTGATAATTAAATAATTTTGCTAGAACTGGGAAGTCGACTTATGAAATTATGATATATTTGGCTTACATTTATGTGTGTCTATTTTAAAATTACTGTTATTCATATTTCTCATTTCTCTGTATACTAATCATTTCAATCTGTACATTAACCGTCCCATTTTCATTATCATTACACTTTCGACCATTTATGTCGTTATTTAAATACTGAGATGTTACCGACATAAAAGTAATGACAATTATTACATGGTATAGAATGAACTTTGTTTAGTATTTTAGAAATTCGTTCGATGTTTGATGTGGAGTTTTTAATGGAGCGAATAGAATATTTAGTTATAGAACATGTGACAGACTATTATATTATATTTGGAAAATACATTTTTAGCTTTTTCGGATAGCTGATTTATGTAAAAGTGGTATATTATAGGTTTTGACAAGTTTTACGGTTCTGTTTATTATTGTGTGTTGTTAAATTATTATAATGTTTATACAGTACTGTGAAAAAGTCTTTGGACACTTTGAAAATTTAATATAAATAAAAGTTAAATAATACCTTCAGGCAGAAAAACCGTGGAAGATGTAGAACAACGTTTATTCGAGTAAAATCAATAAGTATTATTTTAGAATTGACCAAAAAATTAGTATTTTGTAGTCCACCTTTATTATATAGAGCGGAGTCGATATGCCTTGGAGCACTAGCTACTTGTTTCTGTATTGTATCTTCTGGTATCTGTCTCCATTCTTCTTGAAGGATTTTCCATAGCTCAGCAATATATGTTGGAGCACGTTTAGTCTTCCTTCGGTCCAGATAATCCCACAAATGTTCAATTAAATAGAGGTAGAGACTTTGCGAGGGCCATTGAATTAATTGTAATTTTTTCTGTGCAATCTGTTCCTGCAAATATTTTTGTACCAGCTTAGATGAATGTTTGGGGTCATTATTTTGTTGCAGAAAAAAATTGTTGTCAATTAAACGAATACCAGAAGGAATTGCGTGCTGATTGAGAATATCCCTATATCGCTCTTTGTTTAATATTCCATTAATTTTACCAAGTCTTCAACTCCTGCAGCAGAAAAACAACAGCCCCATACCATCAAGGATCCTCCACTGTGTTTTATAGTGGGTTGTAAACAGTGTTCCTGGTAAGTCTCTTGTACTCGTCTGCGGACATATTGTCGCCTTGCACTACCAAATAATTGAAATTTGGATTCGTCAGTCCATAAGACACAACTCCAGTCCTCGACTGTCCAATTATTGTGTTCTCTGGCATAAATTAAGCGTTTTTGTTTATTACTGCGACGTAGAAGTGGTTTTTGCCTGGCTACGCACCCGCGAAGGCCCGACTTTAGTAGTGCCTTACGGACAGTAGAAGAATCGACACTAACCCCTTGTTCATTTCTTAAATTTTCTGTCAGTTCTTTACTTGTTGCTTTTCTATTGCGCAGAAGTTAATTTTAAATATTGCACTACACCTTGTGTTAATTTTTTAGGGCTTCCACTTCTTTGTTAATCTTCAATTATCCCAGTTTTTTATATTTTGTTACAATGTATCCTACAGTAGACCTAGCAATGTTTAATTTTTGGGAAATCATACGCACACTCTGGCCTTTGTACATTGTAATTACGGTACTGCGATCTACTAGTCTTATTTCAGCCATTTTTTTCATACAAAATTGTTCCTCGCGATGTTTAATGCACTTTTACTTTTTTTCTAATATCGGCAAGTTTTAACGCCTTACTACGTAAATCAAGCTTGTTTTCTAAAAACAACAGTGGTATTTGCAGCGGTTTATGATACACTGAATGCTGATATTGGAACTGGTGGTTTTATCCCTAAACGAGAATATGCAGGTATCGAAAAGTTAGTCATCTGCATACGAGTATTTATCAACATTTGCGATTTAACTGAAATTTGGCCACAGATGTCACAGCAGCGTAATTTTCTATATTGTACTTGTATGAAAAACTTATTACTTACGTTATACTGAAGCCGAATTTAAATATAATAATTTTGCAGACTTTTATACACAAAATTGTTTGTGTATAAAAGTCTGCAAAACAGTCTACATGTGTCCAAAAACTTTTTCACAGTACTGTATGTCCATTAAATAATGATCTTAATCGATAAAAGTTTGTAAACAATTTTCTTTAATACTTCTCTTATTTTAAACTATATTTCTGGGTGGATATTTTGAATTTCTTAATTGTATAGCTCTGTAAATGAGGTCTATTACATCACTTTTTTCATAAGATTGATGATAAATAGAATTACAATTTAGATATCTACCTAACCAAGTTGGTTTGGTATGACATTTTATTCTATTTTATTATTTGCATGGATTAGGGATAAGTCTACAAAGTTGATGATTTTGTTGTAGTCTACTTCCAATGTGAATTATAGTTGGGTTCATATTTGCTAAAGAAATTAACAAAGTAATGAAATAAAAAGTTTTTAGTAGCTTTCATCTAAGATGACATTTTAATATTGGAAAGGGTAGACGACTTGAAATGATGACAAAGATAGATTACCTACAAATTGTTAAATATTTTTAAATAGTTAATGTTATGTTATTTCCAAAAAATTCTACGCGGTCTCAAAATTCGGAAACCGACTTTACTTAAGCTAACACAGTAACTAATTGTGCAAATGCTGATGCAATATAATTGAACCATATTTTATTAAGGTATGTGTAACCTTCGTTACGATAATAAACATAGCAACCTGAAATCGCGATTGTGTGTGATGAAAATAAATAACCTTTCTTTAATGAAAAAGGAATTCATGTAAGGGAAACTCGATTGAAATGTGACGATAAGCACTTACAGCTCCGCTTTCAGATTCAAGTGTTTAAATAAAAATATTAGGAATTAACAGAATGTAACTTTAACTTAAAGATCATGATGACTTAAGCAAACAAATTTATGCTACTTGAATTGGACGAGTATACTGAATTCGAATGGCTAGGCTATTCTTCTACCATATCATAGTTCAATTATTTTAAGTGATCCTTGGAATGTCTACAAAAGTTACAACATAGATGCGAATAGTTGAATAAATTTTGCTATAGTATAAACGATGGAGAATTCATTAAAACACATTAACAAACATGATAATTAAATCGATGTCATTAAAGACGACAGTGTAATTCATTATTATGTATATAAGAACCCTTTCATGTTGAAGTGTGTGTTAAAATACAAAATCGCGTGAAACCGTCAATTCCGGTTTAAGTAATATTTCCGTCAGTAAAGTTGATCGTTTCAAGTGAAATTATTAATGGCAGTGAAACTACATAGACTTTCCACAATTTACATATTTACATTAGGGGCAGTAATGACAAATGATACAAGAAATTTCCTGTAAAAATGTAGCTGGTCATAGGAAACCAGTTTAATCAAATATCGATCATCAAACGAGCATACGTCTTTCAGATATATAAAAGGCCTATAATAATTCATTTGTAATATTAATTAATTGTTTTAGTGATTGTTCTAATTAAAATTATTTCTGACAGACAAGTCAAGGATATGTTACACCATTATAAAATTAATGTTCAAAGATCCGTATCATAGAATGTTGAGTGAAATGAGTATGAATAATAAGGAAATAGATATACAGCTATCGGCAGCCTACCAGGCGATTCTTTGGGTATTTATACTACATTTTTATGTCAAAATGGAATAAATTTACCCACGTACCCTCTGCAGACGCCGAGATTCGAAAATGGCATTGTACATTGATTAGTATTACCAAATTAGGTATTTATTATTCTTAGCGATACGCCTGTAGATTTATTTCAGTGTTTAGTGTCTAACTGAGCAGTCTAAGAGCACAATAAGTAGCGTTAGTTATAATATAAGCTACAAAGTTGCTGCGGAAGGATACCTTGATTGACTTTTGCATATGTTACATACTTGATATTTAATAGCGAACTTTCAAAAATTAATACTTCAAAAAAGTTGCTGCAATTACTTATAAAATACTGATTTGGTAATAGCGATCAAGAACCGAGGCCTGTCGATATCGACGTTTGAGTGGATGGATACGACCGGATATTCGTTTAATACTATGTCGGAACTTCTAGGTTATGTTTCTAAGCATCGAATTTGGCAAAGACGCAGCCATGTTTTTCTGTTTTTAATAATACTATGGATTGTTGTCAGCGAAGAAAATGCTTTCGAAATACTTCGCTAAAAATAGCTTTAATATCGCCCATCGATCGATCACAATTCCACACAATTACTTGGACCTTTTCGGAAATCTCATAAATATCCTTTAAGTAATAATGTGAAGTTTCACTGATGCGTTAATTCTGTTCAGGAGTTCAACATCGAAATATCAAAACGTACGACTCTAAGAATAATATCCAACTACACCCTTAATTATATTATCCAATTTCCAAGTTTATTAATGAGTTTCGTGGCGGTCTATTGTTTCGTACTCATTGTGGTTGTAAAATAAAAAAATTAACATAATCTAATAGAAAAATAGCCAACGAGTTCAAATAGAAGACCTAAAAGATAATTGCAATTAATTTACTTTGATAGCAAACATGATTAATTAAGAAGTTACTTTGAAAGAGAATTAATTATTTGATCTTTAACAATATATCTACTTACAATTAGTAAATCATAATATAAATTTTAAAAATTAAATTCAATAAGGAATTCCTTCAATAAAATGGGGAGATAGGAATAGGTATGGATTCGTTTCTTTTCTTTGTGAAATATTAAATAGGCACATTTATTTGGGACAGTATTATTGAGAACAAGTTTTGTATATATAAATGTTTTATTGTTATCAATTATTATGTAACTCATAATTTCAAAGCTTATCTTATTTATGTAACTAAAATTGCACAAATTATAGACTAATATGTTATGTAGCTATTTTATGTATATAACATAAGATAAAATTATATAAACTGATACTTTCCAGGCTGTCGGTCTCGGTAAAGATGATATTGCCGAGTACATTGTCAACGAATACCCCAATAGCGTGAACATCACAGACAACGAGGGAAGAACACCCCTGCACTACGCTGCGTTACTTAAAGACGATGGTAAAATGACGAGATTCCTCATCGAACATGGAGCTGATGAGTCTGCTCTAGATAACGTATGATTCTTTATACGTACTCTTTCCATTTACAATAAATAACATCTTACTTTCAGAAACAGAAAACAGCAGCTTACTATAAGACGAGAAACTCTGAGCTAGATTCGAAACTCTTGCATACAATTCCGGAATGCCCCAGAACTTCTAAAGAATCATTCGCAGCCAATTTCGATTGGAGTATGCTAACATCATCAGTTGTGAACGGTGTAAAGAATGCGATAAAGAAAGTCGAGCATATAATAGAAGACACACCGGAACATAATAATGCAGAAGAAAAGAAAGACGAAGAGAAGTCTCCTAAAGAAGAAAGTGTTAGCCTTGGTGAGAATACTAGTGAACTCGATAATAACAATGGTAAGTGTTAAACATTTAAGATACCATTCTTTGATGTTGTTGTTTCAGGACAAGAAGGTAAGACGATTACTGGTGATGTAAGAAAAGATGATGTTAAAGAGGAAAAACCCATTGGCGAGGTGGAAAAGAAAGAAGATACAGCTAACGTTACTGAACAAATTGAAGATAACAAAGAAGAGAATCCTAATGAAGAGGGCGTTAATGTAGTACAAGAGGACGAGAAAGAGAAAACGCTTGATGACGCTGGTGAGCCTAATGGGAAAAATGAATATGATCCTAAAGAAAACGAAGTAGTTACAGAGAAGAAGGAGAACACGGAAATTGAAAATAAAGACCTCGAACATAATACAAATGAAACGGAATCTACACAGGGAGTTGAAGACACCAAGCAACCTGGGCCAGAAGAGGAGACAAAAGCATTAGAAAGCAACACAAACGAAGACACCACACAACCCGATCGGTCTAAAAAATCAGACGTACCAACTGAGGAAACAAAAGAGAACGATATACCAGAGGAAACAAAATATAACGATATACCACAGGAAACAAAAGATAATGATTTACCCGACGAAGCTGAGCCACCAAAATCAAGGCCTTCTAGCACAATAAACACACGTACTCGCCCGAATAGTAGAAATGTCGACAAATCTCGTCCTAATAGTAAGACGATTGAAACTGACGAAAATCAGAACGAAAAAAATAAATCACCTGATCCGGTTGTCGAAGGGGAGGGTGTAATAGAGGGGGTAGTTAACGGCGAAGACGAAGTTGAAACGTTAAACAACGAAGGGCAAAATCAGAGGAACGGTTTGTCGGCGGATAGTAACGATGATATAAAAACATTGGTTGAATCTGGTAATATGGAACAGTTGGCTGCTTTAGTTCTGAATGGAGAGGGCGATAAGCTCGTGGGTCAGACTAGCGACAATCCGGAACTTCAGTCTTTTTTGGAGAATGTTCCTGTTTACATGGTGAGATATTTCTCTTTAATAGGATAAAGCCGTGTGGTAACTAAGGTTACATGCATTTTTATTATGCTTTACCGTACTAAAGTGTGGTGAAATAAATAAATCAAAATAAATTACTACAAATTATGAATTAATTTATACATTTTAAATACATTAGACACAAAAATTAAGAGATGAAAAAAATCCTAAATTTTTAGGTGATTTTCAAAGGGCAAATAGTCGCAGAGCAATTTTGAAAAACATTAATTGAAGCTCCAAGTTCTAGTTTTCAGATCTTGAATTCAAAATGTTTTGCCATCAGCAGTTTTTGAGTAAATATAAGAAACCCATCGGAAAAAAGTTTCCAAATTTTTTCTTGCATTTCCAAAGATCCACGGACTTCAATTCAACTACGACTTGTAAAGAATACTTTACAGTTTTGAAAACCCTACTTAAAGTTTCTGTACGATCATTATTTCCTGAATAATTAATTAACAAATCCATCATGATAGATGAGTCGAGGAGGTCATATGAACGATACTATTTTCCATTTGTAGCCGTATCGCCTCCATTTTATGTTGAAGAATAAAAAACCTCAGTTCAGTCAACTATTACTAGTTTTATTCACTAAACTATATTCTATAATTCCGACTGAGACACCTTTTACTATTCCTCTTATGTGAACTGGATACCTTAGATGTTATATCATTATTACATATTTGTATTTCAGTCTAAAATCAATCGCATACACGACGCAGCAAGGAGCGGAAGTCTAAGGGATCTGCAAGCAGCTTTAGACCGTCGTAAATTTGCCATAGCGAAAGATTCTATATCACCAAAGGGTATACCTTTTGTACAATATTTAATGCAATGTATTAGGCTACTAATGTGTTTATTTCTTAGGGGCTTCACCACTTCATGTAGCAGTTGCATTTGGAAATACCAGCATCGTGAGGTATTTGGCTGGAAGGTTTCCGGAGACAGTTCAAGTGATCGACGACGATGGCAGAACTCCCCTTCATTATGCCGCAGTTTTAGCAGACAACGGGCATTACTATAACCTCCTCGTTCATTTGGGCGCTGACACGAGAATTCAAGATAAGGTAAATGGTATAATATGTCAATTCACCATCACAATATTGATTTAATTTATTCACATGGTAGGTATACCAGGTATGTAAATGGGAAACAGGAATTTTTCGTATAGAAAGTATACGTTTATTGTATGAAAATGATAAAAAATGTTTTATTCGAAGTACTGCTCTTTGCTAACTATATATTTCTTCCATCTCTTTGACAATTTGTGGATTCCATGCCAAAAAAATTCTTGCTCTTTTGAGGCAATCCAGTGATCGAGCCATTTTCATAAGAAGTGAAGCCCTGCTTGTGTGTGTGTCTAATTGATGCAAATAAGTCGTAATCGGATGAAGCCAAGTCTTGCGAGTAAGCCGCATGCGGAAGTGTTTCCTAACAAAACGCCTCAGTCGTTTCCTTGACAGATTTTTCTGTGTGTCATGGCGTATTATCATGAAGCAAAATCACTTTATGTTGCCTTTTTTGATATTCTGGTCGTTTTTCAGGCAAAGCTTGATTCAAATCGTTCATTTGTTGTCGGTAGCGTTCAGTGTTAACGGTTTGGCCAGATTTTAGTAGCTCATAATAGATCACACCTTTCTGATCCCACCAAACGCAGAGCATTGTCTTCCGTCCATAGCAATTTGGCCTTGCAGTCGATGTCGATGGTTCGCCTGGAGTTACCCATGATCTTTTTCGATGTAGAAATGACTTTCTTTTGTACCTGGCGAGCAGCATTTCGCAAATAGTTTTTCGGTTTGCCTGCTGTCCTTCATTCAGTTCATGTGAAACCCATTTCCCATCTTCTGGATCTTTCCCATGGCTTTCAAACGTATGGAAACGGCTCCTCGTGTCACATTTAATTGATCCGCGAGTTCCTGTTGCAATTGATCCAACAATGCTTGCACTTCGCTGTCTTCAAACTTTCTTGGCGGTCTTCCACGTTCTTCATTTTTCGCGTCAAAATTGTCAATTTTCAATTTCTTAAACCACTCAAAGCACTGTGATTTACCAAGAGCATGCTCACCGTAGGCTTCGACAAGCATTCGATGCGATTCTGCAGCGGTTTTCTTCAAATGGTAACAGAAAGTCAATGCTGTCCACAAATCGTAGTTTGCAGGTACAAAATTCGACATGTTCAACGCTATTAAAAACACTGTCGTTGTATGAAACTTGTACTGTTGTGAGATAAAAACTTTTATTAAATGTCAACACAAGAAAATGGCGCCAATGAAGCGGTATGGCAGTAACTACATATGTACATATGAAATCGGCAAATTCCGGTTTCATATTTACATACCTGGTAGAGTGGCGTAGACGACTACTGATGATTTATTTGACGTTATTGTTGCAGTTCGGGAACACGCCAGAATATTTCCGCAAAAATCAAGATGAGTTCTCCCACAATTCCTTGTTGAAAGAATTTGGCGTCGACGATGACGTCGCCGAAGGAATCTTTAGCGACAAAGGTAAAAAATAAATTCCTAAATATATTTCACTTAGAGGCTTTGTTCGTGTTGCCCAAAACGAGAGTTGTACTATCATCACACAAGAAATTTGCTGCATGGGATATCCAAATATTTGTATACTAAGGGAATCAGTTAAAATGTTCGATTGAAACATATAAGTTCATATGTAGATATGTAGCCAGTAAACATATAATTATTTTCTGTGAAATTTCAATCGATAGTACAAAATAAAGATCACGCTTGGTGAAGGTTGTAACAATAATGTCACCTTATTCTTAGCATGCATTATCAACTGAGTTTTCGTCGAGTAAACAATTCCTTCGTTATATGGTTTAAGACTTATATTTTAGTTCACACCAGTAATATTATAGAAATAACATCTAAAAAACATAATTACATGTGTGAGGAACCATGCCCTTTGAGTATTTACCTTTATTCACCTTCAAAAGAAAGCTATAGCTTCAGAGGTCACCAAATTGACATTTTCAATGAAATGAAACTTCACATTAATCTTGATGAAAACATTAGTCTGGTAGAAATGCATTTTCCAATAGGGTTCTGTAAGAACATTAACTTGAAGGATTGAAAGTATTAGTTATGATATTTGGCCCTCTATTTCGTTCATTGGTAATCGTTACTCAATTCGTTCAGAGATTAGTTACTCTTTGTAGTATAAATAAAGGGTGTGCCTTTAAATACGATAGAACTGATCGAGATGGCTGTGAAATAAGTTATCAGTGTGCGCGCTGTCTGACATTTATATTCAGTATAGTGTGACAGATCACTATGAATAAACTCAGGCTTGAACCTCGCTCATCACATTATTTAAATTTACTTTGAAAATCGATCGTCGATTCACGAAACATATAAGACCACTTCGTAAATTTGACGACGCTTGAGTAGAAAAATATATTTTCTAAAGGTGGTCATGAAGTAGAGAATGCCCGTCATGGCTTATATCATCCTTTTCAACTAATTTGGTCAAAGTTTGTCAAGTTCTGTGACATAATGGCATAATTGATAATGTGCTAATGTATTATTAAATCTACAGATAAATTAAAGTTTTAAAATTAAAATAAAAGACTGTCAACGTTTTTATTGACAAAAGACTGTCGGAAATGTCCCCCGCATTGTTCAATGCACAAATTAGGCACTCCCTCGTCCTATTAGAAGCAATTTGCAGCATTTATAGCATTATAGTTGCACGTTCTTCAATAATTCTTTGTTCCAGTTCTTGCAAATTAGCTAGAGGAGTTTAAATAAGAGGCCACAATAGTCAAAAAAGGAGAGTGAACTTGTGTATGCAAACTTATCAAAAATTTCGTCATCACCTATTTTACGAGTGACAGAGCCAATTGAAATTGTGAAACAGTATTCCCAAATTTAATCAACTAGTACAAAATTGCTTGACAGAATTTGACAATTAACAAGTGATTGACATAAATGCACTATAGCCCCGACAATTATTATGAATCCACGACCATATTTAATATCTCCGAATATATACGTATTTCTTCCATATGTTTTAATTAGAAAATATGTCATATCCCATGTAGTAAGTTTCCGAAATAAAGTAAAATTATTTAGGAGTGTTTGTTTTGATAATGTAATGAGTTTTGCACGTTGACTGCAACCATTTTGTAACTGAAAATGATGGAACTCTGTTTTAACGGTCACCATATGGTTTGTTCTATCATTTCCGTCTGTCAAGAGTTGAACGTAGAAGAGCCTAGTTCCTCTATATAATTTATAGGTTCATTAATATCCAGATAATCATTTCATACAATAGTTTAATATTTTTGGCAGAATTTTAAGGTTTTAAACAGAGATGGGCATAAAGTCTATTCTTCATAATGCGCTAAAAAATATTTTGGGAAATTACAAGTATTTTAAAATAATCGAGGGACAGTAAGTCAAAATTAAATTATAAAATTGTTTTTAATTGAATTGTTTCAAGTATTTAATACTGTTGGTGGTCTAATTAAAGTTTTGTGCCACTATTTTAGTGGCCCTTAGTGGTTAGTAGACTGTATGGATTGGTACAATATAACGTAAATAAATAACACATCGTTATACTTAGGTGGCTTTATTGTAGGAAACTAATTTTTTTATTTATTTTAAAATAAATAAATAAAATTATTCATGACTATTTGGCAATATTCTCTTGTAATTCGTATTATTAAATTGTTATTTCGTATATATAGAAAGAGACAGGCTACTAAGCATATCCTGTGTTTTTATTTGGATTTCTATCTGGAGATCTGGATTAACATTGTGTATTTAATTAATGTTTATTATTTTGAGCTATACGCCTTCAGCCTTATGTATGTTCTTAACATCTAACAGATAATTTTAGGACCACAATAAGGACAACAGTCATAATACAAGATATAAGGCGGCTACCAGACATGATCTTTTAAATTATTAGCGCAAATGGAGGCTATTGACTTTTCCATTTATTACATACTTAATATTTACTAACAACTTTGAAAAAAATAATACTAAATTGCTATAGTTACTTGTAAAATACGGATTTTGCATAAAGAAATCTATGAAGATTTCCCCCAGACCAATACCACCAACAATAACGACTAGACAATTATGAGGACAGTCTAATGAAAACGTTAAAGCATTCGTAAAAACAATATTACTAATTAAAGTTTCATCACTAGTCTCCTTGGCCATCATACCTTCACAAATTAATTTTATCTTGGGAAAATATATAAGATCTTCTTACGTTGGAATAAAACAACACCAGCAATTGCTCTAGAATTTTCATTAACAGTACCAGAATATTTATGTCTCTCATTTCTGCCTCACTGCATACTCTGTTCCTATTGTTTCCCGCAAAAATGCATTCGCGATTTTCAAAGTTTTACAACAAAGTAATACAACGAATTGCTATCAGAAGGGAAAGGGTCGTGTTACAGTTAATATACTCTTACAAAGTCATAATACTTCACTTCTTGAAACGAAATAAATTGTTTTCCTTCATTCCTCTCTGCCTTACGATCCTTATATTCCCACCACTTTATCCAGTGCCGCTCTCTGTATTATGGATATCGGTTACCCAGCCCACTCTGGTTTATATTTATCTAAGGAGTTCACTCGTTAATTCTCCTTGACCTAATAATTTATCTAGTAGCTTGTCGTTGCCTGTATAGTAATAAAAGACACTCACTTCCATTGTGTGAAAATGAACTTACATAAAAAAGTTTCGACTCACATGTCCAATTTGTTCATTTTACAATAGAATTCAAGTAAATTGTTTTAACGTTAGTTACCTAATCTTCATAGCAAGTGTGACAATTTTTTTATTTAAACATTGCAATACATTAAATACGAATATTATTTATATGTCATATGAGATATGAGTATCTTGAGACAAATAAAATGTAAACGAAGAAAATGTGTTATTAGAAAAGTACACAATAATTATTGCTAAAGTTTTTCCTTAAATAGGAAATTCTATTTTAGATATTTAATACATTATTCATCATGATTTCCTATAAAGGGATTAGGCGTTTAAATTAGGCATTAGGCATTAAAAGAAAAGAAAAATTCATTCACCGAACATGACCTTTTTCATTACAAAATTCCATCATTTTTTGACATAAATATTTATATGTATGCCTCCAAGACATTACCTATTACTATCACAGTGCCAGCAGACACTTATTCCGCACGTAAAGATTTGGACGACGAAGACATGATGTCAGTTTTGGATCGCTGTTATACCGTCCTTCACGGGAGAAGGAATTCAAACGTGTCGACCTCGTCGGCCATTACAATAACTTCCACCTCGAGCAGCGCACCAATTTTGAACAAGCACGTTAAAAGGTACGCATTTGACTCAGTCAAATCTCGTCTGACAAAGCTGGACCACAATCTCTACGACATAATATGGCCTAGCGTGAAAAAACTGCCAACCGAACTGAGTTTTCACATAGCATTGGAACAAGATTTTCCCTTGGGAATAGTAGCGCCGGATTTTTACGTTTACAAAGTATTCAGGGACTTTTTGGAGCCAATAATAAAGGATTACAATTGCATGGACTTTCATCAGGATTTACAGGTGCATCCAAGAAGTAAATTCGTGCAAAATGCAGACGATAAAGTTGTCGACGTGGAAATGGATTTAGATCCGCATACGAAATGGATAATTTCAGGTATCTACCTACGAGAAAATCAATGTTGTGTTATGGGAAATACTTGTATACAGGTTCGGGTAAATATTTTATTCAAAAAAAAAAAGAAAAAAATAGACCGCGTCATTCTTATACAATTGAAACCCTTTGAATATGTTGATCTTAATATACTATTCATAATCTGCACAATGAGGTTCTATATTAATTTAGGTTTGAGTAATTGTAGCATCAATAGATCTGTATATTTCGTTCGTCGCGCCTTAGTAGCGCTCATACAAGGACATAGGATACATATACATAAAAATTATTGTATTTATTATTATTTAAGTGTAGCATTAACATACCATCGAATGAAGATTCCTTTAAAATTCTGTGAGATGGTGGATATACGTATTTGCAGTGGGAAAATGACTGTTCTACATATAACGAAGTTATATTTCTAAACCTAAAGTATTCCTTCATATCTTGTCGTTAGTTATTTATATATGAGTCTATTAATCATAATTAATGTAAATCTGAATTTTTATTTAACATGGCAGTCAATTTCTGAGCTACAACAATTCCTATACTATCTGTCAAATTGTTTATGGACGTTATCAACTATAGTAAGTGTTTCTGGTAGATATAATGTACTGTTTTGTATTTTTGAATAGGCATTATAACCACAAAATACCACGTACCCCATATGGTTAATATCGGTTCAGGTGGTAATGGACCTGGACGACATGTCTGGAATGCTGGAATCGATTTAGGGGATTTGAGCCAAGATTCTATGTGTTGGCTATAAGCTAGTCTAATCCGAATACATCTACTACCTGATTAACTGCGTGTACTAATCATGTCGATATCTGGGAGATCTGGCAACGATGTTTTGAGCACTTTGTTAGCTTTGAAGGTCATCGTAGGTCTATCAGTGACCAATATTGCAAATTGACGTTGTTGTACACTAAATTCTGTTACAAGTCTTAGTTATCATTCACTATAGCTTCTGCATTGTTATTTGGAAGCCGTTTACTGCGTACAAGCAAAGAAAACAAAGATTCATTAGGTTTTAAAACGCCATCATCATATGCACTATTTTCTGACCCTAGTGCAAAGTCTTTGGCTGCGCCTAGTAGACGCAATGATATGATCCCCAGAGGCGAAGCGTTCATTAAGGCTGTAAGGCGCAGCCTACCATATATATTTTAGATGGTAGACCCCTTTTTTATATAGCCACTTGTCTTTGGCAGAATGATGAACATTTTCTATTCATACTATCATACATATTTCCATTTAAACTGAAGCGCCGGCAACCGGCAGTGCGCAAGCCTTGACCGGTCGCTGTCTGGGCTGTCGACAGCCAGCCCAGACGGCGGCTTGGCTTTAACGGACTTATAGAGATCCGCGGTACAGGGGAGGAGAGGGGAGTACGCGAAAAATGACATGCAATTTAGCTAGCCTGATCGATCAGTTTGCGTAATACAGTGGCTATAATATTGATCTGTCGTTACTCGTAGTGATTAGTGTTACTCTTAAGGATAATGGCGGCCCTAGACAGCGTCGATTTAGTAGACTTTCGAATTAATAAGAGTGGTTATTTTAATAATTTATCTTTAGAAGATAAACTGAAAACTAAAGATGCATATTTAATATAAAATGAAATTATAAACTGAAAATGAAAGCGGCAAAACCTACCAATTTATTTCAAAAACTATGGATGTTCTTGCAGAAAAGACAACGCGGCGAATGGAATTGATATATAAAAAAATATAGGCAAGTTGTTTTTGCGATTCAACTATTCAATATATATATATATATATATATATATATATATATATATATATATATATATATATATATATATATATATATATATATTGCATTAAAAATGAGCAGCCCCCTTCCCACGCCTAATTCAGGACAGCCTACCTTCAGCTTGAATCGACGCTTCGCTACTATAAATCCCACGACAAATGACATTGTTCTTTGATTATCTATTCGCAGTCGAATCCATAATTTATGTTTTATCTCACTGTATATAGTACTGTTTGTAAGATGCTTCACTTGGGGTAAATACATCCCCTGTTGTGATCTACGTGGTATCTGGTACTTGATATCTTGGTTACTAATAGTAGTTTCCAATTTGGTGCATACCTCTCCCAAAATTCCTGGATGGTGGAATTTTCCATAATAGTGTGTCGAATATTACCACTTAATGTACATACACAAAGTCGTTTAAAAATGTTCAATACGGAATGAATATTTTCTTTATGCCGCATACTTCCCATTTGATACTTGCAATCACTTTCGCTATGAACACTTCACACCTATAAATTCATTTACCTTCCCTATAAACTCTATAGGGCAAAATGCACATTTCAAACGACTATCACTGTATAATAAATGACGTATATATATATATACGTCACGTATACATATATATACGTATATGTACGTATACATATACATATATATATATATATATATATATATATATATATATATATATATATATATATATATATATATATATATATATATACGTACGTATGTAGATCATAACTTTATGCGCAGTTTTGTACGTTTGGGTATTATGGTGACAACGCAATAAATCGATAACGTACACTACCTACCAGCGCCGCGTATTTTCTTCAATATCAATTTGAAGCTAGTTGATCGACCGTCGACCTTGGACCCTAGGGCAGTTTTTGGCTGCGCCTAGTGGGCGCAATTATATGTAAATCCCGCGTCAAATGACAACTTGTTGCAAAGATTTCATTCATACATTGCAGATAAGTTATTCAAGGTTTTGAGTTTTGATAAGTTTCTAATTACATCACGCTGCACTAACTTGGTAGTGTTCGTTGCACTCCACAAGGATTAATGCTTTCCAAATACCATAGAGGGGATACCTCATAGTTAGCTGTTTAGTAATTGTTTTATAATAAGGGGTAAACAGTTTTTTGTTCAAAATATACCTTAGAAAATCCTAATAACAAAGCGGATGAAACAAACATTAAGGTAGTTTCTCCGGTACCGTCCGGTCCAAAAATAAATGTGTAGGTACATAAATGTAAAATATTTGGAATATCAGTAGTCTAGGATTCATTATTTTTGTTCAGAGACTGTACTCTATACTCAGACACTGCACAACTACATGTTTATTAGTTGAAACTAAAGACATGGCAACGTTGCGTTGTGTCGTATTTTAATTTGTTGTGATTGTGTATATATTATACTTAACCTAACTATGTAAACGTTTTCAGAGTGTGAAAGAAAATTTATAGAAAAATTAAAAATGAATTCATGTCGTGATCAGTTGCGGGACAATAAGGGAAAATTTGCAAAGCGGAAAGTAATACAAAAACGTTTAAATTGTATTGCAAAAATTAGTCTTGCGAAAAATAAACAGAGTAACTAACCTAAATATTGGATGATGTATTGTTGAATTGAGCGAGTTTGGCAAAAATTTAAGAAAAAATATATAGAAAAGTTTTCATGTAAAATGTGTAACCTTTAGTCAACTTGTACATTCAAACCATGCAAGAAGTTTTAAATTTGATAGTGAATATCTCCTTTATTGTACGAGCAAAAATTTTTCATTTAAGTAATTTATTTCGGGAATCTTATTCCTTATGTGCACCCGAAATACAAGGTGAACCACGGGAGCGGGAAGTTTTGAAAATGTTGTTATTTCGTAATTATGCATAGGTTGCTGTGGATTTTCTTGTCACCTTATCTGTCATTTTATGCCATTTAGTGATCATGGAACAGTGGTCCGGTAAACAACGTTCGTTTGTGATTAAATCTTACTACAAAAATCATGATTGTGTGGTCGCAGCGCAACGTCAATTTCGAATTCATTTCAATATTCCTCGTCACGGATCAGTTCCATCTGCCTATGCCATAATGGAATGGATTCGTAAATTTGAAGAAACTGGATCAGCTAAAGATGTCAAACATAAGGGACCAAACAGAAGCGTCAGAAGCCTTCATAACATTGATCGCGTTAGAGCAGCTATAGAGCGCAATTCAAAACGTTCAAGTCGAAAACAAAGCCAGGCTTTGAGTTTATCTAGGACCACTTTTCTTTGAATTATGCACAGGGATCTCCATTTCCATCCCTACAAAATCCAGATTGTCCAAGCACTGAAACCAACAGATCCCCCTTTTCGCCTGCATTTTGCTGAAACGATGTTAGAGCACGAAATTGATGTTCACAATTTATGGATGTCTCATGAAGCACGTTTCCATTTATCCGGCAACAAACAAAATATACTAACAAACAAAACTGCCGTTATTGGGCTTTGGAAAATCCACAGAAACTTCATCAACAGCCGTTATACAGCCTGAAGGTAATAGTATGGTGTGCAATGTATTCAGTGGGAATTATCGGTCTTTACTTTTTTGAAGATCAGAATGGAAATTCGTTGACAATCAATTCTGCGCGCTATACTGATGATTAATCAGTTTCTGACACAGCAATTGAACATGTTTCCACAGAATAACCCAAACAGTTGGTTCCAGCAAGATGGGGCTACTTCTCATACCGCAAGAACATCAATAGATGCTCTGCAGATCTCATGGCATGCGACTACTTTTTATGGGGTTACCTAAAAAGTAAGGTTTTTATTGATAAACCACGAGATATTCGGGAGCTCAAAATGAAAATTAGTTAAGAAATTGCTAACATACCACTGAATATTTTGCGTCGCGTTATGCATAATTTCAACGTTCGACTTCAAGAGTGTGTAGAGAGAAGAGGGCGCCATTTGCCCGGCATAATATTTAAGAAATAAAAATGGCACACAATTATCTTTTTATAGTTATACTTTGTTTTAATTAAATACAGTTACTTTCTGGATTACATTGTCTTCAAATCTTCCCGCTCCCGTGATCCACCTTGTATGAAAAGTGGGTTTCCGAAGAAACTACCTTAACAAAACTAAAGGTACTAACTAACTAATAAAAAATGTTGTCTGACAACCTAGACGTTTCAATAATACCGTCATTATCCCACCATCTGCTACACAATTTAAGTTATCTTATATATGGCGTTTAGGGCATTATCGACTAAAAAAAATAAATAAAGAAGAGGCGTCAGATGATGCCTCCTTTGTATAACAGTAATTTCCCATAACACACCTAAGTGAAATTCCACTACTCCCCCACACGGTCATACCTTTAAATCGAATTTTCAGGAACCCTAGCAGCCACAAGAAACTTAGAGGATTTCGAGTTACCCAAGTCCTTAAATCACGGCCAACTAGAACTAGTTGAGCGCATCGTGACGAACACCTTACTCGGCAAGGAGGTTGCTAAATCTCTTTATCCTTTAACCTCTGAAATGGAAATAGAAGAAAAAGGCAGCGGCACTTACTATACGATGAACGAAGTACTAGAAGATCCCTCGGAAGCAAGAATAGTACTGGCTAGTAATGGACTCTTAATCCCTCTGTGGAACATACCGGATTCAGACAGACTGCACGGGAAATTTTGGCCGTACGGCAGAGGAGTTTTTCTTAATAACAGCGCCAATTTAGCCGTTTGGATCAACGTTTTGGATCACGTTAGAATCGTGACACGTACTTCGCATTCCCATCCGGGAAACGTGGGGCAGATATATTCCAGAATGGCTCGCCTAATGGCGGTACTTGAGAGGGATCTTTCATTTAGATTTGACGAAAAATTAGGCTACTTATCAGCCAGACCAACAGCGTTAGGACATAGCTTGAATTTCAACATTACTTTAAGATTCCCGTATCTGATAAAAGAACCTGATAATTTAAGACACCTTTGCGTGGTAAGAGGATTGACTTACCATAGAAACTCGACCACGAACGATATAGTTAAAATAGGTAATCAACAATGTTTGGGAATAACAGAATTACAATGCTTTGATGATTTTACCACGGCAGTGACTAATATTTTACAACTAGAGAAAGATCTAGCCATGTCGAATTCTCTACATATTGCCGCATTGTTTCTGAGCATTTTTAAAAAGAAAAAAATGAACAAAGAATAAAATTATAGTGGACTACTATATTTTTTATGTTGTTTAGATTTATAGTCGTTATATGTAATTGTAACTAGTTTTTATACGATTAACTGTTACAAAAAAGTGTAGGTACCTAGTTAAATTAAGTCAATGCGTAGCTAGTGCCAAATTTCACGATTTTTTTACCTTTTTATATAAATCAACACTATATGGATGGAGTTTATATAGGTTAGTAACAATAACATTTGAAAATTATACATCTCACTTCTCCCTGTACCATTCTCAGTAACCTTCAAGTAATAGTCATGTTTGTGGAGTGTTGTGAGAGTTCTACACCGAATTGCACCCACATCATTTGTTGTTTCCTGAAAACTGTCTGTTCTGTTGTTATTCGTTCTTGAGTATTCTGTGTTCTGCTTTATAATGTTAATCGAAGGAGGACTCGATTAAAAGTCACGGCAGTATCTTATTCACTCTTTCCAATGCAATACGCATGGGAGGACATATGGTTTGTATAATGATTCTTTGCGTGTGCTTCACAGGTAACAATCGTATGAATCAATCAACTGATATTTTTGAACAGTGTCGTTCCGAAAACACATTTTAGGATAACAGTTAGTATAATAAAAATCCGTCAACCTATGAGGGTAATGAAAAGATTCTCCACAGAAACATTCAATGGAAGTGATATTTCAGTCAAAATAAATGAAATAAATTCAACAAAAATCAAAATAAATGAAACAAAAATAAAATAGATTTTACAAAAGTATTGAAACGTCAATGAATCAAATTATACAATAAAGCTAAGACGTGACTTCATAATTGCATTTTTGCCGGCAAATCATTAACTGTCTATGCCGTACGTAGTTGATTGAAACATATGTCGCTAGACATACATGCTGGTAATTGTGGCATATCAGTAACAATTGCGAGTGGTGTAGCTTGTGATCCGTGCGTCGTCACTAAATTAATACACGCGCAAAGATCCATTATACAAATTATACGTGCAAACTCTCACGACTGATTTCCTTGGTTTCAGATAATAACGTACAGGCGGAAAATGGACAAGTAGATATGCCTTTTTTTGCGACAGAAGAGGGTCGTTATTTGGCGTCTTGTAAGTAGATATCTTCGTTTGCATAATTCATAGATTTAATGTTATACCAAAAACAAAAATTTGTACTCATTAAAAATAATTCAAAACGAAGGAAATCTGTGTATTTCTTTTATTTTAATAATGCTTTTCTTCATACGGTGAAACCTATGAAGAGAAACGTCTTTTCTCGTTTTATTTTTCAAACATCTTCATATAAGAAACCGTTGATAACATCAACAAAGATAAATCAGGAGTTATTGGAATCTACTGGAAGTCATCAATTGGCGATAAAACAGGAGTTATTTGCAATCACATATATGACATGGTCTTCAAGGACAAGGAAAAATAATTTCGAAATTCTCATTACCAAGTATTATGTATTGTAGCTCCTTGTACTAGCTATAGTCAGTAGCTTGGTATATCTTAGAGTCACCCAATATAATGCGAAAGTTTTTAAGTTGTAGCTGTAAGAAATACAAAAAATAAAAGATGACTTTTCCGACTTTTCTTTTTGAGATAAATTCTCTAATGAAAATCAAAAATTACTGTCACTTTCTCTTTTTGAGTTATGAACAATTCGATTTTGCACCATTTCTATACATTTTGATCTCAACTGTTTGGTAAACTAGAACGAAATAAGTTTGTATGTTCTTAAAATACTTTTTTGTTATAATCTAGTTCATATGGATTTGTTATAGAGTTCAGAATTTTTAAACAGGTTAATGTAATTTCGAGAATAAGTCGTATTGTTTCAAAATGGAAATCATCGCTAGCTATAGTCTTCATAGCCAGAAAAACGTTTTTCAACGACATGTACTATGTTGAATTATTATATATACTGCCTCTGCTCATTTTATAAGAAAAAACAAAGTTTTAATAAGTACCTGCAACTTTTTAAATATTGTTTAGTAGTTTCGAATGGCGTTAAAGTGTTTGTTATCGAAGTACTTCATTTGTTTTCATATTTATTTCATATCTTTATATCTACTTAATTATATAATTATAAAGAAGTTTGTTGTAAAGAAAATAAAACAAACATGACTTAAGTGACCTGAAAGAAATGTAATCCATATTTATAAAGTTATATACCTGGAACATGAGTAATTTTGGGTACAAATAATAAACATTATTTTATTGGTAATTACCATTGAAAACGTAATATTTAAATTATATTGTTAGCAACTCTATAAATATAGAACGGATTTCACATATTACGTGTTATTGTGTTATTGATATCAATAAATATAGATCATTTTTTGGATTTGTAGCTCTCGGCGATCCTCTGATAAAGGGGCTTACTGAAGTTGCCAATAAACGACCCGAAGACCCCATAGCATACCTTGCTCAGTACCTTTATAACTTTGCAAATACCAGAAGTAACATCAAATCAAGAGGCCGGACTCAGGTAAAAAGGAACTGTTCCACCAATAAATTAAGAAAAGAATAAAAAAGGGAGAATTCTACTGAAACCAAATAAAAAATGATAATTTGCATTCCTTTTGACATAGATTAAGTTCATAGTTTAGAGATAGATTGCTTTCAAGGCGCTTGTAAATCAATAAAAAGCAGAAAAACAAGATATATTGAAGATGGCTATAAGTAGTTTATGTCAGAAAATATTTAAGTATCTTATAAATTTTAGGAAAGTCAACAGCAAGTCATATCAGGTTCTCCTCTAGCAATAAATGATAATAACGCCGTTCCAGCCACCATTGATGTTGTGACAATTGAACCGAATGAAAATAATACTGAGGAAGAGTCTGCTTTCAATAGTACCAGTAGGGTAAGTTAATATAATTCTTAAGTTTGTATTACATATATATTTTATTAGATTTAGAAAAAGAAATATTTCATGTAAAACTCACATCAATTTACATAGTGAACAACAGCATGTCATTTGACTTGGGTAAAAACACCAATTTGTTTTTTTATGAATATTACTCTATATTTTTTCATATCTACAGTCAATTATATGTTTTAATATTATCAATATACATACTTATTTTGCAACAATTACTGTAATATACTGTTTTAAATAGACGTCAAAATACTGTATGTCTGAAGTTAATTAAAAAATTAATTATATTATGCCAAAGTATCTCATATACGACTTGTTTTTTATAAGTAATTTGTTTTTTATTTTAGAAAAAAAGCGATTCATCTAAAAACATCCATTTATAATGTCAATTACATATACTATGTATTTATATTATACTCGTATAAGATGTTATCTATATTTTAAAGCATCTTGTTTGCTTTACATCTACTGCAAAATGCAGTGTGAGAATTGCTTTTGATAATTAATATTTAAGTATTTTGATCTTCTCGTTTCTTCTTTCCTGAGAAGCTCTTTATATTAAATTATGGCAAAATTGAAGTAGTGGAAATATATCAAGCCCTAACTTACATTAACTGGAACTTTATCATTAAAATAAATTATACAAATGAAGCATTTGATCGATTTTATTTACAAAGTGTTGCAGTAATAAACGATTTTGTTTTTAAAATTAAAATCACTATTAACCAAACTAACTTTTCCATTCTGGTATAACTCAATACATTATTATATGCATGTTAAGTCGAGACGGTCTATAAGAATAATCATTATCAATGATCATTTAGCTTCAAATGAATATAATACAATAAGATGAATACAAACTAAAGTTGTTTTCAAATAATGTCGTCATAATATGGAAACTATGGCTAAACTCAAACGTACCACTTTACAACGACATTGGAACCACAGAAAAGTCGTCGCTAGTGGAGAGGAGCAAATTAATATGGAAATGCAGGTTAGCACTCACACGACCGACACTGCAGTCGGCTTCGACGACAGTCGCAATGTGTGGTTGATATCACCCACAAAATTGTCGCAGTTAATAACTGAACCACAGCTTACGTATTGAGTAAGCTGTGACTGAACCCAACTCACACGTGCGACCTACCGGCCACAAACCAACCACACTCGAACAACTAAAGACTACCGACCATCATGGTAGTTTTTCATTCATTCCATTATTGCATTGCGCGTTGATTGCACGTTTTCTATGGAAAAAAAGACTGTGGTTCGTCTGAATTCATATTCAACTGCACGTCGACAAAATTGTGGTTGTAATGTGGTCGATAGCTGCGACAGCCCAACGACAATTGTGTCGTTGTAAAGTGGTACATCTGAGTTAAGCCTAACTTTAAAAATACAAAAAAAAACAACAACAACAACACGATATCCCATTCTGAATTAAGATTAGGGGTTTTGATGAAAATCCTTCTTTTCTCTTGTGTGATTGTGCATTTGTTCTTGTAAAACCTATTTATTTTCTTTTTAATTTATCACTAAAGGAAAATATTTTTCATTTTAAAACGTTTCACTCAATAATCATCACCACATCAATTATATTACAGGAACATTACTATTATTAATATTATATAAAAAGTTATTGGCTTTTGAATAAACCGCTTTTTGCTTATATGAAAAATTATATCAGTGACTCATCGCTGATTAGTTATCAGCATGGTTTCACAAAAGTAAGGTTAACGATAACAGATATATGCTGCTTAATATATTGCATATGTTTTTGATGGCCATTTTCAAGTAAACGTTATCTAATTTTATATTTTCAGAATAGATTGTTATACATCGAATGCAATAGCAGGAAATCCGCCTAGTTTATGGGTTATTTTTTGGGTACCACAGGATTTAGTTTTGGAACCACTGTTTTTTTAGCATTTTTCTAAATGATATTGTCGATAATTTAAATATCTTTTGTCCTCTATTTACAGACGACCTAAAACTGTACATGAGAATTAATGAGTTAAACGATTATTTAGTAGTTCAATCAGAGATATGTGGTGCAACATAAGCAACCTGAATTTAAACGTTAAAAAATATTTTGTAGTAACATATTCAGTAAGCGGGTGCGGGGTGTATAGGCGACGCGATGGGATAGGTAGAATGTTAATTGATATGTCATTTGTCACCTTGAAAGCTAACACCTGTCTGGCGGCATCCTTTAATATCAATATGACACGTGCCGATAATTGATATGTCATTTATCACCTTTGACGCTAACGCCTCTCTGACAGCATCCTTTCATCTCAATATAACGCGTGCCGATAATTGATACGTCATTTGTCACCTTTGACTCTAACGCCTCTCTGGCGGCATCCTTTGATGTCAATATGATGCGTGCCGGCGGCAAACATCAAAGGATCAAAAAGTTCAAACGGTCATCAGAATTTTCCCACACTCACTCAAGTGACCCAATATCTACTAAAGGACTCTAAAACCTATCCCCTAGGCAAATACACTACCGCGCTCCAGGCCGACCTAATTGCAATTACATACGGTGTTCTGGGGGCCGACCAAAATCGGACCCAGGAGAAGGTATGTATATATATATATATGCTCGAATAGTAGGGTGGCGGCGTTGGCAACCCTGCATTCAGCAACGACAAAGTCGAAGCTGGTCTATAATTGCTATGAAGCATTGACCCACTTGGCAAGGAAGGGGCCAGTGGAACTCTTATGGATACCTGGGTATAATGGCATTAAGGGAAATCTAATTGCAGACTAGAGACCAGGGAAAACCTCTATGGACCAGAACCTGCAGAGGGAAGAAGTCGGAATCTGATCAGAGACCGTATCAATGGCTGGGCAAGAGTAACGGGTTATCGAATAACCAAACTCTTCATCGAATACTCGGAGATTGACAAATGGGTCCAAGAATTCATTAAATTGAACAGACACAAAGCCAGAACTCTGGTGGGAATCATAACGGGCCACCATAGTAGCCTGAATGCATATAAGCATAAGCTGAGGCTGACTGACAGCCCGGCCTGCAGATATTGTAGAGAAGACGAGGAAACATCGATTCATATTCTTTACACCTGCCCCGCACTGGAGGAGAAGAGGTGCCTTATATTAGAGATTCCTGTTATCCTAGAGCAGGTGAGGCTTAAGGCGGGGGACGCGCCTAAATTGTTCCTTTTATGGGATAGCATTTTTGGATAATGTCCCGGATAAGAGGGGATCGCCAAGGAACTACCCATGCGGTCAGTGACTGATGAGGCCCAAACCCATATAATAATAATAATAATATTCAGTAAAGTGAAGTCAAGCAATTTTCAGTTATGCTATACGCCAATATTAATTGGCAGGGGTAATGGCCTTGATGGGTTTTGTCGGCAAGTCGAGCGAGATTATCACTCTTTACTCGTTATACTATATACAACTTCTTAATAAGATGTACAATACTGTGTAGCAAGGTGTAGCAACAGTCAAGAAGGTATCATCTTCAATTCCAAATTATCTTTTCCTTTGGATGCTCAAAATAGTTCTAATTATGTTTATAAATCTCTGGGATTCGTAATTTGCATATTTCAGTCACATATATAAGACTTCAATAATTACTGTATTATTCATATATTAGATCCAAACTGAACTATGGATTAGCTGCCTAGAATCCCTTTTATAATACCCACAGTCATACCTTACGGTGCACCTAAAAACGACCTCTTAAATTTATTGTTCATAATTCTTAAGTGGCTGCTTACATTCTGAATATGTGACTTAAATTTGAGAATATGTTTGAGAATATGATTAACAATAAGGTTTAGAAGTATAATATTAATTTCTGTGGACACATAAAGGGTTTCGCATCATATCTTTGAAATCAAATTCAAACGTTTTAATGACTTCAAACACTTTGGGTCACATATCGTGATGCGAAGACACTATTACCTAAATTGGGTAACTAAAAACCCCCTTTAACAATTAATTTACCATGAGATTTACTTTCAGTTTTAACACTTCTGTTCTATTCGTTGTATAGTCCAAAACCATCTGTTATAATTAAACATTTTGTAAACATGTAACCTTACTGTTTTGATGAAACTAAAATTTTTTTCAGGATGAACATGGTCAGAGTATGTTGCATTTTGCAGCCGCTCGTGCGCATGGTCGAAACGCTTTGTTTCAATTACTTCTTGAGACTGAAATCAACGTGGCTTACAGGGACGAGCTTTACAGAACTGCGCGGGATATAAGCATTCAGGCCAATATTCCTGAAAATACCGAGGAAATTGATAGATACGTGCTGCACATTGCCACGAAAGGTAAATAAACTTTCGTGAAATAAAATATTTAAGAGAGCCGATGGTATCGTTTTATCACATTTATCCATAATAACTTTTTTTACCACGATTATTTGTATCAGGTAAATGCATAGTATTGGAAAAATTCAACCTTAATTAAGATACCCATTTTAAAGGATATCGATGATGCCAATATTCTTTCGCATCACTTATTGTAACTATTCAAAGTATGAAAATTTAGAGATCTGGTATAGCCTATATATTTAATAGCGTTTACTATACATTTTTCTAATTTTGTTTAAGTGTGTTATAGCTAAATCAGAACCTCACCTTAATAATAATGTTTCCAAAAATTCCTTCGTAAGAATAAGAGGTACCTAATGTTCATAGAAATATTTTTTATTGAATAATTTTTATTTGACTTTCTTGAGTATTGTTTTAGTGAAAGTATTTTTGAAAAACTAACCCAATATTACCCGTCTACTTATAACCTTCAAAACTTTCTAGTTTGAAACCAATTGTACGTAGATTATCCGTAATATCTAACCTGAATGTGGTAAAACTTGTAATCAAATCCGATTTCTTCGATCCTCATCATTATATCCTCAAGAAAGAATGTATTGCAATCCATTCGATATGTTTTCTTAAAATATCGGTAATAATTAATTGAAGTTTGTAATTATGTTTTTGATATCAGCGCCCTCTATTGACCAAAAACATAATCAAGTTAATTTAATCAAATCAAATTAATCGTCAGTATTGTAATTAGTCAGTAATCAGTATTATCTATATTTCATGGAAATGTTTTTTGATGGTACATTGCATCTTAACTTTTATATAGATGATTTATTTTAACATCTATTTTTTTTAATCATATTCGCTTTCATTTTCAGGAGATACTGATAAACTCGTTGAACTCTTGTTGGACGGATACGATCACATCACGGATATAGTTGATGATGAAGACGTACCGATTATGGAAGCAGTATCCAAAGCAGATCAGCCAGACACTGTATCTTTCCTGCAATCTATACTAGCTTTTGAGGTAAATAATTTATGGTAATGAATGTACCTTAAATGTTACTATAATCGCCTTTAAAAACCGTTGTGAAATGTTAACTCCCCTAACGTATCATCTACGGTTCATAAGAACATAAGTATTAAATATAATGTGGCCTAATTAGTTTACAACTTATAGAAAGAAAGCCTCTCAGAAATTAAAACATTCGGGCAACAATTTGCAGGTTTAAATTTGGATAATATTTATTATAAAATATAGACATATTCAAATAAAAACATTTGTGCTACTATATTTTCTGCTAACATTTTTGCCTTTTCTATTTTTCACGTTTTTTAATTATTAATACGACTGGGAAAAATATACTGTTCAGTTCTATTTCACACATCAATGTTCTAGCAAAGATATAGCTGTTTAAGGAGGAGTGTAAGCCGGGCAGGATTATAGTCTCCATTACTTCATTGCTATGGAGTACAAGGGGATGAATTATTTGAGGCTTATTAAGATTAGAACCTTCTCCTCTGAATCCTCCCCGATCGTAAATGTTCAAATCTCACCTATTTAATTCGTGTTGTTTTTCTATGATCCTTTACAAAAATAGACTTGTGACTCAGTTAAGACATTGTATTGTATTCTAATTGTAACACAGTTAAGTTCTTTTTAGATACATAATACTATTTCTAGTACTTAATAATGTCAGCTGGAACATTTATTTCTCTTTGACATAACATATAAATTGTAATATACTATTGCTAAAGTGCAATACAACGAATATCACAACTACAAGGACTATTGACTCTATTGACCAAAAGCATAATTAACTTGAAAATTAATTCAGTATGTCCTATATTTAAAGGAAATGTATCGAAAGTATCTCATTACTTTCTTATTGCATGCTACATATCGTATTCTATCTACATTTTGATTTTGTTGAACATGTTTTATTTTTTATATTTTTAATATATACACTTTTCATTTCGTATTTTTTTTTAATGTTGGTATTGATACCTCCATTTTATTTTCCTATTTTGTTGCAATATGTTTTATTTCGAGTTTACGATTTATTTTAAATTTTGCCCCCTTCCTGGAAATATTAGGATTATTTAGTATAAGACTGAACTTTAACGCATTTATTTCATAGGGGGCTTGACTAATGAGCTTAAACTAATTCGTGTTGACATTAAATCAAGGTCATTTTGTTGGGTGGTGTCACATATTCCTAATGACTTGAGGACATTTTCCTTTAATATTCACACTTATTTTTCGATTTTAACACTAATTGCAAGATTGTCTATATTAGAACATCGGGTTTCTAGCTACGAGTATACAGCCTAGAAAGCGCTATTGTACTCAAGAGAGACAATAAATACTTTTTTACAAGAATTTTAAACAGAGAGATATATATTTTAAAAGGTGTTTTTAATAAAAATAAATGTAAAATGCGCCTATGCTAATAGGCGCTTCGGATATAATGGACAATAAATGGAAATATATTTTGTTTCTTACTGAGTTGTTCTACATTAATAAAATTTTCCCGATACAATAGGAGACAATACAATATTGTATAAATATAGACGAAAATAGGTGAATGGATCATACATACATATAATGATAATGTTATTAACAAGAACATCTACTAGTTACTGATTAATTAGATAATTAATACTGAGGTTGAACGTACCATAAGCTCTTTAACTATAAATTTAATAATAAAGAGGTACATACTAGATAAATATAAATATTTATAAATTTTATAACTATAGCAATAACTATGATAAACGATATATATTCTATATAATGTATCATAGCAAATTCCATATTTATATTGATTAAATAATATTGATTGATTTCATTATATCTTGATCGGTTATCTTTAAATGTATAATCTGTATAATATAAATACAGAAACTTATTCTAGGTATATTTTTCCTCAATTGATTAAATTCGTGATAAATACAAACTTTGGCAAATTTTATAAAAACTAAAGAATCCGGGAAACTCGTACATATATTTAGTAAAAGTAATTTAAAAAATGAAAGGGCGCACGACCTTGCTGGCACCAAAAAGTTATGCTACACATAATTTGCAGGAAAAAAGGGAGAGAGTTCACCATGCTATCAGACAAGGCTCCATAAACGATGTGACAACATTGCTCGCGGACGAGAACGACACCGGAAGTGGAAAACTATTAGCAATAGGGAAAAACAGTTACGGGAGGTGCACTCTACATATTGCAGTCCTTTGCCAGCAAGAGGAAATCGTCGATTACCTAGCTAATACTTTTCCAGACACTCTGAAATTAGGAGACAACGTAAGTTTAGAGAGACGACATTTTTCTGATAAAATATGACGCTAAAATTTTTCGTTGCAGTTGGAACGGACTGCTCTACATTACTCGATGGGCGTGGAAAAAATGGAAACCATTAGCAGGGTCCTGATCAAGGCCGGCGCCATGAGGGTTGCCAAAGATCTGAAAGGGAGGCAACCCACTTACTACTTTTTGAACAAGTCGGATATTTTGAGACTGCAAGAGGAAGAAGAGACATTTTAAATAGAAGAAAGGCTGAGAGTTTTATTGTTATTTCTAGTATTATAACAGTTGCATTTTTCTGCAATATAGAAGATAAAGGTGTTTTCTGTAGTTTTAAGAAAATATAAATATCCATCTAAGGAGTTGTTTGTCACCTTTCTACTTTTATACACCAATGGATCGATGGTAAATATGGGAAGGGGAAGTTTGGAACGTTGAAATGAAATGTATCATTCACATATTAATGGTATATAACAAAGTGGTTAAATATGTTTGTATTCAGCATTCCAAACCCTATAAAACTATATGCGATGTAATAGGTGATTTAAGAATATTTGACGAATGTTAATGAAATATATTATTAGTTGTAAAAGAGATGTTTGTATATTTATTTTTATGGACTAAATAAAAGTTTCACTATGCCCAAAACACGGTTTACTTGTACTAATAAAATTTAAAGAATAAACGAAGAACCTTTATACATAATATAATAATAATTTGAAAAGTTCCACCTTAAATAAGTCGGTTCTTTTTTCAAATTCTTGAAAATAAGGGACGAATTTTTTAAACAGGTTAATTTTGGGGGATACATAAGCATGGCAACTTCAAGCCCACAACTTCACCTCCCGGTCGGGGGTGACTCGCCACTTCGTTTTCTATAGTAGTCATAAACCATAATAAAGAATAGGGGTTGATTTACATCTCCTTCGAAAATAATGGAACATGACGTGTCTGACGTAATTTTTTTGTCCTTTTATTTCCTGAGATTTCCCAATAGAATGTGTCCATTTAGGAGATGAAGTTGGACATCTGAATTTGTTGTATTTATGTGTGTATGATACTAAAACATTGATCAAAGAGCATCGCCAATATGTTCGAAGCACTTTCTTTAGCATGCCTTTGCAGGAAGTTGTTAAACGAAATTGTTCATCGCTATTAAGTATTATATATATAAATTTTCATATAAAAGGTATTTTAAGAAAACGGCTTTTAAAACTTTTCCAGTAGACTTTTTTACTAATCTATGTTTATTACAATTTATAACTCTTTTAGTATCTACCATTATTTATCTAAAATATATAAGGTTATCTTGCACAATTCCTCTTTGTAATAGGCTTAGGTACTTCCCATTATTTCGTCAGGTGCTTCTTTTAAAAACTTAATAATTCGTCTATTCCAAACACTTAACTTTTTTTAGGGCAATAACCAATATTTTTGTTTTTTCAAAAACGCTTTTATTTAACGTATTTTTAAATGTCAACATGATTATTTAACGAAATGGTTGTCCACAACATTCACGCTATAGATTCGCAGTGGAACTATAATATTTAAATGTTCCCAGAAAACATGTTAATTGAACCACTTCACTTCTATGAATCTGAACCACTTTCGGAAGCAATCGTATGTGACTTCGTATCCTTTCTTAATTGTTTCTGGTATAAGAAACGTTCACGCAATAATCGCAGCGGTTTAGTATAGATATGATCTATTTTTAATATATTTTTTGCTAAATAGACTGCAAATAAAACTTCAGATGACAACGAAGTAACTTCTTAACGAATTGTTGATTTTTAAACATTCTTTTGTTTGGTATGACGTAGAAAAGTAAGGTAGTTCAATAGCTGTCAATTTATAAATCCATTTTGTAGTTGTTCTATTTTTATTTCTAAAATAATTATAAATTCTTATTTATCCTAAAATAATTTAGTAACCGCTCGTAAATAAGTAAGTTACTTTTAAGGTCTAGAATAAGTAAAGAAACCTCGACCCGAAATTGCATTCCCGACCTTTAAGAATAAAATAAAGTACGGACCATGAACTGCGATCATGGTCCGTACTTTATTTTATTTTCTTTGTTGGAATGAAGCTTTATTTTTCTATCCAATCATTGTGGATTGACCAGAGGTTCACATACCTTTGGGAACGTCAATAAAAATGATCCAAGAAGTATCATGTAACCGAAATGTCAATCACCAAATACTTTTTTTTAAGTTTTTTTGACAGTTTTTCACACTAGTTTTTTTATACTTTAATGCTCGATAGCCAACGTACACAAACGCCCAAATTTCCTAAAAGCGAAAGTTGGTCCATAAACGTCTTTAATACCAACGATGCAAAATCAAGGATCATTAGAAAATTCATCAATTCGGCTATCTACGTTGAAAAGCCTATAAACGAAATGCCCCCATCGAGAAAGACAAGCCCTTATTTTTTAAATTCCAATAGTGATAGTGAATTTAATTGTAGAACAAACACAAGTATTCCGGATATAAATAGATCTGCAAGGGCCAAACGATGTTTCAGTAACTCCACCCCAAAAAAATGTTCCTACCATAATTTAGAAGCAAACGATGACGTTGTAGATATCAAAATCAAGAGTTCAGTCGAATCTCCGACCACAAACTCCAGCAGTGATATAGGAAGTCAGGTTACAGTAAAATCCAGAAAAATCTCATTTCCAAAATATGGAAGCGAGATGCGACTATCGTTATGCTCCTTAACTACAGACAGAACAGGCGATGTCGACCCCGAAGAAAAAGAAAGAATAATAAAAAGTTGGCTGCAGAGAAAAGACCAAGAAAAAAAGAGGCGGGAAATGGAAGAATTAAAAATGAGAGAAGCGAAAGAGACTGAGCGGCAGGCAGTACTTGAAAAAGAGCGAGAGAATTTCAAGAAATGGTTGGCTGAAAAGAAACGGGAAGAAGAAAAAAAGAAACTGATTAAGGATAGAGAAATGGAGGAAAATAAACTAAAGGAAGCAGAGAAAGAGAAACGCCAAGTGGCGAATGAGCTGTGTTTCCACATGTGGCTGAGAAGAAAGAAGAGATTGGAGTTGGGTAATGTCAACAACTATTAATTTTGATCAGTTAAAATGTTTCATTCTCACACATCTTAATATTTCAAAAATGAAAGTTATTCATCTAAAATGTATGCATATTTTAGAGAAAAAGATTAAGGAAAAGTTGGCGCTACTCCAAGTCTACGAGGACAAACAAAGACGGATAGAAGAAAACGCTAAAGCGTTTGACGAATGGTTGCAAAATTCAAGGAATAAGCCCAAACCAATTCCATTAAATCAGGGTCTAAAAAGTAAGAAACAAGTCGCCTTTTGTTATAAAAATATATACAGTGCAAAAGAATCAATTAGGGTTAGTAACATATAAGTCGGAAATCGAGATGTTACTGACAGAGATCGTATCGATAAAGATGTATACCCCATAGAGTTCATTCGGCATTTGTCCTGGATAAGAGTACCGTGTACGGCACTGATGAGAACTAATAAGTTCTAAACAGCTGTATGTCGTTCGGTTCCGATCCGGGACAGATGTCGAATCCTACCTGTGGCGGGTTATATTTTTTGAAATCGATTAGGGTTGTTTATTACTACCTTGAAATTTGCAATGGTGGCATATAACACTACTTTATCATTATTAAATTTAACATAATGGTACTACTGTTTTAGTGTTAACTTACATTCTTACAACAGCCCAGTCATTTTTTGTATACACAGTCGGCAATTCCACAAATTTCGTCACCAAACGTGTAAGGAATAAAATAAGTTAATAGACACTAGTAACGATTAATAAAGATGGTTACATTTTATATTGCTCCACAATCTTGTCTGTGCATCTTCACCTACCAGTGTGTTTTTGACTTGTGGAAGTTATTTGTCCTATTTTAATCATGTGTTTTCATAAGAATAATAAAGATGAAGCATAACTGATGTAAGATGAACAAAAACAATATCTACAATTTGGCAAATACGTATATTTCTTTGCCCAAATGTGCCCGTTATACACGTAAATTTATTCTTTTCCTTCTTATTGAAGAGAACCATGGAACATTTGGACTTTCCAACTGTTTATAAATAATCATATATTTAATTAACATAAATGTATGTTATTTTTCTGAAATTATGACACTCAAATCTCAACTTATTTTTTTTGTACACAAGAATTCCTTAAATATAAACAGAAATTATTTCTGAAAATCTATTTTACAGAAAAAAGAAACTTGTAATACAAAATGAGCAAAAGAAATGAGGTTTTTCTTTTAATAATTTTATAGCACAATAATATATTGTAATATTCAAGACACTATACTAAATTTAAAGTTCCTATAGACATATTTTTATTTTTTCCATTATCAAATACTTAGAAGTAAAATTACATGGACTTGTAGTACTAATTTGTTAGTTTCTTTCCACAAAATTAATTATCTCTACATTCTAATAGTAGCTTTTTTATTTTATGAAGTAGTGACCATTGGGGCAATAATCCATATTGGTACCAACCAATGCCAAATTATTCATAATATTTTTGTTACAGGTTTATGTTCATCCATATCTGTTACCTATATAAATCCAACGCCATGGGTTCCCAACATTGAAGTTCCTAAAAAGCCGACTTCCCAGTAATATGTTTACATCATCAATCAATATATTTACATCATATTAAACTTTTTTTTATTAAACGTAGTTTTTATTTTATAAGTAAAATATATACCACATTAAGCAATTACCATAAATATATAGGTATATTATCATGATTCTATGATTCATATGTTTAACAATAAAAATAAATTACATCTCTGCGGAAAATTTAATTCTAATTAGCGTGAATAGTACCACTGAGAAATAGTACAAGTTCCTACAAAATTCGAAAATGAAATTTACTGCCTTTTCCATGATATCAAGGATTAAAATCACAGTGTTCTTATTAGCCAAAGGTAGTTTTCTGCGATATATCAACTTTTTTATTTGAGCCAAGGAAAAGAATTCTAAGCTAAATTTTCAGAAACAAACTAAGCTTACTTGTATTTCATATATAATAGTAATTTACAGTGCAAGGGAGTTTATCCCATTCGATGAATTAAATTTATAAACAGCTTTAAAAGCATAAACTCTTATTAAATAGAAATACGGAATATTTCACCAAGTTTTAATAATTCCTAATTATATCTAATGATTTCCTTTACTGTAATTAAAATTCCACGACTTGTTTTTTCATGAATCTGACCAAATTTTGGAATTACCTGATTTTTCCAGGTCGGTGGAAACACCGAGTTAGGAATTTTTCTTTTGCAAAATAAGTCAATGGAAAAGATTATCATACTATTTATTAAGAAAATACTTTATAAAACTTATAAGACAGTCACACGTACAATATTCAAAACAAGTGAAAAGTAAAATACTTAAGTTTTATTTGATTTATTCAATCTTTCTAATCAATACAAAGATTCTGCTGCGTTAGAAGTTCTAGGCTTTTTAATTTTATCAAGATTTTTAAGAACAATGTCATGAAGAGCACAATATCGGTTTCGAATTTCAGACATCACTAACCAAAGACTTAAGTATTCTTTTTCGTCAAGCTCTTGCACGGCTCGTCTATAGTCATCTATGTGGGGATATTTCGCCACCTTGGAAATTAATTTTCCTAGAAGAAAACAACACAATTTATTTTCTGATACGTTAACCAATCCACCAATTAAAATAATTATTTCAACAAAACTCATATATATTTATGTACTTCAAATGACCCTATTCATATTTTGCACTTACCTCTTGATATAAAATATCGAGATATTTGGTCAAAAAATGCTGCAGCTTCAGATTCTACAGACTGAACTTCAGCCAGTGTATCTTCTTGGATTGAGACACCAAAGTTATTGCCATCTTCAATTTTTGGAATCATAAAAGAAATCCACATTTTCATCTGGAAAAAAATATTAGGTTATGTCTAATATAATCTAATTCTGATTTATTATCAATTTCAATCCACTAAAAATGTTGCTAATTCTATACAAAGATGAGATAAAAAAAAACCTTGTTATATGCATATTATTCTTTTCAGATTGCCACTCTGATGACTTTTACAGTACAACTCCAAAAGGATAGATATTTAGGTTTAAGTTTTTGTTATATTAAAAAGAAAGGTAACTATAATGTTACTGTCTAAATCATTCCAACATTTTTATCAAATACCATCAACTCTTACCAAATTAGAATCTTCCACAAGTTTTCGAATGTGCGGTTTTACATTTTCCACTAAATCTACAAGATGTTTGTTTGTGGGAACGGCCCCACTAGGTAAAACCATTACTTTAGTGCCATCCTGAGAAGATATACTATTGTCAAATTTGGTTTTTTTAGAAGGGGGCAAGTCAGTGTGACTGTTTAATACAATAGGATCCGGTATTGGAATATTCAAATCTTGGTGTACATCAGAGAATCGCCGATTTTTAAACTGAGCAGTTTCTAAAACGTTATTTAACTTTACAATGGTTTCAGGAAACCCTTTCAAAACCAGTTGTTCCGCTTGCTGTTTCAATTCATCCTTGTAACTCTGAACCTGGAACAGAATAAGCTAGTATCCACATGGTAAATAATTCAAATATGCAAGACCAGGTTGAAATTTGGGCCCCCTACAGTTCCAATCGAATAACTGCTCATACTGTGTAATTTAGATTACATTTAAAATGACCAGTTAGTATGACTGGTCATTTTAAATCACATTTAGCGACATTTCCTGACATTTGAAAGAACATAGTTAGCAACTAACTGCTAACGTGACTAATTAAGAAAAAAATTTCAGATCAGATTTCTTACGTACCTTTGCTGAATCGGCCATAATATTTACAAAACAAGTTTTACTAATTTAAAAATGGTTTAGAAACCTTTTGACCGACAAATTTCGTTTTAACTTAACCTAAAACATTTGCCAGAGACGAACAATGCGCAGCAAAGGACGTGAACTTAGGTGCAAGTTGGGTTTATCGCCATGTGGTGTCAGAAAAAGGAGGATGGTAATTGCTTATCTAGTTCTAAAATGTATTAGGTTTTATTAAGTATGTCTTTTCTAAATTTCAATACAAAAACCTAACTTCACAACAAAGAAAAAATAATGCATTTACATCTCTGTAATATTGTATGCATCTCTGTAATATATTGTATAAAAGGTTGCCTAATCTTGGTAAACGCTAAATTATGACGTTCGGCTCGGCGCCAGTGTTTGCAAATATCGTATTGTCCAAGTATTCAAGGTTACAAGGCTTTCCACAAAATTTAATCAGATTATTTAATAATTTCAACAGTAATTACTCAACAGTTGAAATGGATGTAAGTGGTACGTGCGAATTTTTTTCATTAATATAATCAGCTCCATTTTGTATATATTTTTGTTTTAGGGATAAGGACAAATTATAATGAGAGGAGCAATCTGTTCCTTGAGGAAAATTTGGAAATAAAAGAACCTTTTTATTTATTTGATAAATGGTTCAAGATCGTTAAAAATGATCCAAGGACAGTTGAGGCCACTGCAATGTGTCTGGCCACAGCTACAAAGTATATTTACTTAATATATACATTTTTTAAGTTATTTTGTTACATACATAGGTTCTTTCAGAGAAGGCATTCCATCAGCTCGTTTTGTTCTAATGAAGAGTTACAGTAAAGAAGGGTTTATTTTTTTTACCCATTATACAAGTAGGAAAGGTCAAGAATTGGTCAGTAACTTAGAATTATTCCTAATATGGTAATAAGTAAAATAAAACCAAATTTCAGGAGGAAAATCCACATGCGGCTCTAACATTTTATTGGGAACATTACAGTCGTTCGGTAAGGCTTGTTAAAACATAATACCTTGCAATACAAATACATAGTGGTTTTAAGGTGAGAATCGAGGGAACAGTTGAGAAATTGCCATTTTCTGAGGCAGACACTTACTTTAGCAAACGCCCATATCAGAGCCAAGTTGGGTCTTTATGTAGTAATCAGAGTAAGCCAATTCCTGGTCGTGGTATTTTATCAGCCAAGGAAATGGAGCTTAAGAGTAAATACTGTGAGGGACAAGTACCAAGACCTCCATTGTGGTATGTATATTGTAAAAAAAAATCTATCTAAGCCTGTTATATTTTAGGGGAGGTTATATAGTTAAACCACGTATAATAGAATTTTGGCAGGGTCAGACAGATAGAATTCATGACCGAATAAGGTTTCGGAAACCAAACGAAAATGAACCTGATGGTATTTTAACACATCAGGCTGAAGATGGCTGGATATATGAAAGACTATGCCCTTAAAGTACTTAAAACCAGTTTAACAGAATTGTATATATATTACAAAATATAAATAAATACATTAAGTAAAAATATTACAAGGTCACATTAATAATTATGTGATGAATTCAATTTTTAAAATTTCTCTTTTAACACCTTCCTTACACTTCCAACAAGAACTGTATTTAAAAATTTTATGCTGGTCAAGAAAGTCTGTAAATAACGAAATACCACCCCCCACTCCAAAATAAAATGATTTGGCAGCTAAAAATCTATCAGAAATTAAGGAAATTATGTTTTGTAGATGAAGTATTTATAAGGCATTTAAAAAAAGGATACATAATGCCATTTTCCTTCAGTAATTTTTCAAATATGCGATGAAGTTTAGCATAATTTTCTGTATTATAAATTGTCTCTGCAGTTAATATACAATCAAATTTTTCTATATCCTTGATGTTGGTTTCCAATAATTCACAGAATGCCTGCCAGTCTCCGCTATAAAACTTATAATTGTCTAATTTATCTTTTGCGTTTAGCAACACATTTGGAATTGTTAAGAATTTTATCACATCTGAATTCTAAAATAATAATAATTAGGAAAAACATTCAAATGATGATGTAAACCCCCTCACATAGTCTTGAAAATAGCACAAAGATCCTTTCAATATTGTGCTTATTCCTATGATTCCAGCACCACATCCTAAATCCAATACTTTTTTATTTGTGAAATCCAGTTTATTATCTATGTATTCTAAAAGATCGTGAGTGCATTCCCAAATTTTTAATCCACCTGCATATTGATTAATAATATATTATTAAATATTTATTCTTTTACTATCTTAGTATCATTCCAGCACAGTTCATAATTTGCTATAAAATTATATCCGAGGTAAAATAACTACATAATATGCATTTAGTATATTCTGACAATAGTTTCTTTTACATAAAATATTAATTTGATCAGCCTCAGTAAACAACTTATTTAATTTACCTTCATATATTGCTGGTAAGAGATCAGAATGATTTTGTTCAGCTTTCAAAGCAGCACTTTCTTTTAAAGTATGTTCAGTTTGTAAAATTTTTAAGACGTGCGTCGAGCACAAATATTTTATTTCTGTATCTTTAATCGTTATTAAATTAATTTCACCATTTTCTAATATATTTTTAATAAGAACATCGTCTCCATCTGGTATAATTTCAGAACTATCATACCAGTTTAGGTCCTCTTTATGAAAATTTTCTTCTGTAAAAAGTTAGGTTAGGTCTTTGTTTAACCTTTAATACTATTTATATCTCATTACCATTTTTTTTATCCTCGTCTTCATCTACAGAAAATCCAAATTTAAACATTGTATTGTTCGTTTTCACTGAAATAAATATTTATTTTAAATTTTGTTTCAAACTGGCTTAACAACTAAGTAGTTCAAACGTACAAAGTGCATAATTAATATGAAAATAATTTAATCCAGGTCAGGACTTCGATGAGAATATGAAATTTTAAATGAAAATTATTAAAAAAATTATAGTACGTTAATAAATAAAAGAGTTGCTAATAGTTATCCCAGGAGAAACGAGAATATCTTGTATATACATTTTTGTACTAATTTGTAATATTTTTTTTTTCATTTTAATGTTATTCCATTTCGTTTTATAAACAAACACCGCATATTTCTTGCTTATAGCAGTGAGTGGGAAAAGTTAAGAATAAAAAATAAAAAATGTCGAATTGTATAATTTTCAATAGTACAATAAAATAAGGCTCACTCATCCATACTATTTGTGGGAATACGTGAGGTAAGGTCATGTTGCTATTATTGATAATTCTGATTAATTTGATATGTCAGAGGAATATCAACTAGAAATCATTAAGTAATATTAGATATATTCAATAAAATATTGGATAGGATTTTTCAAAATCGGTAATCAGCCAGTAGTATGTAACCATATAATCAAATACCCATGGACAACACTGACCACATCATTTGCTGGAAAATTTCGAATTGATTTGTTAAAATACATTTTTACCAGTTTTAATCGGATTTTCAGCTTTCAAATATGTTATTTTGTTACATATTTATATACTCGAAATAACATAATTAACCTGGTAGAATATACAAACATTTTATCATATTAGATTCTAGTTAATTTCAAATCAGTATCATAGTATAGAGTTTCGTAATCATTATTATAATTGTTAAAACAGTTATATTAAGACATCATTTAACTAATAAAATTTACGTAAAGGTAAAGGTAAACGGAAAACTTATATTATTGTCTAACTTTTGGCAGGTTTCTTGATACTAATTCAAAATTGATATAAAAACAGACCAGAATTTCGACTATCATTGTTTATCCCTATATCCCTTTTTTAACATCTTTATAAAGAGTTAAATGTTTCATAGAATTTAAACTGAAAATTAATTAAGCAAACTTTCATAGAAAAAGTAACGTAAGTAAATAATTACTTTTAGATTTACGAAATACAAAATCAAAACACTTATCAGAATCAGAAAATACTATATTCCATTTATCCTTATAGCAAATTGACATTGCGTGGATACCAATTTAGTCCATGAATTAGTACGAAATAGGAACAGCGATTATTCTGGGGGCTACACCCCCAGAATAATCGCTGAATGGATAGATCATATGTTGAGAAACAGACAGCTTACTGCCAATAAAGGCAAGACTACCATCGAGGGCCAGGTCGACTCGAGCTGTCCACAGGGAGGGGTATTGTCCCCCCTTCTATGGTGCCTAGTAGTAGATGAGCTGCTTGAAAGAGGTTAAAGGATTACCAAGTAATTGGCTATGCCGATGACTTAGTAATAATAATGAAGGGCCCTTTCCTGGAGCCGATTCTCGATATAATGCAAGGAGCTTTAAACAAGGTTGAGAATTGGTGCAGGGAGAGGGGACTCTCGGTCAATCTCTCCAAGACTGAGGTGATGCTGTTCACCAACAAATATAAGTGGAACAATACATGTCCGCCAAAACTTGGTGGCCAAGAACTAAGCTATAGTAGCGAAGTGAAATACTTAGGAGTAATCCTGGACGGGAAACTGTCATGGGGAAAACATCTAAATCACATATGTTCCAAGATCACAGCAAGACTTTGGCAACTGAGAAGAGCCTTGGGGCTTGAAACCGGAAACCATGAAATGGATGTATGAAGCAATTCTCAAACCCAGACTGACGTATGCAGTACTGGTCTGGTGGGAGAGAGCCTGTTTAAAGTCGGAAGCCAACCGACTTAACAAGCTAAGAGGATTGATTCTTAGAAGTATAACCGGAGCCCCAAGATCAACACCGATCGAGGCGATGGGGATACTGACGAGGATACCACCTCTTGATGTAACCCTGAAAGCGGAAGCCGCAAAGAGAATGCACAGGGTGGGAAACATGAATAGGAAAGTAAGGGACCTGAATAGACTCTCAAGAGAGCTAGCTGAGGAGGGACTCCTATGGATGCCCTCTGACAGTACAGGTGTCCACTTCCTGTTTGACAAGAAATATAAGACCACCCTCACCAGTGAGACCGACTGGATGGAGGGCCGAGCTGGATTGCCGCTCAATGGAGACATCTGGTACACGGATGGAGCCAAGAGCGGGAACACAGCGGGTGCGGGGGTATATAGGCGACGCGACTGGATAGGTAAAACCTTCCCCTTGGGCAAATACACTATCGCACTCCAGACCAAGCTAGTTGGAATTACATACGGTGTTCTGGAGGCTGACCAAAATCGGATCCAGGAGAAGATATGTATCTGCTCGGATAGCAGGGCGGCGTTGGCAGCCCTGAATTCACCAACGAGAAAGTCGAAGCTGCTCTATAATTGCTATGAAGAATTGAACCACTTGGCAGGGAAGGGACCGGTGGAACTCTTATGGATACCTGGGCATAATGGCATTAAGGGAAATCTAATTGCAGATGACCTTGTCAGACTAGGGACCAGGGAAAACATCTATGGACCAGAACTTGCAGTGGTAATAAGTCGGAATCTGATCAGAGACCGCATTAATAGCTGGGCAAGAGACCAGCACAATAAAAGATGGAGAGGAGTAACGGGTTGTCGAATAACCAAACTCTTCATCCAATACTCAGAGATTGAGAGATGGGCACAATAATTCATTAAATTGAACAGGCAAAAAGCCAGAACCCTGGTGGGAATCATAACAGGCCACCATAGTAGCCTGAATGCATATAAGCACAAGCTGAGGCTGACTGACAGCCCGGCCTGCAGATACTGTAAAGAAGACGAAGAAACCTCGATTTATCTTCTTTACACCTGCTCCGCACTGGAGGAGAAGAGGTATCTTATATTAGGGACCACTGTTATCTTAGAGGAGGTGAGGTTTAAGGCGGGGGACGTGCCTAAATTGCTCCTTTTATGGGATAGCATTTTTAGACAATGACCCTGATAAGAGGGGATCGCCAAGGGACTACCCATGCGATCAGTGGCTGATGAGGCCCAAACCTATATAATATAATAATAATAGTACGAAAAGTGATTCACTAATTTCAATTAGAAAATTAGTGAAGTATATCTTTATAACGTTACATTTATATTAAATTCTATGAGTAGATATGATTAGTATATACCTAGTTTAGAATGGAAACCGCAAATAATAGACTCCCTGCATAGTTTATGTAAAAAACCCTTTGATACGTGAATTTTTAAAATTAAAACCTTTAGTATTTCTAAAACTGCAACAGCTTTAATGGTAAAGTATTTACTACGTCGGTGTGTCGTTTATTACGTGTATGTTTTTATCCAGTTTGACAAAATCCAGTAATTTTATTAAACCCAAGTAGAGAATGGATTTATAATAGAGGCAGTATGCAGCTCTGGCTTTCAAATGATTATTTATCAAGATCATAAGGTTGCCTTTAGTAATTTATCATTTTCTATGTATTTTACTACCGAATATTAGGGGTTCCAGTGCTGTTGACACTGAAAATATTACAAACTGCATGTAATCGTTTCATTTCATCAAAACCTTTTATAATCCAAATATTTATTCCTTGTTTCTTAATCAACTTTCACATCATTTTTAATTACATTACCAAAAATATTGATCTAATATTTAATGGTCAAAAAACTAAAACTGAACTATATGTATACCGGGGTTACCTTGATGAATATAAAAGGTGGTTCAACCAAAACGCACGATGTTAATTGTAAATAAAAAAAAAAAGTTTTCAGAGAATTATCTTAATATTTTTTATTATGATAGAAGGATCTATGACAATTATGTGTGAAAAAAAATATCGGCCAAATGCTCGCCACGGCTTCGATGGCATACCTCTATCCGATGGTCCATATTTTCAATGACTCTGAGACATAATTGAGGTTCAATGTCGTTAATGTGCCGAATTATCTCATCCTTTAGCTCTTGAATTGTTCTTGGCTTATTGACGTACACTTTTTTTTAAATATTCCCAAAGAAAGAAGTCCAACGGTGTCAAATCACATGATTGTGGCGGCCAATTAACATCGCCACGACATAAGATAACACGGCCATTGAATTTCTCGCGCAAAAGTGCCATTGTTTCGTTGGCTGTGTGGCAAGTGGCACCATCCTGTTGGAACCACATAGCGTCCAGGTCCATATCGTCAATTTCTGGCCACAAGAAGCCCGTTATCATCTAGCGATAGCGAACACCATTCACGGTAACTGCTTGGCCGACCTCATTTTCGAAGAAGTACGGCCCGATGACGCCGCCAGCCCATAAACCGTACCAAACAGTCACTCTTTGTGGATGCATCGGCTTTTCAACAATCACTCGTGGATTTTCATTTGCCCAAATGCGGCAATTCTGCTTGTTAGCGAATCCATTGAGGTGAAAGTGTGCCTCGTCGCTGAAGATGATTTTCTTTGTAAAGTGACCATTCACTTCTGTCTGTTCAACCAACCAGTCGGCGTATTGACGACGCTTGAAATGGTCAGTAGGCTGCATGTCTTGAGTCAATTGAACCTTGTAAGCGTGTAAATTCAAATCTTTATTCAAAATTCGTATCAGTGATATTCGTGAGATGTTCAATTGTTGGGCACGACGACGAGTCGAGGTTCACGGCTCTTCTGCTACACTATCGCGATCAACAGCAATGTTTTACGCAGAACGAACTGGGTGAGCATGCACAGGTGTTTTCACATTCCCTACAGACCCGGTTTGCTGAAATTTGCGCACAATTCTCCCGATTGTGGACACATTTGGTCGATTATGCTGACCAAAAAAGTCACGAAGTGCACGAAATGCATTTTGATTTGAACGCCCATTTTCGTAAAAGGCTTCAACAATCTTAACGCTCTGCTCAATTGTGTACCTCTCCATGGTTGAATTTGTCAAACACTGAAACAAGGAAATTCAAATTAAGTTGGGCAAAAAACTTGATGTTAAGGTGTGACTCACAATTAACATCGTGCATTATGGTTGGACCACCCTTTACATGGCCACATACTGGCCATATACATCAATTATAACGGCACACTTCTCATTTGAATTCTTGTGGACCTGGCACTAGTATAAACATTTTCCAAATTTTATTCAAACAAACTTTGCTTATCGCGAAAGGTGATAAGTTAAAGGTCTGTTCTCTCAATCATTACTTAAATTTGACAAAATAACTTGGAGATACTATTAAAGAAAATCCTGTTGAAGTGGTAATAAAACCTGTAATATCAAGAAAGTCGCATTTAATTTCGAAGCTTGACAGTCGAGTATTTTTGTGAAAACTATGTAGAGGATAATATTTAATGGTTTCATTCAAACCATTCACACAACGTATTTATATTTTGTAAAAGTACTTAGGGAAGGGAAGTAGTATAATTTCACTGGAGATTTGCAAAATTCCTATTTTGTACTTGCCACACCTTCCTGTCTATTTTTTTTTCAGTTTCTTAAAACGGTTACTAAAAATACACCTGGAAAAGGGAAAGTGGAATTCATGGATATATCACGGTGTCTGTTATTTCCATCGTTAATGTCTATTACGTTCATAATTTGCATAATATTTTTAAGGCGCGTAATTAGTGCTAACAAGAAATGAATGTTTGAAGTGAAACAACAATAAGTAGGCGTAGGACACTCATTGGCGTGCAATAATTTCAGCACACTGTGAATTGTTAAAATCAATTTTTTTAAATTTTATTTTACACTCAAAATTCGACTCGACATAAATTTCGGAAATTTAATAAGAAAATGTCTTTCTTACACATAGAATTTTCCCAATTCGATCCAATTACCTCATCATTTTTTTAATGAAACTACGTTTCAGTATGAGCATACTAGATAAATATCTATTGGAATATAGGCTTGCATTCCATTGGAATATTGAAAGTTGATGTTGTAATAGGATGATATTCGTATTAGGTTTCCCTAGAAGGCTTAGGTGGCATTTATTGGCAAACGAATTTTGAAACACTTTTTTTTATCGAAATCTTCGATTGGCTATAATTTGAATTAATTGATCAAGGTGGCAGTAAGATGAAATAAATGTTTCCTTAAAAATTACCTAATTTCTGATTTCTCCAGGTTTCATTAATCATACTAACTCAGATATGGCAATCTTCACAGTATAATGAAATAGCAGTGCCAAATTAGGAGGTCTTTTAAAATCTGAATTACATATATCTTTTTAATTTTTACTATAAATTGGTAAAATAGTATGTATTCTTAATTAATATTAGAAAATTTAGTCCCATTATTCTTGCAAAGATACCTTGAAAGAAATTTTTTATACACTTAAAGTAATTAATTGGTGATAAAAATAATAAAATTTACATCCAAATCAGGTTAATCAACTTGAACTGTGAAAAAGTTTACAGCTAAACTAAAATATTGGCAGAAAATGTATGCATCAATAAATTTTATTGATAAAATTCATCAATAAATTTTATTGATAATAAATAAATAAAACGAGTAAGGACGAAATCAAGAACGCAGAAACTGAGTGGGAGGCTATCAAGAATAGTCTAGCTTCCGCGGCTACGGACGTTTTAGGACACGATAAAAGGGAAGCTAGGAAGCCCTGGATAACGGACGAAATCTTAAACTTAATGCGAAAGAGACGAGGCTACAAAAACAGACGAGACGAAGGACTGAAAACGTATAAGTCAATAAAGTGGGAAATCATTAGAAAATGTAGAAAAGCGAAAGAACAATGGATAGAGGATAAATGCAAAGAAGTAGAAGATAAGTTGCAAGTAGGTAAGACCGATGAGGCTTACAAAATAATTAAGAGGAACTTCAGGGATATAGGAACAATAAGTAGAAACGTTAGGAGTCAATCGGGGGACATACTGATCGGAAGAGAGGAGAAAGCGGATAGATGGAAGCAGTACTTAGGAAATTTATACGAGGGTCAGGAATTAGGAGAGATATTAGAGGAAGAATCTAGCATCGATAGGGAAGATGTAGGAAAACCTATATTGAGAGAGGAATTTGAAATAGCACTAAGGGGGCTAAAGAATAATAGAGCGCCGGGTGTAGATAAAATACAGGCGGAAATTTTGAAATGTGAGGGACAGAAAGTAGTAAATAGGATGTTTGAACTGGTAAAATACATATACGAAACGGGCGAGATGCCGGAGGATTATAAGAGGAACATTATCGTTACTATACCGAAAAAGAGAGGAGCCGACAAATGCGAGAACTTTAGAACGATTAGCCTAACTTCCCATGCGTCAAAAATCTTAACTAGAATAGTGCAGAAGAGGATGGAAAATAGAGCGGAGGAAATACTAGGAGAAGACCAATTCGGGTTTAGGCGAAATAGGGGAACTCGCGAAGCTATTCTGGCGCTAAGAGTAATGTTATAAATAGAAAACAGAGAAAACAATAGAAAAAGGAAAGAACGCTTATATAGGATTTGTAGATTTAGAAAAAGCTTTTGATAATGTAAGATGGGAAAAAATGTTCGAGATACTAGAGAGCGCGGGAATGAAGTATAGAGATAGGAGAGTAGTATACTATATATACAAAGATCTAATCTATCTATCTATCACCACTAATTTTTAATCTGTACATCGAAGAGGCGATTAATGTGGTAAAAGATAGAGTGGATTTCGGGATTAAAGTACAGGGACAGAAACTAAAAGTGCTGAGATTCGCGGATGATATAGCAGTATTAGCATCTAGTAAGGAGGAACTAGAATCAGCATTGAACGAAATGGAGGCAGTGTTGACAGAAGAATACGGAACGAGGGTGAATAAAAACAAAACTAAAGTGTTAGTGTGCAGAGGGCGCGAGAGCAGAGCAAAAACGAAAGTACAAATTAATAATGAAAGATTGGAGGAAGTTAAAGACTTCACTTATTTAGGAAGTAAAATAAATTGGGATGGAAGAAGCGATAAAGACATAAAACAAAGAATAGCGCAGGGTCGAGTAGCTTTTAACAAAAAGAAAGCACTTTTATGCTCGGGGGTAATAAACTTAGAAACAAGGAAGAGATTTTTGAAAACATATGTATGGAGCACGGCACTATACGGCTGCGAAACCTGGACGGTAGGGGAAGCAAGTAGGAAGAAATTAGAAGCTTTTGAGATGTGGTGTTACCGAAGAATGATGAAAATACCATGGACTGATAGGGTTAGAAACGAAGAAGTATTGGAGAAAGTCGGCGAAAAAAGAAGTATGTGGAAAAACTTAAAGAAGAGAAGAGATAGAATGGTAGGCCACTTGCTGAGACATGGGGGAATAGTCTGCGATATTTGGAGGCAGAAATAGGAGTGAAGAAAGGCAGAGGTAGGCCTAGATTAGACTACTGCTCGCAAATAGCAAGGGATGTAGGTTGTAGCACAATTAGCGAAATGCGTAGGCTAGCACAAGATAGGAGAAGCTGGAGGTTAGCGTCCAACCAGTCTTAGGATTGATGACCTAATGATGATGATGATGATAAAATTCAATTAATTTATTTCTAGATGAGATTATTAATAGATATAACACACTTAATTATAACTAGCTATATAATGCATTAAGAAAACTAGCATAAATACTAAACTAATAAAAATGGCAACATATATGTTATATTGCTACACAGTGTCTATATAGTTTATGCGTATAGTATATAAATATAGCAAATATGGCCAAAATATTATTACTTAATTTTGCACTAATTTAAAAAATGATTGTAATTTAAAAAAGTAATGTTCAAAATAGGTAAATATAAAAAATACATTAAATAATAAAGGATATGGTACTTCATTATAAATTTTCCACATTTTAAACGCACTTTGTATTTTTCTCTAAATGAGATGATTTATGCAAGTTGAGATAAATTTATAACTGTCGCTTTATTATTAAAGTTTTTTCAAAGAATTATATAAAAACCATTTGTTTAGAGAACGATTTTCATATAGACTTTTATCATTTTATTTGAATTCCTGTTGGAATTCAAATAAAAAACCTCCTGTTGGAAATCATTGACAAGAAAATATATTTTTTATTTCAAACAAATTTAAATAGCTTGTAGGATTTTACTTTTAAATAAATGAAAATTTAAGCAACCCTTGTATAATTTTTTTTCTGCCTTTAATGTTGTAAAGTGGTATAATATAAATTCACTAAAAGACAGGTAGTCAAATATGAAACTGTATACATTTTTTTTAGATTAACAATTATGATTAAAAAATATTATTTGTTTATAAACAATACTCCCGCTATTGTATATTTGACATACCTAAATAGGTATTTCATATCTACCCTTTATAAAGAACCTACGTAGATAGGATGTAATAACATTTAAGGCACTTATCAAATAATTAAATCAGTTTAAGCGTCGAATAAAATATTTGTGGTTATCTACTATTATTTATATACTAATTAAGATATTAGCATATATTATATTAATATAATATGTCATTTGATTGTTTCCTCTACTGAACAGTGACATTTTCTGACTCAAAATCTGATTTTACCTGAAAATGTATTCACTGTGATGTGTTCATATTAAGAAAATCAAATGGTGGGTAAAGAATGAACTTTTCTATGGGGCCAATATTTACTTATTTCCATTATCCTTAATAAGGGCGGAAATAGAGCCATTTATAATTTTTTCTCTTATAAAAATAATAGAGAACCCTTATTATAGTTGAGATTACTTTATGAAACTAACGTTATGAAACTAAAATGTTACTATATTAGTTCGGTACATTCAAATTTGGCTTTGAATTTTGGAGATATGATTTCTTTTAAATCTTATCATATGATTATTTTTTTAATCTTGGTCAAACTTGTATTTATGTTGGCATTAATAATGCTTTAACACATAAATAAACTGTGTTATATAGTTTTGGAAAGGTAATTTGTCTTCATCTCAATTATAAAATAAAATAAACAGTTTTAAAACCTCAAAACGGACTTTTCCGCACGTAGAACATCTCTATCTCGAAATTGAGTGGCCGAGAAAAAATAAACCAACACATAAATGCAGATTATGTATTTTATGCGACAGTTTTACTTTTTTCAATTTTTCTCAAATAGTCCACCATTGTGCTTTCTCATGACCCATGAACATGGTAGAATGTGTTCTATCATGTCCATACAGGGTGGAGTATGTCCTATCCACTTCAAAATCAATAGGTGTCATCTGAGAGACGTTTCCGATCAGAATCAATCAAAACCCGATCGATCCGGTACGATTTAGTTGAATTATCGTGTTAACAAAACACATTTCTCGAATAGTGTACCATCGTGCTTTCTCATGACCTATAGACAGGGTGGGGTGCATCCTATCCACCTCAAAATCAACAGTTGTCGTCTGGGAGATGTCCCCGATCAGAATCAGTCAAAACCCGATCGATTCGACACGGTTTAGTTGAGTTATCGTGCTAACAAGAATAAATGCCGATGACAACGACAATGACAACGACAATGACAACGACAACGACAACGACAACGACAACGACACACACACACACACACACACACACACACACACACACACACACACACACACACACACACACACACACACACACACACACACACACACACACACACACACACACACACACACACACACACACACACACACACACACACACACACACACACACACACACACACACACACACACACACACGCACAAATACACACACTCACACTCACACTCACACTCACACTCACACTCACACTCACACTCATACTCACACTCACACTCACACTCACACACACACACACGCGCACACACACACGCACACACACAAAATGGTTTAAAAACTATTTTCTTTTTGTTTCTAAGCCGAAAAACGAAAAATAAACCCTAGAAACAATTTTTTTTACACGATTACATTACTTTTCCGCGTATAGTGGAGTGCGGAAAAGTAAAAACATATGCATAAGTATATGTGTAACTCAGTTGCAACTTTCCAGTTGCAAGTTTTTTGACATTTTTCTGACCACCTACTTATATTTAGAGGAACTGGAAATGACAAAGACAATAACCACTTCTGAAAAAGTCTCAAAAGTATTGCTTGACTATTTCTAAAAAGTAAGTTGTATGAATTTTTCTCTCGAATATGAAATAAAAAACAAGTGCACAAACATACAAACAGTGTTACATCATCAAACTTATGTTTTCATCTAAAATATATGTCCTAATATATAAAGTTATATCTGCTTATTCACATCTAGAGGAGTTAAGAATGTGAAACGACGGGGATAAAAATCATTCCTTCATGGAATGATTTAATATGATAAAACTGTTTCTTCATAATTCAAAATATCGACATTCAATGAAAATGGTTAACACATTGTATCAAAATATATTTGTGAAGATAGAAAATATGTATATTATAAAATAAGGGTACGGGAAGGGTAAAATATTAGACAGGTTTAGAAAATTTACAGAACGGAATAAATTGATTACCCAAAAAGAGGTCTCTTACTATTTACTACTAACTTCTACTGATGTAGACGTTAGTAGGAAAAACATAAATGTAACTGTTTGATTTTTGAGTATATATTTTTTTAATTTACTATGAAATTGTTCCCAAATAATGTATTTTTCTAGGGTTTAACCAGCCATTTAATATTTATTTATATATTAAAATGTGTAAGTATTTACATATAAAACCGATGGGGTTACGGAACCGTTTCCACGAAAATGTATCTACAATTGTGGTGATTCTATTGTCGTCAAAATCTTTACAATTTTGTCATCGCGTTTGAAGTTCGAACAACCACCGGTGATAATTTTTTTAGCACTATTGCTCATTATCTTAACTGTTATGCGGTTAGGCTTTTGCATACTAAACTACGTGACCGTAGTCTGGTGGTTTGCGGGCCAGGAACCTTGCCGTTCTTAGTAATACATTTTAAGGAAATACATAGTTTAGCTGTTAGTGCATACGGGACTTTTTGAAACCCCTTTTCTCTAGAAAACTTTCGTTGATTGTTTATTAATGCAGTCGAAGTTGTAATAAAGTCATCCTTATAAAGAATTATCCTCATTTCGGGTAAATTATGTCTATATTTGGGCAATAGTGTGCTATTGTCTTATTTTTTTTTTAGCCAGGTTATGATGTATGAAAAGAGAACTGATAACGCGATCACCACAAATATCCGCTCACAGGTTAAATTTTTGTGGTACTCATATGGTTTTAGATCATTCTGTGGGAATTTTCACCAGAATTTCATCGAAAATTATACCTGTTTGTTTTTCTAACTAAACAAAACGTGGCCAGAAAAACGTAATAGCGTAGCCATATTTCATCATAAAAAAATTAGGAAAAACAATGTTATGAATTCTTGTATCATCGTACGTTATTTATATCGTACTTGCTTCAAACATTTTATCCCAAATTGTTGTGGATCTTGTCAAGATTTGGTGGATCAAACATGACCTTTCTTGTTGTTCTTCGAAGTCACTGTAAAGTTTCATATACTCGTACAAACGACTATTTAAGCGACTGGTTCCTTACCGTATTATGTTTGCCCATAACTTTTTATTTTACAATAAAGACGAAACATAAAAATAAACGAAATTAAAATAATTTGTAATAAGTTTTAAACATATATTCAAATAGGTTAACAGTAGTATGTCTATGTCACTCTCAGATAAACCTCGGATTTGTCCGCGGAGATTTGATGCGGATGGCATGTGGTCATTGTTGATCTGAAGAACTCTTGACGCAGGTATAGAACAGGTCTGTACAGGTGTAAAACAGGTCTGTACCGGTTTAAAACAGGTATGGTAACCTGTTTAATGACATCTTGTTTTTTTCCTAATACCACCATACCTGTTTTAAACCGGTACAGACCTGTTTTACACCTGTATAGACCTGTTCTATACCTGTACCAAGAGTTCTTCAAATCAACAATGACCACATGCCATCCGCATCAAATGTTCGCGGACAAATCCGAGGTCTATCTAAGGGTGACATAGACATACTACTGTTAACAGATTAAGTAGTTATTCAATTAATTAGTTAATATAGTGAATTTAAGTGTCAGCCTTGACGTTGTTCATTTTCTGTTTTCTTATTTCATTTGATAACCATGACTTAACACTAATCCAACTTTGATAGAGTTCGAGTTCTTTTGAAAACATAATTACAGATATGGAAGGCAAAGTAAAAGGAACTCTAACAGGTAATATAGAAACTTTTACGATTGATATAATACAACGCAATAAAAAGACAAAGGTCATAGTAGTGAAAAATTATTAAAATAGTAGAGAAGGTAGAGTACACCTAACACGAAATTTCCAACTTATAAGAGAGGATGAACTAATCAGACCCACAAATTATTTTACACTGATCGAAACTTGGAGTATAAACTTCTTATTTCTATAGTTCGAATGTTACCCTCTGGTAGTAAAACTTTGCATCATATTGATGATCTCAAGTTTTTACTTCGATTGAGATTGTTCGAAACTACCAAGAGATGGCTTTTGGTACGTTCTACTGCAGTGGAACGTAGCAACGTCTACTAGATGTGAGCTTTATCTGTCGAAGGTATACTCATTTACACTACACTGACGAGACCCAAGATAGAAAGGTCGAAACCGGTCTGCAGTTAACGATATCCTGAGATAGGTGACACTTTGCATCTTTCTTGGTGGTTTTGGAACAATCACTGTATTTTTAATGTTAACTCTGTTAGACAAAATACGACAAATTTTGTCATGTAATTCAGCGCTCGGCGTTCGGCATATAAACATGAGAATAGCTGTTTTGATCCAATTTTATTAGTTTAGACCTTATTATATAAGGCATTTGTAGATGGGTTGGAGTTAAACTCCTTATTTCTGTAGGCTATAAGTTTTTATTTTCTCCACCATTATTCTTACCATAGCTGCAATTTGGAAAAACTTATTTAATTAATAAAAAACACTCTAGTTGGATAAACGTTATATGATAGATAATTAAATCTTTCAAATATTGTTTGCTCAAGTAACATAATTAACCCTGGACTATTGACCAATGCACCAAATAAATCGATCATTTGTAATCCTCGACACTGAATCACTTTCTTCGAAATTTTTAATTACACAGTGCAATTTAAATGAATTAAATATTTAAGAGTAATAACTCGCGATACTATGCACACAACATTTTTTTTTTTTTTGGAAAACCTGGGGAGGCAAACTATTAATTAGTTGTTGATATTTACGTCATTAAAAAAATATAACCTCTAGAACAATTTACAGTCATAAGGATTCGAAGCAAAACTGGCAGATATCAAAATCATGGTCAGTGTTAAGTTTATTAGTTAAAATGTTTTGCGTTAATAGGCAATTTGCATGATTTTTAATTATGTTGTCAAAACATTCTATAGGTCATTAAATCCATACTGCGTTAAATTTACCACTTTTTGTGCAATAATAAACACAAAATAAATAAATGAAATTTGAAATTATTATCGGCGCGCGTAAACACAAGAAATGCAAATGGCTGTCGCGTGATGTCACTGTATATTATTTTGTTGAAAGATAGATGGGCGTTTAGTGTAATTTCGTTAAATATCCCTTTTTCGGTGTGCGAATCTATTTATTATTATTAATATTGAACAATTGTGTATAGATTATGGCCCCCAGTTTGTCGCTCAGGTACTGGTTCCCTCTGGCAGCTGAAAATGTAGGATGCCCTTTTTAAAACTTAACCTCTGTACATTTCCAGCCAGTCTATATTGCTAGTAATTTTCCATGTCTTCTTCCAACTGTAAAAAAGATTCAAATGTAATCTTATTTAAGTATCTATATCTAATGACCTCCAAAACAAACATCTTCTAAATATTCCATGCGGCAAGTAATATGAAAAGAGCATACAACGTGAAAGTGGGGTTATGTACAAATACATCTAAAACAAATAAATGTTATTAGATACTCACAATAAAATGATCTTTGCAACAATATATCGGCGTCGAACTTGATTGCTTTATATTTTTCTTTTCGTCCCTTTTCATTGTTACGCGCCATTTCTTCCGCATTCTTTCCTCTTTGGGAACCGATAACAATTTTTCGGGCGTTGATACCGTAGTATTTGTACACATTAGCACAATGCAATACTTATAAAATTTGTGTTTTATCGGCTCCACACCGTTAGGCACTTTATAAAACGCACTTGTTACAGATTTTACAAACTATTAGCACTAAACCAAATCAAAACAGTGACGATTGGGATACTTCCCCATACAGTGACGTGGACCAATCAGGCTAACGTTTTTGAACACGTGACTTTGTTTACATAAATGAGTGAATTGATTCTATTAATTATGCAAAAACTACAGATTTTCATGAAATTAACTAAATGACTGTAATATTCTTCTTAAGTACTCATTATATGGCAGAAAAATATATTTTCAGGCGTATAGAAGTTTCATGCAAATTACCTAATAGGCAATTTGCATGAAACTTCTTCGAAATTAGAATATTCGACCCTTATTTGTTATCCCCGGTATCTATATATATCATATGAATCAACTTGAGAATACATCAAATATAAAACAAGGGAAATATAAGTTTATTCTATAGGAAGCTACAGACATACAACGAAAAAAATAAAAGCCGTTGAAGTTTATACACCCCGCCGCTGTCCATATACGCAGGGACCTCGAATATTGCTGCCGAATTACAATGCTACAGCTTTAAGTCGTTGAACTAGTAATCCAGGATCTCTTTACGTTCGTTAACCATATCTAAAATATCGCAATGTCACCTTTTTCTTCTTGAGCTGATTGATCACAAATGGCTGACGGGAAACGGATGCAAAATTCTTTTCAGATAAAAACTGATCTATTTTATTGACGTATTAATTGGTAATTCCCAACATTTTTTTAGCAAAATTGGCACACGGAATTTCATGAGCATGTTAAGTACCTGCCTGATTAATAAGAACAAGAAAGTAGTTATTTTTTTGCAAATCGGTAATGAACTAATTTTACAGTTGAATAAATAATTTCCTTGGATTTTTTTGCGTTTTACTTTCAGTGGATAGTGGTTTTTTATTTATTAGAATTGGTGAACGAATGACTGTTAGTTTACAAGTGTGTCTAATTGTAACGGATGTTTGAGGAAACTAATGTAGTGGTGCAACGCGCGAATGTATTGAGTAAGACTCTGGATGGAAAAATTGAATAAAAATATTTCATTCACGCGTCATAGTGTTTCTTGAAATGAGTGTGCCTAATTAACCAATCATACTGGTGGAATTAATTTTTTTATACAATTTTGTATTTTTTTGAATGAATTGCATTCTATAAGCATGCAATGCATTTACTTTTCAGGCTATTGCACAATACGGTAACACCCGTTTTACGTTTGAAAAACCTATATCCATATTTTTATTTTATATATAACATAGACGTTTAAAATTTGATACAAATAATAAAGATAAACAGTGAAAACTAATGTATCACTTTGGTAAAATTATTACAATATTTTTTCAGAAATTTATAATAAAAAAAATATTATATAAAAATCATCCATCGAACCAGATATTGACACATGTTTAATGGTTTAAAATGAAATGATTTCTTTCTCACGGTCAATTTGTAATGATCCTACTTTTCTCCAACAGTAATCAAAACCACACATTAATTTGAATATATTTCTTATTATATTTATTTATTTTTTAAACAAATAAAATTACATTAAATATTCAAGAGCAAAAATTTTCAAGAGCAGTTGATAAGTTAACCAGAGGAACAACTGCTCATTTGGTTAACTTTGTTTTTATAATAATGGTACTAGAACTACCAACCACTATAATGGATTATACTGGTAGTAATGATTTGGTAAACTTTTAATCAATAAGATAAATTAAAATTTTCTATAATTTCAGAATTCATCATTCAAATTAGACATTAGCGATAGATAACATTAATTAATATGGTAAATAAATGGTTATTATATAAAATTTTGTAAACAGGCCAGAAAAACTAAAAATTATGTATCACACTTGAGATTTTGCAATTACTAGACATTAAATGATAAAGTAGTAGTAAATAAATTAAATACTTTCTTCTGAAATACCTCGTGTTCCAGTTTATAACGTTTAACCACTCTTAAACTATTAAATAAGAGGTATAGCTCTATTCTTATTAAGTTAAGTACATTATATAATTTTTCCTATATGGAGGAAAGTCTTAATTAGCATACATGAAATCGTTATTCTACTCATAATACTGTAAATCATATGTAAATATTATGTATATTGTAATGTTTTATCTTCACTTTCATATCAGTTCAACAAAATAGCTATTTTAAAAGCCAATGACTGACTTCTATTGTTTTACATATATCATTAACACAATAGAATTCATTGGGAAAAAGAAAACACGTGTAAGTATTGTGTAAAATTACATTACATACTAGCTGCTTCTCGACGACCATGAATTAACCGGGTGTTAGACTAATTGGACGTCATTTATAAAAAATTGTGATTTTTGAGAAGAGAATTAGTGCCTATTTTTCATTATTATGACAAAATCTGTCTATATTTTACATCTGTATGTTTTAGTCTGTCTATACACTATTTTGTCTGGAGAATAAAATAGTGTATGCAACTTACAATTAATGGCTATTAAGACAGTCGTATGCATTACACAATTCTCATACTTCTGTCTCACTAGTTGTCATCATTAACTGCTCGTCGAATAATAAATTAATTCTTAATTCTTTGATAAGTTGATTTCAACGACATATAACATTTATAAGCTAAATAAATTAATTAAGGAGTTAAATTTATCTAAAATCGCAAAACTAACACCGTTTTTGCACAGTACTTTTAATATAATTTAAGTACGTACCAGCTATAAATTAAATATAAGATGTTTATCATTCAGGTTTATAGTTATTAATTATATAAGGGAATTAACAAGCTTTTAATCCACGATAAAAAATGCCCATTTTTTCAAGCGGATTAAAGGCCGTTAATTCTCGAATGTAATTCAACATTTTATCTACAACCACGCGCAAAATCCGTCAATTGGGAGGTGAAAAATCTGGTTTTGAAGAATGTCAGATTTGACAAATTTATTTTGATCAAGAATATTGATTTTTAAATGAAAACTAAAAAGTCTTGGAGTCGTTTCTAGGATATGCGTTTGTTTATTTGTCAACAAGGCCGACATTATTTGCAAAATCGACACAAAAAAATGAGTGACAATGCTGAGAATTTCTTCATTCCGACTGAAATCCGGCAAGATGCTCAAGAAGGAATATTACGTCTGTTACCAGCGAAAAGTAAATGTGTATTCGAGAAGAGGTACAATTACAGAAGAGGTACTACTATTCTATTTTTTCAATGTGGAGAAACGGTTCGCTGTCTCTTCAATATGGACAAAGTATTCGATGTTAAAATCAAAGTTGAAAGTGCACAAGGGTATTGATATTTCGAAGTACGGTAGACTTACTTCATATTTGAAAGCCAGACCAATTGAAATTTCAATCATTCCAGTAAGAATTTATTGGGTCTTCCATTTAAAACAAAAACGATCACTTTCATGAATCACCCTGCATAATTACAATTTAATTTAGAAAAAGTACCTTCTATATAAAAAATATTAGAAGAGCATTTCTCATAGATCTTTAAAATAACGCCAAAAATAGTTATATTCTAAAAATAGTTTCCAGTCTGAAGGAAGGAAACGTATGTATATACGGTGTTATATTGCAAAACCTCATAAATACAATAATAAAAAATGTAAATACTACAGCGTCCTTAACGACATCAAGGACACGCTTAAACCAGTAAGTTTGAGGCTTCCCAGGTGGCTTTCTACATTATATTGCACTTTTATCGGAAACGGTTTTGTCTTTATGCAACTTGTGCCTAAGACTGTCGCTGACATAAAACGTTCAACATCCTATTAGGCTATATCTAAACAATAGAAGAGATGTTATAATTACTTTGAAAACGTGTTCGTCATGCCAGAGACCGGAGTATTATTTAAACAATTGAATAACGTCATTCCAATGCGCCGTGATTCCCAAATTGTCTTACACTTTTACCGCTTAAAAAAAAAACGAGTACAGAAAGCTCGCGGTAAATTAGTTTTGGGGAAATCCGAATCTCAGGATTCCATCGAGCTAATCTTCATTGTTAACTTCGCGCACGGTTACATGTCGTTGGGTAATTATCGGTTGTTAAAAAAATTATAACCGGGAGCCTTGTATAACAGCCATGTAATTACTTTATTATTAGATTAGTCAGTAGATATTGTTTATATGATTGCGTACACGAATTGCGGCGTGAATAGTAGTACAATTAAGGTTGAGATTTTGACTGAATAAAAATTGATGAATCTTAATTCAATGGCATGTATGTTATTTTTAGGAATTACCTAAAAAGGTCAGAAGAGCAATTTTTCGAAAGAATTAAAATTCATTTTAAATAAGCAAGTTTGTTTCAAATTAAATCGAACAATTTATTTTTCTGTTATGTTTGTAAGTATACGGAATTATTTAAATTATTTATTTAAAATACAACAATCTAGAGAGATTAACATCGAATTAGAGCACACATATATGAACATAACTATATAGAATATATATCAATAATATAGAACATGAAGGGTCCGTGGACTGAGTCTTGTGGAACACCTGATGCAGCCATATCTTGATCAGATATAAAGTAATGGTAATGCACATTCGATATCCTATTAGATATATGAACAAAAACAAAGTTAGCGGTTACTCCTAAGTTTAGTCCAGGTTAGTTTATGTAATAAAATACCATGATCGATCCTAGGTCGATAGTTGAAAACGTGTTATAATCGTAATATGTTCTTATCGCCTTTTTTAAAAATACAGAGTGAACAGCAAAAGCTGCGGACTGAAATGCCAAATTAACAGTTGGGCACAAGTTAGAATAATGCAGTATTTTAATAAAGATCGTGTGATCACTAATGACATCTGCACCTGTGCTTCTTTTTATTTTTAAGTTATAGGAGAATATTCTCTAATAATATAAACATTCAGCTGAAAAGAATCATATATAATTGTTTATATTATATATAAGTTATGTAATGTTTTATATAAGTTTTTATAATGCCATTAACAAACACATTTACTATACTTACTTTACAAATCATCAACTAAAAGTTTATTAGAAGTTAGAGAATATGGTATTGAAATATATTATTAAAAAAAGACGAACAATATATAGAATTTAATTTATTTAGTGCCTCTACATCTTTAATATATTTTTTTATGACGAATATCAACATTTCTTTCTATTTTAGAATATATTGCTTAAATTAATTTAAATGTCACATTTTTTTTTAACTGATTGGACAGTTTGGACATACACTAACCACCTTCCTTTTCATAAAGGCTTAGGTTTTCAGGCAGCGGAAGATTACACATAGACACGAGATACAAAACATTCACTCAGATAGGGATGCAGAGCTTCTCCGTTGGAATTTGAACTCAAAATAAAATGACACCCCCAATACTGGGAAACTACTCCAGATCACTACACAAATTACATTGTAACCGTCATTGCTGTAATTTTATTGGCGATGAGCGGCGTTCTATCGCGACAGTAATGGTGCGCCCTATCGATGTTCCTGATCTCTCGTGTGTATGTGTTTTATTATTTAGGCGCATGATTCCGTTCGTTAGTTTTGTTACAGAATATTTCTTTAATTGTACTTTTAATTTTCAAGAATATACGTTGTGATTGTTTATGTATAGAGTATGGATATTTTATTTCGCTTTACAGGAAATGGTAAAATTTGCGTTGTTGTTTGTTTGATTGTTATTTGATAGTTTTTATTTGAATGCTATTTTGTTGCTTTGTTTTTTTTTGTAGGATATTTAGTATAGTTAGGTAATAATTTTATGTGTCTTTGTTTGTGGGTATAAGAGAATATTATTGTAGCCACCTCTATAGGAATCTACGAGGTTACGCTTCCATGTTGTGAATGCGGAATAAAGTGCTGCACTTTCATTATCTCCACGTTCTCTAATAACGTCATGCAAAATACCATCAGTGATTTTTTCAATATGTTTTATGATAGATTTATTAAACCATGGAAGACATGATGTGTTTTAAAAGTCACTTTCAGGAGACTTTGATAAAAATAAAACCTAATACTTAACAAAACTGAAGACGAGTATCGTTTACATTGTTAAAAGTAGACAGGAAAGACTTGGACAGAACTAGATAGAAAACTGTGTTAATTTAATAGTAATATGTACCATTTTGTCTATGTAATGCAGTAATATACCAGTAAATATGACCTTTAGTAATTTCATACAATTGTTTACATATTCTATATTATTTATATTCCAGTTTATTTTACATTATATATGTTTTATTTACACCTAACTTATAAAACGTAGACAAAACTAATCAACAACAAATAACCAATTTTACAAAAAAAGTCTAACATATTTCAGGGAAATGTCAAATATTTATGTTCATTGTATAGAAAATTTCAGAATCAGAATAAGTCAGAAAAATATTGTTTCTCATACATGAGTTTGAATTAATTTTTTTAACAATTAAACAATGACAGGCTGAAATACGATTTTGTAGACACCTGATATATGTACACATAGTTCCTGGTTTCGTTGATATATGGTTCTTCCAGGATTATCTAAGTAATCAATGATGTTCTAAAGATGATTCTTGAATGTAGATACTCATTACCAACACCCCTAGAATATTATCAAATTTATACCTATAAAGATTAGTCTGAGATCTTTGATGGACAATATAAAGACATCCAATTGTGTAGAAAACGGAGCTTCTCGGTATTTTTTGTAGACTAGCATACACTTCTCAAGACGTTAATGAAATGTTTTTATGCTATATGGAAGGGTATTTATTGACAATTGTTGTGTCAGACATGAAATTTATATACTTACAGAAGTGCTTTTTTATAATCAGTATGGTGGGATTTTTAAATTTTATTCTATGAAACTGAATATTTATGAACCGACAAAGTAAATACATTAAAATAATTAGCACTCCATTACGCTATAAGAAATCAAAATTGGTGTTACAATGAAATGCTTTATCAAGCAACTAAGAGAATACCTTTTAAAATTATATTTTTTTACGTAACGTAATAATGAATATTTTCCCACATAATTTACTTTTTTTCAAGTTTCAGTACCATTGCAAAATCTGTATATTTTCAAATGCGACTCTCTTCCCACAAGGTCCCACCCCCTTATCTTTTAAATAGCATTTGAGTGTCGGAAACGTTTTTACAAAAATCAACAGTGCACATGCCTCCAAAATATTTCTGAATACGCCCAGTATTGTTATTCGAAGTACGGTTTTATGCATCTTTTATTGGTTGTAAAAAGTTGCTTGTTTAAACTGCTACCCACTAAAGTAAAATAGTTTTAACGAAATAAATACGGGAATCATACTGTCCGCACGAAATAAAACAGTAATGGAGTTTAGAGTTTTACTCGGAATTCTCTCCAACGAAGTTGGCAATGATTTATTAACCTACGTACCACCTCGCTTTTTAGCAGGGAAAATAAAGATACAAGAAACAAGCGTGGAACCAGTGGAAATTCGCATGTTTGTTTTCACAAATGAGGAAATAACTCGGCTGGTGTTTAATGCTCGCCGTAAAATTTAAGCAAATGTCAGTCTGTGTGGAAAAAAATCCACAGAGCTGTAATTAATTTTGTATGGTACACTTTCAGTATTCTAAAAAATAGCCTATAAAATTGCTACGTGTATTAACGTGTGATTATTATTTTTTTTTAACGAGAATAAAAGAGCAACTATAGTCGAATTCTATAATAGAGAGGATAGACAGAATGCACATGCATTCAGGTCATCATATCCGGCAAGGGTTGTCCTATTTTGTTGACTACATCCCTCACTTCCTCAGCCATTCCACTGTCTAGATGTATTGAGAAAGGGTATTCAATGGTAGTCGGTATAAATCGGCCTGTCCCGGTCAATAATTTTCCAATTTAAAACTTTGTTTGGAATGCGGCGCAGCTCTTCAGAATATGTTCCGCAGTCTCATCTTCGAGACTCAATCATCTACACATAGTTATATTAATGTAGACCACAATGTGAAGATGCTTATTTACCCAGCAGTGTTCCTTCAGGATTCCTATTAAATATACTGTTTGATAGTTTGCGCAAGGTATTAAGTTGATATTTTTGCTTATCTACAACAAATGATTTTGACGCACCTGCCTTTATGATGTTTAAGCGTGCGTTCCGTCAGGTATCACGGAATTTGTATTCAATTTTTTTTTAGTTTTTTTCACGAAAAAACTTTTCTTTGTGGAGGAAAATCGATGGATTATAGCAAGAGAACTTTACCGAAAATACGGAAATCTCAAAACCCACGTAAATTTCATTGAATATTACGTAAAGCCATCCACATCCTGAACATGCTAGTTATCGTCATTTTAATGAAAAACTATCGGTTTTCTCATAAAACCCAAAAAGCTTTTTTAACTGCATATTGAAAGTAGTAATTTTGAATTCCGTACCTATTTGAAAACCTCCGGATTTAAAAGAAATACGAGGGCACCATTAAATTTCTCTGCCCTTCTTAACCCCATACGATTTCTTTAAATTTTTTTCCATGTATTTTCGCGTTAAAAATGTATTTTCGTAGAAAATAATCGATAGGCAAGGGAATTTTGTCGAAAATACGAAAGTCTCAAAACCGACGTAAATTTCATTGAATACGTAAATAACCCATTGAACACAATAGCACTCGCCATTTTTCATAACTGTCGGTTTTCTCGTAAGACAGAAAAAAGTTTTTTTAACTGTAGATTCAAAATAACAACTTTGAAATTCATACCTACCTGGAAAACCTTTGGATTTAAGAGAAATCCAAATTCACCATGGGATTTTTCTGCCCTTCCTTTGAGTCTATAGGATTTTTTTCAGTTTATTTTCTTGGAAAAACCTTTTTCTGTAAAAGAAAATCGATGATAGTCCATCGATTTTCTTTTCAAATCGATTTTCATCGAACAAAGGAATTTTGTCGAAAATACGAAAGTCTAAAACCGACGCAAATTTCATTGATTACCACGTAAACCGAACTCCTAAACACGATGGCAGTCGACATTTTAATACAAAACTGTCGGTTGTCTCGTAAAATCGAAAAGATTTTTCAAACTGCAGAGTGAACGTAGCAACTTCGAAATCCGTATCTACCTGGAAAACCTCTGGATCTAAGAGAAATCTGAGTGCACAATGGAATTTGTCTGCCCTTCTTACGTGTAAGCATTTTTTTATAATAAATGTATATTTATTATTATAACTTATACGTATGTAGTTGCTTTGTATATGGTGTTGTTGTTATGATATGGTGTATGACATAATTTTTATTACAATAGAATGTATTAACAATAATGCGAACAATTTTTTCTCAAAAATAAGACAAATTGAAAAACTCTACGTGAAAAGGAAATTTGTAATACTATTTGTAAAGAAATATTTGTGTTAAACAAAAACGTCAAATATTATACTTATTTAAATGAGGATAGGAATCGTGCGCAAATAAATCGTAAAATGTAACGCAATTACATTTCTCTTCTTAAAATAGTTCATGAATATCTGCTCCCAGATATAGAGGAAATGTGTACGCTCTATTACGCAGGATACATATGTTAAACTATTCACTTTAGTAGTTAAGAATGAGTTTGACTAAATCATGAATTAATTAATTATGTATATGTGTCACCTCCTCTGGCATTTCTTCGTATTACAGTTACATAGATCACTTATGGGCAAATATTTATGTTATTAGAATACCAAAATTAACTGAAAATTTTTAATGTCACTTTTTTAACTATATTGCATCAAATGCTTTGAAAATATCAAATTCTGTTTACTATAATTTTTCCATAAATGCTACGAAAGCAACAACGAAAAACGACAAAAGTAGGTGGTATGAAAACAAAATATGGAATATACGAGGTCTGATAAAAAACACGGCGAATAATTCTATAATGAACAAAGTAATAAGGTTACTTCAAATTAGAACTAATCTCCTTCAGAATACTGTCTTTGGTTGGAAGCATCCATGATTAGAAGTATTTCTGGAAGGTTTCTTTCGGAAGGGCCTGTAGCTGCTCCGTCGTGACCCTCTCAATGTCCGGAATGGTATCCAAACATTTTCCTTTTAGCACAGCTTTGATTTTTGGAAATAGCCAGAAGTCGCATGGTGCGGAGAGCAAGGCAGATGTGGACAGACAGGAATATTTTTTTAGCCAAAAATTCGCGGATCAGAATCGAGGTGTGGGTTGTCATGATGAAGGGGGAATCCATTTGCCAATTTCTCCGTACATCGTTCTCTCGAATATTCAATCGCCTGTTTGAACGAATCAGTTTTTGCACTTTCCCAATGTTTTCGTCTTTTTTTGAGGTCCCGAATTGCTCATACCACTTGTAAACTATCTTCACATTATCAGCATATACCGATTTTAACATTTCATGAGATTCCTTAGCACTTTCTTGCCAATTGACAAGTCACAAGTTGTTCAAACTTAACACTGACTCAAAGGATCAGGATATAGGACGCATTATCTCACACAGATGTAGCGTCAGCAGTTTCTGCCATAAATCATGGCAGGCGAGGGCTGACCATTTTTGATCAGCCCTCGAACATATATTTTATTTTACGAATAACAATCAATATTTAACCTAAAGGGTATGTACGTCTTCTACATTTAATTTTAGATCTACAGGATGATTCGTGTAAGTGCTCCACAAAACATACCCAGAGACGGAAAATGTATGCAGAACTCAAGGGATTTGGACGTGTGAAACAGTTAAAAATAAAGCCTCTTAATTGAGTGTTCAAGATAAGCCAGTATCAAGTTCATGCCAAAGTTCTCTAAAATCTGGCGTCACCTATACAATTATTTTAAAGTGTCAATATATAAAGAAAAACCTCAGATCTATAAAATAATATTTGTCAAAGAGTTGATAGGAGACGATCTAGATCCTAGAGTTCATTTATATGCAGAAATAATAGACAAGATCGATAAAAAGGATTTAGCTGTTGACCTGATCATTTCTTCAAACGAATCACTTTTCCCACTGAACATGAAAATAAATCAGCAGAATCGTCATTGGATGCGCGGAATACATACACAATACCCTCAAAAAGTATAATCCTCAACCATGTTATTGGTTGACATCAATTCTCATCGAAGGACTATTGACTGTTGAACTATTAAATTAAACCTCATTAATGATGGAGTTGCCTTTCTTCTGGCAAAGGTATATCCAAAGTAACGCGGTAATATTGTAATTGTAAAGTACTTGTAAAGTAATTGTAATTGTAGAGTAACGAATCCTCTCCCAATAAATGGATTGAACGAAGACGTGCTATTGTGTGATGACCTGCATCTTCTGATCTTGCACCGTTGGATTTTTTCTGTGGAGTTATTCTGAGAATACAGCAACAAAGCCAGATAACGTTAACGATCCTAAAGAATGAATACAAATAATTTTACTATAGACTAGGTTACTGTCAACAAGTACATAAATTGATAACATCTTGAGTATTTATCTAATACATGTTATATCTCAAAAATTATTCCCACAAAATAACTCCGCTTATCTATTAACATAGATAAGATGTAACATGTATTATTTGAAGAAGGAGAAATAAAAGTGTGCGTTTGAGAATACTTTGTTTAACAGACATTTAAATAAACAATAACATTCAATTAAAGTCTTTCAACAATTTCGCAGTTTAATGCTTGTAATTAACTAATCAATCAGTTAGATCACGAGTGTTATAATACTTATAGATCGCTGAAATTAACTCATCAAGGAGAATTCCATAATACGAAACTATACAGAGTGCTCCATTAAAACAGGAGAAGCACCTCTCTTATTCGGCAGTTGCATGAAAGACCCGCATATTTAAAATTACATATGTTTATAATGCGTATCTTTTAGATTAAAAATTGATTATGATAAAATAGACTTTTCTTTTAAAAGAGAAAAAAAAAACCGACCAAACAATATTAATAGATCTTTAAACCAATATTAAAATATTTTTATTCCACCCTTGTTTCCACACTGTACGATGATTCTCAACGTAACTATCTCTGGAACTGATTATAATACTTCGTAGGTATTACTCTTGCAAATGAAAGTAACGATATTCAGTAATTTAGTGCAATTATTTTTCATGCAAGTAGAGCAACTACGTCATTCCATGTTGTATTTCTGAAAATACCCGTTCCCCATAAGGCATATGACGTGTAACTAATATACATAGGTGTAATGGAATGGAAAGCAACAAGCAGTCTTATATTTATTTTAACGGAAATTTACAGACAAACAACATTGCAATTTAAATAACTCACAGTTGAAATATAAAAAAAATCAAATTCATAGCAATGTATGCAGATTACAATGAAACGTATTAATAATGTGATACGATCCACAAGATGATATTACAATCATCTTGTAAACCTGTAAAAGTGGTTATCAATCTCTTTAAAGACTTCAGTAAGGAAATAATGTTGAAACAGTGTCAGATCAACCTCTTTATAAACAAAAAAGAAAAAAAGTAATAAATATGGTTATGGTTTGTATGAAAAAGTGTCATCAGTGCCTGAATTGTTGGGTCACTAGAAATATGTTCTACATTAGGATTTTTCTATTTGTTTAACATATGCATGCTATTTAAAAATTTAGGTTGCAATACGACTTTTTCTATCATAGAGTTTACAAACGATTTATACCAACCTAAAGTTAGAGTCTAGAATGACACTTAGACTCTTGGCTTCTCTAGTAATGATCATTATTTATGTGTATGTGTATGCGTCGATTCAAGCTGAGGGTAGGCTGTCCTGAATTAGGCGAGGGAGGGGGGCTGCTTATTTTTAATGCAATATATATATATATATATATATATATATATATATATATATATATATATATATTGCATATATATATATATATATATATATATATATATATATATATGCAATATATATATATATATATATATATATATATATATATATATATATATATATATCTTGCACCTTGACGAAGTTCTAGTGCAAACTAGAGCGGGTGGGTCGGCTTGCGCGTTTTAATGATTTAAGGAACCGTACCATAGGTTTAACCATAGTGGGAGGGTCCTTATTGAAAAACCAGACTAAGACAAGTCCCTGAAGGAGGGCAGCAGCTCTTTCAGTAGTCATAGTGGCAGAAACCGTGGGGGTTGGTATGGTGCTATGACACACACGACTGCGATGTGGAAGGCAAGAGGAAACCACCACATTATAATCCTCAGAACAGCTAGCAGAAAGCTTATCCCAAATTAATGATGGCGTCTCCTGGGACAAAAAACTCCGGAGGTAAAATAGTCCTCCGTTCGGATCTCCGGGTGAGGACTGTTCCGGGAGACGTGATCGAGTGCAATAATAGTAAGAAGGGTAGCATTTCACGAGTCGGAGCGTGGAATGTCAGAAGCATGAGACAGGCAGGGAAGCTAGAAAATCTGAAGATATAAATGCATAGGTTAGAATTAGATATAGTAGGTATAAGTGAGATGCTCTGGCCGGAAGTAGGAAATTTTTGGAGCGGTGACTATAGGGTAATACACACAGAATCGGTAAATGGAAACGCGGGAGTAGGGATCGTTATGCGGAAGAACGCAGGACAGTGTGTAGATAGCTACCTACAATACAGCGAGAGAGTAATGATGGTTAGGTTAGATTCGAAGCTAGTGGAAACAGTAATAGTGCAAGTATACATGCCTACTTCTAGCCATAGTGAGGAAGAGTTAGAAGCCGTTTATTCGGACATAGAGCAGGTAATAGGATTTGTGAAGGGTCATGAAAATTTAATAATAGTAGGAGATTTTAACGCAGTCGTAGGTGAGGGGAAAGAAGGAGAATTTGTAGGTCCTTATGGATTAGGAAACAGAAACGAGAGTGGTAGCAGACTGATAGAATTCTGTGAGAAGCACAAGATGGTAGTCGCGAACACATTGTTCAAGAATCACGTTAGGAGGCGCTACATATGGAAAATGCCAGGAGGGATAGACAGGTATCAGATAGACTACATTCTGGCTAGGAAGAGATTTAGAAATCAAGTAAAAGACTGTAAGAGTTATCCAGGAGCAGATGTAGACAGCGACCACAACTTGGTAGTCATGAAAGCTAGATTAAAGTTCAAAAATCTGAAAACCCGGAAGGATAAGAAACGTATAAATGTAGACATATTGAGGGAACAGAATATGAAAGATAAGTTCCAGGAGAAAACAGATCAATTAATAAATAAAACGAGTAAGGACGAAATCAAGAACGCAGAAACTGAGTGGGAGGGTATCAAGAATAGTCTAGCTTCCGCGGCTACGGACGTTTTAGGACACGATAAAAGGGAAGCTAGGAAGCCCTGGATAACGGACGAAATCTTAAACTTAATGCAAAAGAGACGAGGCTACAAAAACAGACGAGACGAAGAAGGACTGAAAACTTATAAGTCAATAAAGTGGGAAATCATTAGAAAATGTAGAAAAGCGAAAGAACAATGGATAGAGGATAAATGCAAAGAAGTAGAAGATAAGTTGCAAGTAGGTAAGACCGATGAGGCTTACAAAATAATTAAGAGGAACTTCAGGGATATAGGAACAATAAGTAGAAACGTTAGGAGTCAATCGGGGGACATACTGATCGGAAGAGAGGAGAAAGCGGATAGATGGAAGCAGTACTTAGGAAATTTATACGAGGGTCAGGAATTAGGAGAGATATTAGAGGAAGAATCTAGCATCGATAGGGAAGATGTAGGAAAACCTATATTGAGAGAGGAATTTGAAATAGCACTAAGGGGGCTAAAGAATAATAGAGCGCCGGGTGTAGATAAAATACAGGCGGAAATTTTGAAATGTGTGGGACAGAAAGTAGTAAATAGGATGTTTGAACTTGTAAAATACATATATGAAACGGGCGAGATACCGGAGGATTATAAGAGGAACATTATCGTTACTATACCGAAAAAGAGAGGAGCCGACAAATGCGAGAACTTTAGAACGATTAGCCTAACTTCCCATGCGTCAAAAATCTTAACTAGAATAGTGCAGAAGAGGATGGAAAATAGAGCGGAGGAAATACTAGGAGAAGACCAATTCGGGTTTAGGCGAAATAGGGGAACTCGCGAAGCTATTCTGGCGCTAAGAGTAATGTTAGAGAAAACAATAGAAAAAGGAAAGAACGCTTATATAGGATTTGTAGATTTAGAAAAAGCTTTTGATAACGTAAGATGGGAAAAATGTTCGAGATACTAAAGAGCGCGGGAATGAAGTATAGAGATAGGAGAGTAGTACACAATCTATACAAAGAGCAAACTGCTGTTATAGAAGTAGAAGGGGAAAAAAGGGAAGTAGGTATTAGGAAAGGAGTAAGACAAGGATGTACGCTATCACCACTAATTTTTAATCTGTACATCGAAGAGGCGATTAATGTGGTAAAAGATAGAGTGGATTTCGGGATTAAAGTACAGGGACAGAAACTAAAAATGCTGAGATTCGCGGATGATATAGCAGTATTAGCATCTAGTAAGGAGGAATTAGAATCAGCATTGAACGAAATGGAGGCAGTGTTGACAGAGGAATACGGAATGAGGGTGAATAAAAACAAAACTAAAGTGTTAGTGTGCAGAGGGCGCGAGAGCAGAGCAAAAACGAAAGTACAAATTAATAATGAAAGATTGGAGGAAGTTAAAGACTTCACTTATTTAGGAAGTAAAATAAATTGGGATGGAAGAAGCGATAAAGACATAAAACAAAGAATAGCGCAGGGTCGAGTAGCTTTTAACAAAAAGAAAGCACTTTTATGCTCGGGGGTAATAAACTTAGAAACAAGGAAGAGATTTTTGAAAACATATGTATGGAGCACGGCACTATACGGCTGCGAAACCTGGACGGTAGGGGAAGCAAGTAGGAAGAAATTAGAAGAGATGTGGTGTTACCGAAGAATGATGAAAATACCATGGACTGATAGGGTTAGAAACGAAGAAGTATTGGAGAAAGTCGGCGAGAAAAGAAGTATGTGGAAAAACTTAAAGAAGAGAAGAGATAGAATGGTAGGCCACTTGCTGAGACATGGGGGAATAGTCCGCGATATTTTCGAGGCAGAAATAGGAGTGAAGAAAGGCAGAGGTAGGCCTAGATTAGACTACTGCTCGCAAATAGTAAGGGATGTAGGTTGTAGCACAATTATCGAAATGCGTAGGTTAGCACAAGATAGGAGAAGCTGGAGGTTAGCGTCCAACCAGTCTTAGGACTGATGACCTAATGATGATGAATTAAATATGCGTCTTTAGTTTTCAGTTTATCTTCTGAAGATAAATTTTAAAATAACCATTTTTATTAATTCGAAACTCTACTAAATCGGCGCTGGCTGGGCCTGGGCTGGCTATCGACAGCCCAGGCAGCGGCCGGCCACGGCTTGCGCACTGCCGGCCGGTTGCCGGCGCTTCAGTTTAAATGGAAAAATGTATGATAATATGAATAGAAAATGTTTATCATTCTGGCAAAGGCAAGTGGCAATATAAAACAGGAGTCTACCATCTAAAATATGTAGGGTAGGCTGCGCCTTACAGCCCTAATGGACGCTTCGCCACTGTTCTTTGACCAATTAATAGCATTGATGACTGGAAGGTGTTGATCTTTAGGAAATGATTACTAGCTATATTAGTGAGGGTTTATTCAGATTCAGTAGTTGATTAAAGTCAGTATTAATTTCTTGACATGTATTATCAACTTCAGAAGGTGTAAATGAATAATACAGCCGTGTGTCATCAGAATAGAAGTAATATCTACAATATGTAAGACAGGCTTCAAAATTTAGTGTATGAAGTGTATAATGAAGCGGACCTAAAATCGAGCCTTGAGGGAGTCCATATAACATTTTGACTTTACTCGACTTAACATTAACTACATTATACGTTCACAAATATGCAAATATATAAAAGGGCATGTCTGAGAGTCTTAAACTTTATTTTATTTCTACAAGGAATTAATTCTACTTATCATGTTTTTATTACACCATCGAAGGCTCTAACCCTCTTCTAAGATTAAAAATAAATTAGGATTAAATATATACGGATATGTTCAGTTAACATTAATTTGATATTCTTTAATTGGGAATTATCTCGTCCAGTTTATCCTATACAGTATTTCTCATAATTACTACAGAGTCGTAGCAATTTGTCATTGTACTGATATCTTGTACAATTGTAGCTCGTAAATACATAAACATTAGCATTTTCACAGGCTTCTCGAAATGTTATTGAATTACTGAGAATTACACTAAGTTTACGTTTTCTATTTAGTTTATCTACTAGTTGCTATATGAGTAAATTTATCTACTAGTTGCATCCTTAATTGCGCTTTTCAGAGTCACTGAACTAACCTAGTCAATATTTTGAATGGGTTGATTACGATGGCATTGATTATTATTATTTTCTTTACATAGCTGATAATGAAGATGCAAAATAAAACTTTGTCGTCATACTAAACAAATTTATAAGGCAGTCCTTAATCAATAAGACTGTGAAAATATTCGTCCATCCAATGATGATAATCATATATTATATAAACTACGATTTGATCCCAGATGAACCTGTTTTATTCTGTTTATATAAAAGACGAGAGTGGACAGGAATACATATGCACTCAGGCTATCAAGCTGGTGTCATTACGGTTATCATTATACCGACATTACTGATCCCATTCATCCAGGTATCCTGTATGTATGTACTGTAGAACGATGCTCAATGGTACTCGGCGTACGTCAGACATTTCGGATTAGTGACAGCCTAATATAAATCCATTTTTTATTTAGAGTATAGGACAGTGGCGGTTCGTGGTATCCATATTAGGGTAGGCGATAGCGGCGTATGAGCTTCATCAACCCCTAAAAATAGCGCCGCAGGTTAAAATTTTTAAAATTTTCAAGGTCACGCGTTTTCCTGGTACTTCAGAATTTCAATGATTGAATTTCATTTATACAAAAATATAGACTTTCACAAGGATTTTTTGAACTTAATACCTCTTTGTTATTCGTGAATAATAATAGTTATTGTGGGTGTAAATAAATTGGAATAAACGAAATATATTTATTGAGTATTATACCTATATTATGTAAATTGGGTTGGCAATAATACATTATTTTAGGGCACTTTAGGGTATAGGCCTCCTCCTCCCCTCACAGCCTTCCTTAACCATCGCCATTATTGACTGACAATTACAAAGTGGATACCTACTACTTTTTATAATTTAAATTAATGCGCCTATCTTTAATTAATGAAAATTTGTTAATTATATTTTCCGTGAAGTCATCAGATTTCTGAAGTGTGCTAAATAATTCCTTTTCAATTGAAATAAGTGCAAGCGACGATAAACGTTCATTCTTCATAGAGTTCCGACTATCCGTTTTAATACATTTTAAACAAGAAAAATGTCTTTCAACCGATATACTTGTTGCTAGAATTGTAGCAATTAAAACAATAAGTTTAAAAACCTCTGGAAATATTTTTCGAAATTCATATTCCACAAAATATTTTAACGTTGACTCGATATTTAATGTTTCAAATTGATCATCACAATAGGTACATAACCCAATATCCCCAGTAATGTCACGGCTTATTCACTGTTTGTCGTCTTACCGACATCTGGTTGACGTGTTAGCTATCGATTTTCAGGCGGTGGGATGGAGAACCGAGCTTGGTCTGGTTGTTCTGTTTAGGAATAAAATGATTTAATTCGGCGTAGCGCGGCGCCGTGCGGACTGCGGTGGTATATATAAAGGGCGTTTACGGCACACCGCCGCCGACGGCGATAGATAATTTAATTAGTATAAAGTAGTTATTATTAATTATATTAAATATTTCTGTATTATCAGGGACGTTAACAGTTCATTGTAATTGCGCTGTTATGAGAAATGACATAAAATTTTAAAGGTAGGCGGCACCTACCTTGCCTACCCCGACGAGCCGCCACTGGTATAGGACAGTTCTTTAGAATATGTTCCGCAATTTAGTCATTATCAAAACATACAACTGTCTGTTCCTGTTTCTATTCACAAATTAATACGGGGCGCAGATTTAATTAATAGTTGCCAGTATACTGCAAGGGATATTTTAAACTATTTTTGCTTGTACAGCAACCTCTGATGTTGGCCCACAGATCTTGTGGGGTTTGAGAGTATTGATCATGGAAAATTCAAGGCGTTTTACTGTTTTGCTACTTACAGGTCCAAGCTTACCGGCCAATCTGGTGGTACTATGTATTAAATATACACCCGCCTCCTCATTTTCATATTCCTCTGTGTGTTTCTTCATTTGGCATAAAGTAACGCCCTTTCTGGGCCATGGTATATTCAACTGCTCTACGTTGTAGGCCCGAATTAGTCCTGTTATTGTCAAGAGTCATCAAAGTGGCCTTACTATACATAGAGATATCAACAGATTTTCTTCTAATCCCCTGACTCAAATCAGGAGAAATCAGAAACCTACAAATCAGTAAATCATCAGGTTCCCGCACTACGATATTCTAAGCTAGTTCTTATTACTGTTTATTAAGAATTATCAGATTTAGTCAATTCTCAGATCTCTTGATTACCATTGTAAGAAACAATAACGTTTTACCTTTAAATCTTCCATATTTTTCTTCGTGACAGAGTGATTTCAAGGCCACGATATGTGACACTCCCAAGGTTTTTTAACTTTTAAACCCATTTTAATTTTCTCTAGTAATTTGTAGTTAACATTTTCCTTGCACTATCGATTTATTCATATCTAAAATGGTTCTTTATAACACTTCACTTGTAGTTGCAAATTTATGAGATACGATGTGATCCCAGGAGTATTACCATTAGAAAACGTATGTAAATATGAATATTATCAGTAAAATAATATTAGTCGTTAATGTGTAACACAAGCAAACTTGATGGCAATATTTATCAGTAGTATTATGTTAAAACATTGTTTGCATCAAATCTAACATGATTTTATATAAATATCCTTTATAGAAAAAGTAGGTTTTCGAATCTATATTTTGCATAAATAATGTTATTATTCCACAAGAGGTATTTTATCTACTCACGATACGTGCTGTACAGTATGTCTCCAGTTTTTAAGAAACATCATCAGATTAAAATAAAAGTTTTTTGAAGAACCGTCTCGAACACGTGGTCTCTTATTTTCAAAGCAACATCTGCAGGGACTGTTTTCGACTTCGGCCCTCCGACCATCAACTTCCTAACCCGAATTATAAAATTTCAAACATATTGCGAGAGTACCTTACCCTCGTAGTATGACAGTATCAGTTCCTCAATATTTTTGGCCTATTCACGTAGAACTTACTCTTCAGATAACACCATGAACATAAATTTAAAAGGATTATGTCGGGAGATCTTGGGAGTTATTCTACTTCTTCTCGTCAGCCCATCCATCTTTTGTAAATGTGTCGCTTGAAGATTTTTTAACATTCGCATAATTTGCATAATTTGCATCAATTTTCTGGAACCAAATACGTTCATGAATGAAATAGTGTTCATCGTCATGTGGGAATTAATGTTGTCAATAATTGAAATTATAAAAAATTCAAATGTACGTTACTGTTCGTATTTGCCTCGGAGAAATTTCCACTTTTGTGGTGCAAGCATTTGTCTTTTGTGCGAATGGGTCTCGTGTATCCAATTAGGATTTATATAGTTCCATTTGTCTATTCACATTACTATTACGGTAATGTGTAGTCAGTGGCGGATTAGAGACGGGGGCAGGGGCCTCTGGTCCTGGGGAGGGCCTCCAAATCTCGAGGCATAATTTCAAATCTAAAAACAAGCCAAAATATGTTCAGTGAGTAAGAGGCAGTTTGAAGTTGAAGGCCTCGTACATATGCAAAATATAAATGTTGGTAGGTAAATACTTATCTATTATCAGGACTATTCATATTTAAAAAATGTACACTAGAAATACATCAATTTCTGAGCACACCGGAGGTCTCATTTAGTTTTGCCGCCCCTAGCCTCCGACGGGCTTACTCCGCAACTATATGTAGTTTCGTCTGAAAAAACTATAAAATATAAAAATTTTTGATTATTTATTAGTAATTATGTTCAACCTGTTTCGCTACATTTTCTGTCAACGTCACCACATAGGAGCTCTTGAACTGCTGCATGTATTTTAATCGGAGAGTAAACTCGACGGGGTTTTCTTTCCACCCTCATCGAACAAAGGAGTATACCGTGCTTTAATTTTAAAACTGTACATAGGTTCCACCGTTCGGTCCTTCTCGGAAAATTAGCCACCGCTGAGGCGGGGAGTCCGGCCGTACGCCGGCCGTGATGATCGACGACTTAGATTTCACATTTACCGTCGCATACGTGTTTGGCATTTAGACGAGTGAACTTCGTAGTAATACGTGTAATTTTTAATAGATTATTTTAATTCAAAACTTAGTAATTATGACGTACTCACTTGAGGAAAAAATTGATTTGATATCATGGTCTCTTCAAGGACATTCATTACGTGCAATAAGGGACCTTTTCTCAGTCAAATATGTAAATCGTCCGATCCCTACCTTGAACACAATATCGACAGTAGTGGAAAAGTTTAAGTCAACGGGATGCATTTTAGGTTGTAAATGCCACAAGACACCTAGAATTAACGAGGATGCTGAAATGCAGGAATTAATGGTGTGTGCAATGGTAGAAGAAGATTCAAATATTTCTATCCCAAAAATTTCCGAGGAGACTGGTTTTAGTGTGGGTAAAATTCACAAAATTTTAAAGAAAAATAAATATCATTCCTATAAATACGAAGCCCATCAAGAAATTTTCGATGAAGACCAGTACCGTAGAATGGAATTTAGTAACACGGTAATGGAACGTGTAAATGCGGATGACAATTTTCTTTATAACATCGTGTTCACCGATGAATTCACGTTTCCGTTACATGGTTAGGCACAATCCATCAATTCTACGGTATTGGGCTATTGAAAATCAGTATCGCCTGTTAAATACAAGGACACAATATCCCGAAAAATTGAATGTTTGGACTGGTATTTATGGGAATGATATTATTGGACCATTCTTTATTGATGGAAATTTAAATGGGGAGACTTATTTGAATCTTCTTCAAAACCAAATTGTTCCTGCATTGGCAAACATTAACCCCAATTTTGACAACGTTTGGTTCCAGCACGATGGCTGTCCGGCCCATAACTCAAGAATAGTCATTGACTATTTGAATACGATATTCCCCCAAAGAATTATATCTACGAGAGGCGTAATTCAATGGCCATCAAGATCACCAGACTTGACCCCTAATGATTTTTTCTTATGGAGGTATATTAAATCAAAGGTATACGGGCATCCTCATGAAAGAGCTAATAATTGAAATCAACTGAGGGCTAATATTGAAAATTTATTTCAAACTATTAGCCCTCTTATGCTGACCAACGTACGTTCAGAATTTTACGACAGGTTGGGTTATTGTTTGGCGCAAGACGGAGGCATCTTCGAAAATTTTCTTTAGTTTTTTTTCTTATTCAAGGGGATACTCTTTAAGTTTTAAGAGTTTGTATTTTATTTTTAATTATTTTAAGAGAATCCATTTATTTTTAAACGTTTTATTAGAAGGCACTTTTTTTAATGCAAAACCAATTATAAAAATAATGCAAAAAAGATCATAATTTGCTGTTAAATATGGCCAAGATATTTTTTCTTTAAATACCTTGATCATCTTTTAACAGTAAACCCATCAACATTACTTCCCACGTAAAAGTTTTTCCCCGTTACAAATACGATGTACACTCCCTCACGTGTAGAACGTGACTGTCGTATCGCCGCTAATTATCGACACTGGACAACCTGAAGCAGGGCATACCGTACCGCATCCCCTCCCTACACATTATACGAAATCGACCGATTGACTTGCTGTCTAGTATAAAAATGAAAGAACGGTATATTAAAGTACATATTAAAGTTATTATTGAACTATATTAATTTATGTATGACCTATTGTCTAAATTTAGGCCCCAAAGATGTTTAACTCATAACCGTCAGTCTTTATTAACTTCAACTAAATACAACTGATATAAATATAACGTTTTAATTCCATGACATAAATCATCATCATCAATCAATAACGTTTTATCATCAATCAATAAAACGTGATAACAAAACTAAATCCGGTTTTATCATCCAATTAAAACCGGATTTATACACTCTTTACCGCAACAGTAATATCGGTTAGAACAACTTGGTAATTTTGATTGCTATTACGTAGGTATAAAGAAATCTGACGAATCAAACGATGACTGGATGTCTTTTAACAGGAGAATTGGTTAAAGGAACCGCCCGATTCCTATCCCGTTAATTCTATGAAATGTAACGATTATTTAATCTAATTAAATTGATGACAATAAATCACTAATGAGTTATAACTGTCGTCCTGTTCGCAGCAGAGAAAAAATTATTCATCGCTTGTTTTAAAGATGTTGAACCTAATGTAAAGGATGACGAGTAATTTTCCATGGTTGGGAATGTGCTCGAGTGAAATACAATTTTGAATATGACTGTGTTTTGAAGTATTCCTAGAAAAGTAAAAAGAATCGTCGGAAGCACAACGGGAATTGTTTCACGTTTTCTACACTTTTTTTACCACTGTGATTACAAATGTAGTTATAACTGGAATTATGGTTACCTATTGGAATTATTAATAATACTATTAATTGTATAGATAATGTGAATATACTAACATAGAAACAGATCTATTGATAGTAGGGACGTATAACCTGCATCTGTCAGATCATTTAGCTATACAGGGTCCAGCATAAGTATAAAATAGTGCATGTAATTGTTCGAAATAAAAGTTTCTTGGTGACCCTGAAACTTTTATTTCTGCTATGACTTTGCTGATAAGATAGTCGGCTTTATTTCTTCAAGTAGTAATCTATATCTTTCTTATTATGTTTTGAATTGACATATTATTCTGCGCATGACTGTTCATCAGGTTTCATTAAGAAAACTTTAAAAAGTCACAAAAGTTGTATTTATCTTACAGCATATTGGTTACGTCAAATGTTCTAAATGTCTATTTTCGATGAACAGTCTATCCTCTATATAAAGGGCCATCTTATATTCACACTTCAATACTTCACCTCTCATTGCCCTAATTTCATCACCAATTCGAGGTCTTAGGTCATTTAAATCATTTGGCCGTTCCTTATACACGTTGTCTATTTAGTATTTCTATGTATCTAATAACTAATGTTTGCAGGTAAATCCTACATGATATACAATATATGATAAATAAACGCTATTTGCGTTTTTGCGGATAGACAGGTTACACATAGAGACGAGGACAAATATACAGATGCTCATAAAATTTCTGTATTATTACGAAAAATACAGAAATTAAAAGAAAATCTTCTTTTAATTTCTGTATTTTACGTAATAATACAGAATTTTCTTGAGCATCTGTGTGTATTTATAAATTATACATTATGAAATTATTAGTAGAAATCTTATGAAATAAAGTAGTTATATCGATTTTCTATTAACACTTCCATTAATTTTTCTAATAATATTATTTTTACAGCTGCAACATGTTTGTAAATCAGGGAAACAGAACCAGGACAGGAGAACAGGAGAATGTACACTTGTTATATTTTCAATAAAAATATAGATTTAATGTAATAATTTTAAGTAAATTTTAAACTCTAAAAGGTAATTATATTAATTTATATAACTTTCCATAATAAAATTGGGGCACCTCATGTTAGCAGCTCTCTAGGAAACATATAGGTATATACTGAATTTATATTATGTAAATTCACTGCACAACCCATTTAAAGTTTGAAAACAGTACGCACATATTTTCCATATTTATATATTATTTTCTATATTTACGTCAATATTGTTTACAGTTTGCTTACTTTTAGGAAAGGTGGACATTAAGAAAATCTTGCATTTAAACTAGTGCCATGTTAAGTAAAACAAGGTCATTGCACATCTGCGCAAAATAATAACCATTTGAATAAAATAATTTTAGCTGATATTTTTGTAAAATAAATTCATAGACTGAAAAGGTATACATTATTATTATATTTCACATAGAAGGTTATTTGTTTAATTGGATATACCTCTATATATATGTTAATAGTGTTAATAGTAGATTTACGATATAAATATGGATAGGTAGCAAATAATCTAAAGTATTTAGGTTGGGAAACCGTTCTGGTGGACCATTGTTTGCGACCAATCTGTCATTGTCAACTAAAAGGTGGTCCAACTAAAACGCACGATGTTAATTGTAAATAAAACAAAAAGTTTTCAGAGAATTATCTTAATATTTTTTATTATGATAGAAGGATCTATGACAATTATGTGTGAAACAAAATATCGGCCAAATGCTCGCCACGACTTCGGTGGCATACCTCTATCCGATGGCCCATATTTTCAATGACTCTGAGACATAATTGAGGTTCAATGTCGTTAATGTGCCGAATTATCTCATCCTTTAGCTCTTGAATTGTTCTTGGCTTATCGACGTACACTTTTTCTTTTAAATATCCCCAAAGAAAGAAGTCCAACGGTGTAAAATCACATGATCGTGGCGGCCAATTAACATCGCTATGATGTGAGATAACACGGCCATTGAATTTCTCGCGCAAAAGTGCCATTGTTTCGTTGGCTGTGTGGCAAGTGGCACCATTCTGTTGGAACCACATATCGTCCAGGTCCATATCCTCAATTTCTGGCCACAAGAAGTCCGTTATCATCTCGCGATAGCGAACACCATTCACGGTAACTGCTTGGCCGACCTCATTTTGGAAGAAGTACGGCCTGATGACGCCGCCAGCCCATAAACCGCACCAAACAGTCACTCTTTGTGGATACATTGACTTTTCAACAATCACTCGTGGATTCTCATTTGCCCAAATGCGGCAATTCTGCTTGTTAGCGAATCCACTGCGGTGAAAGTGTGCCTCGTCGCTGAAGATGATTTTCTTTGTAAAGTCACCATTCACTTCTGTCTGTTTAACCAACCATTCGGCGTATTGACGACGTTTGAAATGGTCAGTAGGCTTCAGCTCTTGAGTCAATTGAACCTTGTAAGCGTGTAAATTCAAATATTTATTCAAAATTCGCATCAGTGATGTTCGTGAGATGTTCAATTGTTGGGCACGACGACGAGTCGAGGTTGACGGCTCTTCTGCTACACTATCGCGAACAACAGCAATGTTTTCCACAGAACGAACTGGACGAGCATGCACAGGTGTTTTCACATTTCCTACAGACCCGGTTTGCTGAAATTTGCGCACAATTCTCCCGATTGTGGACACATTTGGTCGATTACGCTGACCAAAAAAGTCACGAAGTGCACGAAATGCATTTTGATTTGAACGCCTATTTTTGTAAAAGGCTTCAACAATCTTAACGCGCTGCTCAATTGTGTACCTCTCCATGGTTGAATTTGTCGAACACTGAAACAATGAAATGTCAAATTAAGTTGGGCAAAAAACTTGACGTTAAGGTGTGACTCACAATTAACATCGTGCATTATGGTTGGACCACCCTTTAGTTGATCGTTCTAAAGCTGTAAAAAAATAGGGTGTCCTATTTAAAATTCGAAAGTTAATACTTTCTATTCACTTTCCGTAATAGTAGAAGTGCTATAAAATATTAACTTTTAACATAAAGAAGTTCTAAGGAACGTATGTCGTAAACCCACCATTAAGAGAGATATAGAGGTTTTTGTCTTTGAAACAAAGCACGCGATATACTACTCATCGTATTTTATATTTGTAATAAACAAGTGTAGTAACATTTTAATATTATATAGATTATATAATTTGAGATAAGGATACCATGAAAATTGGATATGCCTACCTTTCGTCTACTACTAGCTTTTTTAAACATACATATTTAAAATTCTAACATGTGCGTGACTCAATGATGCACTTAATTATCCAGGAACGTAAAGTGAAAATCCTTTACTTTGCAGTATGACGCCACGAAACGATTTGCCCAGAGATCACAGTTTATTTTCTTTGTATCTTACGTCTGGGAAACTAAAAATAACTTTTAATGTCTGTTAGTTTATATTATTTTACATTTTCCCATATTAGAATAAATGCATTAAACATGAATTCAATCATCTTTATATTGTTTATTTGTTTTACTAATTATCATGTATGATATAGATACATAATTTACAATAGTTAAAATGCATTTCTCTTGCTGGAAAAATATAAAGACTTCTTATAAAGACTTCTCAACCTTCAAGGTTATATTTACAAAAAGAAAATAACATTTTCCTTTTATATTCCACGTGATGAATCACTAAATTTTCATGCTATATTTCAAAAGAAATATAGCACGTAATTAACGTATTGTATGTAATTAACGTATTACTTAATGAATTGTATAAAAATATAAAATTTGTAGAGAATACAATTCGGACAGTTTTCCACAAACACCGAAATATTACAATTTTATCGATGCCCATTTCGCCAACCAAGTTGACATCATTGGGAGATGATTAAGACGAACTCCGTTTTAATAACATAATTAATAATTTTAATTCACTGATGGCAAATTGGTTGACGAAATGTGAGTCGAGAACCATGTAATTCGGTGATCATGGAAAATTGATCTCCTGTTTTTGTCGCTGCATCCAAGATTCTAGCCCTTTAAACGACAACTTGTAATGTAATAGGTACTCTCACTGAACTCACATGCGCAAGTACAAAATAGCATTATCTACCTTTTAAGTACGCATTAACCTACTGTCAACGATAATGTGGGTAGTAATATAAATCTTCCGCATTATAGTAAATTGCGGTATGATATCCGCTAAGAGTGCATTTAATATTCAACGTTAGATAGGTCTATGCATTCCTTAAAAACAGAGCAAGATTGCACACGTACACACAGGATAGCACTATGGACATCTACCTACAAAATGGCAAAGCAACTCCCTTTGCGCGGCATGTCCAGTATTTGTAAATGTACATTGTACAATAATTTGCAGTTTTTAAAACCGAGGTTCTATAAAATTAAATTTTATCTCAATCTTTGCGGCGCCCCTGCGTTTAATCAGTTTAAAACATAGACATAAGTGTGGTGGATTTACCGAAATAGAGCTGGCCGATGGAGATATTTCGATTTTATACTATTGGGGTATTTACATAGTCGCTGTAGTACGTTTTTAATGTGTGTACGTTTATTTGTGACATCTCGACTTGTGCTTTTATTTTATTTTAAATATACCTAGAAGTACTTATGTGGCAAATTTCCAGATCTTTCTGAAGCAAAATTAAAGGAAGGCATTTTCGTAGGACCACAAATAAGAAAATTAATGCAGGACCAACAGTTTGAAGAAATAATGACAGAAATTGAAAAAGAATCTTCGATATGCTTTAAAAATGTGACAGAATTTTTTTGAGGAAATTATAAACATCCGCAGTATGAGGAAATTGTCAACAAAATGCTGGATAAGTTTAAGCAACTTGGTTGTAATATGAGTATAAAATTCATTTTCTGCATGCTCATCTAGACTACTTTGCAGAAAATCTTGGTGTTGTTAGTGGGGAGCAAGATGAAAAGTTCCATCAAGACATAAAGGAGATGGAAAGGAGGTACCAGGGTCGATGAGATGTGGCGATGATGGCAGATTACTGCTGGATGCTGAAAAGAGCACATCCAACGAATGATTACACAAGAAAAACTACAAAACGAAGTTTTTTGTTAAGGAGGGAGAGATTTGCAAAGAAAAAAAGAAATTAAAGACTCAAAAATATTTGTATTGTTACGTTTTACTATGATTTTTAAATATAATGTTCATTAAAATGTAATTTTCTCTTTAGTTTTAAATTTATTCCGATTATTCAGTGGATCAAAAACTTTACGTGAGGGATAAAAATGAAATGTAGATATAAAATCAGCGTAAATAACTCACCTATAATCACTTATCAAACCCAAATCAACTTTCAATATGTCAAAATTTGTTGGCCTGTGTAATTTCCAATGAATAGTGTAAAATGTGGTCTCCTCCAAAATATCTAATGCCATTTATTCGATTCCTCATCTTTTCATACTTTAAAATCTTAATTGTACTCACAATCGGTACTAATATTTTTAATTTAGATAAAATTTGATCTAATTTAATAGGTTTTATTCGATGCTGTGGTATTATTAAAGACATCTGCTGCACTGAATTTGGTTGTTAATTTTTTGTCTATTACATTAATAAGACTGTTTGTAACAGTTTTGAGCCCACGAGAAGTTATATCCACTTTTTATACAATACAAATATTTATTAACCGTTTACGGTAACGTTTTGGAATCATCCTTTGGTGATTTGGATGAGTCTTATTTAAAAGAGCATACTTAATTTTGTAGAATGTTATTTCCTGTTGCTCTATTAATCTCTTTATTAACTTTCATTATTAATTAATTATTAGCAGATATAAACTAATTACTCATTAATTTATTTTAGTCTGATTTCGCATAAACCGGATACTTTTATTATAATTGTGAAACACGCTTAAATTCATATCACTATGCTAACGATATTGTTTACAACATGACGTAAAATATCGAAAATGAAGATACTATTTCAAATAATACAATAAAATGGCATTTAACATTTTTGAAAATGTTCTACATAAAAAAAAAACTATTTGAAGTCTTGTACAATAGCCATACTTTCAGTGATCCTGTATAAAAATATATATATGCATGCCCATATAAGTTACTTGTTTGGTTCATTACTTCGTTAAGAAATTAGATCTAGGTCTTTCCTCAAGTTGTGTCTTCCGCGAGAACCAATAAAGGTATCGTCCTACACGATAAAGTAAATTCGATCGTTTTAATTAGAAGGAACATTATTTACCACAAGTAGGCAGCAATTACATTAATAAAAACCAACAGTAGCGAAAGTCTATTTTTTTTATAAAAGCACGGAAATGGTTGTAATAATTTTATATATTGTTGTTAATTATATAGTTAAACGCCAGGAAACGTACTTTACGATTACACCATGACATGCATTTTATGGACATCCTGTTGACATACAAACATGTCCTTAGGAATTTCTAAAATGCATTTCGGCAATTATGTGAACCTTATACTCATAAACAAAGAAAACAAATCATCGCCACTTAGATCGAGATTCTTTCAATATTTTAATTTGTGACTGGACTTTAAAACATCTTGAAACCTACATAAATTATGTCCTATTTGAAATAAAAAATATAAAACATTTTATTAGTATATTTTATGAGTATCTCTCATTTATAAATGAAGATAGGTGAAACACGTTTTTGTTTACAACGACTTTAATTTGACGCTACATTCTAGCCTTTTATCAGAGTTTAGAAGAGAGAGAATAATTTTAAATATAATAATAGATATATCATTAGTATAAAGAATAATATCATCAGAATGCCTGGGTATTTCAAACAGTTTTGAAAACCATAAGAGATAAATAAAATTGTTTGTCATGACTGCACATAAATTGTAGCCAAACCAGTAATTATAGAGGCCTAATTTTGGGGCACATTGTATAATTGTAATATAATCTAAACTAATAAAAAGTTTTTTATAACTATATTGCTACCGGCTTCAGTACAATATACATTCAAATCGTGAAACGTAATATAAACAATTTAATATATAAATAACTAAATTCTATCATCCTATGAATACAATAAAGAAACTTTTCTGTGAAAATTAGTATCAGGTTGCAGTACAATACAGATTATTGAAACACCTTTTTTACTTTGGAATATTTTTGTTTCTCCATTAGAGAAGTTTAGACTACGATAATTACTTATTTACTGAAATATGTATCTGCCACATCTTGTTTACCAAAAATATGTTACTATAAATTTTAATCACGTTTTCTAAGTTTGTGACTTATACCAGATATTATCAGCTGGAGACAATGAACTATTTTGAGCATGCCCTCATCGTTTTTACATAGTGGTTTTATTTCAAGTAAATAAAAAACAAATTATTAACAGAGATTGATATCATGTTTTATCAAAACGTGTTCGTGTGTCGTCGTATCGATTAAATCGTTTTCCTGGTGTAACTGTTTTCCGATCGATTGATTTATTGACATTTGACAGAACCAAGTGAGTCGCCATAGGATGATAACTTTTTTAGAATCTCTATTTTAGATGTTGCCGAACGCTTTTACCTTACAATATATTTGAAATTGGTGGGCTTTATTCAAGTCTTTCTTCATTCATTTCAGTTTTCCATGGTTAGCAATTTGATGGTTAAACGCCAATGACTCATTTAGTTTGTATGTTCAAGTGATTTTATAAAATAAAATTAACAACCTTCTCCATTGCTTTATATGGTGGAAATTATCTGGAAGTTATTTGTTCATTTCGTTAGCTGTACATGTGCCAATTTTGTATGGTTGAGATCTTTCTTTCCCTTTCAGTAGAATACTGGAATGGGTTGGAACCTTTTGTGTGAAGATAACACTGACGTAGTTTTCCACAAAACACCAAAACACTATACACTATACTCGACGCGCGTTTCGTCAACAAAGTTGGCATCATCTGAAGATGTTTAAAACTAGTCTTATGTTGATAATGTATCCTATTTATACCTAAATTATTATTGCGGCTCAGTGAACCCTGACCATCACGGTTACAGCCTAATGAGCCGTGAGTAACTAACCAATAAAGCGGGCTATGAAGAATAGTGACAGAGGGCCTATCTGTCACTATTCACACTATTTCTATATTTTTAATGTATAAACTTTCAAATGCATCTAGATGTCTAGTATTTGTTATATACCTAATTAATCTTAAGCTGCTAATATTTATCTTATGGTTGTTCTCAAAGGCATGTTGAGTAACACTGAACTTATATGTTCTACTATATATAAAATGCGCCATGTGCTCTTTGAACTTGGTTTGAATAGATCGTCTGGTCTATCCAACATACTTTTGATTACGGTCGTTACAACTGATTTCGTAAATCCCCCAACCTGTCGTTTGTGTTAATTTTGTCTGTTGGATTGCCTGAAAGTTGTTTTGATTTATATCTCGATGGATGAAGTACCGTCATCTCTATATCTTCCGTCTACCGTCGTTAATACCACGGGTGAATCGAGGACCGTAAGGAATAAATAAATTTTTTTTGGATGTTCCCTTTCGGTTTGAAAGGTCAAGGAATTGCGAAGTGTTTCTTTAAATTTACGTTTCCTAATCATTTTTTTCAGCTATATCAATAGAATATCCATTACCCTCAGCTATATCCTTGATTAGCGCTTTTTCTTTTTCTAATCTATTTTTATTGACAAGGAAGCTTAGTAGGCGATGGATTAGAAAAATGAGGTTTGCTATTTTGTGTTGAACACAGTGGTGGGAATAATTAGAGATATATCTGAGAGTACTGGTACTGGTGTCTTTTCTGAATATATCAAATTCTAACTTACTTTCTTTATTTCTAATAACTAGTACATTTGGAATGATATCTGCTCATTGGTTTCAACTTCATATGCGAATTTTACTGAAGCGAGACAGTTATTTAATTTGGAAACGAAGTTATTGATGTTCATGACTTCTGTGTCAAATACTGCGAATGCATCATCTGCGTACCTAAGCCCTAGGAAGGAAAGGAAACCATATGGAAGTACTGCCATTCCTCTTTTGCTTCTGTTTTAGATCTGTTCATGAAGAGACTGGCAATGAAAGGTGACAAAGAGTTACCTATGGCTGCCCCTTCAGGTTGTTCAAAAAAAACCGTTATTAAATTGGATACAATTCTGTTTCATGCAAATTCTAGTGAGTTCAATATATCCTTTTACTATATCTGGACCAAGATTATTAGATTCGAGTAAATCCATAAGGTAGTCCAAATTGTCTGGTATCGTAACACTTGGAAACAATGAGCATGCATCAAAGGAGAACAAAACTTGCAACTGAATATCTTTAAGATTATTAATGAAATCATTGAAATTAATCACTGAGAAACTGGGTGGTGCAATAGGTAAACTTTCGAACTCCTCTGTTAACCATTTCGATAGGTGGTAAATCGGCGATGAAATGTATTTCATTTTGATATCCAGATGTATTTGGATTTTTATTAACAATTATTTTTGTAGTTAGAACATTTCGTCCTTACTAAAAATACGAATTATAATTTAAACAGTGTGAATGTAATAGTAATGTAATCAGGAATGTACCTAATTATAATAGTTATTTACATGCAATGTGCTCTAGCCCACGTGTGATGTACAACATTTTATCTACGACCGCTTGGATAAGAAAAAGAAATTAAAAACCGTTTTTTTACAAAAAATTCATTTGACATTTAAATAATTATGACATGCGTTAAAAGTCACTTAAACATTTTCATACTAAATCAAAGTAACACGATGCATGAAATTTGTTAAAACCATAGTAACAATCCAGCTGTTTTAAATAACGCTTAGTTTTGTGGGTTTCTCATCGCGTTGTGCGTTATCTACGTCGAAAATCTTACTAAAATCTGGCTAAAATAGCAGAAAGCATAATGAGTGATTCAGACAGTCTTCCCTCAGACATAGAAGAAGCTGTGTCGTATCTATGTTACTGCCGGAAAAATCAAGATTGAAGTATGGAAAAGCTTATGAGCGGTTCATTAAATGGTGTGATGGTAAGAAAGTAAAAACTCAAACTAACGAGAAAGTTTTGCTAGCATACTTTAATTATCTATCGAAAAACTACAGATCTTCTAGCCTTTGGGCTTTTTATTAGATGTTGAGGGCAAGAATTTCTATGAAAAATAAAGTGAATATCAGCAAATACAGTCAACTAGTTGCGTTTTTAAAAAGGCTATCGGAGGGGTACCGACCTAAAAAGTCGAACATGTTTACGAAAGATGAGATAGGGAGGTTCCTGAAAGATGCCGACGATGAACAATTTTTTCTTGTTAAGGTAAGATATGCTTAAAATATTTATCTAATCAGCCAAAATAAAAGAATCTAAAAATCTTGGTCTAATTTGATTTTTGTTACTTTGTTAACAAAACTGAGAAACTAAATGAAACTGACATGACATAACATAAAAATAAGAAAAGGAGAGCTCACTAAATTGCTTTTGGAGAACGTTAAGGATGAAGGGTCGGTTCTTCATATAAAGATCCCAAATACCTAAACGAAAATTTCTCGAGAATTTTTTGTGACATCTAGTGACATCCAAGGAATTAATATGGTGGAATTAATTCGAAAATATTTGGCTTTATGTCCTTAGCATACTGACCATGAAAGATTTTTCGTTAGATATAGCAAAGGGTCCTGTGTAAAACAGACTATTGGCATCAATACGTTTGGCAGTATGCCAAAAACCATTGCTATATATTTGAATTTATCACATCCTGTAGAGTACACTGGTCACTGTTTCAGGCGTTCCTCTACTTCCATGCTTGCAGATTCAGGAGCAGACCTTTTAACTGTAAAGCGCCACGGAGGTTGGAAATCTAACACAGTTGCTGAAGGATACATTGATACGTCGAAGGAAAATAAAAAGAAAGTAGCAATGAAGATTCTTGGAGAATACGAAGTCTCAACAAGTAGTTGTTACATAAATAATTCAACGTTAATTAAAGCAATAACAAAACGGTGCAATTAACCATATCAGCTGGTATAAATCTGTCAAAATGCAAAAAATGTGTCATGAATATTTATAATAACAAATAATTATTGTATTGTTTCTAGTTTCAATAAATGTTTACTTCTTCGTTTATATTTCTTGAAAATCAAAATGAGTTATATAATGAGTTCCTTACATAACGGCGATGTAATAGAAACCATTACATAACTCAAAATAGTTCAACGAACCTCATATTACAGCACGGTCGTAGATAAAATTTATTATGTAATAACTGGGTACATTCTTGATCAAAATAATATGATATTATACACCTACCATTAATAAATGCATAATACGAATGGCAAATACAAAATATCCCTTAATACCTACCCAATGAAATTCTGTAACGAACTGATCAAAATTTAAAATATCTTTCGGACATTTAATATCTATTAGTTTTAATAAACTTGACCATTATAATGACTATGTTTGTTTCTTAGGATAGACAACCCATTTAGGCATAAGTTGATTATTCAGAAATCATAAATAAACGTATTGTTTCAGATTTTAACAATTGTTACTAATTCCTCTTATTGGGATTTAGTTCTCGCAGGAAATAATAATTTGGTAATATTATTAGTAAAATTTATATATTATTATTACTATTATTATTAACTAATAAGGAGACAACAAATAAGAAATGACAGATACAAGATGTGCATTTATATTAATTTGTTTACTTCATCGTCGCAAAGCACAAATAGGTTAGATACATATACATAATATTTATTCGGTGAAACCATCCAGCGATTCAGGGATTGTAAATGCGATATAAAATGGACTATATTGTGGTGTATTTATATTAGCTTTATACAGGGGCGGCTGGTGTATAGGTGCTGCAGAGCTGCAGAACTGCCAAAAAAATTAGATATTTGTATATTTTCGCGACATAATAATTACTAAAATTTATTAATAAAATAATTTGGTTAGTTGGTGCAGCTAACCAAATTATTGCGTTAAAGTCGCATTCTACCCGCCGTCCTCTATTGAGTAGTAGACCAGATGGATTATCTGTGTTTCTACGCGAGCGCGTCGCGGTACATTAAACTGGGCCACACGAGGTAGTTCAGCAGCACGGCTCGGCACACCCGTCCTCCCCCTCAACTCCCTCGACAATCCACACTTGACGCTCGTAAATGCGCGAATTTACACGGTCGATGAGCTGTATTTTTTCCAGCTAAGGCAACATCAGTGAATGTTTACTCCTTCCTACTCGGGCGGGCGTAAACCGTACCTATTTCGTATTTCGTATTAATTTGAGATTTTAAATACTGTTTTGTGAATTTGTGCAGTGATTTATTGTACTAATTATTAATATTTATATATTGTGATAGTAACAATGGATTTAGTTGATGTGAAGCGATTTTTTAAATACTCTTACGAAGAAAAATTGATTTAAAAAACAATGGTAGGCCATTGCCTGATATTATTATTGAGACTGCAGGTGTTAGCCGCGGAAAAGCATAAAAACGTCAATTTAATAGAGACATTTATTCGAAGAACAATTGGATTTGTGGGTGCAACAAAAAAAAAATGCGTTATTTTGTTTTCCTTGTTTACTTTTTGGCGGTGATAAAGCATGGACGGAGGTAGGGGTGACAGATTTGGTGCACTTAAGCCATCCACATAATACAATGGAATTAGCTTTATTAGGAACAACTAATATTAAAGCGCAGCTAGATTCAGCTTATTGGATAAATGTGCAAAAGCATAATGATAAAGTTTATAAAGTTTTGTGGGGCCTTTGAACTGACGCTGCGAGGACATGACGAAGATGAAACCTCTCAAAACCCGGGGATATTTCGTGGTTTGATAAATTTTTCTTCTGAGCTTGATGTAACTTTAAGCGAGCATCTACAAAATGCTTCAGTATTTAAAGGAACCTCTAAAGAAATACAAAATGATCTTTTAGACTGTATATTAAAAGTATGTCATGAAGAAATAATTAAAGAAATTAACAAACCTTCATTTTTGACAGTTATGGCAGACGAAACAACTGATGTATCTGAAAAAACTCAGTTAGTGGTAGTTTTAAGATATATTCTCGATGGTGAACCGATTGTACGTTTTTAGACATACCTGAAACCTACAAAATGTGACGCTAAAACTCTTTCGGAAAATATTTTAAGTGTTATAGACCGTCTAGTAGAAAATTCACCTTACAAGCCTTTTCTCTTAACCAAAGAATATGACGGCAAACATGAATGTTCTTCAAAAAGGTATTAAATTCCAAAAATTTTTCTTGTAAAAGTCTATATTTTTGTATAAACGGATTTTACATAAAAATTCTGAAGTATCAGGAAAACGCGTGGCTTTGAAAATTTTAAAAATGTTCACAGCGCCAGTAGTTTGGATACGTTTGAAATTTGCACACGGGCGGCCAATACCCTAGGATCGGCCCTGTGCAGAACACCCGTTTCATTTCATCACGAGCCGCCACTGGCTTTATACTTAAAATGTATAAAATTTTACAATTATAATGATGTAAAATTTTACCGATTACATTAGTATTAAGTTTTGTACCAGAAATATTAAAAATTGTCGCCATTTTCACACCATTAAAAGTGATAACTTTTAATTAGGCTTATTTTTCTGTACTCTGCGAATTATAGAAAATGCCTTATCAACTTCTTATTTGGTAGTGACCAAATATTCACAACAAATTATTTCTAAATACAATTAAATGGCAACATGTCCGTTCCTGCTAAATTATTCATTGAGAAATAATAAAATGCGTTGTAAAGTATTTATAGAGGTTTTCGAAAATTAATCACAACGAAAATAACTATTGGGTGCGTGTTTATACTATTTGAACTAATTTCAGTTAAAATAGCTGAAAAATTATGTAAACCGTTATAAATAATTTTGCATTCGTCTAGTTCCACTAATAGCGTTGCAGCGTGATGGGATATTATCACTTTTACGATTATTTATATGCATTCAGGAATACAGCTGGTATAAAACAAACATTTAATAATGTATATCCGCATGACAGTGTGACTCTCAAATTCTATATACATATCTCGAACTTGGAATTCGTAAAAATTAAATAACTTATTTATATTTCTTCGTGAAGTCGATTTCGCACACTCGTCGACTTATGTGTAAACTTTTCTTAAAGCTTCTATTAGTTTATGGCAGTGGATTTATTAGGGTCACAGTAAATAGTTTCCTTCCCTTAAAAATCTACTTATTATGGGAAAGGTCGGCTGCATTTATCTCGCAATCCTATCTTAATGTTAGGAACTAACTTTTAACTTGCCTTAACTTTGTATTTTTTAATAATAGCCAGCCTGTTTCAGCATATTTGATGAACAAAAAGTGACACAAAAGCCACCCCCATCGCGTCACAACCAGATGTTAGGGACACGCTATAAAACAGAAAACCGAAAGCAGATCGCGGACCAATATGCATTGCTACACACACTGTAAGGGAGTGTGTGTAGCTTAGTACGTGTGTACGTAACTTAGGCATTAGTCAGTTTTTATCATTATACAGAACGTTTTCTTTAAAGTGCTCCCGTTGTTGCTTATTTTTAATAAATCTATGTATCGAAGTAAACACCAATGTTTATTACACAACCCTTAAGGGAATAACAACAGATGTGGTACAGCAGTACGCCTTAGTGATATGAAACAAGATCACAATTAAAAACAACTTTATTATATTTTATTTAACTTTATTGCTTATCATGATACAAAAAATTATGTAGCAAGAGTTGGTGATAATAATTAACAGAGAGAATGAAGGAAAAACAAAACAGTAGTTATAATGCAAAATTTCGTTACAGAACACAATACTGGAGTAGGTTGGAACCTTTGTTGTGAAGATAACACTTAGTTAGTTTTCCACAAAACACCAAAACACTATTAATACTATATTATAGTGCTTTGGTGTTTTGCGCAAAACTGAGTCAGTGTTATCTTCACACCAAAGGTTGCAACCTACTTCAGTATTAAGATGGTTTCACGGTCAATTGAACTGAATCTCTGTCATAAGTTTAGTGCTAAGATTAGATTAATAGGAGCAGATATTTGGTTTTTAAAAGCCTGCAAACGTCGGTCAGTGTTTCCAAATTTTATTCGCATTAAAATTTTATCTTCACGCACCTCAAATTAGATCGAAAAATTTGCGAAACAAAAATGGATAGACTATAATAAATCAAGTATATGTATAGTAAACAAAGTATGCTGGAATTACAAGCATATGAACTTTACAAAAAGCTTACCCATAAGTTAAATAATTTAGAACATGAACAGTGGTGTGAATTTCAGAGGAACATGTTTCTATCAATTAACACAACATTTATTAAGAAAATGTTGATAGTGTTTTGGTGTTCTGTGGAAAACTAAGTAAGTGTTACAGAACATCAACATAATAGACCAGAGAATATGCCTTTATATACATATGTATAATGATGCTATATATACACCGTTATAAACAAAAAAATTAAACAAAATTCCAGTAATAGAAGAAAGGAAAGTTGGAGTTAGTAAATAAAACACTTGGTAGGTTTCACAAAAATTGCAAACTATACTTTTAATAATTGTTTCAGCTTTTATGACATTCTCGAAAAAAAAAAAGAGAAGAAAAATCATCTTAAAACATTTCTGTTTGGTTCCAAATGAAAAAGATAAAAAACAATATCACTACGTAAACCGGGGTTACTTTACCTACTTTTAAATTTCAAGTAAAAAATTCGTGTACTTCTCTATCGGTTGGAGAGGGGGAAAATTTTTTAGGATCGGGGGAGGGCTTGTAGAATTAATTCATCATGTTAAAATATATTTCCGTTGCTTTCTCTTTCTGTAAAAATTCAAAAACCTGGTGGGCAAACTTACCTGGACAAGAGGGGCAACTCTGCCCACAAGAGAGGCAACTTTGGTTTTCTATTGAAAACTGCCTTCAAAGTCTCTTCTTGGCAATATTACCTTTGTAGGGGGTAAACTAATCCAAGACGAACATGAGAACAGTTAATTCAAAATTTATTTTGCCACCTCTAAAGTAATAAATTTCTTGAGATAAGTTTCGTCGTAGATCACGTACAGTGGCCCGTTCTCGAGATATATTTTGACATTTTCTGACTGTTATCTCATCTCTGTGGCATTGAATGAATGAGCTGTACTAATCTTCTCCTGGCAGGTTACCGCCTTTAAAATTCCTAACACCCCGGCCACATCTCATCAAGTAGTCTCTCACGATTAGTATAACTTCCAAAACACCTAAAGTATCCCCCAGTCAGCACATACAAGAATTTGGTGGGAATCTTAGGCTCCTCAGCTGGAGAAAGTACAGTTGGGTGACCAACATACTCTGTGTGCTTTCCTGTGAATTTTTTGCCAATGGTCTTTCTTGGGATGTTGAACTTTGATGCAGCTTGCCTTATTAACATCTCTCCGTTGGCAACAGCACTCAGAGCTTCTTCAAGATCCTATTAAGAATAATCCTTGTATTGACTTCGCCCCAACTTCGGATTGTATTTTCGTGACATTATTCTGAAATAAAGAGTTAGGTAGGTATCAATCTTTAGGTAAATAGGTCAATCAAAATTTAGATAGGTTTATCAATATTGTACTGTGTGCTGTGTTTTACACCTTCCCCTAATAACCCCGCATACTATTACAGGGTGGGAGGAAGGTATACTACCCAACTATACAGTATACTCAGCTCATTGAGAGCTGGGCAAGATAACCCCAATTTGCCTACAGATCATGGGGTAACATTGTCCATCAAACCAACCACATGAAAATGAAGGTATAGAAATTCCCCTCATATTGCTCTAATCGTTATTATATGCGACACAAACAGAAATAATTTAAAAAACTTACCAGCTTTCGTTATTGGCTGCTCTCTGATGAAAGTTGCTTAGGTACTCCAATTATCTATCTTGGAGTCCTCTTATACAGCTCAAAGTTGCACACTGATAAACTAGCACAAAAACTTAAGGGCCACCATTGCCAACATCACAACTAGTAGTCTTGATTATTTGCTGCGCATCCAGCGACCATTCAAGTAATTAATGTTTGGTGCTCAAACTTTTTTTTCAAAAATAGGTAAAGTTACCCCGGTGGGCAAAGTAACCCCAGTTGGCGGTATATAAACTTTACTTCAAATGTTAGTAATAAAATATATAATAGATTAAGAAAACACAATTTAAAACCTATTTGTGCAAATAAAAATAATTTATTCTCTTTATTAGTAAATAATAAATTAGAAAAAGTTGACAAAACACAAGAAAGTGGCGTTTATGAAATAAGATGTAATGATTGTAACGCTAGTTATATCGGCCAATCAGATCGTTTTAGAAAAAGGCATTATGATGAATACAAAAAATCTATTTTAAATAATAAGAAATGCACTGGTTTTGCAAAGTATTGTATAACAAACAATCATTTTCCGGACTACCAAAAAATGAAAATTTTACACAATGAACGTAAAGGCAAAAGATCACATTTATTAGAAGTATTAGAAATAAAAAAGCAATGTTTAATAAAAAAGTAATAACCAATGACCAAACAGATTTTGGAATTTAACCAATAATAAAAGCAACCATAGTATAAAATCACCAGATGTTGTTACCTATATATATATATATATATATATATATATATATATATATATATATATATATATATATATATATATATATATATAGACTGAATTTTACACTTATTGGGTTTAGTAAAAGTTTGTTACTCTTTGAGAATGAAATACATTGTTGTACATTCCTATTGTAAGCTCCTGTTGTAAGTTCCTATAGAACTTGGCACCCGTTCAAATCTCGACTTTTTTATTGGCGAAGCCGACAACCCCGAATGTCACGCGTCGTTTGTATCGAAATTGCCCCCCTTATTACATTTATGTTTTTTGTGAGATATCATTAATTTTTGAAAAGTTTTAATCTTTTTGCACGCTCAAAGAGGCTGTGAGTAGTAGAGCAAAGGGGCTATCAGACCACCCTCGGATTTGTCCGCGGACATTTGATGCGGATGGCATGTGGTCATTGTTGATCTGAAGAACTCTTGGCGCAGGTATAAAACAGGTCTGTACAGGTATAAAACAGGTGTGTATCGGTTTAAAACAGGTATGGTGGTATTAGGAAAAAAACATGATGTCATTAAACAGGTTACCATACCTGTTTTAAACCGATACACACCTGTTTTATACCTGTACAGACCTGTTTTATACCTGCGCCAAGAGTTCTTCAGATCAACAATGACCACATGCCATCCGCATCAAATGTCCGCGGACAAATCCGAGGGTGGTCTGATAGCCCCTTTGCTATACTACTGCTGTGCTTTATTATCGGTCAAAAAACATGGGAGATGCCCGTCTTAAATCATCTCTAATAACGTTATAATGCACTTATATAGCATAAAAACACACTGTTTTAAAGAGGACACTTCAATAAACAAATTACAGACTTAAAACTAATTGATTGATACTTAGTAGGTACTTGAAACTAACAGCACCAATAACTTTGTCGACGCCGAATATCGATAATTCGCGGTTTTATCGATAATTTCAAGTTTCTACGTCACCTAGAAGTGGTTTAGGTTTTTGATAAGTTAATCAGTCAGTGAGTGATAAAAATAGCACTTTTCAGACCTTAATAACTCGAGAACTATAATAGGTATTAGTACCTATTATAGTATAATAGGTAGTAACTAAAGTATACATGCAAGAATATTTTGTTATTTTATAGTCCTAGGTACATTATCAATATATATTCCACGCTCACATAAATAAAGCATAATTTTTTATTTAATAATATTCTACATCAATATGCAGCAAATAATAAATTTTATAATACATTTATTAACTGGTAATTGCAATTTTATACTATATTTATTATTTGTTATACATTTTAAAATCAAATTAGATATAACAGTTTGATTGAAGATTTATTTTATAATAACTTATTGACTTACGAACGTCATGAAGTTATCATTGAAATAAATAACTAAAATTAGAGACAAATAAACATACATTAATCTGTATGTATATGTGGAAGTTATCTATAACTAAACGAGGAAAACATTCGTAGACTCCAGATAGGACTGAAAGTTGTTATCGATGTTTCGTCGTCCATTGTAAACAACCTCTTGGGGGCTGATTTGTAAATAATTGCTGGATTAATTGTAAGACCGGTGTGTAATTCTGAACGAGGAAGAAGTCACTTACAATGGATTGGTAACAAATGCTAGTTTGACGTGGGATTTAATCGAAAACCAAAAAATTAACCCATGGAAGCTTCCATGAAGATTTTACGAAAAAGAGAGTGTTCTGGATAAAGAGAATGTAATATTATATACGTATTGGAAATAATATAAAAAAATGTAAAATAAAGTACTGGAATAATAAATATATATATAAAAGTATTAGAACAGATCAATTAATAAATAAAGCGAGTAATGATGAAATCAAGAACGCAGAAACTGAGTGGGAGGGTATCAAGAATAGTCTAGATTCCGCGGCTACGGACGTTTTAGGACACGAGAGAAGGGAAGCTAGGAAGCCCTGGATAACGGACGAAATCTTAAACTTAATACAAAAGAGATGAGGCTACAAAAACAGACGAGACGAGGAAGGACTGAAAACTTATAAGCCAATAAAGTGGGAAATCATTAGAAAGTGTAGAAAAGCGAAAGAACAATGGATAGAGGATAAATGCAAAGAAGTAGAAGATAAGCTCCAAGTCGGTAAGACCAATGAGGCTTACAAAATGATTAAAAGGAACTTCAGGGATATAGGACCAATAAGTAGAAACGTTAGGAGTCAATCGGGGGACATACTGATCGGAAAAGAGGAGAAAGCGGATAGATGGAAGCAGTACTTAGGAAATTTATACGAGGGTCAGAAATTAGGAGAGATATTAGAGGAAGAATCTAACATCAATAGGGAAGATGTAGGAAAACCTATATTGAAAGAGGAATTTGAAATAGCACTAAGGGGGCTAAAAACAATAAAGCGCCGGGTGTAGATAAAATACAGGCGGAAATTTTAAAATGTGCGGGACAGAAAGTAGTAAATAGGATGTTTGAACTGGTAAAATACATATACGAAACGGGCGAGATGCCGGAGGATTATAAGAGGAACATTATCGTTACTATACCGAAAAAGAGAGGAGCCGACAAATGCGAGAACTTTAGAACGATTAGCCTAACTTCCCACGTGTCAAAAATCTTAACTAGAATAGTGCAGAAGAGGATGGAAAATGGAGCGGAGGAAATACTAGGAGAAGACCAATTCGGGTTTAAGCGAAATAGGGGAATTCGCGAAGCTATTCTGGCGCTAAGAGTGATGTTAGAGAAAACAATAGAAAAAGGAAAGAACGCTTATATAGAATTTGTAGATTTAGAAAAAGCTTCTGATAATGTAAGATGGGAAAAAATGTTCGAGATACTAAAGAGCGCGGGAATGAAGTATAGGGATAGGAGAGTAGTATACAATCTATACAAAGAACAAATTGCTGTTATAGAAGTAGAAGGGGAAAGAAGGGAAGTAGGTATTAGGAAAGGAGTAAGACAAGGATGTACGCTATCACCACTAATTTTTAATCTGTACATCGAAGAGGCGATTAATGTGGTAAAAGATAGAGTGGATTTCGGGATTAAAGTACAGGGATAGAAACTAAAAATGCTGAGATTCGCGGATGATATAGCAGTATTAGCATCTAGTAAAGAGGAATTAGAATCAGCGTTGAACGAAAAGGAGGCAGTGTTGATAGAGGGATATGGAATGAGGGTGAATAAAAACAAAACCAAAGTGTTAGTGTGTAGAGGGCGCGAGAGCAGAGCAAAAATGAAAGTACAAATCAATAATGAAAGATTGGAGGAAGTTAAAGACTTCACTTATTTAGGAAGTAAAACAAATTGGGATGGAAGAAGCGATAAAGATATAAAACAAAGAATAGCGCAGGTTCGAGTAGCTTTTAACAAAAAGAAAGCACTTTTATGCTCGGGGGTAATAAACTTAGAAACAAGGAAGAGATTTTTGAAAACGTATGTATGGAGCACGGCACTATACGGTTGCGAAACCTGGACGGTAGGGGAAGCAAGTAGGAAGAAATTAGAAGCTTTTGAGATGTGGTGTTACCGAAGAATGATGAAAATACCGTGGACTGATAGGGTTAGAAACGAAGAAGTTTTAGAGAAAGTCGGCGAGAAAAGAAGTATGTGGAAAAACATAAAGAAGAGAAGAGATGGAATGGTAGGCCACTTGGTGAGAGATGGGGGAATAGTCCGCGATATTTTGGAGGTAGAAATAGGAGTGAAGAAAGGCAGAGGTAGGACTAATTTATACTATTGCTCGCAAATAGTAAGGGATGTGGGTTGTAGCACAATTAGCGAAATGCGTAGGTTAACACAAGATAGGAGAAGCTGGAGGTTAGCGTCCAACCAGTCTTAGGACTGATGACCTCATAATGATGAAAAGTATTAGAACTAAAAAATATATTTAATGAGTGACTTTATAGCATCGATATAAAATAGCAAATGTGATAGTCACTGTGTGACAAGGTGTTGTTATGCAACCCTAATTGTAGATATTTGGGTAATTATTTATTAAAATATTTAAAGTCACTGTTTGTAACTCGTATATCGTAACATTTCAAGAACATATTTGTATAATTTGCAAAAATTTGAACTGTTGGAGATTGATTTACACTTGCATTATGCAAAGCTACAAAAAGACTTGGTGAGGAAAAAATATGGAGCAAACACAATGGGGTTGGAAGAAAAGTAAAATTTTATTACCTGTTCTTACCACCGCGGCACCGAGGTAATCAATAACCGAGTTCCATTCTTTAACTTCTATCCAACAGCTCCAAATAAGCTGCAGAAAGCGGTGCGACTATATCACAGTTTGATTGCGCTGCTCAACTATGTTGTTCAACAACTACCATGGACAAGGATACTTAAATTTGGTAGTCAAAAAGAAGATGAGCCCTATCTATCAATAAAACCAAAGGAGATGTTAGTGGAATAGTCCTAAAGGTGAAATTAACTGCTTAAAGAAAACGTATCAAGAGCTCTTTACTTCATATGTGCTGTGAACTAGCTCAAATGATGAAATGCATGTTTCTGAGTAACAACAGAAAGAACAAAATGAAAATATTAAAAAATTGTAAGACTTACATCTTCTATAGGAGATTTCGCTTTCTTCTGTGTAGAATTTAATGACAAATACTGTCTCTGGTGTCTTCTTTTGGCAACGACGGATGGTTTGTATGAAAAATAAAGCCCCCGCTGGCGGTGTTTTTTGCAACATAAGGGATATTTCATCCACCGATCATGTGGATCTTCGTTTCTGCCCGAACTAAGAGTTCACATCCAAAATATAATTTCTTTGCAATTAATTGTTCAAAAAAATCCAATTTTCATGTACTGTACATGTCGAAGATCATTTTCCACGCTTGGAAAATACAATTTTTGGTATTTTGACTGTGGATAAATGAACAGTTCCAACGAATTTTATACTTTTCTAGTTAAACTCAATAAATGAATAAGGTTTTATTGAACATGATTCTTCGTAACTCATAAGTAAAAATTACTTTCTTACCCCTCACGAAAAAAAATCAGTTACTATACTTGCTTTCCTTTATTTCTTTGGCTCTGTAATATGACATATTTGATTTATCAAAATCTGTCATGCAGCATAGCCTACGGATTTTCTAATATTTGAGCCTAACAAATAATATAAAAGGTGGTCCAACCAAAACGCACGATGTTAATTGTAAATAAAACAAAAAGTTTTCAGATAATTATCTTAATATTTTTTATTATGATAGAAGGATCTATGACAATAATGTGTGAGACAAAATATCGGCCAAATGCTCGCCACGGCTTCGGTGGCATATCTCTATCCGATGGTCCATATTTTCAATGACTCTGAGACATAATTGAGGTTCAATGTCGTGAATGTGCCGAATTATCTCATCCTTTAGCTCTTGAATTGTTCTTGGCTTATTGACGTACATTTTTTCTTTTAAATATCCCCAAAGAAAGAAGTTCAACGGTGTCAAATCACATGATCATGGCGGCCAATTAACATCGCCATGACGTGAGATAACACGGCCATTGAATTTCTCGCGCAAAAGTGCCATTGTTTCGTTGGCTGTGTGGCAAGTGGCACCATCATGTTGGAACCACATATCGTTCAGTTCCATATCCTCAATTTTTGGCCACAAGAAGTCCGTTATCATCTCGCGATAGCGAACGCCATTCACGGTAACTGCTTGGCCGACCTCATTTTCGAAGAAGTACGGCCCGATGACGCCGCCAGCCCATAAACCGCACCAAACAGTCACTCTTTGTGGATGCATCGGCTTTTCAACAATCACTCGTGGATTCTCATTTGCCCAAATGCGGCAATTCTGCTTGTTAACGATTCCACTGAGGTGAAAGTGTGCCTCATCGCTGAAGATGATTTTCTTTGTAAAGTCACCATTCACTTCTGTGTGTTCAACCAACCATTCGGCGTATTGACAATGCTTGAAATGGTCAGTAGGCTTCAGCTCTTGAGTCAATTGAACCTTGTAAGCGTGTAAATTCAAATCTTTATTCAAAATTCGCATCAGTGATATTCGTGAGATGTTCAATTGTTGGGCACGACGACGAGTCGAGGTTGACGGCTCTTCTGCTACACTATCGCGAACAACAGCAATGTTTTCCGCAGAACGAACTGGGCGAGCATGCACAGGTGTTTTCACATTTCCTACAGACTCGGTTTGCCGAAATTTGCGCACAATTCTCCCGATTGTGGACACATTTGGTCGATTATGCTGACCAAAAAAGTCAAGAAGTGCACAAAATGCATTTTGATTTGAACGCCCATTTTCGTAAAAGGCTTCAACAATCTTAACGCGCTGCTCAATTGTGTACCTCTCCATGGTTGAATTTGTCACACACCGAAACAAAGAAATGTCAAATTAAGTTGGGCAAAAAACTTGACGTTAAGGCGTGACTCACAATTAACATCGTGCATTATGGTTGGACCACCCTTTAGTTAGATTATAAACGCCCAATATATATACTGGACTATAACATGACACCCAACAAATTGCATAAAATTAGAAAATCTGGTTATTATCCTGTGAGTCACACTTACATTAAACTGAACCTAGAGCTATATAAAAGCGGAAAATATTTGTAACATGACAATTTTTCATTATGAGAAAACTACATGTATATGCTAAGTGTAGGCTTAATAGACAGCATTATTTTAATTTTATTTTAATAACAGTAAATTATTAGTATTACTTTATAACGAACACAAAAAAAAAATGGGAAAACTGGAATTGTTGTAACGACCATCGGGAATTCTGAATTACATTAATAAATTACTTTTATTATATACATTAACGTATCATTCACCTCTCTACCTACCATTTATTTATAAATACTAGGTATATTAGAAATAGTAATTACGAATTGAATGGTGTAAGGACAAGGGAATGGAGGAAAAGTAGAATATCTAACGTTTGCACTGTTTGAAGTGAAATAAATGTAGGGAAAAGTAAATTAAAAGGTGTGAATATTTTAAAGTTTAAACAAAGTAGCAAGCTGCAAGAAAGTCTTCATTGTAATGGCAATTCAGTCAATATTGATATATATATTTAGACAATTATTTTGTTCCACTTTGCCTCGTGGGTAAGCGAAAGTAGAACAAAGTATTTGAAAAGTAACTTAAACTAAAACTTTAATGTATAGTCGTACCTTGAATAATTATTTATATTAAACAAGCATGAACAGTTTCCTGATCATCTTCATCTGCTTCTGCGCAAATTTTCCTCGTTAAATTTTTTTGGTATAATTTCTATAAAATAAAATAGATCCATATATGCCATAAAAATTCACGGTAATTGTATAGAACACCCCTTTCTGGATTTTCACGGTTTTTTTTTATGGACGTGTTGTAGGTTGCTATAGGAACAGTTTTTCACAAACGAAACTTTGCGCAAATTAATAATAACCCATCTAGCTAACGGGAGGTGGGAGCGAATAGGGGTGCTGGGTGGGGTAAACAGGTGTATTGAGGAATGTTAATTTAGCAAGGGTACATTACAAAAATGTAAATTTTTGAAAATATTCAACATATAGGGGTAGTTTTTAAGGGTTGAAGCAATATTTGTGTGGTGAAAGGATGTGGCATTGTGTGCACATAGAGACCTTGCTTTTTTTTTGTTAAATTTTGGCGTCTGTTGTTGAAGGGCAAGGGATATATTTGGTATATAAATGATCAATGTTCAAAAATAATTTACAAGATAGAGGGATAGTTTGTAAGGGTTGAAATAATCGTGAATCCTAATTGTTTCTATTTGTCATAATCTGCCTGACCCTTTTCTATGCACGTGATACGGTCATTATTTAAATTGATGTATATTTAATTAATTTACTCACATGTTGTATTCCAATTATTAAAACGCCATGTATATTTAAAAACGATGTAAGTCCTTCATTTGATGCTGTAATAGCATAAAATTTCGCGTAAGTGACATCGCAAGAGTCACAGGTGTTGAAATCACAAAACCGCACAGGCACAGGTGTAAGATTCAGTCAATACTCTGTTTTCACTCATATTTTTGTCGCATTCGACGGGCAAGAATATTTTAAGTTTAAGTTCTAGCTGTGAACAAAGAACTGAATAGCTGTGATATGAAAAGTGTCTTTTCAGCATCCCTTGGCGCGTGAAGACGTTTCCAACCAATCAGGGCGTCTGTTTTTGTTTACATATTTGTAAATTCAATAGACAGTGATGTCTGCGCTTTAGGTAAGCAAGTAATTTGTAGCCTATATTGTATATTATGATAGTTGTACAAAAGTTGATGTGGCAACATGGGAACTTTGGTGAACTACAGAAACGATTAAGTAAACAGTAAATCAGCTGTGCGCATGGAGAAATGTTCCAATCTTAATTTATTTATAAAAAATACTTAACGCCATTTGCGCAAGATATGATAAGGTGCGTTGTACTCGTGATGGAATGTAGAATGTGTGAGTAAGTTTAGTTTTTCGATAGGGCAGAAGGGGGTGTTCTATACAATGACCAAATTCACATAATATTGTGCAGTTTGAATATTTCTGTGACTTCAATTAGTGGTCTGTAGAGGTGGTTCCGATTTAACATTTCTAAAATTAAATGATAATACGTAGGTAAACCCGCATCATATGTAAGTGGACTATAAATATCACCGATTAAAACACGTGTCAGAAGTCGATATAATTAATCGTGTAATTGAATTACATTCTAAAGCAGCTACTAGGCAAGTAAAAAGGTTAAGTATTGGAGCCAGATTAAAACGCTCGGGCTTCCTCTCTCGCATATATTATGACACTGTTATAATAAAGAACTATTTCCTGCATAGAGAAATGTGGGATGACGGTACTTCGTACAAAGTACATAGATAAATATAGGGTCTTTCAATAGGAACGCTTCAAATTTGTTAGATTATAGCATGTTGTTAAAGCAAAATCTGTCAAATGTATTGTGTATTATTGATTAGTGTATGGCACACCACCTTAGAAGGTTATAGCGTTCAACAACGTGTGCAAATCACTACGTTTTATTTTCAAAGCCAGTGCTCCGTTCGAGAAACGTTCAGTGGATTACGTGATTATTATCCTTGCCACAACCGTCCCGCCGAGTCGACTATTTGATGGTTTGATGAGGAATTCGAGTCGATCGGTTTGATAAATGATCGGTCAACATCCATACGTCACCGCAACGCGAGGTCTTCTGAAAACATCGCTGCTATGCGTGAGAGTGTACGGGAAAATCCGAGGCAGTGAATTTCTCGTCGTTCACAAGAACTTGACCATTCTGTGACTTCAATTTGGCGACTTTTGCGTCGGGACTTGGGTCTCCATCCGTATAAAATCCAACAGGAACTTAAGGTAAACGACCATAAGCAACGCCGTGTGTTCGCTGCCTGGGCTCTGGAGCATTTGGAAGTTAACCAAAATTTCGCCAAAAAAATCATTTTTACCGAGGAGGCCCATTTTTGGATGAATGGATATGTGAACAAGCAAAATTGTCGGATTTGGACCGATATCAATCCACATGAGATACACCAGCACCAAATGCATCCCGAGAAAGTCACTGTTTGGTGCGGATTTTGTTCTGGCGGACAAAACGAAACTGGAATTGCCATGCGATAACCGTCAATGGGGAGCGCTACAGATCGATGATATGATAAGTAATTTATTGTAGCCTAAACTGGATGATATGAATACTGTTAAGACTTCTATTTAGTTTATTACAGTGAGTTTATTAGGGTCACTGTAGGTAGATATTTAGTTCCCTTAAATGTACTTATTTATCATGGGAACGGTCGGGTCGGCTGCATTTTTTCGGAATCATATCTTGCTGTGAATAACTATGTTGAGTGATACAAAAGCCGTCACCATAGCGTCAAAGCCAGATGTGAGGAAGATACTATAAAACAGATAACCGAAAGCCGACCGCATGCATTGCTACATCCAACATCCACTGCCTAACACGTAACTTAGGCATTAATCAGTTTTATAATCACTATACAGAACGTTTTCTGTAAAGTGTTCACCGTTGTTGCTTAGTTTTAATAAATCTATGTATTGAAGTAAACACCGCTGTTTATTTCACAACCCTTAAGGCAACAACAAAGATGTGGTACAACAGTACGCCCTAGTGATATGAAACAAGATCACGATCAAAAACAAATACCGACAACATGTGGTTCCAACAGGACGGTGCTACGTGCCACACAGCGGATGCCACGATGGACATTCTGCACGAGCAATTTGAGGGCATGGTTATTATCTCGCGTTGTGACAACATGAACTGGCCACCGAAATCATGAGATTTACCGCTTTTAGACTTCTTCCTTTCCTTCCTTTCCTTTCCTTCTATCTTAAATCGCAGGTCTATGCTAATAAACCGCAAACAGTTGATGCCCTCAAAGTCAACATAACGAATGCTATCCAGCAAATTCAGCCAGATTTATGCGACAAAGTCATCGAAAATTAGACCTCCCGAATACGTGCCACCAAGCAAAACCGCGGCGGACATTTGAACGACGTTATATTCCATACTTATTGCGATAAACTATTCTTTCAAATGAAAAAAATTGAGTGGAAATCTCTCACACAACGTGTTTTATTTAAGTTTAAAAATTGAGCGTCCTTATTGAAAGACCCTTTATATAGTGCCTATGTAAGGGTTGTAATAAATCATTACCACGAAAGTGGGAAAGAATGCTCAAACAAGTAGATTTTATTTTTAGGTGCACATTCTGTAGTAAGCCTATACTTTTTGACATCATCGCTCTTGAAGTTGATATAATCAACAGTTTTTCTAGATGGCAACACCCTTATCTGATGATACCACTTAAGAGGGCATAATATCTTTACGTATGGTCCATCAAATTTTGTTACATAACTGGTTTATTAATTTAAATTTAATGGCCAAAATTTTTATTCTATTGTGCCGACACTAGCTACTTTTCTGAGAATTCTTCTTCTCTTTCTAAGGTTTTGACTGACGTTTTTACTGTACTTGGTCACTTACGTTTATTACTATTAGGCTACACAAAAATTTTACTTCTATCTACTGTCAAAAGTTTTCAAAATATGGTGCCTTTAAGTCAAACAACGAATCGAAATATTAATGACGATAGACTATAGTAATAGAACTCGTACACAAAGTATGTACGTGTGGTTTGTAAGTAGTTTAATAATAAATGTCCTGAATGATTTATTACACGCTCAATGTACACAGATGCATGCATTATTGGCTGCGCATGAAAATACCCATCAAACAAATCCCAAGGCAAACAATACATCAAGCAAAACAATACACTTTGCAATGCCTAAAAAGGAATAAGTACCCCATGCAGATTACAACTAGTTCACGAGATTCTGGATTGGATGATTTCGATAGAAAAATCGATTTTTCCTAGTTAATGATGGAGCGATGTAATAATAACCCTCAAACTGGCTTGTTTATTGTTTAATTTAAAAAAAGTAGAAATAAAGTTAGATATTTGTATAAATATTTAGCAAATAATAAAGTAAATTCCCAAAGCGATTTATATTGACCATAGATTAAAAGTAAGTTTTATTGTTAATTTGTAGCGATAACCATTGTTTCGTAGCGAACGGCTTTCCTTTTCCCACCTGAAATTCAAATCCCTGTCCGTGTCCTATGCACTTGTGTCAGTGCCGTCTATACCCTTGGATGGCAGCGCAGCGGAAATGTTGAAAGCAGAATAAATAACATACCGTACACGGACAGAACAAGGTGCCGGTTACCGACGTTATCACACAAAACAATAGCATACAGTGTTCCAGGACAACATTATTCCAAGTAAGTCCATTTACCAATCCTTATCTTCCTACTACACAGGTGGTCCTTCGCCTATATCGGTATTAAACATAAATTCTAACTATAACCTTCGATCATTACCCAACAACCATAATTGAAGTTATCAAGACATATATCGTCTCCTGATCATGACAACTTGAGTGGCAAAATGCTCGTGAAGTGCCTAGTGGAAGATCTATTATTACTGTTTCTTGAACACATAGATTTAAAAAATATCATGTGCAGCACAGTACACGTGATAGAAGTGAATACTTCTTTATGATAGAGAATGAGAGAGATTAAGAGTGAGAGATTGAAAGAGAGAGAAAGAGAGAGAGGATGAAAGGGAGAGGGATAATTTCAAAAGAAATATAACAATATAAAATTTGTGTAAAAAATATTCGGTTTATTCATTATCTACACTATCATCGGCTGGTGGTTCAATTGGTAATACTGATATGATTGGTTTGTGATAACTAAAATATGAAATATATGTTCGTGATTCGATATTTTCTAGATAACGAGTAAAAATTGCATCTATTGTTGTTCCGGATTTTGTTGTTGATTCTTTGGAATTGTTATTTATAAGCAGACCAAATGTTTCTCGAAAAAAGTTAATCAACGTCAAAGAATCATTGGATCTGAAATTTACATTGAAATCTCCCCCGAGAATCAAAGGGACTTTGCCTTTTCCAAGTACATTTGCACCTGTGTGGCTGTAAACCAGTAGGGTGCGGTGAATCAAATATATTATATCTTCTAGATTTTAACAGGTTAAACGGTTCAAGGATATTATCAAATAATCACATAACACAGATTTAAATAACGTAAATAGTTACAAAACACAATGATAAATATTCGGTAAACACGCGTGCTGCTTCAGCTGTTAATATATAGCGTCTGGACGCGTACATCTATAACGCGCGCATGCGCGACAATCTATCTATCCTATTATATCGCTTCGTACTGAGTTTATATCGCTCTCTCTTGCTCCACTCCCGTGTGGCGTCAGAGTTGTACGTACTCGCGCGCATGCGCGTCATACTATATTTTCTTCTATTGCCTAGTATTCAATGAATACGTGGCTCTCTCTCTTGCTCGTACGATGCTTCCTAAACTATTCCCCCTTCAAGCAACTTAGACCTTGGACTTAGCGTATGAGTGGGCGTTAAAGACGAAGGACCGCACAAAAGGGAGACGCGAATAGCCTAAACTGATATATATATGATGTATAGCTCTCTTTCTCTCTATGTTATATATCTGTGTACTCTGTCTTGTAACGATGCCTGTGTTTTAGGTATACCAAATGTATAGCTCTCTTTCTCCTTCTCTCTACGTTATATCTTTTTTCTCTCTCGTGTAACGAAATCTGGAAATATTACATTTTTTCCAATTCACTCTCCATTCTCGTCAAATATCAGAACGTCGCCAAAGAAGTATTCACTTCAAAAATGCAACACATGCTAATGCAATTTCTATTATTTTTTTAAACGTTTTTTATATTACATAAGACCTAGAAGGCACAATTCAAGGTGGCTGTATTGTAAACCATAAAATCGTCCAAATAAGTATGTATCTCTTACCGTCCGCGGCTTGTGTGGGTTTTTATAACACATATTTCAGCGGAAAATCATCGTATTTTTTATTAGCTCTTATTACCCAAAGTTTATGTCTCAATGAATTATTTCGTACACCACTTCTAAAAAGAACAAACCGTATTTTTAAGGAGCCGCCCGTTTAATTTACGCGCCATAAAGTTACGGTGCGGTGTCGGCACGAAATTAGAATCTTTATTACTTAATAAATATTTTCGCGAATCCACTCAATATGTTCGAATTTATTCATATAATTAATAAGTATTACTGGAACATATTTTTATATATCCCACAACGAGATTATTTATAACGTGATGACAGATACGCGTCCTTTGCTTGTAATTCAGTTAGTTTTACTCTTTTTTCGTGCATATAAAACTTTGCAAGCATGAAATTTTATACAGGGTATAACGTTATAATGGAAGACAAGACAGTGTAGTATATTCTAGTGGATACTGTTATAAGGTAATGTTACAGTAGAAGATGATATACTGTGTGAAAATTTGTGTAAAATTTCACATCCATTTCACACCAAATGAGGTGCACATATAGTGGAATGTACCAGTGGCGGCTGGTCAGGGGTGGCAGGGTGGGCAGTGCCCACCCAGATGTTTCTTAGAAGAAGAGGAACACACAGTTCCAAAGTTCGTTATTTATCGTTTATAGAAATTAGTGAAGATATAATTATGTAATATGTAATTAATTAAATACATTATATATTACATAAAAACAATGAAAATTTCTGATTATATATACTAATACTAACGGCGCAACCGTGGTGGAAAATTGTAGTGCAAGTAAGTGCAGCAATTAACTCTTCTAACCGTGGAACTAATAGTTATCGTGGTTATCCCTAGCGTGGTGAGTACCGGGCCGGGTGAGCAGCCACGCCTTTTGCCTTCCTGGCTTTGTACATACGAGGCAGCGCAAGCACCTCGCACAAATGAAAAATTATATTTATTTCTTTAATAAATAAATATCTACAAGTAAATAAGCGATTAGTTTTAAAATTAATATTGATATTATTGACATAGGTATACTTTCAACATCCCTTGAAAGTTTAAATTATTTCACAATAATATAGAAACATGGGAATCTGGAATATAAAATTAAATAAACAGTAAAAACACATGAATATAATTAATTAATTAATAGAGTTACGAATGATTTGAAAACATAAAAGCAAAATTATATACGTATAAACTATATGAAACAATTTGAAACACGAGCACAGCGTACTCGAGTCTCGAGTAAGCTGTGACACGGGTGGGCTAGACCACCCTGCTGAAGAATTCTTCGACAAAGCGGGGAAGGAATCGAGAATCTCCGATCAGTCCGATCTCTGTATTTCCGAGTTCAGTTTTCAGAGACGTTGTAGAACGTTGTTTATCTCATCGAGGTCTGTACTCTGTACACACTATTTGTTATATTATTAAGTAAAATTATTTTGTTTATTAATGTATTAGAAAATGTGTAAATATAAGAATTGTGTAGTATTCATAAAGGTCTGTACTAGTTTTATACAATTTTAGTGCTATGCATTTTCAACTTGAAAGCTGAAAGAATTTTAAATCTTAACATATACTTGTACAGTGACTAACATAGAGTGATGAGTCAAAGTTTTTTTGTTACTATATTTTACTTCATTATTTTGCACTATATAACCTACTAATAGTTAACTGTTGCCCACCCATGACAAATCACCACAAGACGCCACTGGAATGTACACCAACGACGTACCAGTTTAATGTAAAATGAACACCGCAAAACCACAGAATAAAGAAACCCTTATTCTGTGGCAAGACCGTGGTAGAATTTTACTATTCACTATTGTGAATTTTGGTACCAGTAGTAGAGTAAAATCAACATGACACCGACGTTTGGTGTAAACTTCACTACCTTTTACAAGCTTTATTTCAGTTTTACACCTTTTATCTACAATATGGATGGATATTGTAGGTACTATGAGGAAAAATAAAACACCTTTGAAATATTATACAGTTTATTATATTTCTTGCTAATATACAAAGTTAATTTTTTATCGCACTAATGAGATATTGGTGTAGGCATGGGCTAATGTAAGTCTAGAAAATATGTATATGTTACCGGTAAAGTATGTAATCCGACATTGTATAGAATTCCTAGGTATTATATATAATTCCTAAAATCATCAAGCATTGTATGAAATACTTTATATTATATACATTTCCTAGGCATTATATGGAATGCCTATTGAATAACTGGCAATGTGTGAAAGAAGCACAATGATATACATATTTGAAATGATAGTAGGGCAATCCAATCCCATAGTACTCCAATCTGATAATGGCAGGTAATTTGCGAATCAAATTATTTATAATTTGAAACAGTACTGGCCTTCATTGACTATTGTGCATGGCAAGCCAGGGCACTCTCCGAGCCAAGGTGTTGATAGGATCAACCAAGATGTCGAAAACATGTTGACTACATGGATGCAAGGTAATAACAATGGACACTGGAGTGAAGATTTAAGATTTGTACAGCTCATGAAAAATAGAGCTTTAATTCCGGAATCAAGCTAACACCTTATGAGGCTCTTTTTAGATGTAAGGTAAATGTAGGTGTAACATTAACAAATAAAGTTGCGCAATCTCTTGAATCTGAGGAGGATTTGAAGGGAGTTATAAATAATAATATTGATCAAGGTAATGTACAAAGACAACCTTCTCAGGATGTAACCTCCAAAGCGATTGAGTCACTTGATCAACGTTCAGTTTCAGGGAATATAACTAACGAGCCATCAAATAATTTATGTTGTGTATGTTTCAAAGAGACAAATGGATCTCAGACTTGCAGATGATGCAAACAAACTATTCATCCTATTTGTGGTTGACTTGAAACATTAGATACTGATGAAGGTTGTGAGTCTTCGGTACTATGTCCTTTATGCTCTAGAAATATAGTAGCAACCGAAAATCGGCATTCTGCAGTAGAAAACTTGAAACAACAAGCAGAAAGGATGTTAAAACATAGTGATAAAAATTTTCCGTCGGTATCTGTTAGTGAAACTGTAAGAATTCCAGTGCCCGAAGTTGATAGGGCAGGGATAGGTGATGCTCGAAATATTCTAGCTATTGTCATGACTAAAACAGACGATGGACTATGCCAGCTCGATACTAAGCAAGGAGTTGTTAAATAGCTCCATTCTAGATCCCAGTTCACAGTTTGTCAGAAACGATTCTTGGACATTAAAGATATTCCTGACAACGAAATTACATTACGTTCAATTGCAACTTTGCAATCTACCGGAACAGGCCAAGGATTCGTCAAGTGCAGTAACAAAAAGAACTGTGGAACAATGAAGTGTTTGTGCGTTAAGTAGAAAACAGATTGTTCTAGTAAATGTTATTCAAGTTTACCTCGCAAAAATAAATAGAGAAATCTGTTCCCATAGACTTTTAAGTAATGTTCGATGTTTGTTCAGTTCCTGTTAAGTGTCTTAAGCAAATATTTCTTCATTTTGAATAAAAGTTTCATTTAAAGTTTAATATTTCTTTTATCATCTTTCCTAATATTGTATAGGCATTCTATGAAATGACTAGGTAAACTATACAAATCTATTTAAATTAAAGCATATTTCATACATTGCCTGAAATCGTTAGTCATTGTATATAATACCGGAATATAGCCATGTTTTCTATAGAATACCGGAATTTTATACTTTTCCGGTAACATATATATTCGTAAACAATGCAACCAAATTCCTAACTATCATATTTAAAGTGGAACTTTGCATTATCGAGCTTTCCAATTAAATATTATGGATCTATCCTAATGTGAATATTTTTTCACGTTAATAAGTGATAAAAGTGCTTCGTTAATATCCAGATGCCTTTGGATATTTACTAATAATTCTTCTTATAATGAGAGGATTTAGTCCTTACTGAAAATAAAAATTATAATTTAGTTTTACTATAGTAGTAATGTAGTCAAAAAGGTAAGAAATTATTAAATTCATTATTTAATAACTAGGTGCTTCTTGATAATATTAATGTGTTATTAATTTGGTAATAATCTTGGTAAAATTTATGTATTATTATTGTTAATCGTTATCGTGAAACACAAATAGATTATTATACGTATACATATCTATTCGGTAAAATCATCCAGCAACACAAAATTAAAAAAAAATTGATAAACCTCAAAAAACATTAATAAACCTGGTCAATACAATTAATTTTTGCTTTATAAAATGCTTTTGACATATAATAGCATTTGTTAGTTGACACAATTTGGTTAATTAGAAGAATATATTTTTTCTCTATTTACGACCACAATATTACAACATATTACTATATACTACTTATACTTACCACATATTACTTATATTAATAGTAGTTTTGAAATTGAAATTGAAATTTGAATTGCAAACATTTATCTGGAAAACATTTTTATAAAATTAAAAAATATAAATCTCATAAAAACCTGCTCCCTTAAATAATACATCGAGACATAAACAAATCTATTATTCTCTTAAATAAAACTAATGGTATACATTGTAGTTTAAATACTGTTTGGAGTTTTCTCGAAACTTACAAAGAATACAGAAAAACTGATGGACGATTTCTGGGTTCAATTGTAGGAAAAAATCGATGGCGCAAACCGTATCCTTCTACTTCGTTCTATTTCAGAGATACAGAGCCGAGCTTTACGATATTGCTTTTTCTTCAAAAATCGACACTGAAACTATTCATCGGTTTTTTATATCCTTCACAGCTTTCGAGAAAACCCCCAAATTCCATAGAATCTGAACCACCCGGTATAAGAGTCTAAGTACTTCGTCACATTATACACTATATAGTGTAACTTTTGAACATATTATATGATCCGTAAACGTAAAGTTTTCAGATGGTAAGGACACCTTGCATCTTCCTTGTGGTTTTCGAGCAATCCAAATCACAGTATTTTATTTCTATGTTAGAATAAAATACAGCAAATTTCGCCACGTAATTCAACGCCCGTCGACGGCATATAGCGAGGGGAATAGCTGTTGTGGCTTAATTTGTTTAATCCTTAATGTTTAAGGACTTACAGATGGTTGGAGTATAAGCCTCCTTACGACATATTATATGATATTAATAATACTCAATTTTTTTGTATTCTTTGTCATTCGCCTGTACTCAAAGGTTACTTTCAACTAAATTAATAAAGCCAATATTTCTGGCATTCCCCCTGATGATAAAATAGTAAATGGCGTACAAAAGTGGAATTTGTAAGTGATGAATAGATTACTCACAGTTCAAGACTCCATGAAAAGTCGAAAAGTTTACTGCGAAGATAATGATAATAATAAGAAAATGGGAAGATAGGAAAGAAGAGACACGACCACCTTTCACCTGTGAAATATATCTTGATAGATAAGTCTTGGGTGGAAGGGAGAACAAAATGGGAAAAGTTTTAATGAGGAGAACTCTACATTATCTGGCATGGAAGGTGTATTTTTCATAATATTCTTTTTTCCCATAAAAAAATCATTTACTACGTGGCTTAGTGACATGTAGTGGCATTGATTAGGGAAATTTCCCTTGAACGAACATACAAGGTTTCAAAGAAAATTATATTGTCATGGATAAATAGAGATGCATCAAGTCAAGTAACTTGATGTTTTTATAAATTACTTGACTTGACTTGAAAACCAAGCTTTTCAAAAATTCACTACTTGACTTGACTTGATTCTTCATCGTTACTGCTTGACTTGATATCAAGTAATTTCAAGCTACTTTATATTACTTGATAACCAAATAATCATTCAATTATGTTCGAGAACGCGCGATTTCCACATCATTAGAAGATGAATCCTACTGTACACTTCCGATGGTGATAATTGGTATAAATGTGCTTCTGGATAAACTTGAAAAATGGGTTATAGAACTCGACAATAACCCAAATAGAGATGAAACTCATGAGAAAATAATATATAACATACAAGTGGCAAGGGACAAAATAATTAAATACTACGAGAGAAGTAACTCGATATACTGTTTTGTTTTAATCTTGGACCCCCGGCATAAGGTGGAACATTATCCAATACAAACTGGGGAAAGGACTTGAAGATGGATGCAGTCAAGCATTTTGAAGAAATTTTCATAACAAAGTATTTTAGGCCCAATTCATTGCTTATATCATCTTCATCTTCAAAACCAGATGAAAATAGTGATTGCGGTGAATTTGACATCGCTCTACTAAGTTTATTTAAGAAATCTCCTGTCAACCCAAAAGATGAAATGGCTTGGCGCTATGAAATAGACAAATATATGCCTGACTCACGAGCTGACAGTTGAAAAGGTATTTTAGAATAGTGGAAAAGACACGAAAACGTTTTTCCAAACTTGGCCATAATGGCCAAAGATTTTTTATCAACACCTGCATCTGCAGCTCCTGTTGAAAGGCAGTTTTCCAGGGCTGCTCTAACTATTACAAAAAACCGTAACCGATTAGGCGATAACTCTATTAGAAGCCTCATGTGCCTTAGATCGTGGATGGCAAACGATGATATTAAAGACGTCTTTTAAATTTTGCTATTACTACTATGTTACTGAAAAAAAAAGAGGGCATACATTGGAAAATCATTTTATCGTTATCAGTTTTATTATTTTGTTTAATATTTTAGAATAATTTGTTATGTTATTAATATGCCCAATAAATAGTTTATTATTAGTATTTTTTACATTTCTATTTATATACTTATTATATAGATTATAGTTTAAGATTTAGTTTTGGAAATAAAAGGCTTTATTGCAAGGTTTCCTTTATTATTATTTCTTGTTAATATTAAATGATTAATGAAACATCAAGTAGTCTTGAAAAAATCAAGTAGTCCTTACGAACTACTTGATTTTTCAAGTACTTGAAATATAACTACTTGACTTGATTTCAAGTCAAGTCAAGTCAAGTAGCTTGAAAGTCAAGTCAAGCCGTGCATCCCTATAAATATAATTTGATAATTTGTCTTTGTACTTTAATATATCGATATTGATAGCTGAACTAGATCTATAAACTAGTGAACTAACTAGTGAAATGGATTAACATTGTTATATTTTTATAGAGAATTTAAAGTTAAGGAGTCTTCTATGACAATCATCTACAATTCTTTGGGTTGAGAGGACTATTAAATTACATAATATTATCTGAGCAAAGTACTCCAACAGGAAATTGTTTTAATTCATGAAGATCACAACGAAACTAAATGAATTATCTGCGGTAATGATAAGCTTACTGTACTAAAGAATAATGACTATTTTAAAATTAGTTCAAGGATTGTAGATCCATTTATTTGTCTTTATAATTTATTTACATTATGTGAAATGATGGAGCAAAAGCTTTTTCCCCAGAAACACATTAAAGACTTATTACTTATACACAAGAAAATATTTATCGGTATAAGGACATCATTTCTGATTTATCCAAATACATTACTACCGCCTACTAATATATAGTGTGCAGAAAAATATAAACTGAGTTTTGCGAAAGTTCTGGTCGATTGGCATTGACTGGCCATTACAATAGCCTGATACTAACATTTGAGTTTATCTTTTAGCAAAAACATGTTTTTTTCCACAGTATTATTTGGTATACATAATCGCCATTATATTTTTTTATAACCGAAAGAGTTTAGAACAGATCCTTGAAACATTCATATCACAAATTTTACACTACCAATATATGTAAATTACACTACCATTAACTCTTCATACCTTTTAATCAATTCCAGCTATTAACATTAGGCATTATTCCCAAAATAATATTATATCGTCCATAAGCTTTTGTAAACTTACAATTATTATTAAATACTGGTAGCAATTATTAATATGATTATTAATAATATAATTGTTTCTTTTTTGAGTCATGAGTCACATCAAGTTCGAATTTTAAAGTTCAATCACCCTCGATCATCTTAATTATTGGCAACAAAAACCAAATTATATAGTTATTATCACACAATTATAAAAAGTTTGACAGCGAGTGACTAATACTTCTGGGATGTTAACTAAATTCGGTGCCAGTGTTTTATGTGGTACAGAATTTTAATGGAATTAGTCAGATCGGTTTTGGGTTATCCGAGATTTAAGATTCACTCCATGTCTTCTCTAGATTACATTTCGTGGAATTAAATAATGTTCCAGCGATGAAAGTGAAGCGCAGTTGGACAATCATGAGACGTGAACATAAAACCACGTATCAGGCAATAAAAAATGTATTAAAAAAACTAGTACGTACTACCTGTGTTAAATCGCGGTAATGGAAATTAGATCCGTGTATCAATCAACGACTGTCACTCTCTTAGAGGCATAGTTAATTCTTTTATTCGCACATGTGAAAATATTTTCATTGAGAATTAATAATATTTTTTCAATATTCAAGGTGATCTAGTCAAGAGTTATATTTATTAGAGTGTTTAAAATTTACAAGAAAAAAATAAGAAGAAATTTGAGGAATCGGGTCAGTAAACTACATACTACGAGATGCTTGTTTTCATTAGTGGTTTAATTAGAAGCTCTTCTTTAACGTTCAAGGAAATCGACTATCAATCTAGATAAAGATATCCCATATGGAAGATTTATTTGGTACACATACATAGGAGGCAACAATTGAAGCGTTTATTTTCAAGTGACCAAGTGACATGTCCACAAATTGAAAGTTTTCAGGAGAAACATAAAACTAATTAAAGATGAAGTTTAAGGGCCTAAGTTTGCAAAGTCTACGTTAAATTGTAACCATTGAAATACTTATTAGCTTATTATTTCTTGAATATTTATACCTCCACCTACTTCACAAAATTATAACAACTAACTTGGACATGTCATGTTTTGAAACTAGAACGAAGTTAAGTGCCAGTTAGGGCAATATCTTACCATAATCATTACCATAAAATACCACACACACAAATTTATATCACACATTCATTATGTTATTGCCTCATTAAAAAAAAAGGTCATCTGGGTGAAAATATTATTTCTATTACATAAGTACCTAGATAAAATACATCAGATGTCTAAAAAATGACTGGCGATTAAAAAAAATGAAATAAAAAAATTGAATGAAATTCAAGTGAATGAAGTTTTTAGATGCTCCACTTGTTCTCATCTTCCATGACAAAATCTTTTAGTAAAATACAAAGAATTTATATGAAAATACAGGAAATCAGTTTCGTTCGGAAATCTTACGACGATTTCAGATTTATTTAATAATTTAAAAATATTCATAGTGAGGCTATCAATAAAATTGCATATTGTGATCAAATCGTCTTTGTATTCGAACATGTAGAACAAGTATATACCAAAAAAATGTTTTCATGTTTTGGTACCTTTTCGCCCATGTACTCTCGCGATCATTGGAGGAAGTTAAAGACTTCACTTATTTAGGAAGTAAAATAAAATTGGGATGGAGGGCTTCCTCGACCCTGCGCTTTTTTTTTATATCTTTATCGCTTGATAAAGATATAAAAAAAAGCGCAGGGTCGAGTAGCTTTTAACAAAAAGAAAGCACTTTTATGCTCGGGGATAATAAACTTAGAAACAAGGAAGAGATTTTTGAAAACGTATGTATGGAGCACGGAACTATACGGTTGCGAAACCTGGACGGTAGGGGAAGCAAGTAGGAAGAAATTAGAAGCTTTTGAGATACGGTGTTACCGAAGAATGATGAAAATCCAGTGGACTGATAGGGTTAGAAACGAAGAAGTATTAGAGAAAGTCAGCGAGAAAAGAAGTATGTGGAAAAACATAAAGAAGAGAAGAGATAGAATGGTAGGCCACTTGCTGAGACATGGGGGAATAGTCCACGATATTTTGGACGCAGAAATAGGAGTGAAGAAAGGCAGAAGTAGGCCTAGATTAGACTACTGCTCACAAATGGTAAGGGGTGTAGGTTGTAGCATAATTAGTGAAATGCGTAAGTTAGCACAAGATAGGAGAAGCTGGAGGTTAGCGTCCAACCAGTCTTAGGACTGATGACCTCATGATGATGTATATATGTACTTTGTAAGCGCCTTCTTTTTAGAGCTTCTATAGAGTCGCGTGCCATGCGTCGGTAAACCCACCCTACGAGTCGCACATGAAATGGAACAATTGTGGCGTGCTCTAATTCCTAATAAATTAGTATCAAAATAAAAAGCAATATCTACTAATGTTTTATTTATTTAGTTTAATGAGGAAGTGATAAGACATCTTATTGGTACACACAGTACTGATAAAAATAAAGAAATTAATATAATTTTTTCCTTTATCAATTTCGTGCCGTATTAAATCAAAGGATATTTCCGAGACAATTGATAAATAATGTTTGATGTCAAAAATTGTCATTTCTCATGCTGACTAACCATTCCTATCAAAATAATTTCATCCATTTATTCTACACCAAACAGAATTTGATACAGCTCTATCAGAATCGCATATTCTGTTTATTAACATGTCTATTAAGATGACAGCATGCCTCAATTAATTAATAAATAAAATTAGAATATTTTGGCGCTAATTATTGAAGAACAACGCGATTATGTAGACGTCGTTGTTTATCGCGAGGCTTAAGGTTCAGTACCCATTTCAGGTTAGTCCTGCTCAGTTCTAGTTCATTTGATCATTTTCTGGTTGAGCTTGAGGCAGGGGCGGCTGGTGTATAGGTGCTGCAGAGCTGCAGAACTGCCAAAAAAATTAGATATTTGTATATTTTCGCGACATAATAATTACTAAAATTTATTAATAAAATAATTTGGTTAGTTGGTGCAGCTAACCAAATTATTGCGTTAAAGTCGCATTCTGCCCGCCGTCCTCTATTGAGTAGTAGACCAGATGAATTATCTGTGTTTCTACGCGAGCGCGTCGCGGTACATTAAACTGGGCCACACGAGGTAGTTCAGCAGCACGGCTCGGCACACCCGTCCTCCCCCACAACTCCCGCGACAATCAACACTTGACACTCGTAAATGCGCGAATTTACACGGTCAGTGAGCTGTATTTTTTCCAGCTAAGGCAACATCAGTGAATGTTTATTCCTTCCTACTCCTCGTACAGTAGGCGGGCGTAAATCGTACCTATTTCGTATTTCGTGTTAATTTGAGATTTTAAATACTGTTTTGTGAATTTGTGTAGTGATTTACTGTACTAATTATTAATATTTATATACTGTGATAGTGACAATGGATTTAGTTTATAATTTAGTTCATGTAAAGCGATTTTTTAAATACTCTTATGAAGAAAAAATTGATTTAAAAAACAATGGTAGGCCATTGTCCGATATTGTTATTGAGACTGCAGGTGTTAGCCGCGGAAAAGCATATAAACGTCAATTAAATAGAGACATTTATCCGAAGAACAATTGGATTTGTGTGTGCAACAAAAAAAATGCGTTATTTTGTTTTCCTTGTTTACTTTTTGGCGGTGATAAAGCATGGAAGGAGGCAGGGCTGACAGATTTGGTGCACTTAACTGAAAAAATAAAAAAGCACGACAACTCTAAAAGCCATTTACATAATACAATGGAATTAGCTTTATGAGGAACAACTAATATTAAAGCGCAGCTAGATTCAGCTTATTGGATAAATGTGCAAAAGCATAATGATAATGTGAAAAAAAAGAGATACGTTTTGTCAAAAATTATAAACTGCATAAAGTTTTGTGGGGCCTTTGAACTGGCGCTGCGAGGACATGACGAAGCTGAAACCTCTCAAAACCCGGGGATATTTCGTGGTTTGATAAATTTTTCTGCTGAGCTTGATGTAACTTTAAGCGAGCATCTACAAAATGCTTCAGTATTTAAAGGAACCTCTAAAGAAATACAAAATGATCTTTTAGACTGTATATTAAAAGTATGTCATGAAGAAATAATTAAAGAAATTAACAAACCTTCATTTTTGGCAGTTATGGCAGACGAAACAACTGATGTATCTGCAAAAACTCAGTCAGAGGTAGTTTTAAGATATATTCTCGATGGTGAACCGATTGAACGTTTTTGGACATACCTGAAACCTACAAAATGTGACGCTGAAACTCTTTCGGAAAATATTTTAAGTGTTATAGACCCTCTAGTAGAAAATTCACCTTACAAGCCCTTTCTCTTAACCAAAGAATATGACGGCATACATGAATGTTCTTCAAAAAGGTATTAAATTCCAAAAATGTTTCTTGTGAAAGTCTATATTTTTGTATAAACGGATTTTATCAGGAAGTATCAGGAAAACGCGTGACCTTGAAAATTTTCAAAATTTTCGCCTGCGGTGCAATTTTTTTGCGGCCTCTACAGCGCCAGTAGTTTGGATACGTTTGAAATTTGCACGCGGGCGGCCAATACCCTAGGATCGGCCCTGTGCAGAACACCCGTTTCATTTTATCACGAGCCGCCACTGGCTTGAGGGATCGTCATTTACTATTCATTTCATCGTTATTTGCCAAATAAAAAACTCTCTTATCTTGCCGATAAGCGGAACAGTCTGTCTAAGCCTACCCATGAAAATTTTTTGAGCCTACCCTGTTTTGAGATTTTTTATTTGACAAATAGCGATGAAATAAACTAGAAAGCCTCCCACTATAGCCTCACTATTTCGATATTCTCAACATTTCTAGATGAATGTGGTCTACCTTTTTGAGGGAGCTCCCATATTTCCCGTTTCTTCAAACTGAACGACAAAATTACGGATTGTTCTTAGTGGGTGCATCTCTGGTATAAAAATGTGCACGATATTGATGCTGGGTTAAAAATATGGAAGTTTTATTTATAAAATAGAATTAAACAGTTTTTGTGCGGTGGGGAACTGACAGGTGCTCCATTATGAATTTCCTATTATGAAGTTTTCTTTAGAATTCTGGAACAAAATGGAAACAATGAAAAAATAATAAAAAGAGAAAAAATTAAAAAAGGTTACCTACTTTTGGCCCACCCTTTACTTACATATACAGAAAAAACATTAACACCATGTATATATCTAATCTGTACCTTTTGGGAGAAATAACACAGGCCAACAAAGATTTTCTGATTGAACTTCTTTGACTTTTTGGCTTAGTTACATACAATGAACTACAGAAACACTGTTTTTTTTTTTGTTTTCATCACGCACCAGTATTTGCAAATGCACATTGTATAATCATTTGTAGTTTTTTAACTGATTTAATATAAACCGAGATTCTATAAAATTAAGTTTTGCCTCAATCTTTGCGATGCTCCTGTATTTAATCAGTTTTAAACGTAGACACAGGTGTGGGGGATTTACCGAAACAGAGTTGGACGGTGGGGTTTTATACTATTCGGGTATTTACATAGTCGCTGTAGTACGTTTTTAATGCGTGTACGTTTACTCGTGACATCGCGTCGTGTGTCTTTATTTTGTTTTAAAAATTCCTAGAAGTTGTAAAATATACCAAATATATTTTGTTATGAACTTAACACCTGGTTCAAAAAACGTTATTTATGAAAATTTGGTAGACCCGTAAAAACTTATTTTGCCGCCACTTCATATTAAATTAGGATTAATGAAGCAATATGTAAAAGCTATAGATAAAAATTAGAATTGTTTTAAGTACTTTTGTGGCAAATTTCCAGCTCTTCCTGAAGCAAAATTAAAGGATGTCATTTTCGTATAACCACAAATAAGAAAATTAATGCAGGATCAACAGTTTGAAGAAACAATGACGGAAATTGAAAAAAAAATCTTGGATATGCTTTAAAAATGTAAAAGAACATTTTTTTAGGAAATCGTAAACATTATGAGGAAATTGTCAACAATATGCTGGATAAATTGAAGCAACTTGGTTGTAATATGAGCATAAGAATTAATTTTCTGTATGCTCATCTGGACTACTTTCCAGAAAATCTTGGTGCTGTTAGTAAGGAGCAAGATGAAATGTTCCACCAAGACATAAAGAAGATGGAAAGGAGGTACCAGGGTCGATGGAATATGGCGATGATAGCAGATTACTGCTGGATGCTGAAAAGAAAACATTCAATGAATGGTTACACAAGAGAAACTACAAAACGAAGTTTTTTGTTAAGAAGGGAGAGATTTTCAAAGAAAAAAGAAATTAGAGACTCAAAACTATTTGTTTTTGCTATGTTTTTTAATGTTTATTAAATATAATGTTTATTAAAATGTAATTTTTCCTTTAGTTTTAAATTTATTCTGATTATTCAGCTGATTAAAAACCTAAAATGAGGGACAAAAACGGAAGGTAGATATGAAATCAACGTCAATCAACGAAGCTCACTTATAATCACTTATTAAACCTAAATCAACTTTCAAAATGTCATAATGTTTTAGCCCGTGTAATTTATTATAGATTGCCTTATGCTTATCCAAACATATTGTTGTATAATTTCCAATACCTATTATCGCAACACCTATTATCGTCTCCAGCGACTCCACTATCGTCTCTACCGGCTCCAATCCAATACGTGAAGAACTACATATATGTATTTTATTTACCCACCATCGTAAAGTAAACCGAATTAACATAGTCAAAACTAAACTAACATCTTATTTACTGTACTAAACTGAATTAGGTCATAATTTTATGAATCGGTACTTGGAAATTTGTATACAAAGTTCAACTGGAATCGAGTGAAAGAAGCGGTTTACATTAGGAGATAATAAAATCTGACAAGTTACTTAATGGTCCTACATTATCTAATGGCAACCAATTTTTACGGCCAAGGCTGAAACAGAAATTATTTGATCGAGTTATCCGGAAGTTGGGACGTTGATTGTGAGAATTAGTCATAGATCTCTATAAAACGCTAAATATAGTTTTAGATTTGCTCTGTGGTTTTTTATTCGTATTTACGTTTTCTCCATTCTAAAATAGTTCATTTTAAAAGTTTAATCAATGAGATTAATTGGTATTGATCTAGGTCAAATTTCGAGCAAAAAAAATAGTGTAGAATAGACGGGATTTGATTTAACACTAACTGAGTAATTGTACTTTTATTTCCAATAGACGGTAATTAATTTTAGACGATATAAATTCGATAAAATTCACATATTATAGGTAACCGATAAATATATGATGTGACAAATCAATTTGCCGAAATTTTACTATTTATTATAAAGATATTTATTACATACGAGTATAAACATTCTGTAAGTCAAGATGACATACCTTCCTGATTAAAATAAAAATGTTATTGAATTATGCCAATTATATTATGATTGCTTATAGGTTTATATTTATGGATAGCCTAAATTTATCTATAGACGATATTTTCATTAGCTTATAAATTGTGTCATTAAAGGAATGCGATAAAACTAAAGATGATGAAATTACATTATTTTGGAAAAATAATAAAAACAAATCATAGTTAAAATATGTTAGAAATGGAAGAAACCTCCAAATTATGTTACGTATTTCTATTTACAGAATGATTCAAATATTCAGAACATGTTTCTCTGCGGCTTTTTGACGTCAAAGTAAACAAAAAGGGTGTATTCATATGGATAGATATGAATTTAAAAAATCAGGTTTGCTTAATTTTGAAGAAAAAAATTGTTTGCTTTAAACCAACTGAGTTTATTTAATAAACTTATTTATAATAACGTAATGTTGCTGCTACTTTGTCTGTTCATTATATCCATATTCTGATAATATACAGTGGATAAATAAGGGATATATAAAACATTTCCGCTTATAAAATACTTTATAAGTTTATATAATTTTAATATTTAGAAGTACTTTTCAAAAACGTTTCTAAGAAATGTCATCAAGAATAGGATAATATTGAGAGAGTTCAAGGAAAGTCTATTTCGAACCTATTTCAATAGCCTATTTCGAACACATGTTTTTGTTTTGCTATCTGATTTTATAAATATTTTATTTTAAAGTTTTATAAAAAATGATAAATAAAATTATAAATTGAAAACTAAATTTACAAATTTTTAAATACATCTAACACTAGCATATTTTTAAGAACTTCCATTTTACAGCATAGCTATATTTATTGTCTCTAAATTAACTGACTAATAATTATGATTGATGATCCAATTTTTATGTATATATTAAAGCAATAGTAATAAAGTTTTACATTAATTTCTTCATGTGAATTGAAACTTTACAATTATAAAAATAGTTCTTACACATTTATGTAATATTTAATGTCAACATTAATGCAAGCCAACAAATATCTAACTAAATCTATAAACAACAAATAATAAATGGGCTTTCTTAAATTATTCATGAAAAAAACTTTGGTATATTGAAAAATTTATATATAGGTACCACTTGATACAGAATTTAAAAAAATTAAGTATATTCAAACGATGAGAACACATTAAGGAAACGAAATAATTGTCGAAATCGCGATAATTACCGCTTAACACAGTTTAAGAAATTTCCATAAATGAATAATATCGAGAAGAATAAATACTAAAATAATTTCAACTCGACTAAAGCTGAAGTGCCTACAAATAACTAAACAGAATAAAGTTTCTCTTAAGCTCAAAAGAATTACGATGCCTTTGTTTAAATCGATCACAAGCTGGACTGTCATCATCATATAACACTAAACAAAGCGACGCTTTGACAGGTGAAAGCGATAAAAGTTCACCTGAGATGACGAGGTCCATCTTACACATATCGTGAATTCCTCTCTATAATTGGTTTCACTGATATTTAATTTAACAACAAAATAAACCAACAACAAATATTTCATAGGACAAATGAAAAACTTGTGGAAAATATTAACTTTAAATTTATTTATTTTAACAGAAACTGATATTTTACTTTACTGATGTAATTGCTGACTGAATGTGAACCACATAAAATAGAAATACTATTTTAAGTAAGAAAAGAGTTTTTTGAATTATTTTATTAGACAAAATAAAAAACAATTTTATTACCTTAAAGTAATTGTCAAATAATGTAATAATAACTCCTTATATTAGTAACTTATTTCATATTTTGTTATTGTCAGTATCGGTAAGAAATAAAAAGGCTTACATTTTTTACAAACATCCTGTATATAAAATAGAGGTGTAGTTTAGTTCATAAGTATTTGCCAAATAAAAAATCTCAAAACAACCTTGGCTTGTTTTTATGACTAGGCTCAGGTAGACTCTTCCGTTTATCGGCAAGATAAAAGAGTTTTTTATTTGACATATAGCGACGAAATGAATAGTACAGATTTCTTCCCAATTATAATGTGTCCTTCGTATGTTATTTTAATTTATATTTTTGTCCTAATCAACTCTTTATTTACATTGAGCTACTAAAATGTTATAAACCTGCAAATTTTTCACAATTAACCCCAATACACTGGCCAATCGAATTATAAATATAAAAAAAAATTATTCATAGTCATCAATCAAACCTGGAATATCGTGTAAAACATTTTCCAAAGCAATGACAACCACAGTTGCTTTTGTACATATTTCGAAATTATTTCACACCTCTGAAAAAAATGATTCATGGTTATTATTAAGAAACTCACTAAACTCGATTAAATAGTCGATAAATATTTGTATATAATACAATAAAGTATTATTTTCGAAAACATTAACTTGTAATGAAAGAAAAATGAGTTAAAAATAATTTATTGAACTAAACAATACGAAAATATACTAATTATTCTATTTAAATAAGCGAAAGTAGCTTCCGGTTTTGTTACAATTCGCAATTATTTTGCATAGATCCGGATCTAGAATGTTTCACCTACATCTAAATGTTAAAACTTACTTTTTATAATTTATAAGATAGGATTAACCAATCGTCGTATATCTAACCATCTTAATTACCACCATACCATTGTATGAACATTTTTTTAACAATCAACAAACTCTAAAGTTGTCTAAAAGTTTATTCAATAAAGTCTACCATATACAGCTTAATATGATTTGTCCATTTTCCATTTCTTAGAAAATACATGTCTTGGAGATGGAAAAATTTTAAAATTTAAGAATCATTCTAAATAAACATAAATGACAATAAATTATGAAATACAAATACAAACTACCTATAGAGAACCGACGAAATCAACAGTGTTCCCCTTTCTTCGATTTAAACAAATTTAAACTGGTAATATTTACATACGTTATCTAAAAATATATTTCCTAAAATCCAACATCAAAGCGACATAAATTATTGTAAAAAAAAACTGCCGTATTACCATAACACAACATTTATCTGAGAGATCCCAATAGCGTAATCGCGAGCACTCCCCCACCAGTCTTTATTATATAAAAGTAGTTTCAGAGTACCTGCTCAACATCAGTCGCAACGAAGACGTTTGTAGACGCGCGTTCATCGCGATCTAAACAGTTGTATTCGATACGCGAAAAATATAAAATCTTAAATAAAAATCAATCGCCGGTTAAATAAAAATTGAAACGTAAAATGGACGTGGAAGAGTTCAGAGTACGCGGTAAAGAAATGGTGGACTATATATGTCAATACATGACGAATTTAGGCAGTCAAAGAGTGACCCCAGATGTCGAACCCGGTTACCTGAGAAAGCTGATCCCCAGCGAAGCTCCCATGGAACCAGAGGAATGGGACAACATCATGGAAGATGTGGATAAGAAGATTATGCCAGGTGTCACGCATTGGCAGCATCCCAGGTTTCACGCTTATTTTCCCAGTGGCAACTCGTACCCTTCCATTTTGGCTGATATGCTCTCGGACGCCATCGGATGCATTGGATTTTCTTGGGTAAGTTTTTAATTTTGATGTTTTAGTGCTCCTAAACCAGAAAGTGTATAGGGTGTAATTATTTGAGAAATACAAATTTTGTGTACAATAACGCGACGTTAAATACAGATGTAGGTTTTATTATCGTCTTTAAAAACATCAAAATTTTTCAACATCAAGAACTACACTACTTTTAGATAAACATAATTCAACATTGGAAACAAACAAAAAGTTACCCATAAAATATCCCAATTTTGCATTCATTATTTCATGTACTTAAAGCTTAAAGGTTATTAGATCACAGAAAAAAATAATGATTTGCAGATTCCCCATTATCCAGTATTTTATAATGTATTATATTTCCCAGCAATACCTGATAAAAACCGAATTACATAATTATTCATACTGTAGAGTCTGTCAGAAAAAAAACAGGATGTATTGTGGTTTCGCGATTGTATAACTAGCAATCAAAATTTCCTGAAACGTGCATCAAATTACGACTTGTATAATGATTTAATACATTCTGAGTGTGTTTAAAAAATTTACACGATTTAATTAAGATATATTAAGGGAATATTTTTAACTGAAGTTTATTACCGGAGTCTCCGTAATGTCTAATTAGTATCTTCTAAGAATGAACTACAATGTTTTAAGACTCTATATTTACTGCAGTAATCTTACTTTAAGTGTTAATTTTATTTAACAGTTTGTAGTTAATACAATTTGCGTAAACTAATTTTGAAAATGAAAATTTTCTATTGCAAGGTATAATTGTTTTGTTTACCACTTTTTCTATTTTTATCCACTGACTTACCAAAGTTTTCTAAAAATACATAAAAACCATTTATTTAAGTATATTTTATTCATGCTTTACTTTTACAACGTCTGCATCTCACCTCAGTGAACAAATATACTGCAACTCATCAATTAGTTTACTGAACTCAATTAAATCAACAAATTATGTTAAATTTAGTACCATCGATTAAATATTTGTGTTTTTGTTTCAGGCCGCCAGTCCCGCTTGCACAGAACTGGAAACGATCGTGATGGATTGGCTTGGAAAAGCCATCGGCCTTCCAAATGACTTCATTACGTCTGTTAAAGGAAGCAGAGGAGGTGGCGTCATACAGACATCTGCCAGCGAATGCGTTCTAGTCAGTATGTTAGCCGCCAGAAATCAGGCCATCCAGTATTTGAAGAGAAACAAACCTCATGTGGAGGACAACGTATTCCTTCCGAAATTAGTTGGTTATTGTTCCAAGGAAGCCCATTCTTGCGTAGAGAAAGCCGCTAAAATCTTATTAGTCAAATTGAGAATTCTCGATCCGGACGAGAACGGCAGCATTAGGAAGGAAACGTTGTTGGACGCCATGGAGAAAGACAAAGCCAATGGCTTGATGCCGTTCTTTGTGTCGACCATCCTTGGATCCACTTCCAGCTGTTCTTTCGATAACCTCCAAGAAATCGGGCCTGTATGCAAAGCAGAGCCATGCTGTTGGTTGCACGTGGACGCAGCCTATGCCGGTAATGCATTCATTTGCCCAGAACTCAAACACCACCTCAAAGGAATTGAGTACGCAGACTCCTTTAATACCAATCCAAATAAATGGCTGTTGGTGAACTTCGATTGCTCCTGCTTGTGGGTGCGCTGCAGAATTAGGTTAACCCACGCCTTAGTGGTAGATCCACTGTACCTTCAGCATGCAAATTCAGACGAAGCCATAGATTACAGGCACTGGGGAATACCCCTCAGCAGAAGATTCAGATCGCTGAAGCTCTGGTTCGTAATTAGAAAGTACGGTCTCTCAGGGCTTCAGAAATACATCAGGAACCATATTAAATTAGCCAAACATTTCGAATCGCTAGTAAGGAAAGACTCCAGATTCGAGGTCGTCAACGATGTGAAGTTAGGGCTCGTTTGCTTCAGATTACTAGCCCCAGATTCAGTCAATCAAACGTTGTTGGCTACCATAAATGCGTCTGGTAAACTTCACATGATTCCTTCTATGGTAAAGGAAAAGTACATAATCCGATTCTGCGTAACTGCTGAAAATGCGTCTCAGGAGGACGTGGAGCACGCCTGGAGGATAATCACCGAACACGCTTCCGAACTTCTGAGCATGTTGCCGACGAGGAAAGAAATCTTCGTGCGACCACCACTCACGAGGCAAAAGTCCAAAAGGTTTTCCTTCACCAGGAGCGTATCGAAGGAGATGTACAAGCGGTCGAAAAGCAAGTCGAATTTACACGACGGTGCTACTCCCATTCTCGTGGCTGATTCCGACGAGGAGGAGACGGTACCTTCTGAAAATGACGATATCCTAGACGCGTTGACGAACTGTAAAATACTGACCGAGGACGATGACGTTTTTAACAAAGATTGCGAGGATAATTTCAGAATCCGTCATCCCACGAGTCCTAAGGAGATTACCTGTAACGGTATATGAACCTGTACATGTGCGAAAGACAGACTTATTTATGTATGTTTAATGAACGCATTTTTGGTGGCCTATAAGTATTATGTGTATTTCTGTAGGACCAATGTATATATTTCAGTATTATTAGGATTAAGTGAGCGTTTTTATTTACTTATTTATTTATTATTTAATTATGTTTTGTATTACTTTGTGTACTTAAACGGACGCAATTATGTAAATAAATTATTTTATTATACTTACCCTAGTTTTGCCTTCATTTATAGTGTAGAAGTTAGTTTACTTTATCTCGCCTGAGCTCATAAAAATTTAAGACACTCGCGAAATCATTACTCTTCCTTGCTTATCTGAACATTATATAAAAATTCATGTCTGCAGAACATATTACATTCTTTATTACGAGGATTAAGGTTAGAAGTTTTAAATTGCTGTATTCAAAACTTAGTTGTGATATCATAACAAAAGTTTGTAAGGTCATATATATTGCTTTACAAAACGTTGAACAGGATTTATGTTTATGACCTGTATTCATCAATTTAGAAAGCGTATAGTTAACAGCAGGGGGTATATTTCACCGAATAGAATTCGGTAATCGAATTGATAAACAAAAGTAAAACTTATGTTGATAATGTTACAACTTAGGATTGCATAAGCATTACACGGAGGTAAAGGAGCTTTGTACATTTAACTAATATATTATTATACTATACAAATACCACGTCAAGTTTATTTTTTGTTGATATTTTGACAACACAAGTTGGATGAACAGCTGCAGAATGTTGACGGATACATGGGAAACAATGATTAAATATACAATCCTAATAAAAGTTCTATTTAGTTATTCCTACGAGTGAAGTCTTACAAACAAGGACATTCAACCCTCGTGAATTCATGTTCAGATACCATGAAAATAAAGAGAAATATAGTAGACTTTACTACGTATCTTTAATTGTAAGTAGTAATTAAATGCTGGCCGGGGTAATTGAACTTAATATTTGATAATAAATTAGCAATGTGGACCAGATATTAAAGGTCGATTGCTGTGCGAGTTCGAATCCCATCAAAGATAATTTCTACCTCTCTCAAGGTTAGATGTTAACCTCGTGTTTAAACTCCATCTATACACTTTATCAGTTTCAATTTATTTTTTTATTGATACAAGTTATTTGTCTTTATTGATTTAACTCTCGAGTTGAACCACCTCTGTATTCCACAGACATTCAAGTATAAAATGAAACATTGCCTTAACTTGATAACTTGATCAGCTAAGTTTATGCATCATATGTGTTGTCATTAGGAAAACATTGTCGCTATTTGGTGTAAAGATGAGTTAAATTTTTGACTCTTCGCTAGCGATTGCACTATCCATTGATATTCTAGTTTATTTGAGAGGTATTACGAGTAAATAAAAATATAGTCGACATCATATGTATTATGTCACATATGTAATATATTTGAAATGTGCGGGACAGAAAGTAGTAAATAGGATGTTTGAACTGGTAAAATACATATACGAAACGGGCGAGATGCCGAAGGATTATAAGAGGAACATTATCGTTACTATACCGAAAAAGAGAGGAGCCGACAAATGCGAGAACTTTAGAACGATTAGCCTAACTTCCCATACGTCAACAATCTTAACCAGAATAGTGCAGAAGAGGATGGAAAATAGAGCGGAGGAAATACTAGGAGAAGACCAATTCGGGTTTTGGCGAAATAGGGGAACTCTCGAAGCTATTCTGGCGCTAATAGAAAACAATAGAAAAAGGAAAGAACGCTTATATAGGATTTGTAGATTTAGAAAAAGCTTTTGATAACGTAAGATGGGAAAAATGTTCGAGATACTAAAGAACGCGGGAATGAAGTATAGAGATAGGAGAGTAGTACACAATCTATACAAAGAGCAAACTGCTGTTATAGAAGTAGAAGGGGAAACAAGGGAAGTATGTATTAGGAAAGGAATAAGGTAAGTATGTACGCTATAACCATTAATTTTTAATCTGAACATCGAAGAGGCGATTAATGTGGTAAAAGATAGAGTGGATTTCGGGATTAAAGTACAGGGACAGAAACTAAAAATGCTGAGATTCGCGGATGATATAGCAGTATTAGCATCTAGTAAGGAGAAATTAGAATCAGCACATTGAACGAAATGGAGGCAGTGTTGACAGAGGAATACGGAATGAGGGTGAATAAAAACAAAACTAAAGTGTTAGTGTGCAGAGGGCGCGAGAGCAGAGCGAAAACGAAAGTACAAATTAATAATGAAAGATTGGAGGAAGTTAAAGACTTCACTTATTTAGGAAGTAAAATAAATTGGGATGGAAGAAACGATAAAGACATAAAACAAAGAATAGCGCAGGGTTGAGTAGCTTTTAACAAAAAGAAAGCACTTTTATGCTCGGGGGTAATAAACTTAGAAACAAGGAAGAGATTTTTGAAAACATATGCACGGCACTATACGGTTGCGAAACCTGGACGCTAGGGGAAGCAAGTAGGAGGAAATTAGAAGCTTTTGAGATGTGGTGTTACCGAAGAATGATGAAAATACCATGGACTGATAGGGTTAGAAACGAAGAAGTATTGGAGAAAGTCGGCGAGAAAAGAAGTATGTGGAAAAACATAAAGAAGAGAAGAGATAGAATGGTAGGCCACTTGCTGAGACATGGGGGAATAGTCCGCGATATTTTGGAGGCAGAAATAGGAGTAAAGAAAGGCAGAGGTAGGCCTAGATTAGACTACTGCTCGCAAATAGTAAGGGATGTAGGTTGTAGCACAATTTTAGCTTTGTAGTAAGGGATGTAGGTTTAGGTTGTAGCGATATGCGTAGGCTAGCACAAGATAGGAGAAGCTGGAGGTTAGCGTCCAACCAGTCTTAGGACTGATGACCTGATGATGATGATGTAATATATTTATTTATTTAGAGGCGTATCCAACAGGTACAAACTCAATTACAGAATACAGTAATCAAAATAATATAGATTGTCTTAAATGAATAGCAGTAACAAATAATACACAAACATATACAATAAAAAATACAAATGTATTATAAATTAGCAAATGTATGTCATATACACATTATTACAAATAGAAAATTAACATAAAAACACAAAAAAACTACTACAGCCATCTATAAAACAACAGTTCTTATTAGCTCTATAATACAGAAGAAAACACCAACAATATTGTCAATTTTTCAGTACCATCTAATTTTTTAATATAAGAAAAATGTTATGACGTGGTATAAAAAGGTTTGAAATGGTTTTATTTCGCGCTGATATTCTGGAAACCCTTATTAAGATACCTAAGCAGTCGAAGACTTTGTTTATAAATCTAATTAGAAGATAATTTGATGGGTGTGCCTTCGTTTTGCGAGCTCATGAAGACTAAATCGTTCCAATTGGGAAATGTGTGGGAACTTTACAAGAAGGTATACACCATCCATTAAAAATTCAGCAGATTTTAGAAACAGTAAAATATTTTTTTAAGGTGCACCATTAGTTATGTAGATCAGATTGCACACAACTGACGCATATTTTAATTTTCAGCAATGGTATTTATTTCGCACATCAATTTAAGATAGCCTACATAAATTAAATAATGTACGTTTGAATCGACGTCATTTATGAGCATGACAAAGGGGAAGGCCTAAATTCTGAACCTTGTGGTATACAAAAATTAATGTTTGCGTGGCAATTATTGGTTTTAGAACTGGATTTTTCAACAATAAGAAAATTTTACTCCAGATTTTATAGGACAACAAACGAGGACAACCTACTTTAGTTGTTTTGTATCCTATATTAATAATACCAAGTAAAATAAATTGGGATGGAAGAAGCGATAAAGACATAAAACAAAGAATAGCGCAGGGTCGAGTAGCTTTTAACAAAAAGAAAGCACTTTTATGCTCGGGGGTAATAAACTTAGAAACAAGGAAGAGATTTTTGAAAACATATGTATGGAGCACGGCACTATACGGCTGCGAAACCTGGACGGTAGGGGAAGCAAGTAGGAAGAAATTAGAAGAGATGTGGTGTTACTGAAGAATGATGAAAATACCATGGACTGATAGGGTTAGAAACGAAGAAGTATTGGAGAAAGTCTGCGAAAAAAGAAGTATGTGGAAAAACTTAAAGAAGAGAAGAGATAGAATGGTAGGTCACTTGCTGAGACATGGGGGAATAGTCCGCGATATTTTGGAGGCAGAAATAGGAGTGAAGAAAGGCAGAGGTAGGCCTAGATTAGACTACTGCTCGCAAATAGTAAGGGATGTAGGTTGTAGCACAATTAGCGAAATGCGTAGGTTAGCACAAGATAGGAGAAGCTGGAGGTTAGCGTCCAACCAGTCTTAGGACTGATGACCTAATGATGATGATTAATAATACCGATGGTAATATACCAAGGCATAATGGTTTCAACAAAATGGAACAATTATATAATTATTCAACTCAATTCAATTACTGAATGATTTTCGGCTGGAATATAGTTAGATGAAGATGGAATATCATACCAGAAGAATACCAGGCTTATAATGTACTGCCAGAAATGAGTCAAATATTTATTTAAAGTGTCTATATGTATTTAAGTGAATGCCAGCTAATACAAATAGTGAACAATTTATTTCAATATTGTTAACTAACTAAAGGCGGTTCTTAAGTTTCTTTGTAGCCATAACTGTAGTCGGGTATTTTCTAATTTGAAGGAACTTGACATCAATAACTTCCTGTGGGTCACAAAGGTAAATAAATTGAGTTTGACAACAATATTGATGATCAATTGGTGATGGGAGGAGTGTACTATCTAATTATGTCAAATGGAAGACAATTAGAAGCGTTAATTAATTTTGACCGTTTTCCATATATTTTGTTTAATTGTGCCTTTGATTAAGCCTGTATACAGCTCAAGATTAATTTCAGTGTACGCATCTAAAATTGACGGTAAATTCTATTACCAATACAAGTTATTCACGGTATGATGTACGAGTTCTGTCTCCAAAAATAATTATAAGATTAAATGTTAAATTTATATTAACCCAGGTTATGAACGTCGCCGTCGCCAAAAATACAAATTCAGTTAACGAATTTATATAACTTACGTTTATCTCCAATTCGCCAACTTTCTCCGCATCATGTGTGCGTTGACCTTAAACAGGTATCATTAAGCATTTGAAGAGTGAGTCATCTATTAGATATGAGAAACTGTGATTGATAGCAGGTTGGTACGATGATCGGGGAAAAAATTGAAATAGGTGTTAAACCTCCGCAAGGTTCTAATAACGTAAAGTTAATTAGTATTGCTAATGTATTAGTATAATATACGTATGTATTCTACTTCTTTACGGTTCATTAGAATGAATTATGATATTCCTACATGTACATGGTCATGTAGAAAACCTAAGTGACTGTTTAGTATTGAGTCGGTATGAAAAAGACACGAAAAATTACAAAATAACGGAACAACGAAGCAAATGCCGGGTATTAATATTTCGTAGTTAATATTCTTCATCGGGAGTGTAACAGCGAAACAGGGAGGTTCTTTATTTGATTTGCCATGATTTGATTTCTTCTATTATATTAGCACTACAATAAAATCATCATCTGTTTCTTATTTTATTATAGGAAGATGATTTGGAGGAGAGGCAACCATTTTAAAGATCTGTTATGGAAGTGAAAATAAGCTAATATTTTATCTTACAAAGTTAATTTAAGTCTACCGTTACAGATATAATTCAAGTTTGATTAATTTTAAAACAAACTGATAAAATATATTATATAGCAACTCTAAGGGCGAGCGATTGTTTAGGCTAACTTGTCTCACATTTCATCGATACTAAATTGGATGGGTACCTAACCGGCTCCCTTGTATATTATAAAGGCTTGTATGTCAGTGGATTCGCTGAAGTTACAGAAACTTAGGCGAAATTTGCGTAGGGAGCATACCATCCCTCGGATAGGATGTAAACTGATAGGTCCCTTGTATATTACATGTAGGGCAAGTAAAAGATTCCTAACCCATTGTAGACGTAGGCATTCAGTGGCAAAATATAAAGACGAATATAGAGACATCTCTAGGTAGATTTTGAAATTACCGAGAGATGGCGCTTTTTTACTCTCTACTGTTGTAGAACTTAACGGCGTCTACAAGATGCGAACCTCGTTTGTCAAAGGTATACTGACTTACACTGTACTAACGAGACCCAACATAAGGTCGAAACCGGTCTGCAGTTAGTGATATCCTGAGATAGAGTTCCTTGTGGCTCTCCCATCTTCCAGCGCTCGTCGTCGACATGTGGCCAGGAGAATAGCTGTTTTGGCCTAATTTGTTTAGTCCTTATTGTATAAGGCATTTTCAGATGGTGTGGAATATATCTCCTCACTTCAGTGGTTTGTAAAAATTACCATCTGCTAAGTAAAACTTTGCATTGTATTGAAACTGAGATGATATAATTGTATTGTAAACTGCTTTCGACTTCCAGTACCCAACCTTTCTAGTAGCTAATTCTTTGACTCCATTTTCAAATATATTTTATATACGTAATTAATACTGCCCTTTAGTTGTGGTCAATTTCAATCTATAAATATTTAATTTCAGTAAACATTTACATTTCTAGACTGAATAACTCATACAATAGTATAATCCAAGTATTATTGTGCTGGGTTGTTCTTATGTTTTCTCTGCACCCATTTTAAATAATAACATCTGTGAAGAAACTCCCTCTATGATAACAAGCCAAAGCAGATGTTAAAAGAATTAACATCGCCTTTATTTTTTAAATATACAATTTCAATTTATTTACGTTCATCAAATTATTTACAGTTTTTAGTGTTTGATGCATTTTGAATATTGGTGCGAATAAGTTCAGCTATATATAAAACTTAATAACAACAATAAGAACAAATCGTCATCGAAATAAATAACAGTTTCAATAACATTTAACTATCGAAATCAACATCAATTGCTTTACATTTGTTTTGTATTTAAAGACACTTTTATTCAAATATTTCCACATCTTTTTTGAGCTACCAGCAAGAATCTATTTTTTCCTGACAATACCTACATTTCTCTGCATTTATGTATCGTCTTCTATCCATCTTCGTTCCATAAATTTTAGTCTAGATCCAGCTACTTTATTGGTTAAACTATACTTATAAAAAGCAGTAATGTATTTTCCTTTGGATAACACTATCCCATTATTCATTTATTTTGTACAGTATTTTGTAAATGTTGTGATGTATTAGGATTTGTTTTAGTTCATAGGTACTGTAGTGACGCATTAAACTGGCGCATTAGCAGGGATAATGAGTGTGCCTCGATAGCTCAGCGGTCAGAGCACTCAACCGGAAATTGGGAGAGCCGGGTTCGATTCCCGGTCGAGGCAAAAATGCACTTTTATCCTTGCTATCGCCAAAGTGGTGACCCCGACGTGATGTGATTCATTCCAGTATATGCAACCTCCCTTACATCTCAAATTCGCGGATTCGATTCCTGTCCTATCCATCGCCCTATAGTCCCGGGGGTTACCGAACAACGGTTCGTAAGAATGGCGAACGCGGGTCACATTCCGTTAAATTGTATCGAGATAAACCATGTCTCTAGGGAGGGAGTACTGTAGTGACGCATTAAACTGGCGCATTAGCAGGGATAATGAGTGTGCCTCGATAGCTCAGCGGTCAGAGCACTCAACTGGAAATTGGGAGAGCCGGGTTCGATTCCCGGTCGAGGCAAAAATGCACTTTTATCCTTGCTATCGCCAAAGTATTAATAATTATCATCATTCATGAACAAGAAATACAACCCTTGAATGTTCATATCGGGATCGATATAACGTTTGTTAGTTTTTAAACATTGACACAAGATACATTATGGAGAGGTATGTTCAATATGAGTATAGCCATGATAATATAATCTATTATGAACATCATGGGGCCCCACCACACATAACATCAATTAATCAAGATCTACAGTCATTCGTGTTGGTCCAAAATAAAATCATTGATAATAAATTGTCTTTTACATGATAATTACTGATTTACCACAGCAATTATATTAATTTGTTAATAAACAAAATTCCCGTAATGCGTGTATATTGGTCATGACTGGTTTTAAACTGCTTGAAAAACGATTGTGGAACTTACTCCATAAAATCCGTGGGTTTCACAAACATTGGTGTTGAGATGAAGGTTAAATTTCGTTAATATATTAAATTAAAAAAAGTATGTAGGAACTACACTTGCATTTACGTCAGTTGTCAGTTCATATCGACACCAAAAGTAAAAAATGTTAGAGTTTATTACATATTGGCATATTGGCATATTAAGAATACATTTAAAAAATGTAATTCAACAAGTCACTTTCTAATCAAATGTAAATACAATTAACCACGCACAAATATTGAGATCCAGCTCTCGGTCTTATCTATACAACAATGAATTGAAGGATTTTCGAACTGTGACGTGATTTGTTAGGTTTGTCTTTAGCAAGCATAAAATTATATTTATATAGTGGCAATTTTAATTAGAATAAATTATGTAACTTAGATTTGCAGGACGTTTAGTGTGCGTTAGTTTATATTTTTCACTCGTTATATTTTAACCATTACGTTCTTCTTCTAAAGAGGGGTACAACTTTTGGTTTAAAAGGGAGTCAACTATCATTAATTTCTCTTTGTTACTTGGAAAATGGATCAAATGGAATCAAAAACGCCATCGTTTAAATCAGCTTATGTAGATGATAGTGCATTGCATTCTTCCTATTTTTTTATCTTACCGATCAACGAATTTGATCAACTGTCAAACATGGAAGGAGGTTTTCCATGTTTTCCAGTTGTATTTCTAACTATTGACTACCTGATGAAAGACCATGATCTTTCGTCAACTAGAAGACAGAATCATATCTCACTATACTTCGTTAGTAAATTCAACTTATTTTCAAAACATTTTTTTTTCAAAGGCAGATAGATGAATGAGGAGGTTCAATTCACTTCGAAATTCTTTGACCTTTCAATCTGAAAGGGAACATTCCTTACGATCCTCGATTCACCAATGGTATTAGTAGAATTTTTAAAGGTACGACGTTAGTTAATTCATCAAGAAATAAATTCAAATAACTTTTAGGCAATCCAAAAGACAAAATTGACACAAACGACAGATCGGGGAATTACTAAATCAGCTGTAACGACTGTAATCAAAGCTATGTTGGACAGACTAGACGATCTATTCAACCCAGATTTAAAGAGCACATAGCGCATCTCAAATATGGTACAACAGAGAAGTCCAGTGTTGCACAACATGGCTTCGAGAACAAACATAAGATAGATATTAGCAAGTTAAGATTAATTAAGAATGTGACAAATACTAGACAGCTAGATGTATTTGAAAGTTTAGAAATTTAATAAAGTAACAGTAAAAATAATATGAATAGTGACAGAGGGCCTATTCCGTGTAGCTTGTTTTATTGGTTAGTTATTCACGGCTCACTGGGCCCCAACCCGTGATGGTTGGAGCTCAATAAGCCGCAACCGTGACGGTCAGGATTCACTGAGCCGCAACGATGACTTAGGTATAAATAGGATACTTTGTCAGCATAAAATTAGTTTTAATCATCTCTAGATGATGCCAACTTTGTTGACGAAACGCACATGGAGTGTACCGTCGAGTGTTTTGGTGTTCTGTGAAAAAGTACGTCAGTGTCATCTTCAGATCAAATGCTCCGACCTACTCCAGTTCTGTAATGTGATATGTCATAAATGTCATAATACAAATGATGTGGTAATGTAGTGATTACGTAAGTTAGTCTACAGTACAAACTACACTACTAGAATATATTAAAAAATCCTAAAACAGTATAAATACTTTGTACGTACACAACGAATGTTGTTTGTCAATTGATCAATTTGTTTGATCAATTACATAAAAAAAGCTTAATCGAATTGTTAATAATCAATGATAAGGATAATTATAAAATTCAATAAGTCATAATGTGAACAGTAACAAGTGCCACTAAAGAATTTAAATTAATAATTGTAACTATAAGGATAATTTTAATTATTCTAATAACTACCATAATTATGAGACTCTTGTTTGTTTACTTGTAATAATGTAACAGATGTTTTACATACTAATTGTGTCTTAAAACATCATTCATATTTATGTAAAATATATTCAAGAAATAACACGCATAAATACAAGTTCACGAACAGTGCTACTATTCTTATCTCCTTAATATTAAGCTAGTCATTTCAGCTTAACAATATCTGATAAATTGTTTATATCATGAAGGATGTATGTAGATGCGCTAATTCATATTATATGGTATAATACATACGTAGTGTAATAATGCACATGTGTGGCCTTGAGGTTTTATGTAAACTATAATATTCGTATATAACAACTTTAACGGATTATGAAGAATAATTAATATATAATTACGAAGAAATATTTCAGAATAATAAATAATTACCACAACAAAACTGCACGGTACTATTTTGGTGCGCAAACAAAAAGGTTACAGAGTTAGAGAAAACTTCAAAATTTATATGTTTTAAATTTATATTTATGTAAAAGTTATATATTTTATGCAATCACTGTTTATTATACATATACTGATTCCATGTTAGTTATTAACGAAGTTATAATATGAGATTTATTCAGAGCTAGTCGGAGAAGCTTTTAGGTCTCACATAAAATGTTTTTTGGTAAGTTCCTATAGCTTATTATGGTTAATAATGTCTTGATAACAAATTGACATGAAGGTCATTTAGTTGACAAGCTCCTCACAAGAAAAAGCTATAAATAATGGAATGTCAAGAATTCATGCCATTCAAGATTCTCGTAGTTCACTCAAAAAATTACTCACTACTTTCTATTTGTGATTTAGTTGTTTGATATTAGTTTTTAGTTGTTTACGTAGTAAGAGAGTACTGAAGTAGGTTGGAACCTTTGGTGTGAAGTTAATACTGACTTATTTTTCCACAAAATACCAAAATACTATACTCTATACTCGACGCGCGTTTCGCCAACAAAGTTGGCTTTATCTGGAGACGATTAAAACTGGTAACTGTTGTATCATCATCATCATGAGGTTATCAGTCCTAAGACTGGTTGGACGCTAACCTCCAGCTTCTCTTATCTTGTGCTAACCCACGCATTTCGCTAATTGTGCTACAACCTACATCCCTTACTATTTGCGAGCAGTAGTCTAATCTAGGCCTACCTCTGCCTTTCTTCACTCCTATTTCTGCCTCCAAAATATCGCAGACTATCCCCTAGAGGCCTACCATTCTATCTCTTCTCTTCTTTATGCTTTTCCACATACTTCTTTTCTCGCCGACTTTCTCTAATACTTTTTCGTTTCTAACCCTATCAGTCCACGGTATTTTCATCATTCTTCGGTAACACCACATCTCAAAAGCTTCTAATTTCTTCCTACTTGCTTCCCCTACCGTCCAGGTTTCGCAACCATATAGTGCCGTGCTCCATACATACGTTTTCAAAAATCTCTTCCTTGTTTCTAAGTTTATTACCCCCGAGCATAAAAGTGCTTTCTTTTTGTTAAAAGCTACTCGACCCTGCGCTATTCTTTGTTTTATATTATTATCGCTTCTTCCATCCCAATTTATTTTACTTCCTAAATAAGTGAAGTCTTTAGCTTCCTCCAATCTTTCATTATTAATTTGTACTTTCGTTTTTGCTTTGCTCTCGCGCCCTCTGCACACTAACACTTTAGTTTTATTTACTCTCATTCTGTATTCCTCTGTCAACACTGCCTCCATTTCGTTCAACGCTGATTCTAATTTCTCCTTACTAGATGCTAATACTGCTATATCATCCGCAAATCTCAGCATTTTTAGTTTCTGTCCCTGTACTTTAATCCCAAAATCCACTCTATCTTTTACCACATTAATCGCCTCTTCGATGTACAGATTAAAAATTAGTGGTGATAGCGTACATCCTTGTCTTACTCCTTTCCTAATACCTACTTCCCTTATTTCCCCTTCTACTTCTATAACAGCAGTTTTCTCTTTGTATAGATTGTGTACTACTCTCCTATCTCTATACTTCATTCCCGGGCTCTTTAGTATCTCGAACATTTTTTTCCATCTTACATTATCAAAAGCTTTTTCTAAATCTACAAATCCTATATCCTTAGCATTCTTTCCTTTTTCTATTGTTTTCTCTAACATAACTGTTGTAGTAAAAGATATATAAAAATAAGTTTTAACACACAGAAATAGATCTCCGTGCTCAAAGATATCAGGCTGCAGTGGGGAAGGTACAGATAAAAGCGAGAACAAACATATTCATGCTCAAGGAGAAGTACTAAACTCCCCCCGAAGTACCAGTCGCCACCCGTATAAAAGACATTGTTGCAGCCATCTCTATAGGAGAATACGATAAGCCTCCCATCAGTGTTATAGATACCGAACAAGGTGCTGAACTTTTATTATCTCCTCTATGAATAATTGACCTGAATGCCCATCGTATTGATTCATATCTTATATATATATATATTTTGTCTTTTGTATCTTTGAATAGGTGCCAGTGGTTTTATTTTTGATAATCTATTTGTGGTTAGTAGATTTAGCTAGGCCTCACGACCTGACAGAATAGAATGTCCTTATTATTCGTATTTTCATGTCGCATCATTGCTTCAGCAAAACAAGTACAAAACACAAAAACCCCATGGTCGTTTGTCAATATTTTTGTATTTCATTCCATTTGAAGAACAATCCAATTAAGAAGTTCTTTCTTAAAAAAATACGTATAACGTTTATATTATATAAACGTATAACTATTTTGCTTTTGTACATTTCTTAATGAAATGTTATAAAACAAGTGTAAATACTATAATATTTTGGTGTATCGGTTAGTAACCGCAAACTTGATAGCTTTAAAAGAATATCGCAATTACTACCAATAATCAACTGCACAATTTTTCTGTAACAATTCAATCAATTTCAACTCCATTTAGCTCAGGCTAGCAAAAGTGAACGAGAGACGTTTTTCAACATTTTCCAACAAGTTATAGAAACTGTTAACGGTGTCTGTGACTAATTAAAACAACAATTTACAGTTGATTAAGATGATATGTAATAAGGATGAACCTATGTAATCTAGAATACTAAATGAGTTAATAAAATTAGGAGTTGATTTTAAATTTGGCTTTGAACCAAATCCTGATCCAAGTCAACTTTATTAGTAAGATACGCAATCATGTAGTAAAGTTTTGGAATATATCGTCCAAAAATGATTCCTGCTCAGTTTTTTTGTGTTCTGTCTGTACACGAAAATTACATTAAAAGCTTTTATTTTAATAGAAACAAATTGCAACCCACTGACTTGCTGTATTTTTCGTACATAATACTACTTAACTTTATGCGGTCAGTCTCAGAACATAAAAAAATGTTACTCATCTTTTATTATTTATGTATACTTACGAATTGTAGTAAAAAAAATCACTCACGTTTATTTATAGGTATATTATTCTTTTCGCCGGTGCAAACAAGTCAGGAAGTAAAATCTGTTAATAGCAACTCAGGGGGCCAGTATTACAAGCTCAATTCGCGGCAAAATCACTTCATTCATATAAATTTGGTACGTATTATATAATTATAGGCCTCCATCCAATTGAGCCTGATTTACTTGTCCTATTTTAAACGCGATATGCGCCATTCAAGTTCAATACCAATGAATCACTCACAACTAAACATAAATAAAGCGTGCAATTGAGAGAAATTGGATTGTTGAGTGTTGAGAGGGCAATCTTGAATAATAACTCGTATCCATTTTGCTTCGTATTCATTCATATGATATTTAAGAGCCGTATGTAGTATTTAATCTCATTTTAATTTCGTCATTTTGTAATAACGCAGTGATATGTTAGGTAAATTAATATAAGCGAGTATAAAATGTACAAAAGTTCGTAAAGATCTGCCTCGTCTAAAAGGTCTCCTTCTCCCTATATACGCACGATCTTACAATTAGACTATTTTCCCCATACAAAAAAAAGAATAATGATCTTGAAATTAATTAACAACGTGACTCTTATATTTGTGTTCTTTCCCCATGTCCAGTTTTTAATTAAATTGAATGTGATTTTGTCGTTATACAATTTGGTTTTATTTTGTTGACAACTATTTCACTTATCTGTCAGGACTACCTATTTAAAATGCGGTCTATAATAGAGAAATATATGAGTGACAGCATAGTTTCGTCATTGCTCTAGAAAATATTTCATTGCATCAATGTGTTCGCCACCATATTGTTTGGACCACCCCGACCCTCGTTAATGTCCATTGTTACCCTTTTAAAACTTTGTCATCGAATCTCTCACTATTCTTAAGTACAATGTAGGTCTGTCGCATTAGATATAGTGAGTAATATTACTCAGTAACTTTTGATCTTAGAATAGTGCATAAGAGTTAGTTATAAATAATTACCTAGAATAGATTCACTAACTCTGTATACATATTATATGCACTCTTCCCGAATGGCATATTATTTTTATATAATTGCATTTAGTATTGCCACATATGCAATGTATTATAATGCGGAAGATTCACATTACTACCCACGCCGACGTCGATAGTAAACTGATATTTACTTAACATATAGATCATCTTTACACATATACAGATTTCAATGAGATGATTTAAATGAATTAATACCTTCCTGATATTTAATTCTATAATTTTTTTATAATTTTAAATATAATTATTTATAATTTATTTAAAAATATGTTTTTTTTTCATAAGTGTGTACCTAAATCGTTTTTTAGCTTAATGGAATTATTATGCCACATTAATCAAAAAAGTACTTTTTGAGTATAAAAAGGTTCGGTATGTCGTAGTACAAAATAGATAATATCAATAACTCGTGTTCAGTATACACAATGTAGTGACAAACTATCGCATAATAATCATAATTTTATTAAATGATTTTTACTTTTTCGCACTCAATTATACTAGCGGAAAAGTAATATAATCGTGTAAAGAAAAATTAAAAAAAAATTTTTCGTTTATTTTTCGTTTTTCGGCCTAAAAACAAAATAAAATATGATTTTTAAAAATTTTGTCTGTGTGTCGTCGTTCTCCTTGTCGGCGGCATTAAAATTTCTTGTTAGCACGATAACTCAACTAAATCGTGTAGGATCGATCGGGTTTAGACTGATTCTGATCTGGGACGCTTCCCAGATGGCACTTATTTATTTTGACGTGGATAGCACACACCACCTCCTTCCTTGGTTCTATTTGAGAAATTTTTTTTGTTAGCACGATAACTCAACTAAATCGTGTCGGATCGATCGAGTTTTGACTAGTTCTGATCAGGGACGTCTCCCAGACGACACCTATCGATTTTGAGGTGGATAGGAGACACACCCCACCCTGTCCATGGGTCATGAGAAAGCACGATGGTGGACTATTTGAGAAATTTGTTTTGTTAATACAATAACTCAACTAAATCATGTCGGATCGATCGGGATTTTAGTGATTTTGATCGGGAACGTCTCCCAGACGACACGTATTTATTTTGATGTGGACAAGACACACCCCAGCCTGTCCATGAGTCATGAGAAAGCACGACGGTGGACTATTTAAGAATTATTTTTGTTAACACGATAACTCAACTAAATCATGTTGGATCGATCGGGTTTTGACTGATTATAATCGGGGACGTCTACCATACGACACCTATTGATATTGAGGTGGATAGAACACACTCTACCATGTTCATGGGTCATGAGAAAGCACAATGGTGGTCTACTTGAGATTTTTTTTGTTAGCACGATCACTCAATTAAATCGTGTCGGATCGATCGGGTTTCGACTGATTCTGATTAGGGACGTCTACTAGACGACATCTATTGATATTGAGGTGGATAGGACACACCCCATCCTGTTCATGCGTCATGAGAAAGCACGAGGGTGGACTATTTGAAAAAAGTAAAACTGCCTCATAAAACAGATATTCTGCATTTATGTGTAGGTTTATTTTTTCTCGGCCACTCAATTTCGAGATAGAGATATTCTACGTGCCTTTTAAGGCTTTAAAACTATTTATTTTCGAAAACTTCGATGTACATACCTCAACTTTTTTTTTCAAAAAAGTGCTGGTGGACTGAATAATTTTATTTTTTTTCAGACTTCATATTTGAGTTGTGACGTCATCGTAGTCTTTTTTAAATCGCAATTACCCCTTTCCTAAACAAACGTGATTTTTTTCCGATAGAAAAATAAAGAAAATATGTACGCGTGCGTATACTTTGTATTGAACGTTCCGTCATTTTCCTGATGATATTCTTCATTTTGATTAGAATATGTTGCTTCAGATGCTTTCAACTATTTGTCGTAGTAAATTAGACCCTCGGTTTTATGTTACCCTACAAGAGCTAATCCAAAGGATTCAAATCAAATAAACGTAGTAAACATTCGGTTGATTCTCGTCATCCTATCCATCTGCCACGGAAAGTTTCGACCAAAAATTACCGGATATTTACATCAAAAAGAGGAGCACCGGTTATTACTATCCTTATTGCTTGGACGAAAGCACTACTAAAGCTGGAACTAAGTAGAAGCGTAGAAATTCTAAATATCTAGAAGCAGTCAAATTATCATCATAGAAGTTCTTCAAGAATTTTCTTCATAAATTCCCGACAGAAGAATTTCTGTTATTCCAGTCCATATATTCACTTTATTTTTGCTATATGATTCTTGAATCTAATGAGGATTAAAGGCCAATATCTGCAGTTATGAAAATTTACAGTTACATTCAACAAACAAACATATTATTCTTTAATTATTTTGGCGATAGCAAGGATAAAAGTGCATGACTTGACCGGTAATCAAACCCGGATCTCCCAATTGCCGGTTGGTTGCTCTGACCGCTAAGCCATCAAGGGACACTTCATTATGCTTGCTAATGTTCCAGTTTAACGCGTCGCTACAGTACTCCCCCCCCCCCCCCCCTAGAGACATGGTTTATCTCGATACAATTAACGGAATGTGGCGGCGTTCACCATTCTTACGAACCATTGTTCGGTAACCCCCGGACTATAGGGCGATGGATAGGACGAGAATCCGCGAATTTGAGATGTAAGGAAGGTTCGATGTACTAGAACGAATCACGTCGGGGTCACCACTTTGGCGATAGCAAGGATAAAAGTGCATGCCTTGACCGGGAATCGAACCCGGATCTCCCAATTGCCGGTTGGTTGCTTTGACCGCGAAGCTATCAAGGGACACTCATTATCCTTGCTAATGTTGCCAGTTTAACGCGTCGCTACAGTACTGCTCCCCCCCTAGAGACATGGTTTGTCTCGATACAAGTAACGGAATGTGGTGGCCGCGTTCACCATTCTTACGAACTATTGTTGGGTGCCCCCGGACTATAGGGCGATGGATAGGACGGGAATCCGCGAATTTGAGATGTAAGGGAGGTTCGATGTACTGGAACGTATCACGTCGGGGTCACCACTTTGGCGATAGCAAGGATAAAAGTGAACCCGGATCTCCCAATTGCCGGTTAGTTGCTCTGACCGCTAAGCTATTAAGGGACACTTCATTATGCTTGCTAATGTGCCAGTTTAACGCGTCGCTACAATTATGAACATTTTCATTCCTCAATGTAACCATATTTTACGATTTTAACATCGTTCATCTTACAAATGGTTACTAGGAATCCCCTATGGGATACTCTTGACCTCGAAATACTTTAAAGAATTAATTTTTGTTAGAAAACAGGGATTTACAGTTTAAAAAATACTAAAATGTCACAAGTAAAACACAAAGTGTGAAAGTGTGTAGTTTAAAAAAAATTATTTAATAAAATTATGAATAGTAGTAGAAAATTTATCACCACGCTTTTTTAATATTGCATTCCAAACATGTATCTCAATTTTATAACCAAATGTCAAGCCCAGTTCATTAAAATAACATAACACATCGACAAGATCCCAAGAATTTTGTATTATTAGCATATACATATAACATTAACTGATATTTTATTTCTATGAATCTTATTGTTAGTATAATGGTTATATCCTATCATCTATACCTATATAATTAGTTAAATAGCCGACATTAAAATAATTGTATTTTTAACCGACTTCAAAAAAGGGCGGAGGTATTTTATGTATGTTCGGGTATAACTTTTATATTTATGAACCGATTTTAATTATTTTTTTTGCGTTGGGTTCAGTATAGCTCCAAGGTGGTCCCATTTTAATTATTGGTATTGGACCTTGGACTTCGAAGATACACAAGGGAACTCCTTATTCAAGTAGCCGTCATTTTCTCATTCGTAAAATATCCTTAGTAGGTCTACCCATCACATAAGATTGTAAAATATTAAGTTTAAAAAAACCGACTTAAAAAAAAGTAACAACTAAAAATCAAGAGATAAATGTTTTTTTCAACAATTTAATACTTATCTGTTGTTTCGTCTAATGTAATTAAGAAATTGTTGTTTATTATGTAATTATTATTAATTGTTTTATATAATTTTGAAGTCGGTGCCAAGTAAAACATAAAAAATATATACCTTGCTAATATGAAAACGAGTTTACATTTAAAATTGCTGAGGGCCAGCATTCGCATTACTAATATGGTATGGCACCGACTTCAAAGTTATATAAAACGGAACAATAAATAAGTATTAAATTGTTGTAGAAAACATTTATTTCTTGCTTTTTACTTAAGTTACTTTTTTATTGAAGTCGTTTTTTTTAACTTATTATAAAAATAGGTGCTATATCGCTTTTTTATATCGGTTCGGTGTTCAGTTATGTACAATCTTTAATTTTCTCTATATCAAAATACGTAGATGATGTTTTGCAACGAAAATGAGACCAGGGAAACATGACGGATCTCTACGACAACAGTAAACTACATATTTTGTTACCAATGTCAACGTAACAACCATAAAATAGTTTAAAACATTGCTAAGTATGTGGGTGTGTAGACGCCACTTATTCATTGAATATTTTCGATTGTTTCATACCTAGAAATCGGAAAGCACGCATCCGTTGAATGATATGTTACTATGACTAAGTTACTTTTACTAGAAAATCTGAAAATTCGGGACAAACCTGGCACCAACGATCATTATTCTGATATGGGTAAGCGGGTATACAGCGGCGACGAAAAGTATTCATACACTTACTTAAAGTTATCATAATAATAAGGTAATATACCTATTACATTTATAATTGATACGCACTGCAATTTATTCATATTACAATATTTATTAAATGTCACTGGTTACAGATTTCCATCAAAGTATTTACAACTGTTACAATAAAATAACCTGTAAAAGTATTCATACATCTGTGGCTCCAGGAAAAGGCAGGATAAGATCTACATCTGACGCCTTTATATAATACGCTACGCATTTTCGGTCTTCAATGGTAGTCAACAGATGGGCGTTAGTTTAAAAGTAGATATAACAGAATAATCATTGAATAAAAAAAATTAATATACCACGTTCTTAAAACGGACTATAAAGTATAAAATAATTATTTGAATAGTAAGATTTAAAATGAAAACGTGGGGCACATGCAAAATAATTGATGTATAAATAATTCACATAAATAAGTCACTAACAATTTTATTTCACTGCAATTTATATGAACTGTTGTGTGAGTTTTCTCAACGACAGCTCGACAGCTACTCTCTACACTCCATATTATTATCTATTGCATGCGCCCCACGTTTTTCATATTAAATCTTACTATTCAGATAATTATTGTATACTTTTTAGTCCATCCTAAAAACGTGGTATATTTTTTTATTCAAATAATCATTATTATTAGAAGAAAGACAAATATTACGAAAAGTACAACAAAAACCTAGACTAAGTACCCCACAATTAGCTACAAAAGTTAAGGAAACATTTTCGAAAAGTGTGAGTTCCGACACGATTCGAAGGACTATTAAAGCAAGATAAGTTTTGCTCACATGTAGCCAGGAGAAAACATTTTATCAATAAAAATAATAGTCTAAAACGTCTATAATTTGCCAAACAATATTTAAATGAGCCAGTAGTTTTTTCGAAGAGTGTTATATTCTGTGATTAAAGTAAATTCTATGCACTATTCATTTCATTGCTATTTGCCAAATAAAAAACTCTCTTATCTTGCCTATAGATGGAACAGTTTACCTGAGCCTAGCCATAAAAATAAGCCACGGTATGTTTTGAGATTTTTTATTTGGCAAATAGCTATGAACTAATCTATATTTGGGTCAAATGGTCATCAGTTAGTGTGACAAAAAGTCGGAAAAGCTCTGAAACCTACAAATTTTCAACCAAGAGTTAAGCATGAAGGTGTGTTCTACATGCTATGGGATTCCGGCATGATATCGGATCTGTATAAATACTTTTGCTGGCGACTATATTTTTTACAATTACAGCTGTTTGATACAAATATTTTTATTTCAGAAATATATCTTTCATTTACGAATTCTGATATATTATTTTAGGTCTAACGGTCCATTGTCAATATTGCGTTTAACCATTCTTTAGATAAAGAAAAAAACAAAGTATAATTACTTGTTTTAAATTGCTTGCTCGGACGAGGCTCATTGAGAATTTGTTTGAAGTCAGCATTTAATCTAAAAAGGTAAATCTTCAATTTAAACATCAAATGATAAATGCAAAAACATTTGCATAAATTGAGAATAAAAAGTGAATTTAAAACTGAAACGAGTTACAGCGAATAAATTTAATGATTATATTAGAATTCCTGACTTTTCATTAGTATAAACTGGATATAATATATTTGCACATATTAAGATGTTAATCTGAAATAGTTTCTTATTTTTAGTTCACCAGATGTAGAGTAGACATTGTTTTTAATGACAATTCATTCACAATTCATTAACGATAGTTCTTTATACGCTGTGAAAGTGGAAATTTTATACATTCGAAAAATAATGAATGAATTCGTTAAAAATTCAAGGAATAACTTTTGGGAAATACTCTCGAATACGTCAAATTTTATTTTTAGTTGCGCATTTTTTTAAATATAATTAATACATAGGTGATTCGTGTAGAAGGTATGATGTCATCGAATTTTTCTTAATGGTAAACCCCCTTTATTATTAAGGAATGTGAAAGGGCGCAATTTTAAAATTAAAGAAAACGATAGTGCAATTTGAAAATAATAAGTTTAATGCCAGCGATTATTTTAAAAATCAACTAAAAAAAATGTTGAAATTAAACACTGCCTTGGCAGTGCCTTATTGACCGATAATGTTTTTTATTGCTGTCAAATAAAAACTTTAAATTGTACGAAGAATCCCGGATGGATGATGGACTAGCACACTCAAAATCCCCAGAAAATGAATGAAGACATAGTTGACAGAGGGAATTCTGGGTCCCAATTTCTTTGATGTGAACCTAACTAGTGCCAGATATTTGGATTTTCGTCGAGGCAACCTTATTTTTGCACTAATAACTTTATATCCAGCTGTAAAGGAATCAAATTTTCCGAGAAATATTTTCTTTCCACAAAATGGTGCACCACATCATACAGCATCTGTTCGCACTTATTTAGATGAGATGTTTCCGAAACGTCACATAGGGAGAAGGGGGCCGATTAAATGACCAGCCAGATCACCAGATTTGACACCTCTAGATAATTTTTGTAGGGATACTTAGAAAGCACATGATACATTACTAAACCAGATAATTTACAAGGTTTAAAAGCAAGAATTCGTCACGAAATACAACGTACATCTCCTGAAGTTATTGACAATGTTAAAAAAAATTATTAATCCTCTTGGCTACTGTCTAGTAGCCAACGGTACACAATTTGAACATTTATTTTAGTTATTTTCTTAATTAATCATGACCACTAAATTTAATATATACATTATAGATGCAAGGGCATGGAAGCTCAAAACAATCAAACAACATTGAACTGAGTTATTTTCACTCCTTTGTACACAGACTTTTATCCTTAACCTTAAATAAACAAAATTATGAAAAAGAGATTTTCACCTTAAAGGCAATAGCTAAAAATAATGGTTATAACAAAAATTTGATAGATGATCTTATGAACAAGAAACAAAAGAAAATCATCGTAAAGCATTTCCATTCGGTTCCAAATGAAAAAGATAAAAAACCACATGACTATATAAACTTTACTTCAATAGTTGGTAATAAAATATGTAATTGTATGAAGTGTTTTTCTTAAGTAGAAAAACTCGCGCGCACAATAATAGATTAAGAAAACGCAATATGAAACCTATATGTGTAAGTAAAAATAATTTAGGCTCCTTATTAATAAATAACAAATTAGAAAAAGTTGAGAAATCACCAAAAGTGGCGTTTATGAAATACGATGTAATGATTGTGACGCTATTTATATCGGTCAATCAAGCCGTTGTATAAAAAAGTGTTATGATGAACACAAAATATCTATTTTAAATAATACAAAAATGCACTGGTTTTGCAAAGCTTTGTATAACAAACAATCACTTTCGGGACTACCAAAAAAATAACACTTTTACCCGATGAACGTAAAGGCAGAAGATTATATTTATCAGAAGTATTAGAAATAAAAAAAGCAATGTTTAAAAAAAGTAACAATCCATCATCAAACAGATTTTGAAATTTGACCAATAATAAAAGCAGTCATAGTATAAAATGACCAGATGTTGTTATCTGTCTATATAGACTAAATTTTATACTTATTAGGTTTAGTAAAAGTTTGTTACTCTTTGATAATGGCATAAAAGTCGAAACAATTGTTAGAAATATAGTTTGCAATTTTTGTTAAACCTATCAAGTGTTTTCTTTCATTTACTAATCAAAAATGCATCACCAAGTGCCCAGCCACCTCTCTATTTCTACAGATTTAGTATTTTGAAATTGAAAAATGGTTTTTTTATGTTTTTTTTTTATCTAACCTATACTGTCGCTAATGTAATTATAACCATAACGTATGTAAAAATATATACTCTTTCACATTCCGGAATGAAAAAGGGGTTTGCTATTAAAGAATATCGATGAAGTCATCCCTCCTACACGTCTCACTGTCCGTATTAATTATATTTTAAGCAATGCGCAACTAAAAAAAAATTTGACGAGTCTGAGAATATTCCCTGAAAGTTATTCCTTGAAATTTTAACGAATTTATTCATTATTTTACGAAAAGACCGTGTAGGATAGCATATGAAAATAGATATTGCGTGTCTTTTTAAGGCAATAAAAAATAAATCTAATAGATTACATTTAACTATATAAAGGGTGTTTTTTAAGAATGATAGAACTACCGATACCGATGGTTGTGAGATCAGCTTTCAGTGTGCGCCCAATTAGTGGCATTTGTATTAAGTATAATATGGCAAATCATCATGAATGGACTCATGCTTGACCAACGCTATCAAATTGTTCAAATTTACTTTGAAAGTCGGTCATCAATTCGGGAAACATATAGACGACTTCGTGAATTTTATGGCGCACATAATCGTCCATCTGGGCAAGTCATCCGTCGCACTGTGAATAGATTTCATACCACGCACTCTCTAAAGGATGCAAGGACATCAACACGTCGAAGGAATGTGCGTACTGAAGAAAATATTGCCGCTGTAAACCAAAGTTTGCAATACAATCCAAAATTATCAATTCGTCGTCGGTCGCAGCAGTTTGGGCTTTGTCCGTCCACTACGTGGAAAGTTTTGAACAAATATCTTGGTCTACACCCATATAAGATCCAGCTAGTGCAGGAATTAAAGCTACAAGACCATCGCCTGCGTCGTTCTTTTGCTGATTGGGCTTTAGAGCAGTTGCAAGCCGACCCATTGTTTTATCGCAAAGTCGTGTTCAGCGATGAGGCTCATTTTTGGCTTAACGGGTTTGTTAATAAGTAGAATTGCCAGATATGGAGTGATACTAATCCAGAAGAGATCCTACAGACCCCATTACATTAAGAAAAATGCAGTTTGGTGCGGTTTATACGCTGGTGGCATTATTTGACATTATTTCTTTAAAAATGAGGCTGGAGTTAACGTTAAGGTCTATGGGGAACGGTACCGGACCATGATCATATGAATATATTTTTCAATAGATGATATTGATCCGCATGAGATATGGATGCAACAGGATGGAGCAAAGTGCCATACGGCGAACGAAACTATCGACTTATTGCAAACAAGCTTTGGTGATAAGTTGATTTCAAGAACTGGACCTGTCAACTGGCCACCCAGGTTCTGCGATTTGACACCTTTTGATTATTTCCTATGGGGCTACGTGAAGTCATTGGTTTATGCTAATAAACCACTGGACGCCTTGAAAGCCAATATTGTTTGTGTGATTCATGACATGCGGCCACGACTGCTCGAAAAAGTGACTCAAAATTGGACTGACAGAATGCGCTTCGTCAGGAACAGCCGCGGTGGCCATGTGCCTCAAATCATTTTTAAATATTATTGATCTTTCGAATAAAAACAGATTGTTTATCAAAAGTTAATTTTTGTGGTATTCATTCAAGTTTAAAGTACTATCAAGCTTAAAAAATACACATTAGTTGATCCCTGGGTTCTCCCGCTAACACCTCCGCTAGGAACTGAACTGATTTAAAAATTCTCATATTATTCTTCAACAGTGAATAGGATCAAATTGCGATGCCCAATTTTTTTCCATTATAAGTTTCCATAATTTGCAATATCTACTTCAGTAAACAATAAGATAAAATTATATAAGACCACAATATATATTTTTTTTCTATTTAAGTGAATGTGATGTATGACGTCGATCTTTAAAGCTTTAAATATACATGTATTATTAAAAAAGGTTTTTTTCTTCGAATATTCACTTAACTTTAAATCGTTAAGATAAAGTACCTGCACAGTTACCATTTTTAATAATATTTTTCGTGATTTGTTTATAATCCAATCTCGACATCCATAAAACGTTTTTAACAACTTAAAACATGTTTTCTTATTTTTTGACATTTTAATAATTTGTAGTTTGAACTACTAAAAATTCTACAAAGCCAATCTAATATGACACTTACAATTAGACGTTACTTTAATGAGTTATTACTGTAGTTATTACTTAATTGTATTGTAGATACTATGTGTTTCATATTTCTGTAAGTCTATGTCTTAAAGCGAAGTAAAAAATAATAAAACAACTTATAATAATATAAGATAAAAACTGATGTGATTAATTGATTATTTGATTATTCATTGTGTACACATAAACATGAAAATAGACATAAACAATTGATATAAGTACCATATATTGTATTAATATAACAGCAAAATTTGACATACGTCAACTGTTCTATAGTCGGCAGAAATCAAAGCTTTTTTTAAGTATATTTCAATAATATTTTGAAGTGGTGTCACGCGAATGTATTTTTATGTATACAGAATTTCGTCGTGCGTGTAAAAACGTGTTAGGTAAATATTTACAGCACAGAAATATTACTATTTTTACCAACAGCATCACTTCTCAGAAAGTTTTTGGACGACAGTAGGTAATATTCAAGTTTTTTTGTGTTATCAAAATTTGAGTATGAGACAAAATTAAGGAAATTATTATGTTTTCTATAATAATACGCAGTAGTCATCCATGAACCACCTGTAAGATCTGATCTTGCTGAATATATTTTTATTTAATCTTGAAGAAACCATGAAGAAAATGTTACAAAATATAGATAATATTTATAACAAAACATGTTTAGTAGTTTAAATAAAAAATTCAAAATATCAAACTAGTATACATAAAAGACTCCAACACTGACGACTCGTTAGCTTGAAGGACTATTTAATTCGATCTGTTTTCTCGACAATAGAAGGGTCATATACCACTGACATTATTTCAAAATTGACACAGATTGAGATACTTTACTTGAGGTGAAATTGGAATTATTGGTTATCATTTTTTAAAGGATTGTTGTAAATCCTGTTACTAACCTTACTGTTTCGTATAAAATTATTCTTTTAACAAAATTGTCCAAACATTTGATTTATACTATCCCTAATATATACATCCTCTATAGAAAGTTAAAGAATACACATATACATATACAAAAAAAATAACACTAAATCGTGTCGAATCGATCGGGTTTTGACTAATTCTGATCGGGGACGTCTCCCCAGATGACACCTATTGATTTTGCGGTGGATAGCATACACCACCCCCTCCCTTGGGTCTATTTGAGAAATATTTTTGTTAACACGATAACTCAACTAAATCGTGTTGGATCGATCGAGTTTTGACTAATTCTGATCGGGGACGTCTCCCAAACGATACCTATTGATTTTGATGTGGATAGGACACACCCCACCCTGTCCAAGGGTCATAATAAAGCACGACGGTGGACTATTTGAGAAATTTGTTTTGTTAATACGATAACTCAACTAAACCGTGTTGGATCGATCGGGTTTTGACTTATTCTGATCGGCAACGTCTTCCAGACGACACCTATTGATTCTGAGGTGGATAGAACACACTCTACCATGTACATGGGTCATGAGAAAGCACAATGGTGGACTATTTGAGAAATTTGTTTGTTAGCACGATCACTTAATTAAATCGTGTCGGATCGATCGGGTTTCGACTGATTCTGATTAGGGACGTCTACCAGACGACATCTATTGATTTTGAGGTGGATAGGACACACACCACCCTGTTCATGGGTCATGAGAAAGCGCGAGGGTGAACTATTTGAAAAAAATAAAACTGTTGCATAAAACACATATTCTGCATTTATGTGTTGGTTTATTTTTTCTCGGCCAACTCAATTTCGAGATAGAGATGTTCTACGTGCGTAAAAGTCCATTTTAAGGTTTTAAAACTGTTTATTAATATCACAATTCCAATAGTGGCATGAAACCTCAATCATTATAGCCTTATAAAAAGTATGATTACCCAAAATTGCCGTGTAAAATGGAACTTTAACATACAAATAAAATTAATATTTATTTTGAATCGATTTTTCATTTCTAAACAACATGCAGTTATTGCTGTAGAATCATCGTTTCATACATTTGCAATACCCCATACGTCATGTCAAACGTCATTCGACTAGTTAAGAAACAAACTTGTTTCGTTTATTGATATTTTGTATGCCCAGACGCAGTACAAAACACTCTGACACATAGCACGTGTTCAAGAAAAATAGGTTTTTAATTTGTATTGTCGCCTTGCCAATTGTGGAAGCATCTGAAAATCTGTGAATATAAAAAACTCGTTTAGAAAAGCTGCGAAGATAAAATGCGCGTCAGGTACTATTTCCCTCACGCCGATGATTTTCATCACCTTCCCGATTTTTTTTACGGGGATTTAGAGAAAATTCAAGAGAAATATCTACTTTAGCTTATCCGCTTAGATTATTGTTCGGAAAAAGTATTTTGTTTCAGTAAATTATGTTTATAGTCATCAATTTTATTTTTTAATGGAATAGAGATACATAATCGAATAAAATATGAATTTTTTATTCTCATGTACCTATGCGTAGAAGAAAGAGTGAGGCAGCATTCGAAGGTAAATGGATGTATGTAGAACTATAGCACATGTCTACTAGTATTTCTTCAAAAAATATTTAATAATGAAATTAATTTAATTTTTCTCGATGAAAATCTTGTCAAATGTAAAGCAGTATGTCATCCGCAGTTGTAATTTGTTTTACTTAGGGCTATGTATGTAACACCAATTTTGCTAAAAACTCTCCCATTTATTTACTGCAAAAAAATTGTAATGAATATTTTAATAACATTGATATACTTAAGCCATTGACCTTTAGCCAGGTGAGGTGTCAGGTTATTTTAACATTTGTTACTAATTACCTTTCGTTTTTTTCTTCCTTTACTTTTTTTTTAATCTTGTATTTTCAATAAATTTAGGTTTTAACGCGGGTATAAGAATCTCTACTAATACATTGTATATTATTTAGTGTTTGTTATATTATAGTTATTTGAACTCGATTTAATTTTCTTATATTATTAATGTTCTACCCATGATATCTTAATTTAGTAAGATAATGTCAATTTTTAAATGTATGGCTTTTAGGTTATGTTACTATTTTAACTTCTGCTGGGATACATTGTTTATAAATAAATAAATAATTAATTAATTATTTTTCATTTTTTTGCATATTACCGAGAGAAAAATAATAAGTTGGTCACTGATCTTACAATCGATTATGAAATAGATTTTTTCATATTTGTATAAAAAGATATTCTTTCTAGCATTATTGAGGAAAGTAATTTAGATGATATATCTTACTTATTGTACTTACTTTACAATACATAAAATTTCCACTAAATATAATCCTATGCTTTTTATATTTTTCTATTCTTATATGCTACTAAAACGCATGTCAAAAATGCTCAACATCCTGATCCTTTTATTTAATAATTTAATAAGTATGATTATAATTTCGTGAGTATTCCCAGTAAAACTACCCTTGAGTAAGTTTTGTCTTCCACCAAGTGTTTTAATTCCCTCCTTCAATTTTTATCCATCCTACGAAGGCATTAGTCCAAATATTTTATCATGTTTCCATATTTTACGCACATATAGTATGTATGCGGAGATGCTCAAGAAAAACGAGAATTACTTTCTGTAAACAAGTGGGTTGGTAGTGGTGCCCTATCCCGCTAAGTGCGTTTACTAGACACTCCCCCTATTTATTGGCCAAGTATCGATCATGTCAAAACATCGTAGCGGACAGAGTAATTTTTTTCTTAAGGATGGATATCTTAATGCTTTCGGCAATTTTGCGATGGCAAACTTCAAGATGCAATGCGCCACTATCAAATCCACTTCCTGTTAAAGAAAAGAGCGGCAGATACAGTTACAATACTTCAGGAAGCTTATGAGAAAGAAGCTCTAAGCCAGGCAAGAATTTAGGAGTGGTTTGCCCGGTTCAAAAGTGGTCAAATGTCACTTGAAGGTTAACCCCGTTCGGGTCGGCCCTCAACATCCAGATCAACAAAAATGTTCAATAAATAGACGGTGTTTTAAAGTCATAGAACGAATTGAAAATAATTGAAATTTCCTGTAGTTCATGCCATAGGATTCTAACTGAATATTTGAATATGAAACGCATTGAGGCAAAGTTTGTTCCACGACTACTTTTCGATGGCCGGAGAGAAATCCCTCTGAGAGTGTGTCAGAAACAGAAATAACAGGCACAGATCGACCCTCATTTTTCTAAGTCATCACAGGAGATGAACACACAGAAGAAATCGAATGTGAAGTCCACGATGGTTTAGTTTTTAAAATTACTATCTGAAAGTGTATGAACTTGTGTGAGGCAGTGAGAAAACACAACGTGAATTGTATGGAGATCTGCGGACTGGTTTCTTCATAACGACAACGCGCCTGCTCACCCAACGTTGAAAATCAACCAATCAAAGAACGGTACGACAACGCAATTAATACTAGTTTTGGATGAGAAAAAAAGACCGGAGTTAGATAACCAGCTAACAACCCTGCCTTTATTAACAGTTAACGTCGGGATTGTTAGCTGGTTGCACAATTTGCATTAGAAATCGACCGGTCCTAGGAATTTCCCGAAATATATTCGTATTTCGAAATAATAAATTCGGAATTCGTCCGTTAAATAATAAATTTTATTTACACACTGTAGAATGAAAGATATTTAGATTACCAGAAGAACATCCGTCAATGTTAAGGAACTTACGCAGCAACTATTTCGGTGACCACATTAGAAATAAAATATATTTATCCCATGACCAGCACAGCAAAATCTCAGGTTGGAGGAGGAGGTAGTTGTTCTACGATACCGTCAAATAACGGCCGCTTTAATTAGCTATAGCCACACCCCAGTTAAGATAAACATATAAATAGTACCCAAATTCGCCTGCCACACCAAAATAGCCGAAACCCTAGTATGTACGTCTAAAAATAATTACATATCAATATTATTAGACGATTTTTAGCTGCCAATAGGTAATAAATTTGTGGTTATTTAAGCGCAAACTTGTGGGTGGTAAGGTGGTAGATATTTTGGAAATATTGCGCTCTTCTTATTTTTAAAGAAATTTCTGGAATGCTTTATTGACTCATCGTCTAATTAATGAAGAGGGGGGAGAAGAATGAGGTTTTCAAATTTACATTATATAAAATCTGCGTCGTATGACGCAAAACAGACGTCCTGAAATCGACACAACAAATGATACTAATCAACGTTTCCTGATGAAGATTGTCCTTTTGTGGGGTAATGGAACTGCGTCGTTTTATCATCTATTTGTTTTCGGGCTGCTTTTTTCTCGAGAAATCTGTTTCAAATCTTGGCCGATTAAAGCGATAAATAGATAGATTGCCGTACGAGAATATTGAAGCCATTAAAATGTTATCACGTGTTGGCGGCGTTTCATTTGATACTGGCAATAGCCGTCGCATCGAGTTAATTTTATTACGCTAGAGATGTAATGCAACAATGATAGAGATTACATCACAGACATTTGTAGATTTTAGCAAAATATCAATAGGTCAATTAAAATAATGTATATATTTTATGCGCTGGTGAAATAAATTAGCACATCATCTGAAATTTATCAAAAGCTTAGGTAGTTTCACTAGTTTCTCTGGAAACTCATATACATAAAGAATGAACTTCCCGAAATAAATTGCTTAAATAAACATTTTTTGTCCGTACAATAAAGGAGATATTCACCAAGAAACTTGGAACTTTTTGCGTGGTTTGACATTTTATATGATTTTACATCATAACTTAAAAACTTTTCTATACATTTTTTCCAAAAACAGCTCATCTATGCATTAGTTTATTACGAATATTTTAAATTAAAAAAATCGGTTGTTACCCTATTTGTTGAAAAGATAAACATTTTTAAAGTATGCTTTGCTCGGGAAGTCGAGAACTTGTCAATTAGCGTCTGGCAACGCAGTGGTATCCATTTTAAATCGCCACTTATGTTATTACTGCACATTCGTTACAAACAATATGTAAAATTGAATTTAGTCCTAAACGACTTTCCTTTTTAATTTTTTCAAGCGAAATAACATTTTTACATTCACAACATCTTAATTTTTTACCAAACTCGCTTAATTCAATAATACGTCGCCCAGTGCTTAGGTTAGTTACTTTGTTTGCTTTTCACAAGACTCATTCTCACTGATAAAGGGATCAGCCTGTCGATTATGAAGAATCTGTACGTATAGTAACCTTTGTTGAATGATAAATGATAAGTCTGAGCGTGACATCGTTCAGCGTCTTGGTTTTAATAAATAGACGGTATCTCGAATCTCTTAGCGATATCATTGAACTCGGTCTTACATAAGATCAGGATAAGGAAGAAAACGAGCTAAAAATGTTGTCGAGGATTGTTTTTTGTTATTTTGCGTTCTCTTCATGTTTGCATGAAGAGAACGTTTCATTAGGGCTCTAAGACTACAAAATGTACTTGAAGATATTCACACACCATGTTCGTGTAAGTTGCATTACTATTAAAAATCGATTGCATTGAATTTTATGCGCTATTTCCTAACCCACTCTTGTATTTTATTCAAGTTAGTTCGTAGATTCCTTGATACTGATATCGAATCTTGGTGAATATTATCAGCAAAAATGACAATTATTGTGGCCCTTGTTGTTGGTAAGATATAAATATTAAGTATAAAATAGGTCCTAGGACACTGCCTTGTGGTATTTCAGACTGGATGGGATAAATATCAGTATATTCATTTTGGTGTTTGATGAAAAAATGTCTGTTATTTAAATAAGATTTTAGGATCAGGTAGAACGTCCCTGTCGAAGGCCCAACTGATATCAAGGAAAGCCAAACAGCGATATATTTTTCTGTCTAAATACATATATGTTAATTATTCTAACTATTTTATGGGCCTATGCAATCATCCCCTGCTGATTTCTGAAACCAAACTGGCAAATGGGAATTAGATTTTACTTTTCTATTGTAGATTTTGCATGATGGAGGCAGTTTTGACAGAGGAATACGGAATGAGGGCGAATAAAAACAAAACTAAAGTGTTAGTGTGCAGAGGGCGCGAGAGCAGAGCAAAAACGAAAGTACAAATTAATAATGAAAGATTGGAGGAAGTTAAAGACTTCACTTATTTAGGAAGTAAAATAAATTGGGATGGAAGAAGCGATAAAGATATAAAACAAAGAATAGCGCAGGGTCGAGTAGCTTTTAACAAAAGAAAAGCACTTTTATGCTCGGGGGTAATAAACTTAGAAACAAGGAAGAGATTTTTGAATACGTATGTATGCACGGCACTATACGATTGCGAAACCTGGACGGTAGGGGAAGCAAGTGGGAAGAAATTAGAAGCTTTTGAGATGTGGTGTTACCGAAGAATGATGAAAATACCGTGGACTGATAGGGTTAGAAACGAAGAAGTATTAGAGAAAGTCGGCGAGAAAAGAAGTATGTGGAAAAACATAAAGAAGAGAAGAGATAGAATGGTAAGCCACTTGCTGACACATGGGGGAATAGTCCGCGATATTTTGGAGGCAAAAATAGGAGTGAAGAAAGGCAGAGGTAGACCTAGATTAGACTACTGCTCGCAAATAATAAGAGATGTAGGTTGTAGCACAATTAGCGAAATGCGTAGGTTAGCACAAGATAGGAGAAGCTGGAGGTTAGCGTCCAACCAGTCTTAGGACTGATGACCTCATGATGATGATTATAGATTTTAGACATTCAAGAAGCAGTTTCTCGAAGACTTTAGACAACATTGAAAGCAGCCTAATTGGTCTATAAGATTTGATATCTTGAGGTTGTTTTCCTGGTTTCAGGATCATTACACATTGTGCTACTTTTCACGGGTTAGGAAAATGATTTGTTCTAATTAAATTAAAAATTTAAGTAATGGCTTTAAAGCATTTGTCAGATGCGTCTTGCAATATATTTAATACTAATTATTTTATATTTAGTTTCAGATTATAATAATTATTTGGTTATTTGTAGTCTATAGAACAGAAAGGCCGACCTACTAATAAGTAATGATATTTAGTAAGTGTTGTATTTCATAAAACTTAATATGCCTGATAGAAATATTAAACAATCGAAATAATTAACAATTACTGAAGGTCAAATGGATGGTATTATTATTATTATATTATATAGGTTTGGACCTCATCAGCCACTGATCGCATGGGTAGTACCTTGACGATCCTCTCTTATCCGGTTCATTATCCAAAAATGTTATCCCATAAAAGGAGCAATTTAGGCACGTCCCCCGCCTTAAGCCTCGCCTCCTCTATGATAACAGGGGTCCCTAAGATATCTCTTCTCCTCCAGTGCGGGGCAGGTGTAAAGAAGATGAATCGAGGTTTCCTCGTCTTCTTTACAGTATCTGCAGGCCGGGCTATCAGTCAGCCTCAGCTTGTGCTTATATGCATTCAGGCTACTATGGTGGCCCGTTATGATTCCCACCAGGGTTCTGGCTTTGTGCCTGTTCAATTTAATGAATTCTTGGGCCCATTTCTCAATCTCTGAGTATTCGATGAAGAGTTTGGTTATTCGACAACCCGTTACTCCTCTCCATCTTAATGGATGGTATAAATTTACTGGATATAATTCGAAAATATGCCAATGTACGACCAAAGCATGACGATCTGTTCTTTTTTATTGCTTTTATTCAACATGTTGCCTTATCACTTTTGGTGCAATTGAGAAAAAGTTGTATTTCTAATTAAGAAATACAACCGAACAATATAATTAGTAACAGTTTTCAGAGGTCTTCTGCTACATCACGCTCAAGAAACATTGTGATTCAAAAAGTACCAATGTCTCTTGACCTATACATAGAACACTCTCTGGGGAATACAGTAAAAATAGCAAAAGTAATAGGTTCCTAGGTAAAATAAGAATTTGGCTATAACTGCGGTGTTTTGGGAATAATTATCCTAAAAAAAATTAGTACGTAAAATTACTACGTTTATATTTCTAATACAAAATTATTTTATTATATTATATGTACTAAATACATTTCTTTACGTGTACGTGTAATATTATTTTATAATTTTTAAGCGGTATTTATTTGTTCAAGCCGTTACATTTTCACACTTGTATGAAAATCTGACTCACTTAGATACTACATTCAGTGTCAAAGAACCATCATTATGGAGCACTTATAGCAAAAAAGAATTTATGCGCATTTTGTTACTTTCAAATCTTTCAATTAATTTTGTATTAACTTGACGATATCGAAGAGAAACTTTAATAGATATGTGAATGTCTTTGATGGCGTCACCACACCGGTACTGATGATGTCACAAATTTAGCATTTATTTCAAAGGATATGCATTTAAAACTAGAAGTCAACCCACTCGAGGATTCTGTCAAGTTAATGAAGTAATTCTGCCCGTTAATGAAGTATATTCCACAGCTTTGCGCTGTGCTGTATAACAGTAGTAGAACTCAAATATTTATTTTGTTTACGACAGTGGAAACAAACAAAAGGCTTATATGTAATAGATTATTTGCAAACTTTTCAACGCTGACTATATTATGATCGTATGGGTTCACGTTTTTTTTTTTATATTTTCCAATTTAACTACCATTCACCTTGAAGTACTACACTCTTTTCCACATGATTTAAATTCTTTGTATTTCTATAAACTGGCGAACTGTTACCGATATTGCATCACGGCGAAGTGGTCCTAATCTCAATCAAGATGACCCCACAATTACTTGACAATTATTATCATAAGTCAATAATGAATCATCGAGTTCAATCCTGTATGAGTCTCGCGATGTTCAGAAAGCACAAGTCAGCACCTGAGCTCACTTAGAATTAATATAAATCAGGTACTATTTGTTTTGCCGTTTTATCGTAATATACAGTTAACATTTCGTAATAGATCGGCGACTTTGTCCAAATTATTTTCACAAACATTGCACAATGTCGAATATTATTAGACAACCGTGTCCGCTAACGTGGGTTCAGCTAAGGGCACGTACCAGTTTTGCAAATGATATCATAATCTGTTTGGGAGATTTGCAAACATCGTCTATTTAGTACCAGGCCGTGAAGAAATCCCGTAGAACAATGCTCTCGCCTCCGGTTCTCGTTAGGTCAGTCTCACCTTTCTAAGGAGTTTATCTTATTTGGGACTTAAAAATGTATGTATGTAGATTAATTCACGTATGCACTTAATGCATGATCCGTTTGCGTTCGAAGGTCAATGGCTTTATTTATATAAAGGTGCTGAAGGTTTTTATATAACTGACTATTTATAGAGAAATTAAATTATTCAGCTATGCAAAAATTATAGAAATGTTGACCTACAACTTTCGGTCAGTTTATCGTGGACAAATATCTATTTAAATTCAATCGCATCCTACTACGCGTTGAATATTTGTCAGAGCATCTGAGGTATATGCATAAATCTTTCAATAAATACGACGTTGTATGAAACTCCCCACAGAATTAGTAATATTAATATTGAATAATTTGTCTAATATATTTCTTCTATAAAGTCACCAGGTGTTGATTGATGGTTTAGAATCATCAGAAAACAATGAAAATCCATTTTGGACCCTCTTACCGTCATAATCAACAAGTCAATTGGACTTGGTTACGAGAGGCACTATTTATATTTTGAGCCTACTAATAAAAAAACATTAATTGGGCATTGAAAATGACTTTATCGTCTTTCAAAATATACTCCTTTGTGATCTATAACACTTTTGCTTACGTTCGAACCATTTGTCAAAGCATTTTTTCCATTCCGCTTGAGATATCTCCAAGACATGGTTTTTGAACGCATCAACGGCTTCTTCTGACGACGAAAATCGTTGTCCACGCAATTTATTTTTGACGTTTGGGAACAAAAAGAAGTCATTAGGTGCCAAATCAAGACTATACGGCAGATGACCCATTAATTCGATTTTTTAAGTGTTCAAACATTCGGTTGTTAGACGAGATGCGTGAGAGTTCGCATTATCAGGATGAAAAATGATCTGACGGTGCTTGATTTTTCCTTATTTCATTTATGGTTCATCTTGAAACACACATACAGTCGACTGCTGTTTACTTTTCGACTCATATGCATACATCCATGATTTATCACTTATTACAATTTGTTTGCACCAATCGACACGAGCATATTTTTGAGATTTTTTCAAATTATGTGGCATCCAACGAGGACAAACCTTTTTTTACAGCTAAATGTCCATGTAATATTTTATATATGTAAACGTTTAGGGAAGATTAAATAATAATCAGGGGTTTTTACCACTTCGGACTTTATTTTTGGACTGTATTCAACATCTACAATAATACTCGCGAATTCTCTGGGTTAGACTGCCGGACTGCCACCTCACTCCCCAATCGTCCCGCTGCTCGGTCCGTTACGCCTCTGTTCGGCCATCCTCCCGACTATAGCGCGAGGGTCGATATTATTTGTTCGAAGTACTTGGGAGAATAAATAATTAAAGATACAATTTGAGGACAATACGAGTTTATTGATACCCTGTATAACAACTAAATTACGTACAAAGAAATTAAGATGTGTATTCTAACGTATAATCTTTCAGACTGACTTGCTAAATAATCAATTTTTATTTCAACGACATTTGAACAGTTAAACATTCGATATTGAGTTACCCGAACTCATAAATGCTGACCTAATGTTTATGTTTAATTTCAGGCACCGCATGAAGACTATTTTTAAAAATAATTATTGTTGAATGTAATATTCCAACACCCCCTCGCAACTATAATTATTTTTCAATCAGTCAACCAGACCACCCTTGGTACTTAAATGTTCTAGCTTTACTTTATTTAGCGGCTTGGTTAACATAGCTATCATTTTTTCAGTCGGAAAATACTCGAATGCAATAACCTGATTTTCATACAATTCTTTTAAAAAATGATACTTTGTATCAATATGCTTCGTTCGATTGCTAAATTTATGGTTTGCTAGCTGCTTTAAACAGCTTTGATTATCTTCACCTGTCTTCAGCTTAAACACCCATTTACAAGATATGATGTTTTTGTCTTCCGGTGTAAGTACTAAATCCCATACTTCGTTATTCTTCAAAGATTTCATTTCTTCTTCAATAGCTTTCCTCCATTTTTCGCTATCACTGCTGGCAAGAGCTTCTTTAAATGTTTTAGGTTCTATTTCCCGAAGTTCAACTAACTTTGCTGTGTAGCGCTCAGGTGGAACTCCTTTATTTATTCTATTTGATCTACGATCACCTCCGTGCTCTATGTAGAACTCTTCACTTGGTTGATAGCTGTTATCGCTGCCACAAGATTGTTCTGTACCTGAACTATATACATTAAATTCCTCCGTAGCTTCTTCTAGTTCTTCAGTTTTTTCGAAATCTGCGGCCTCATGTCTCCCAGTGTCATTTGGCTCCGTTCTTTCTTGCTCCTTTTTGAACTCAATAGTCACTTCTTCATCTTTTATCTTTTTTTCTTTAACACGAATATTTCTTTCAGGAAATATCGCACTACGGCTAATTTTTATACGCCCTGTATCTAAATCTAACAATCTATATGCTTTAGATTCATCAGAATATCCTACGAAAATTAGTGATTCTGCCTTTTTATCAAATTTATTTTTAATTTGTTCCTTTGGAATATGACTATACACTTTAGATCCAAATATTTGCAAATTCGACACATCAGGTTTGACTTTATGCCACAACTCAAACGGTGTTTTCTGTTTTAACTGAGTAGGTAGTCGATTTTGCAGATAATTGGCTGTAACAACTGCTGCCCCCCAAAATTTCTTTGGTAAATTCGCATCGATTAACATGCACCTAGCCATTTCGACTAGCGACCTGTTCTTTCTCTCTGCAACACCGTTTTTCTCTGGAGAGTACCCCGCCGTGTACTGTATCTTTATGCTCTTACCGCTTAAATATTCCCTTAACGCATTATTTACGTACTCGCCACCCCTATCTGACCTAATAACTTTTGGTACCCTGCCTGACTGATTACTCATTAACTCGATAAACTCTTTAATATATTTTTCAGTTTCATTCTTATGTTTCAGTAAATACACAGTTGTGTATCTTGAGAAATCGTCTATTAAAGTAAGAATGTACCGTTTACCCCCTGGAGTAACAGTCTTCATGGGACCGCAAACATCTGTATGTATTAAGTCAAGTATATTAAATGTGTTGCTTTGAGAAAATTTCGGGAAACTCTTACGAATAATTTTACCTTTTACACAGCAGTTGCAAGTTTTCCTAATCCTACAATCCTTAATATTAATCCCGATTGCCATTTTTCTTTCCATCAAGCGCTTGACTGCTTCTATGTCCCTGTGCCCAAAACGTCGATGCCACGTATGCTGACAGTTGCTGGAGTGTTCATTCACGATGCTCAGTGCCTGTTCTACAGTTGACAGCTTGTACAAGTCGGGCGCCGGCCTTGCACTCGCAATCACTTTTCCGCCTGAGACAATTTTACAGTTATTGTTGTCGAACTGCACGTTATACCCCGCACTAGTTAACTTTTTCACAGAAAGTAAATTTGAATCTAAGTCCGGCACATACAACACGTCGTCGATTTTTAGCTTATTCACTCCCGCACTATTCGCGCACTTGATGAATCCTGTTCCTATACCCTGAACCTTGGAGTGTTGCCCTTTCTCCGCTAACCTCACAACGCCTTTTCTGCTACCGTCAAATTGGGTATAAAATTCTTTGTAGTTTACCATGTGACTCGAAGCTCCTGAATCCACATACCACGAAGCAGAATCCCTGTTTACGTCATTTGAGCTTGAATTTACCATAAAACACGCATCATCACTGTCACCAGTATTAATTTCAGTAACTTTATTGGCCTTTTCTCTTTTAAACGCTTTATACTTGAAACAGTCCCGTTTAAAATGACCTTTCCTGTTGCAAAAGTAACATTGCTTTACATCTGTACTTGCAGTTTGATTACTTTGGATCCTTTTATTATATACTGATTTCATGGCTGACTCGTTTTGACTTTTCAAAGCTCCTTGACGCCTCCTGTACTCATCGATTAATTTACTTTTTACGAATTCAAGCGTGAATTCACTCGATGACTTACTTTCCAGCGCTGTGATTAAAAAACTGTATGAGTCTGGAAGACTTCCCAGCAAAATGCCTGCCGCAAACCTGTCCTTAATTTCTTCCCCTAAAGCGGCCAGTTTATTCAATAATTCCAAGAATGAACTTATGTGTGCTTCCATATCACCATTCTCATCTAGCGATAGCCTGCAAATTTGCTTTAACAGAAAAACCATGCTAGATAAACTCGATTTTTGATGATACTCCTTTAGTGCTTCCCATCATGCGCGTATTCCTTATTTCTGATATGCACTAGTTGACTAACATCGACAAGTAAGGCTATGGTTGATAAGGCCTTGTCATTTTTCTTCTGCCAGGTACCGTTTCGTTCCTCCGGTGTTGGTAATTCAGTCGAAACTACATCCCATAAATCCGCATTTATTAATAACATTTTCACTAAATAGTTCCAGGACTGGTAGTTTTGCCCGTTCAACTTTTCGATGTTATACTTAGCACTTTCCGCCATTTTCCAGTTGTCTATACAACAATAGTTATCACTCGCGATGTACCTTTTAATTATTCTCCCTTACAAGTGAGCTTACGCGACGCACCTGGGCCCATAACCTGTTCGAAGTACTTGGGAGAATAAATAATTAAAGATACAATTTGAGGACAATACGAGTTTATTGATACCCTGTATAACAACTAAATTACGTACAAAGAAATTAAGATGTGTATTCTAACGTATAATCTTTCAGACTGACTTGCTAAATAATCAATTTTTATTTCAACGACATTTGAACAGTTAAACATTCGATATTGAGTTACCCGAACTCATAAATGCTGACCTAATGTTTATGTTTAATTTCAGGCACCGCATGAAGACTATTTTTAAAAATAATTATTGTTGAATGTAATATTCCAACATTATTGACTGTTTACACGGCCATCCTGTTTGCGGGGCGTCGTCGCACCGACCGAGGTGATGCTGATCTGAAAACAGAATACCGAAACAGAGACTGCCCAAACAATGGTATAATGTTATTGTTAGTACTGTGCAGAGTTTTAGGTAATACAGTCAATTACTAGACATAGTGGTACTGCCACTCTCCTAGTTTTTATCGCACATCAGGTGCTACTGCCACCTTTTCAAGGCATAGTGGTACTGCCACCTTCTCAAGGCATAGTGGCACTGCCACTAGCCGCTGCTTCATCGAATGGTAGGTGGTACTGCCACCTTATCAAGGCATAGTGGTACGGCCACTATCCGCTTTTTCATCGAATGGTAGGTGGTACTGCCACCTTCTTAAGGCATAGTGGTACTGCCACTATCCGTCCCTTCATCTCGTTGTTAAAGGTTAGTAAATCACATTAAAATAAATCAAATCCAAATCATAGGTCAATTACTAGGTCGTAAAACTCATGATGTTGTGTTCAGAAAACGAGTGTGTGACTTAACTATAAACAATCTCACACAAACACTGGATTTACTGACCTGATAACTTAATGAAATATAATTAGTAATTACTATTCGGACTTACTTTGCGCTATTAACCCGAGGGCCAAGCTCGTAGTTGTTCGTGAGCTGCTACCGTAGTCTGATGTCCCTTCTTATGCAGCTCGTATCGCTCATTTGGGAGAACTGTCCGAACAGTATACGGTCCTTTATACTTCGGTCTTAATTGGCCACCACCTGCTAGTTGCGAATCCTCAATCGCCACAACATCGCCTGGCTGGAAAGGTTTGACGCCGCAGCGAACGGAATTAAATTTCTGAGAATGTTCAACCGCTCTATTTATAATCCTTATTCGAGCTTCTGCGACGGCCTTGTCTGGGTCGATGAAGTCATCAATCGGCATTGCATCTTCTAAAAAGTGCCGAGTTGCAGGTAATCTCGGATTTACGTCCAGCTGTAACACTGCAAAGTAAGCACTACAGGAATGTTACGAGGGTCATAGTACAATTCGAGTCCGTCATCGTTTTTCTCAACACGCACACAAGGTTGACCGATAACGTCCCATCCAATAATAAGGTCAATGCTACTCGGCATCACTCCATCAGGCACTATTATGAAGTTTATTTCTAAAGTCACATTCGGCAAAGTTATTACGAGTTCACGTTTACCGATAGTATAAACAACTTGGCCTCCAAATCCCGAAAAAGCACGTACACTGCGGTCTGTTTTGATAATACCATTTAAAGTTTTAACAATAGAATGTTTCATAAGTGAGACGTCGGCACCACTATCAATAAGATACGGGACCGATTTTGCCTGTTCATTGCACAATAACGTTGCTATCGGTGTCTCGCTCAGATGGCGTCATTTCTTTAGTACAAATGTCTTTTTCGGACTTCCATGCTTAGCCCAACAATTGGGTTCAGTGTGGCCCGGCTTTTTGCAATGTTCGCAGATAGGGATGCTGGGTTTTGGTTTATCACTGGCAGTATTTTCCTTAGTCTTGTTTCCATATTGTAAGGCTGTACACATGTTTTGTCGATGACCTTTACGCCCACACTTATAACATGATCCGTTCCTACCATGGCTCGAGGACCGTGGTTCTCTTAGTCTGCGCTCGTGTTTCTGTCTCCCCATTCCAGATCCTTCATGTGCGCGCATTGATGCTCCGGATGTTCTTTTGCGGCGTGCATCAGCTTCGCTTAATAACTTTAATAATTCACGTTCTGATTCTGGTTTTTGTACGTGAATCATTGAACGTGCCTCAGTGTGGTCCAGACCGTATTCTACCATGCTAAGCATAATATTCCACGGCAGCTTATCGTAGAACCGTGTAATCATTCTAAGCTTTTTATTGCCGTAATCGCATAACCCATCACAGTCGTGGCTTCGGAGTGTAGTAGCCAAATATGCACGTGCTCCTGGTGTCTCCCGATCAGGAAAAGCTACAGTGAGATCAGCGCAAAAGTTGCCCCAAGTACGGCAAATGGGTCTCCAGTCGCGATAGTGACGGTATCCTCGACCTCGCAGAGCATCTCCAGCTTTTGCGATCATGAGAATATCACTTACATTTAGGTCATGTTTTAACTTTGTAGCGTCCTCCAACCATTCCTCGATTGAGTAAGCACTCGTCTCCGGATCGTAACTTGCGAGCCTGAACTGGAACTGCGTAGTCGTTGACGCAAGCGCACTTGTACTCCCTGCTTCTGATACATTGGGCGTTGCCACTGGTGTTGTCGTCATCTTTACATGCCGAGTTAACTCTGCAAGTTGTTGTTGTTGCATTGCAACTAAGTTGACGAGCGTCTCCTGCCACTGCACTTTGGCACGTTTCGGGTTTGAAGGGCCACCGAAGTCCTCTGCGCTCACAGCACTTATCTCGCCGTCACTTTCACGTTCAACACCATCCGCCATTTTATCTACGTTTTATAGTCAATTTTCTAGTTTTTTGCTAATAAGGGCACTACGCACGGATCAATCCCACTTCTGATGTAAACGTTTAGGGAAGATTAAATAATAATCAGGGGTTTTTACCACCTCAGACCTTATTTTTGGACTGTATTCAACATCTACAATAGTACTCGCGAATTCTCTGGGTTAGACTGCCGGACTGCCGCCTCACTCCCCAATCGTCCCGCTGCTCGGTCCGTTACGCCTCCGTTCGGCCATTCTCCCGACTATAGCGCAAGGGTCGATATTATTGACTATTTACATATATACTAGTCGAACTAATGACTAAGGGTGTCAGTTTTTGCACAGCATCAATGTTTTCTGGCACAACAACCGATTTTGGACGACCTTCACGACTTTCGTCAGTGAGCGATTGGCGGCTACGATTGAACTTACTATACCAGCGTTTCACAGTGGCAATGGATGAGGCTTTATCGCCAAAGGTGGAAATAAGTTCATCGATATACTCTTGTCTTGATAATCCATCTTGAAACTCGTAATAAATCATCGCACGAAAAATTTCACTCAACTTTAATCACATGATTAAAACTCAAACAGTTTTAATCATCTCCAAATGATGCCAACTTTGTTGGCGAAAAGCTCGTCGAGTGTAGTGTATAGTGTTTTGATGTTTTGTGGAAAACTAAGTCAGTGTTATCTTCAGACCAAAGGTTCCAACATAGTCCAATAATATTCTCCAAGGATAACATTAATTAGGTATGTCAAAATATTTTAACACCCTATATATTTTTGTATCATATTTTACTTCATATTTTTGTTATATACATTAAGCTTAATAATACTGACAATCTATGAACGAGTCTAAAATGATTTTTTATATGTAATAGCAATCGCAATGATTAATATATCTCATAAATCACTAAGTGGCAGCTTATTACAGTATTTATTACACCTGTAGTTAACATTTTGCATTTGTCTAGACTTAAAATTAACGTGAAACGCGCATACATATAGATTGGGTATATTATATTTAACATTTAGCTGAAGGTTAACAATGATTTGTTTGTGTATAATGTTTATTTAAAAATTTTCCAAATCTGTTTCAATTATTTTGCCAAGTACTAAAGGGGTACACATGTATATAAACACATAAGCGTTAATAGAGGCAAATTATTAATAATACTCTTTTAATTTTCCAAAATGAGGTTTGTTCATATGAATTATGTATTTTGATATTCAAAGTTAACAAAGACATGACAGGTTGTTACACATCGTATCGCTTTAATAACTATCAGTATAATCGCTCTATATTAATAAGTAATAACCGTTTAAATATATAGAATGTTCAAAAATTACGAATTAAACACACTTCCCTCTGAGCATGGATGTGTTTGTCCTCATCTGTATGTGTCACCTTACGGCTGCAAGAGGCTTAAAATAAATGAAAATACTGAAAAATTCATGAAAATCAAAGAGAATAACATAGATCGGGGGTGGGAATAACACAGATGAGTTGTCCAACGCGGAACTAATAAAAGTGCAGTACTTTTCTCTGCATCCACAATATGGATGGGTGACCTATCCGATTCTCCTATACAGGTAGCTGCGATAATGTCATTTTACTGCAGTGTTTGGGGTGGCCGACTGAACTGGTATTAAGGGTGTTATTATATGCTTAGATTCAAGTCCCAACTGGGAGTAGTTTAATAATTCTCCCTGAGAATAAGTGCGCTTATCTTCATCTTTATGTGTAACTCATCCCTTAGTAACCTGATGATTTTGGACAACGATGTTGATTTATGTCTGTTCTAATTTAAAAAAGCCTTTCTTTCTATATATCCTCAGGTCTATTGACTTCAATTTTAATAACTATTAACAACTGCACCATAATATTTCATATTAAGGGGAGATTTAGATAAAATTCAACACATTTTCCAGTCGTCTCAGCAATTGGTTTTAATATAAACTTTGCTATCACTCTTAACGTTTGTTTCTCAGGACATTCAATACAATTATAGGACTATAGAATTGGAGAATTTATGAGTAATCATAAATTCTCCAATAAACTACACATAAATTAGGAGCATCTATATTACCTCAGCATTGAACAGTTACTAATGGACGGGCATGTGTACTGTACAACAGTTACATTCCACAGAGACTATAATCTACACTATATGGTGTAAAATTTTGATATACACTGTGGTACATTTATATTTTATGCAAACGGTATGAAAATTCACATTTATAGTGCTATAAAATGTTACCAGTAATACAATTATATTTTATATTACAATTATATTATACATGTCGTTGAAATAAACAATTTATTTACATATCTAAAGGGTGGTCCAACCATAATGCACGATGTTAATTGTGAATCACACCTTAACGTCAAGTTTTTTGCCCAACTTAATTTCACATTTCTTTGTTTCAGTGTTTGACAAATTCAACCATGGAGAGGTACACAATTGAGCAGCGCGTTAAGATTGTTGAAGCCTTTTACGAAAATGGGCGTTCAAATCAAAATGCATTTCGTGCACTTCGTGACTTTTTTGGTCAGCATAATCGACCAAATGTGTCCACAATCGGGAGAATTGTGCGCAAATTTCAGCAAACCGGGTCTGTAGGAAATGTGAAAACACCTGTGCATGCTCGCCCAGTTCGTTCTGCGGAAAACATTGCTGTTGTTCGCGATAGTGTAGCAGAAGAGCCGTCAACCTCGACTCGTCGTCGTGCCCAACAATTGAACATCTCACGAACATCACTGATGCGAATTTTGAATAAAGATTTGAATTTATACACGCTTACAAGGTTCAATTGACTCAAGAGCTGAAGCCTACTGATCATTTCAAGCGTCGTCAATACGCCGAATGGTTGGTTGAACAGACAGAAGTGAATGGTGACTTTACAAAGAAAATCATCTTCAGCGAAGAGACACACTTTCACCTCAGTGGATTCGTTAACAAGCAGAATTGCCGCATTTGGGCAAATGAGAATCCACGAGTGATTGTTGAAAAGCCGATCCATCCACAAAGAGTGACTGTTTGGTGATGTTTATGGGCTGGCGGCGTAATCGGGCCGTACTTCTTCGAAAATGAGGTCGGCCAAGCAGTTACCGTGAATGGTTTTCGCTATCGCGAGATGATAACGGACTTCTTGTGGCCAGAAATTGAGGATATGGACCTGGACGATATGTGGTTCCAACAGGATGGTGCCACTTGCCACACAGCCAACGAAACAATGGCACTTTTGTGCGAGAAATTCAATGGCCGTGATATCTCACGTCGTGGCGATGTTAATTGGCCGCTACGATCATGTGATTTGACACCGTTGGACTTCTTTCTTTGGGGATATTTAAAAGAAAAAGTGTACGTCAATAAGCCAAGAACAATTCAAGAGCTAAAGGATGAGATAATTCGGCACATTAACGACATTGAACCTCAATTATGTCTCAGAGTCATTGGAAATATGGACCATCGGATAGAGGTATGCCACCGAAGCCGTGGCGAGCATTTGGCCGATATTTTATTTCACACATAATTGTCATAGATCCTTCTATCATAATAAGAAATATTAAGACAATTCTCTGAAAACTTTTTGTTTTATTTACAATTAACATCGAGCGTTTTGGTTGGACCATCTTTTACATCGTTTTGTTTATGTATGAAGATAATTGTTTTAATTTTTCAGATTTTTTAAACTAAATAAGATGAATCTATATTAGCATTTATTAATTTGGTGTCTAATAATAATTACAATCGGTATAAACAATTTAAATAAATATATTTTGAGGAAAAAAAAAAGTTAGCTAAACACCAACATCGAGCAATACATATATTAATTAATTATTTTAGAAAATCAGTCCACTTTATTATAAAATATTTTATAATAAAATTTTTGTATTATAATTTGTACACATAAAAACGTAGTCAACATCATATATCATATATTTTATAAATAATATATGTATATCAACAAGAGAAAGCATACAAAGTAGCTACAAGATAGGAGTAATCAAGCTACAAGTTACAACTTGTCGTGCAATCATTCAAGCCCACGGACTGAAACTAACTAACCCATATTAACATCTACTTTTCTATGTATGTAGTTTTACAACTATTGTAAGACTAATGGTAACAATAGTTGTAAAACTAAAATGTATTGCGTGTGCCCAATAAATACTATGAATAAGAAAGTTATTCACTTTGGAGATCCATGAAATCTATATAGGGTAGGCAAAAACCACAAGAGCAATTTTCCACGAACAACGAATGATTATACTTTACTGGACGCGCGTTTTGCCAACCGAGTTAACATAATCTGGAGACGATTTTGATGATTATTTGTTCCACTTCGATTAAAACACATACACGGTGGTTTCAAGCATCTCCTGATGATGTCAACTTGGTATACAAAAGTATAATCGTTCAATGTTTGTGGTTCTCATGTTTTCTTGCTGCATCAAAGGTTCCAAATCTTCTTCAGGTTATATTGGGTGGAAGAAATGTATACGTTACTACTGCAAAAAGCATATTATTGAATTGGAATAGTTTATGTTAGAGCTTTACTATTTTTGTCTGATTGCGACCAAAATAGCCATTGTATGCCCGCAAATGGGGTGTGTTTCCAATAAAATGCTGTCATTTCTCATTTTAAGAAATTACATTCAGGAAAAACTCGTAAACAAATGTAAATGCATACTATCAAAAGGCGAAAGGATGTATAAGAGGAGGAATTGAAAATATATCGTTCAAAATACAATTGAAAAACATTGATGATGATCTTGGTGGTATGTGATCTCATGTGTCATGTAGAATATCTCACCGAAAACATAAATGTGAAAAGGGGGTCAAGTGCGGTACGAATGACGCTCGGGGTTATCGGTTTCGCCGATAAAAGAGTTGAGATCTGAAGGGGTGTCAAGTTTCATAGGAACTTGAAACAGAAACTTACAATAGGAATGTACAACGGTCTTCAATTGATTTGAAGGAAAATTTGTTACGTTCTTTGATATTGAATTTATAACTTTGTTAGTAGTTGTATTTTATATTACAAATAATTTAGTTGGACATAAAACTTGCCAAGTTATAAATTCAATCCAAAGAACGTAACAAATTTTCTTTTAAATCAATAGAAGACTGTTGTACATTGCTATTGTAAGTTCCTGTTGTAAGTTTCTATGGAACTTGGCACCCGTTCAGATCTCAACCCTTTTATCGGCGAAGCCAACAATTCCGAACGTCGCTTGTACCGAACTTGGCCTCCTTTTCGCATTTATATTTTTGGTGAGATATCATTAATTTTTCAGAAGTTTTATTTAATATAACGCAATGTTATTGTTGTGGGTATACCTAAATATAAATTACCTATTTTATTATAATTAGTTACAAATATGTATTTATATTACTTTTACGTTTGATATTCGGTAAGAAGGAAATTATTTAGCAAATCACGTAGTATAGTGGCATCATGTCTTTTTGTTAGATTGATTAATACTTAGTAGTTGAAACTAATTGATTGATACTTAGTACTTGAAACTAACAGCACCAATAACTTTGTCGACACCAAACATCGATAATTTGTGGTTTCAGATTCTTTCCTTTGTATGCGTCTAATGATCTACCTTAATCCCAAATATCAAGTTTCTAAGTCACCTAGAAGTGGTCTAAGTTTTTGATGAGTGAATCAGTTGGTGACTGATAAAAGATAGTACTTTTCAGCCCTTAATAACTCGAGAACTATAATAGGTTTATTCACGAAACTTGGGATTCAAGGGGTTCTTATTAGACATGCAAAATTTCAAGTGTGTATGTCTAATAGTTTTGAGCTATGGGGGGATAGCTCGAAATAGTTCGTGTAATATTACACACTGCTGATGCGTCGCCCTTTTCTTTTCCTTGGCTAACACACTACCATGTGTCTAGATCTAGATGAAATATAAGAACGTGTTAACTTTAAAACTAGAATAACGTATGGATATTCTTTACAGTTGAGACACCCTGTATATTTTTAAGGTTGTGGCGCTCAAAATTGTGGAACCACATTACAATCACACTAAAACAGCATTGTCATATACATACATACATATATACATACACATTATGTTAATTCACGGCCTGAATAAGAATAAGTATTTTGAGTTCAAATTCAATTGAATGACTAACACCGCATACTACCCGGGGTTATCATTTGAGATGATAATCAGCTATTCCAAACGCGTGTTTAATTAATACGATCCATGAACAAAATAGATCACAAATTCAAGGGCATCGAAAAACAAGTGTAATTTGGAACTCGTGATTCAACGAGGTGGGATTCTGCGATTTTGTATTATGTGTATTTGTATGTGAGATCAGTCGTCGACCAGACACCAACTTGGACCTTGGCCAATGTCAAGATCTCCGCTAGAATAGTCTAGGTGCTAAAGCTGAAAATAATGTCAGTTAAAATGGTTGTCGATATTCTCGTTTGGTTTAATCGATGTCACTGTCATTCTATTTCTACGTCGCATTGTTAATGGAAGCGTTTTAAATACGCGAAAAAAAAGATATATAGGGTGTCTCAGTTGGAACTATAGTATTTGAATTGCGTGCCATTTATGTTCTGTCAAAGATAGGACGTCAATTTTGAACGACTGTCATTCATAACTCATACGACGTCAACATATCACGATATCATTCCCCATTTACTGTGATAACATTACCAGCTTCATGTTCAAGGAAGTATGGTCCAATTCCAAATTTGCACCATACCGTGCACATAATATATATGGATGCATTTCTTTTTCGTGGTCAGCATGTGGATTTTCAGCACCCCAAATTCGACATTTTGTTTGCTGACAGATACGTCAAAATGAAAATGTGCTTCATCGCTGAACAAAATTTTGTTGCAAAATGAGCATCACCTTTTTTCTTTTCTAACACCCAACTAACAAGTGTACAACGTAGTAGATGGTCTGCAACTTTTAATTGTTGTATCAACTCAATTTTGTAAGCCGACAGATGAAGATCTTTATTTAAAATCCGATGCGTGGTTGCTCTTGACGGATTCAATTGTTGTGCACGACGTCGAATTAAAGTGTTTGAATACTCCTCTACACTTTCTCTCACTGCAGCAATATTTTCATCTGACCAACTACGAAGAAGACGTCTTGGTGTTGCCTTATCAATAACAGAACTCGCCTCTTCAATTTTTTTTTTATTAAGTTACAAACTCTTGACTCTGTAGATGCTTTATTTCGTCATAATTTTATGCGAATTTTTCTTGTCTCACGTTTTGTCTCACTACCTAATGAGCCTACTATTGTGAATAAAGCATTTGTATCTGAAAACTGCATTCTATAGGATTGTTGCATAATCACTTAGGAGTTCTAAAATGCAGTTTTTAATCTTCTAATACAAAAATAGAGTATAATTTTTACGATTAACAATATTATCATTATATGCATAATAGTATTTCCAAATAACTTTATTTTTATTCTTATTTTAGGTTTTGTATAAATTTTCTACTTCGTTTACAAGAGGTGTCTAGAAAATATTAAACAATGCTGAGAACTCCGAAGTATCAGAATTATAATTCTAGAACTGTTGCAACTGCAATCAGGGCGGTAAAACATGAAAGGAGTTTACACTACTTACAAATTACAAGCATAAGAAAGGTTTGAATATTAACTCCCCGCATTTTTAAGCGAAGAAAAAATAGGTATCCAAAAAGAATTTTGATCGACGAAAGCCTTGACATCCCTTATGTTTAACAAGTTAATTTTAGTAAAAAAAAAGTACTGGAACCATATGTGGCAGAAACTATTTATAATGCTTCGTGTATTCGAGTACCAGCTCAAACCCTATACACTGGTACTGGGATCTGATTATTTTGATAGTTTTTCTTTTGTAGATTGATTCGAGAAGATTGTCGTACTATGGGTAAGAATACGAGAAAGCTCCAGAATGTCGGAAATAACTTATCATCGCATTTGAATATGAAAGTACTATCATTATAATTACCAATTATTAATATATTTATCCAGGAAGACAAGACTACGATCATAATTAGGATCGTAGTCTTGTCTTCTGTAGCCTAAAAGTATATTTATTGCAATATATGTGTAAAAATAATGCTTTTAATACTTATAATTAACGGATCCTCATCAGATGCCCTGTATTCTTCAAAAATAACAGACTAGTACATTTATTTATTATACATTGTTTAAACCTCTGGTAAGCCTAAGAAGTATAATATTTGATATCGAATACTATTTAGCACTGAGGGAGAAGATAGAAGCTGAACACAGATATAAAATACTTTACGTCAGTACCTAAAGTAGAATATATATGTACAGGCTTTGTCTTCTATTAAATCTCGAATGAATAGAGCTCGAACGTCAAAAGGTTTGAGCGTTTCAGGATATTGGTATATTGGTACTAATACTTATCGGTATTACTCTAGAAAATTCCACTCCCTAATCCAATCAATCAGTTCTGTTACTCCACGGAGATGTTTTGTACCAGGATGCCATTTCACGAATTCTCCCGCGGAATATATTAACTTATCGGTCCTAATAGGTTTTGCAAATACTAGCAATCGCTTGCGTTACACATTCCTTTGTTTCTCTTCAGTTGGAAATCTGACGAATATTGACAATATTTACATGTATTGTTAACAGTGTTCTCATGTAGATACAGCTCCCTTTTTCCAAATACACACACCGTCAAAAGTCTTGGACACACACTTGGATATATTACAGATTTCAACTATGTTTATTTTGTTTTCGTTGCTAGGCAACAAAGTTGAGTTATTTAGCTGTCAAACAAGATCGAATAAATTGCTAGATGAAATATTGTTGATTAGTTATATTTTGTTTTAAATATTCGTCAGTTTTATTGCATATTTAGTAAATACTTTTCTTTGATACTTTTCTTTCGTTATAATGAAAGCAAGTTTCTACATTTAATAAGGCAAGAATTATTGCTTTGTATGATGCTGGACATTCCATTCATTAGATATCCGAGATGTTAGACATTCCTAGATTTTTTGTTGTGCGAATAGTGCATAGGCATCAAGAATTAGGGACAGTGCAAAGAAGACCACTTAGTCGGCTTTGAGTGTCAAATGAACGGCAGCATCGGTTTTTGGTTCAATATGCCCATAGACACCGAAATGCTTCATCTCCAGCCCTCAGAGCTCACTTTGAAGGTACGTTTCGCCTTGTTATATCGACCTCTACAGTTCGAAGAAGACTCCATCGTGCAAATGTACGTGCAAAAAGGCCTTTAAGGGTACCTACTCTACTTCCACGACATCGAGCTGCTCGTTTTCAGTGGTCACGGAAATGTAGTGATTGGGTTTTGCAGCAGTGGCGATGAGTCTTATTCACAGATGAAACCAGAATTGAACTGGTGAGTGATGACAATCAGCAGAGGGTCTGGAGACCCTCTGGTCATCAAGAGAGACTAAATTTTCCGCGTGAGGTTGCTCCCTACAATGGTGGGACAGTAACGTTTTGGGGAGGAATAATGTACAATCGTCGTACGTCGTTAATTCCAATAAATTAGAATATGACAAGTCAATTTTATATTGAAAATGTTATCAGGTCCATTATTTATCCCCTACGCAACGAATTAGGTGACAATTTCATCTTTATGGACGACAACGCGAGATCACATCACGTAAGAGCTATTCAAGAGATACTTGAACAGGGAGATATTACCCGATTAGATTGGCCAGCTAATTCCCCTGATATGAATCCCATTGAGAACATGTGGGATTTTGTTTCTAGATCAATTCACAAATGCATGAACTAACCTTAATATGCGGAAGAATTAACTGCAACAGCAATAGAAGAATGAAAAGATATTCCTCAAGAAATTATAAACCGTTTGATTAGTTTCATGCACAGCCATGTCAATATGTTACTGAGAAGTAGAAGAGGCCATACTAACTATTAACTATTAAATTATAGTTTACTTTGTTAAAAAATATGTTTTGTTAATTTTTGTCATAATAAGTTTACTTAAAAATTGCAATTTTTTTTTAATTTTTTTTTAATTGACTAAATTTTTAAAAATTATTCCTGTATTACAAAAAAATGCATTTAGAAGAAACATACTTTAAATAACATGTACAATATTTAAAAAAAATTATTTACTGATACAAAACGTCGGGGGTCCTTTTGACGGTGTGTGTAATTATATTTAGTGATTCTCTGAATCATTTGTGGCCACACGTGGCTCCACATATGCCTATTGAAAGCCATGATGGTATTTATATATACTAGTTTTAAGTTTTGTAAATATTAGAAAGTAGAAACCCTTGTATATATCCTAGTACTTGGAACCAGGACACATCTGTTTCTTAGAGGTTAAAATGCCATCATCCCAGGCAATAAGTTACGTGATTTATGCCCCATCTATCCCCTTGTTAAAACTCTTGCAGATTAGGTCAATAGTTTATGACAAGAGGGGCGCCTAGTATTAACCGCACTAGGCTATCGACTTTTGGGATAAGTTTTTCAATCAGTCAATTCCCACAACTCACCCCGAAATATCCTCTCCTCGTTCGATACTAGTTGGCTAGCTATTTATTTAACTTCTAAATAAACATAACTATAGCAACAACATAACCGCGAGTATCATTTCACTACAAGCACCCCGAAGACCGCCACACATTTATTCTCATTATTTCCTAGTGAATACGACCATTGTTTTTTAATTCTAATTAACGTTACCAACCATTACCTCGGCAAGCTTTCATTATGATGAATATGCTATCATACCTTCTACTACTTCTGAAGTTAGTCCAACAGGATATGCATATACTCGTATCTCGATTTCTCATGCACATATTTTTCGTCATATACATACTACATAATCAAAATATTTCCTCGTACATACCAATAGAAACAGACACGAAATTACCTCACCTCTTCCCACATCGAAAATAACTTCTTCCTATTTTGGAAGACAAAAACCTAAAAGGCAAACAAACAGTAATAGTTCGAGGGCACAGTTATTATTTCCTGCTGGTCCAGTACGACGACGGTACTGCTATGTTTAGTTTTTCGTATCGACAAGGTGGGAGTTCATTTTTATTCCAGAAGAAACGGGTTATGCGTAAGCAAAGGAAATCTGTATTGGAGAAGGTCATAGTGGATAAGGAATGTGTTGAAGAAATGTTTTTAAGAAGGGGCGGTAGATAAAAAGACGATTTTAAAAGCGCGCTGAAACTAAGATAGTAATTATCAATTGTAACAGTTCATTTCACACCAAATAGATATTTTTAATGATTAAAACTCATCCAGCATGTATGTGCAATTAAGCATGGGTTCTACTTATAACAAGTCGACCTGCAATAAAATCTAAGAAATAATTTTAACCTTTCGTCGGGCGCTGTATGAATCGAAACACATTCGGGCGCAATATATCTGAGAGATCCCATGATAAAATCTTACACAAATTAGATTTTAATGAGGTGGAGACTTAATTAAACGCTTATTTTAATTAATATAATACAATAATAAATATTTCACACTAGTCGTTAATTGCAATAATATTCATAAAGGAACACATTTAATGTTGTAAAACAATAACTTTGGAATATTTTTACAGAACAACCAGCAGTTCACAAGTTTTATTCTGTTTTAAGGACAAAACTCAAACATAAATTAGTATTGAATAGATTTTCAATACAGAAAACAAACCACCTATTTTTTTCATTTTAGCATGTTCCAAACAAAAATAAATATGACATTTTTGGTAATTGTATTTAGTATAAACTAATAATTTAATTTAACACCCAAATGTGTTAATATTGAATAATAATACCATAAAAAGCCAGAATAAGAAAGTATATATAAAATATAAAAGTGAAAATAATAACGTAATCAGGCGCAATGCGTCTAACAAATCAGGACGACATACAAGGTTAGGGAATGCACTAAACAAAAATCGATACCATACCGAGAAGAGTGGTTTGGAGCTAGGAAGATATGAGGGAGTTCAAGTTAATATTCATAATACACACGAAAAAACTGACTGTCGGATCTTACAGATCGGCTGCGCCCGACGAAGGGTTAAATTTACACAAGAAGATGGCAACTCAAATTCACATAGCTGTCATTAGCTCTCTTCTTCTGTAAAATAATGCTTCATATTTCTCAACCAATAATGGATTTTTCCTTCTTAGAAGTTCTTTTAACTTCGCTATGGGCTGGCAATATTATATTTTTGCGTATTTATGGATTATTTGTCCAGAGATTTAATAGAATATGTTTAATATTGTCATTCATCTATTTTAGTCCCTTCAAATTAGACTAAAAATCATTGATTTTGGGAAATTTTTCCTACAGCTAAACGACCTATACAGAAAGTTGTGTTAGGATTGTGTCAACATATTTTTCGCCTAGCGCATGATAAAAAAAGCATAGTTTTGGCTTGAAATCGAATAACAGCTCAAAAATATTTCAGCGCGCTCTAGCGGCGCAACTAAGCAGAAATTAAAAAAAATAAAAAATACAAAAATTGTGGAGAATCGCAAAATCTACAACATCAAATCAGATAATGTTTTCCCAAAAATGCATAGTTCTTCAGAAAAACGCAAAAAACCGAAAAATCGGCCAAAAGCGTGTATATATATATATATATATATATATATATATATATATATATATATATATATGTCTATATCTAAAAAACAACCCTTTTTTTATCATGCGCTAGGTGAAAAATACGTTGACACAACCCCAACACAACTTTCTGTATAGGTCGCTTAGCTATAGGAAAAATTTCCCTCAATTTTCCTAATTTAAAGGAACTATTTCCTTGATTTAGATGGGGTTTATAATGAATGGCACTATTTTAATAATACATTTGTGTTGTTAACAATGCTCATTTATCATATCTGTAAGTTACAGATAGCAGATAAGGTAACTAACAACATGAATCAAGTTTATCTTACTTACATGTTGTTCATTTACAATTATATTTACACTAAAATTATTACCAGACACAATAAATTTTATGCATTTGTTTCCTTATCGATATTAAAATGAATAAAATATATAGAGGAGTGAATTTATCACTTATATACAACGTGACTGAAAAAATATTGCAAAACATTACATCACATTTCTTCATTTTATGTTTAATCTATGTAGATAGTGAGTATTGCTCAACATTTCGTAAGCTATCAGTGTAACATGTAGCTCAGCGTGGAACAGTGACTTCAACTACTCCAGTGATATACTTTGGAGAAAAATATTGATTTTTGATGAAAATAGTGTTATTATATATTGATATATTGATATCAATAGTGATATACATACATGATATAAAGGAAATCGTCCTTACTTGGATCACAAGATTGGAAACTATTTTTAACATCCTAATTACTTATCCTAAAAAAATGTTCTAGTTTTTTTCATTATATATAATATAATTAAATATAATTCAGAAGTTTCAGTCTACTGCATAATTTCGTGATCGGAAACCAGGTCACTCCGATTGATCTGCCAGTATTACTATAGACAAAACCATTCAGTTGATTGAAGAGTTATTGCCAAGTTGCAATTTGGTAGACACTAAGATATATCGAATTCGTTAACTAGAATCGCACAGAGCCTCTAAGCCTCATCCAAGCCATGAATAATGTATTTTCCAGACATCCACTTGATCAAAATATTCTATCGATGTTATACTGGTCGATGGTTCCTTTTATATAGACACCAGGATACATAACTATTATCGGCAATGAGGTAGTAGATACAGCAGTACGACGATATGGAATAGAAAATATCATGCAAAGCAATATTTCAATTACACACTTACATATAATGTCGAAATTTAAATACAGAAAACAAGTTGTGTAGAATACGAAAAACAAGTTTTTAAATACAAACTTTTAAGGCGGTAAGAAGTACTCCTTGCACGGCTGAGGATAAGTCACACTCCTAACCTAACTTAATACTTCTAATCAAACCTCGTCTCATTTTCTAAAGGGTGAACCACTACAGAGATGTTCTTTGTAGTTGTACATTAACAGTGAAGTACATAATTTTAGATTGCACTGAACTGCATGAATTAAGAGAAAATCTGAAGACTTTAAATAGTTGTCTGGGAAATGAATACAGAGAAATAAGAAAGACTCTAGAATTGTTAAGAAGTGGTTTAATTACAGAGATATACGAAATGAAATACTGAAAATGCAGCTAATGATTCTAGATTCTGGGTTTTTGTTCTCCTGTATTATATTCTTTTATTTTCTGTTTTGTGTTCTACTGTATCATAATATAGATAAATTAGAAGCTTACAACTGCAACTATGCAAATATTTACATAGTGCGGTAAAAACCATTCTAATGTACTATCTGTGTATAGGAAAAATTAGGTTCAGTGAAATATACCAACAAAAATATTTAGTTACTAAAATGTTTACTCTACCTACATATAAATATTAAAGATTTATGAATCGTCATGCACATAACATTTTGGGGAATTAGGAAAGGTATTAATTTAATTTATTAAGTTTAGTGCTTTCAAATTGAAATATTACTATAAAAACATATTTTTAGAATGTTGGGTAGATTCATAGACGCAAACTACTAATTCAACAAATTTACAAATTAACGGTAATTTTTTTTTCATGAAAAAGTTACAGCTATAATTTCCCCATTTTGCTTACAAAATTACGTATAAACTATACAATGTGACTCACAAATAATTCTGTTTGTCTTTTCATTGAATTATCAAATTTTACTTAATTATTTTAGTTTTTTAAATAATTGCAAAAAAAAATATGATGATACATTTTCAACAATGCGTCATATCTCTTTAATTGGAGATGTGCTTTAAAATGTATTTAGCATACATGTATTTAGCATGCAAGCAATGCATGGAGCAGCAGAATGAACCACAGTGTATATGATTACACTAATACTAACAGTGTACCTCTTGTTCTTATTATACATACTAATAATGATAATAATCCACATATAAAATCTGACGTTACCTAAATGTACTTTCCTTCGTAAAAATATGTACGAGTACATGGTACATCAGCATGATTACTAGCATGACGACAAAAAAATATTATTATATTTATGGCATAGTGAATATCTTTATCAAAGTAAATTACTATTTATACCACGAAATTTATAATATTTTCGGTATTTTCTATTTAATGAAAAAAATACAGATGTTGATGTAAACATTAATCTCTACGATTTATTTACAACATTAGGTGTAAATTATGGATAAATTTAAAACAATTTAATATGCAAAATGTATTATTTATTATACCCAAAAGCTTTCCACATATAAGATGAATTGAATTATTATCGGTTCATACAAAAATATGTACGTTTACAAGTGGAATTATCAACAATAATATAAACTGTTTTCTTTAGTATATTTATTTTCGTGCCTACAAAACATATTTTTTTTTATTTATGATGTCTGTTTATAGTATATACGAAACTACGCCTTTAAATTTTCTTTAACACTCTAATATACATTTATTACTATTAACATGTCTCGAACTTTTAAATCCAATCGAATCAGGCTGTTCAATATTCAATCTATTTTCTCTACTTTCGTGCTTAACACCCGTACTAATTTGTTACTGTCATACCGGATCAAAATTAACACTTCCTACTTTTGGAGTTTTACGCACGGGCTGTCTAAAAACGTGCAAATATCATGTATATTCTTTAAAGGCCTTTCTATTACATTTCTTTTAAACTATCACTGATTTAACGCTGATAAAATTATTATTCGTTACTTGTATTATTTTTAGCTAATTGTATAAAGTCCACTATTATGTGTTTAATCAAAATTACATCATGTCGCGTAATCTGTACGTATTATTATGAAATTCAGTCAATGCTAAAGTTAAGAAAGGTTATAGATAATAACCTTTGCAATATACCACTAAAATATATGAATACGACGTAATGGTTCGATAATGGTTATCACCATAGCACCTTATATAAATACTGTTATTGATGTTTCTGGTTGGCTTAAAAATGTCAGTCATATTTTTCATGTCAACAGTTTTCATCGGCCTCTTAGTTAATTCTAGTATAAGGTCGCGTCATGGTAGAATTCATTCTTCCACCATTGTCCAATGGAATAAATTCTTCTAATTAAAAAAAATATATAAATCCGAAAATTGGAATCAGTCTCTAAATCTCTTGAAGAAGCGCATCCTCTTCTCTGATGATGATGATCACATGAAATAGTTTACACCATACATCTTCTCTTCTTCGAAACTCTGATATATTTTCACAAATTAAGCAGGGATAGATTTATAATACAATAAAGTGTTAGAGTGCAGTAAATAAGTTGTATATATATTGTATCATTGAATACCTTCACTTGATCTTGATACTGACAGGAAAAAAGATTCCCCTATGACAATTCTCTGAAATTAACTGATCAGGATTTTCTAAATATATTAATAACTTCAACCGATTTAATAGATCATAATTCCTTATAAAGAATAAGAGGTATTTTTCTCGTTACGGTTCCTGTGAGATTTCCATTACACAAGCTGAAACGCATAATCGTTATTGCAATTAGAGCTTCAAAATATACATAAAAATTTATGAAACAATAATACAATCGGCTATTTGAACAAAACCATAATTAAAAATATTTCAACATAAACTATTAAAAAATATATATGGACCCATACAAGGCTGATCGAAATTCCAAATAAACACCATAAGCTTCACCTTCTTATGGAAAGAGTTAATATAATAAAATTCATTACAAAGCAGAAAATTAACATACATGAGTCACATGCAAAAGATGAAGAGATAGATTGAGAAACCGATAACCAGATAATATAGAAGGGGATACGATGGCAATGATGATAATAGAGTGGAGGAAGACACTCAACTAGAGGGGTGAATGGAAGAGAATCGTTGAACAGGACAAGACCCACGCAGAATAGTAGCGCCAATAAACAAGCTCTCAAAATATATCAACTTTACGTATATAATGTAACAGTACATTTTTTTTTAAATCATGACTCTATGATGGTCTTATTGTGTAATCGTATTATGCAATAAGACCGTACTATTGCGTACGTGTGTTATTACGTAATTAATTATTAGACACTATTTATACCTAATATGTTTTGGTTTAAAAACGTTTCAATATTTATATGTAGATATAAAATAAAAACCGAAAAAAAAAACAATGAAATTTTGGGAATTTTATGTTATATCTGTAAAAAGATAATACTTAATATTTTTGTAATAGATAATTCAAAAGTTCTGAGACAGTAACAGTCTTGATACCATAATATGAATGAAATTGATCCATACAATTTTTAATGGGAAATAACATCCCTATAGGGGGTTGATTGAATACAAGAATAGATCGTAAACGCTGTTTTGTTAGAACAGAACTTAACAGTAAAATAGCAATCTTAAAAGCTACGTATTAGTTTTTGTTCAACTTTTTTCCTTAAATGGACATATTAGCACACTTATGGGTATTTATTAGTAAAATGTTATTTTTGTATTGGCAGAAATACCGTAAGTTCTACCTATGGCAAAATGTTATTCCTAAATTGTTAGATTGTAGGAAACATTCACTGAGAAATGAACAGTGTAAATAAAAACAACTGACAACCATCTAACTTACCTTACCTGACACAGTTTCCTTATAGTTTTTTTATTTGTTAACCTCAAAATTCAAAGATATTGATAGAGACTTAATAATGAGGACGAATAAGCAAATCGCAATAATATTGCGCCGTTCCCTCGCTCATATCGAAAGCACCTCCGGAGCTTACCTCTAGAGGCTTCGGATCAAAAAATAAAAGTTACCACGTTGTTTGCATTTTGTCAAAATGCCGAAATTCGAACGAAAAGCATTTCGTACATCGACCTAAAAATTTCGTGACACACGCACGAAAACTGCCGTTTAGTAAATAAGTAAGATCTGCAAAAATGACAAATACGGTCCATAGATAGATTGCCTCTGAATTCTTATTAGTTTGATAATAGTATATTGTACAACAAGTATCGAAAATTCATTTTTCGCACGAGTGTGAAAAATGCTTTTCGCACGTGTTTTACACTATACTTTTCCTACGGTTGCACTTAAATCACATTCGAGGGATGTATATCTTTTTCTTGTTTAAGTTTTGCTTTCAAAACGATGATTTTTTCACATAATAAAACAACAATTATTTAATTTTAATCAACATTTACTTACTATTATTAGTATTAGCAATAAACATCATTATTAACAGCTAATGATATATTTTTTTTAATAATAGGCAATAATAATCTTGTTACAAACAATATCTATTTGAATTTGTAATTAATAGTAAAATTACTGCAATTTTCTAAATGAATTCCTGGCATTTCTTTTTGCTGATTGATCAAATTTTTTACAATAGATATGTTATTGTTTGTTTTTGAAGAAGATGGCATTTCATTTTGTAGTAGAACATCAACATGTACCTCTGAATCTACGGAGTTTAACGAATTTACAATTTTATTGACTTTTTCTTGAATGGATTCATCAATGTAGCCTTCCATCACAGTACTAGAGCGCCATCCACCATGACGTTTGAGGATTAGGTAAATCAACACGTGCATTAACTAATAAGGTAGCAGAGGATCGGCGGAAACAGTGTCCCGTATATTGCTCTGGATTTTTGAGTTTAAGAAAAGCTGCGATTTCTTTAGCTATACCTCTAATTTTGTTGATTCCCACCGGCTGTTTGGTGCATTTTCCGTTTTTATAGTTTAAAAAAAATCTTCCATTATTTTTAACATCAGTAGGACGGTAGCCAATATACTTTTTGCAAATATCGTAAAAAGAATCGGTGACCGTAAATGATCTTGAAATTTTATTTTTTGTGTTTCTCAGATTAACCATATATTTAAAAAAAAATTACGAAACGCCGAGTATCGAACACGAGTCGCCTGGATGATAAGAAAAAAACGCTATCACTACTCCACGGTGTTTTGTGTACAACGTGCGTAAAATGCCGTTTTACAGTTGCGTTTTTAGTGTGCTTTTGCTTATTTTCTAAGCAACCGCAGCAAAAAGACTTTTCTCAAATGATATATTATTGTCAAAAATAAAATAGACAGTATTTTAATATAATTTGTAAAAAATAAATCAATTTAATTTAGTAGCTCAACTTTTTTTCCTATTAAATGTTTCTTGCATTGCATGAACTGGATGAAGAATTAGAGAATTTTCGTTTTTCGAAGGTTAAATTTGCTCTAATACTGCGTCTTAAAAGTACAAAATTAATATGTGCACGTATAGCATCACTAAATTTAGAAAAAAAGTATCCTCTTAATACCATAATTAATTAACGACATTTTCAAAATACAATCAAATATGCGTCACTTTGTACGTGACATCATCGCTATTACGGCTATGACATCAACAGCAATTTTTTTAAATGACACAAGCCGCTATTGATATATTTTCAGACAGTATTGACAAACCACTTTCAATTAGTCTACATTTCACGTGTCTTATTCCGATAATTCGATGAAATTCTGTTGTTAATATTTACATTACTATCAATACTTGTAAACTATCAGTTACATCAGCCTCCATCTATACTACAATTTTATAATATAAATCGAAAATTATTTTGTTATCTAAAGGATTTCTCACATGTATTATCAATTAATGTGAAACGCCATTTCTGGCGTTTCTTACAATTACATAAAAACAAAATGTTTTTTGTACAAACCTCGTCAAGAATAGGAACAAGTCTCAAAACTGCGATATCGAATTACCCACGCGATGCGCAGTAAATATCCTGGCCTTTACCCAGTCGCATTGAGTGAAGTCGATGAATATATATGTTACGGTAAGAGTACGGTAAGGGTGGGCAGTGCCCACGCAGCTGTTTCCTAGAAGAAGAGGAACAACAGTTCCAAAGGTCGTTATTTATCGTTTACAGAAATTAGTGAAGATATAATTATGTAATATGTAATTAATTAAATACACTATATAATACATAACAACAATAATACAATGAAAAGTTCTGATTATATATACTAATACTAACAGCGCAACCGCGGTGGAAAATTGCAGTGCAAGTAAGTGCAGCAATTCACTCTTCTAATCGTGATGGAATAGTTACCGTGGTGGGTGCCGGCCGGTTGGGCAGCCACGCCTTTTGCCTTTCTGGCTTTGTAGGTAGGGTAAATGCACCAGTGGCTGACCACCTTCCAGTAAACGAACAGTGCGTCTAATATTCCTTAATATTAAGGGGGGATTCGCCTTTTTCAGGACAAAAAAATCGATTTTTTGTTTTTGGCGGAATTGCGTCATTTACACTCTTAAGAAGATACCTACAAATTTTTAGTTTGAAATTCGTAAAATTGACGATGTTACAGCCTTTACGTCGAGTCGATGCGCGGAGGTAAATTTTCGAGTACGCGGAGATAGATTTTCGAGCGCGCGGCAGGTGTTCGCGTCCCCTTGCTGAGCAGGTGAATAAATAGTATTGTTGAGTCAGGTTTAGGGTAACACGCATTTATTATTTATTCCATTGTGAAATTTCGTAGAGTGCAGACGTGTCATTAGTAGTGCCATACCATGGATAGAAAACATAGCAGAAGTTCTCGAGACATCGAGGTCTTCGACCTACCAGCAGGTCGAAGAAGAGGAGATTCGTTGGTAACAGTGATAGTCAAGAAGCTGGAACTTCGTTTGCAAGTACATCTGCAAAAAATTAGCCACAAATAGTTATGAAGAGTTTCTTGTGGACTCCAATTTAGGAAACAGGCCATGTTTACAGAATTATAGCTTTTTTATCAGTGTTTTCCACCATTTCTCAGTTGGTTGTTTGCAAAGAGTGCAAAGGGGAAATCAAATTTTGTGAGAGTAGCGTCCGTGGTTTGGGTTTTAAAATTGCAATGCAATGTAAATGTGGTGTCCATAAATTCATATGTGGTGTATATAAATTCATGCCCTTTGATCAACAGAGCATATGAAATCAACAGAAGAATTGTTATGGTTATACGACTGTTGGGAGTTGATAGAGAGGGCATAAATTTATTTTGTGGTCTGATAGATTTGTGTCAAGGATTTGGTACAACTATTTACTATGCGTATTTAGAAAACCTTTACTGTGGAGCTAAAGCAGTGTTTGATCTCCTGAAGAAAAAAGCAGTGGAAGAGGAGAAAAAAGCAAACGAGGAAAATGGAAACCCAACAAATGACATTACAGTGCCTAGCGATGGAAAAAGAGAGGCTTCAACTCGCTATTTGGCGCCATAACTTTGATTGAGAAGTACTCCAATAAAATTTTGGACTTGGATGTGAAATCTGCATATTGCCATGCTTGTAAATTGTGGGAATCAAGAGCTGGGACTGTGGAATATGATCTTTGGATGGAACAACACATCGAAGAGTGTACTGCAAATCATACTGGATCAGCTGGAAAGATGGAAGTAGACGGTGTGAAAGAAATGTTCCTAAGATCTTGTGAAAATTATGGAGTACGATATGTAAATTATATTGGCGATGGCGATACAAAAACATTTAAAGCATTGTTCGACGAGAATCCATATGGCGAAGATTTTTCTATCAAGAAAAAAGAATGTGTCGGACCGGAAGAATTGACCGTTTATTATGGATTAGCTATTAGGAGATATCCAGACTCGGTTGATGCCATGTATGAAGGTGTCTGGGCAACTTACTGTCATAAATTATTGACAAATGATAGACTACAGCATATGTACTGCCCACAAGGAGTTGATAGCTGGTGTGAATGGCGTAAGGCGGAAGCAGAAGGCACCCTTGATGAATATAACCACAAGCCACCTCTTCATAAAGAAGTCGCAGATGCTATTAAGCCCATTTATGAGGATTTATCATCGAGAGAACTGCTAGAAAGGTGTTTGGGTGGCGAAACACAAAATAATAACGAAAGTTTCAATTCGACACTTTGGCGACTCGCCCCTAAACACCTACACTGTGGATTGAAGACAATTGAATGTGCGACCTTTTTAGCAGCAAGTATATTCAACGAAGGCGCCTCTGCTATTTTAAAAACTATGGATTCCATTGGGCTTATCATTGGTAGTAATTGCCGCATTTACGCCGAGCAGAGGGATGAGGGGCGTTTGAAGCGTTCAACACGGAGGAGTCTCGAAACCACAAAAGAGGCTCGTACTTCGGCTAGAATGGAAAATTTAGAAAAAAATCAATTTCACGAGCAAGAGGAAGGAATATTGTACGGCCCTGGAGTCGCGGATTAGCTGTAAGTATTGAATGTTTAATTTATAACTCTACTTGAATCTTTAAACACGTTTTTCTCGAAACAGCTTTTTTGCGATTGGTTTACACAATAACTAAAAAAGTTTTAGACGGATCAATACGAAACTATAACTGTATGTTCAGATGAGTTTCGTCTATCATTCGGACTAAAACTAAAACGATACGTTGCAAATTTTTTTTTTTACTTCATGATTTCCGGTCATTTTTTTGAGAGAAATCCTATGTTGAACTTTGATCTGTCACTATTTTTATAAAAAAAAAAAATTTTACCTTATCTTAGTTCACACGATAACTGCACGTATTTTAAATATAATGCCATGTTTTTTTTTTCATTTCAGATCATTTGATGAAGAGATATCATGTAAACCGTTTGGAAAGGAATTTGCGTGGAGCTGCGTTCAATGGGACCCACAACGCAGAGTAGTGAAAAATAGCATCAATAAAATTTATATAAACAGATAAAACCATAATAAAAACATTGTATAATACACAGATTTAAATTTATCACCAGTGTATTTTTTTTATGCTGAAAAATTGGCTGTTTTTCGACCCGCCAAAGACGAATCCCCCCTTAAGAATATCCATAGATATTCAATTGTGGCTTTTATGCTAACTTAAAATATGACTGTTTTGCTATACTAAATTGTAATTGCTGAACTGGCAACACGTGATCACTATTTTTGAAGATGGTTGAAATTTACCTTCTGTGAAGCTCGTGAAGTGCTGTTGTTGCTCTAATAAGGTATGTTCTTGTTGTACGTTTTATACTTATTGGTGTGTTTAAAACAGTGAAGGTAATGCAGTGTTACTTATGGTGAATACCATACGATATTAATCAATATTTAATTTAAATATAGAAAATCCATTTGTAACCCATAAAATTATTTTTTTTGGTGTTCATTTATTGGTAAATTGTAACGGTAAAATTTCCAGTGAATGAACAAAATGTTCATTCACTGGCTTCATACCAGAGATCAAGTTACTAGACTACATTATTGATAAAAATATTCTATATCCAACCGCATTGCCTTTTTTTATGTATACATGGTATTAAATGGCTCATATCCAGTAAATGAACGGGGTAAAACTAAATCGGTTCAAGGTGTTCATTTACTGGATTTTATATCCAGTAAATGAACTCTAAAAAAATAAATCTACGAAAATGTGATTTTTTTTATTATCTTTCATTAGAAATGGCAAGCAAAAAGGAATACCTTAGATTTAAATACACTGAGGAACAACTGGCAGTAGCTTTGAATGATGTAAGGGATGGGATACCAAGTCAGAATGCGGCATCCAAGAAGTATGGAATACATAAGGGGACCTTAAATAATAAACTTAGGAATCTAGTTCCTATAGAACGAAGAATGGGCCCCAACCCTATATTATCGAAAGAAGAAGAGCAATTACTTAGTGAATGGATAATTGGGAAAGCTAAAATTGGATTTCCAATGCATCCAACAGATGTACAAGACGCTGTACAAAAGGTGTTAGTGAGTACTAACAGATCAAATCCATTTAAGGATAATAGGCCCGGCAAAAATGGCTTGCTTTGTTTTTAAAGCGAAGACCTGAGATTGCCAGGCGAAACACAGAAATGATTTGTAAAGCTCGTGCTGTCATAACAGAGGAACCCATATTGGAATTGTTTGATGGTCTGGATAAATATTTGGAAGAAGAGGGTTACAAGCAAATTTTTGAAAATCCAAATCGTGTATTCAACGCTGATGAATTGGGTATGCAATTTTGCCCTAAGACGGGGAAGCTTCTAGGCCCTAGAAAATATAAGGATTTTTATACCATATGCAGTGGACCGGAGAAAGAGTCAATAACAGTTTTGTGTAATTTTTCTGCATCTGGTCTAAAAGTGCCACCCATGTTTGTAGTGCCATATAAAATAATTCCAAGAGATGTTGCAGCTTCCATACCAGATACCTATTTTATTGGGCGTTCAGATACGGGATGGATGATATCAGAGGTGTTTTATGAATACATCGCAAATTGTTTCTATCCATGGCTTATAGAAACGCAAATAGAATTCCCAATTATTCTCTTCCTAGATGGACATAAGTCCCATATAAATGTTGAATTGTTTGATTTCTGCAAGGAAAAGAAAATACTAATTTACTGTTTGTTGCCTAATGCCACCCACATTCTTCAGCCCTGCGCCGTTTCAATTTTTAAACCATTAAAAACAGCTTAGAAATCAGTTGTTGTCGAACATAAACAGACCACAAATAAGTATGTAACGAAATCAAATTTTGCATCCCTTTTTCAAAAAGCTTTTGATATCTCAATAAACGATAACATAATAAAAAATGGATTTTGCACGTGTGGTCTATATCCTCTCTATAAAACTGCAGTGGATATAACAAAGTGCGTCTCATTTAGAAGAAAGCAATTGTCTCAAAGTGTCATGCAGTCAAATGATGATGATAAACCATGTTTACAAGACTTCGTATCGACTATTAAAGTACTTAATTTTTATTTTGAAGATCAACTTGGGAACAACTCGAACGTGAATCAAGAAAATATGACTATTGCCGATGTTTGGAAATTCTGTAATAACAAATTAGATTGCCAACCATCTACAAAATGCCATACCCCAAATTCTCCATTTTCGGAAAGTGCAATCGAGAGAATGCCTATCGAATTTGATGATTTAGTAACACTCTATCCCGGTAACACGGGCTCTTGCAATGTATCACCAAAAGTTAATTTTGATAATGATAATGAAGGTCCTGAAGTGGAGTCCCTCCTAGCAGAGACAAATGATAGGGAGACAGCCCTACCGAGTGCTGCCATAAATTTAGAAAGTGTTGCAGACGTTTTGTCGACGAAAATATTGAAGACTTTACAACAGAATTTAATTTTGAATCTCCTAATGATGCAGCACTTAATTCTATTCCTAACACTGTGGAACATTTACTGGTGTCAACAAAACTACCTCAAACGCATGTACGTGTTACCGAAACCAAAGAATTTCTTAATGACAACCGCAATTTCACTATAGTTAATTCTGAAATTCTAACTGAAGCTACTTCAACAAATAATGTGGAAAACTCTAAAAGTTTGCCAGAACATAAAACTCCGGAAAATCTAGAATAAAATGAAACAGGAAAAATCAAAATATTGTCTGATATTACTATAACCTCGAAACACAAACAAGATCATAGTTTAAATATGTGGACACAGCATCTTCATTGGCCAAAAATAGAAACAGGTAAGAAGAAACTTAAAGGAAATCCAATGCCATTTGCTATTGTATCAGAACAATGGCAATATTATTACAATGAGAAAGAAAATAATAAAAAAGAAGCTGAAGCTATAGCTAAAAATAAATTGGAGAGAATGAATAAGTCTGAAAAAAGTAAAGTGAAAGCACCAAGAAAAATTGACAATTGCGAGGACAGCTGTAATAACAAAGATAAAAAGAAAAAAACTTCTGCCGATAAAGCAAAAGATCCCAATTTAAACGTATATGACACAAACCTGCCAGGTACAAATGAAGAGAAATCTATTAATGAGGATCAGCTAAATATAGGGGACTTTGTAATAGTTTTGTATGATAGTAAGTATTACCCAGGTAAAATTGAAAACCAATGTGGCGAAAACGACGAATTTGAAATAAGCACTATGGAGGAAACATCCTCAGGTAAATGGAAATGGCCTTTAAAACTGGACCAGATATGGTATAAGAGAGGAGATATTTTACAAAAAATAAAAAAACCGTCAATGCTAAATTCTAGAGGATTTTTTGACGTTCCAGAACTTGCAGATTATAAGATAACAGTACCTGTGGTATAAGTATAGAAATATATTACCTGATTATAATATGTATTTACAATATTTATAGTACAAATCTATGTTTAAAATATGTTTATATTGTACTGATTAGGTAAAATAAAAAATAAAAACTGTACTTATTTAGTTAGTTCATTCACTGGATGCATGAGGTTCATTTACTAGTAATAGGTGTTCATTTAATGGTATTTCATAAACTTGATTTTTATTTTTTTTTTCCTGATTTATCTTAAATTCGACTAATTTAAACCTAAATATAATTTGATAACTTATTTTTCATAGAATACGGTAGGATTCAATATATCGTATGACAAAATAATGGTCTCTGTTTATGAACATAATACCATACAGGAAACACTAAATGCTCATTCATTGGTGCATTTACCCTACATGCGAGACAGCGCAAGCGCCTCGCACAAATAAAAAATTATATTTATTGCTTTAATAAATAAATACAAGTAAATAAGTGTCTACCAAGATTACTTTTAATATTAATATTGATATTATTGACATCAAACATCCCTTGAAAGTTTAAATTATTTCACAATAATATAGAAAGATGGGAATCACATGAATAAACAGTAAACACATGAATAGAATTAATTAATTAAAAGAATTACGAATTATTTGAAGACATAAAAACAAAATTATACACGTGTAAACTACATGAAACTATTTGAAACATGGGCACAGCTTACTCGAATCTCGAGTAAGCTTGTAAGCTGTGACACGGGTGGGCTAGACCACCCTGATGAAGAAGCCTTCGGCAAAGCGGGGAAGAAACCGAGAATCTCCGATCTCCGTATTTCCGAGTTCAGTTTTCAGAGACATTGTAGAACGTTGTATCTCAGCGAGGTCTGTACTCTCTACGTTAGGATTTTCAAAATTTTAACGGTTCTTTAACAATAATTACAATAAATTAGTGCGGCGCGGCGGTCTGTCTGTGGAAGTTAGTACTTTACATTTGTGTTTGTTTAGTATTGTATTTATTTAGTATTTATACCATGGCGAACGTGAGAGAATTTCTCTATAACAGTATTTGTTATATTATTAAGTAAACTTATTTTGGTTAGTAATGTATTCGAAAATGTGTAAATATAAAAATTGTGTAGCATTCATAAGAGTCTGTACTAGTTTTATGCAATTTTAGTGCTATGCATTTTCAACTTGAAAGCTGAAAGAATTTTAAATCTTAACATATACTTGTACAGTGACTAACATAAAGTGATGAGTCAAAGTTTTTTTTACTATATTTTACTTTATTATTTTGCACTATATAACCTACTAATTGTTAGTTGTTGCCCACGCATGACAATCACCACGAGCCGCCACTGAGATAAAGGTTTGACTCTGTATGAGAGAGAAGTTAGGTTAGGTCTGAATCGATGTGGTATCTAGTTAACAATTTAATAATAATTTTCTTTTGTATTTTTATTACTATTGGACATTTTGTTTAATAAACAATGTTTTTTATTTTAAAATCGATCTGAAATCCGAAATTCTGTAGATACAATTGTCTAGGATACTCACATTTACCACCATCCATAGGTAAATGTGTACATTTTCCGGTAAAAGTGGCAATATTCGTCAATTACTAGTGTTTTACTTACATTTACCACTCGATTTGGATGATGTTTACTATAACCAACAATGTACACATTCACCGAATTCGCACTTTGGCAGTAGCATATACATATGTACACAAAGTTCGATCTAGCCGCGCGTAAAGTGCATCGTTTTCCCTTCAAGTGCTGCCTCACTCTTTCCTCTATGCATACCTAGAGAATCTGACATTTTTCCTATTCTTGACCAGCAGTATCTGTCAACATTTTATTGTTTATTATTGTAATTTGTTAAAATTATAATGGGAGACTGAATAAGTGTTAGTCTTCTTGGTGACCTTACGTCTTAAATGCTCGTGAGAGTATCCTTCCACTTTGATGAATTTTGTATCATATTTATGTTACATGAATGTGGTAACGTGTGCTAATATGATTAATTTAAAACGTGTTTTAACCTGAGTTTTGAGGAAGTAATTCTGGTTTCTGGTAAGTTAGATTGGTACGTACGAGTAAGCAGCAACATTGAAAATTGCTACTGGAACTGGTAATATCTCTGGACTGGTAACAGCTATCTCTTAGAGCCCCTACTAAGTTCTTTTGAAGGCAAAACCACTCAAATATTTGTTTAACAAACGTTACAAATTTTTGTAAGAAAAAAGTAAAAAATATTTAGTGAAGAGAATTTTTTAAAATCACCAATTCCATAGTAGGTCTTGCGCTACTTCTGTATTCTAAACAGATAGCTGTTAGAGCCTCTATTAAGGCCCTCTGAAGGAATTTCCCAAATAACGTTTTAATAGATGTGGTGAATTTTTGTATGGAAAAAGTAAAAGATTTTTATTGGACAAAATTTTAAAAACTTGCCATATCCATATGAGGCCTCACGCTGCTTTGATATTCTGCTGCTTTGATAGAATGTGTCAATAGAGACTATGAGGGGTGTCTGTATCCCTCATAGCATCTACTGACACATTCTGAAGACAAAACCGTTCTAATAATTTATTGGCAAACGGTACTAATTCTTTTATGGAAAAATTACAAAATTTTTAGTGAAGAAAATTGAAAAAATTACATCGACAATAGATGTTGCACCACTTCGATATTCTGCACAGACATCCCCTAGAGCCTTTACTAAGACCTTCTGAAGGTAAAATTGCTCAAATACATTTATTTAATAGACTCCATGAACTTTTTTAAGGAAATAATGCAAAAAATTTTAAAAATGTACTACTTCCGTAGTAGGTTTGTGCTACATTGATATTCTGCACAAACATCCCTTAGAGTCTTTACTAATAGCTTCTGAAGAAAAAAATCGATCAATTTTTAGTATATTTTACAACTTTATTTAAAGAAAAAATTCAAAATTTTAGTGGAATTAAAAATAACCACCATTTCTAACATTAAGTCTTCTGCTATTTCGATGTTCTACACAGACATCCCTTAGATCTTCTACGAATATCTTCTGAAGACAAAACGGATCAAATACTTTGTTAGTAGACGATAGGATTTTTTAAAGGAAAAGTACAAGATTCTTAGTGATGAATATTGAAAAAAAAAACACCACATTCACAGTAGGTCTTGTGCTACTTCGATAATCTGCACAGGCATACCTTAAGCCTGTACTAACATCTTCTTAATACAAAATCGATCAAATAATTTTTTAGCAGACGCTACAATTTTTTTAAAGAAAAATTGCAAGATATTTAGTGAAATAAATTTTAGAAATTCATCACAGCCACAGTAGATGTTGTTTTACTTCGATATTCTGCACAGATATCTCTTAGAGTCTCTACTAACAGCTTCTGTGAATAAAACCGATCAAATACTTCTGTTAGTAGATACTACGGTTTCTTAAGGAAAAAGTATGAGATTTTTAGTGAAGAAAATTGAAAAAATTAATCACTTCCACAATAAAGCTTGAACTACGTCAATATTGTGCACAAACTTTTCTTAAGGCCCCTACTAAGTCTATTTTAAGGCAAAATCGCTCAAATATTTTTTTTAATAGACGATACGAATTTTTAGTGAAGAAAAGGAGGTTTGAGGAACAAAACCCACACTTCCCCGATGGGTTTTGTTCATCTTTGACATTCTACACAGACATCTCTTAGAGTCTCTAGTACGGCTTTCTGAGGGAAAAACCACCCAAATATTTTTAACAGACGTTAAACATTTTTCTAAGAGGGACAAGATATTTAGTGAAAATTAAAAACATCCGCATTTCCACTATTAGGTATTTCACTACCTAGATATACTTCTGAAAACAACGCCGATCAAATACTTTGTTAGCAGGCGCTACGAATTTTTTTAAAGAAAACGATTTTTATTGAAGAAAATTAAGAAATTCGCCACTTCCATAGTAGCTCTTGTGCTACGTCGATATTCTGCACAGACATCTCTTAGAACCCCTGTTATATTTTTTTCAAGGCAAAACTTCTTAATTATCATTTTATCACTACCACTTATTTTGATTTTTCATCCATTATTTTTGTCTGATGGCATTGAAAACTTTACAAATTTCTGCTTTAAAAAACATTTCACAATAAAAATGTTTTTGAGTAAAGTACTAGAGTGTATTTTACTATAATAGCAAATAGTAGTTGTTATAAAGGTATATTATACTAATTAGATAAGAAAAAAAAATAAGTTGACGAATATCGATTTATTTACACTTATGAGGTAATATCCCCCTTTCAAACACAATTATTTAGATATATTTTATCAAAAATAAATCAAAGCAAACTCCTTGTAGCACGTACTGATATATCGTCCACTTAACTATAAAAACATGATAGAATGTGTGAGTAATATTAACATTATCTATCTAACATATCGTAACTTTTTATATATCTGCATTTCTTCATAATTTTCGTGAAATACAATGAACTGATTTGTGCTAACCGGCTTGGAAAATTCAGTTCAGTAATGGTTTTATTTTAGTAATGATCCCAAACTGTGTGAATCTTTTGATTTTTCCCTTCAGTAGTGGATTCTAAGTAATTTGATTTGTTACATCATTATAGACATTCACAGGCACCTGCCTGTATGATAACAAGACAAACGTTGCAAGAATAAATAAATAAAAGAAGCATCTTATCTGACTTGGGACCAAACAAATTAGGTCGTTCACAGAAAAATAATAAAATGATTATTTCTGCTTGTTTTACTACTACGTGACAAATGAATACTATCCGGAAGTTCAATAGCATTATCAATATTATTATTATTATAAACAGACGTAGAATAGTGTCTCTCTCAATTTAAATACCTAGGTAGTTTATATTTGATATGATACCCCTCTTAACTTATCCGACACAAGTGTAAATATTAACAAGACAATTTATCGAAATTATTCAGTGGTGTGCGGTGGAATTTATCTGTAGGAATTTATCACTGTATTCAGTTAAAAAGAATAGGGAAAAGAAATATACTTACATATACTTACTTATGAATTCACTTTAATAAAACTGTTAAAACTTTATGTTGAATATACACTCTTGAACAAAAATAAAAAAAATTTATCTTTGAACAAAAATAAAAAATAAAAAATCTTAAAAATTTTATGTAAATGGCCTACAAAAAATAAAACCCGCCACAGATGGGATTCGACACCTGTCCCGGATTGGAACCGAACAACATACAGCTGTTTCGAACTTATTAGTTCTTATCAGTGCCGTACACGGTACGCCGATCCAGGACAAATGCCGAAAGAAATCCTGGGATATACATCTTTATCGATACGATCTATGTCAGTGACATGTAAGTCGAAAATCGAGAAAGGAACTACCAAACCGCCACGTGGTTTATTAAAGTAGTTCCGGAATAGCAAAGCTATTACATAATCGCTATAGGAAACAACTACTCCTCGGGCTAAAGCCCCGCCAGGCATTAAAGTATACCTAAAAGCGATCCTCGACCCCTTTCTCGTGTTTCTGCACGATCAGATAAGGTTTCAAAAAATGAAACCCGCCACAGGTAGGATTCGACATCTGTCCCGAATTGTAACCGAACGACATACAGCTATTTCGAACTTATTAGTTCTTATAAGTGCCGTACATGGTACACCGATCCAGGACAAATGCCGAATGAAATCGTGGGGTATACATCTTTATCGATACGATCTATGTCAGTAACATATAAGTCGGAAATCGAGAAAGGAACCACCAAGCCGCCAAGCGGCTATCAAAGTAGTTCCCGAATAGCAAAGCTATTACATAATCGCTCTAGGAAACAACTACTCCTCGGGCTAAAGCCCCGCCAGGCATTGAATTATACCTAAAAGCGGTCCTCGACCCCTTTCTCATGTTTCTGTACGATCAGATAAGGTTTCAAAATCAGATAAGATGTCCAAAAATTCCAATTTTGAAACACCAGATAGACATCAACGAGAGTAACAGAGACCAGGAGAGAGGATTGCTGTCTGCAATCTCTCTGAGGATCTTACTTTTCGCAGGATAACGCTCGGCCCCACGTTGCTAGAGAGGCACTGCATTATTTTCGATTTGTGAATATTCCAACTGGAATATGGACTGGCACCCAAGAAGCCCAAATATGAACCCCATAGAGCATCTATGGGATACACTAAAACAATTAATTATGAGCCACATACCTATCCCTATGACTCTTAGGGAATTCGAACAAGTCGTTCTTATCGAATGCGGAATATTCCTCAGGAAACCATTTACCACTTGATTAATAATAGCATACAGAGAGAATGGAAGCAGTAGTAAAAAAATTCTTATGATTTAATTTCATTTCTAATTTATTTTCTAAAGTTTTTCATTAACACCGTTTTCATTGCATTTGGCATTACTGTCCGTTTCTGTTCATTTATTCATGTGTTTTCCTCGATAATATAATAATATTAATACATATTAATACATTATAATGATAATGTATTAATATTAGTTAAAATAATTTAATTATCATATCTCGTAGGTACTATGTAACAGATGAAGATATTATTTAAATTATCGAAAAAATAAAAAAAATAATGTGAAGTTTCACTGATTTATCCAGGAGTTTATTTAACACATAAGGCAGTATCATCTGATTTAGTTTGTGTGATATCGAATAAAATGTCGAGGTAAGAAAAAGAGAGGAAAAGATATTCATATCATGATGGAGAAATCATAAGTACACTTATGAAGAATATACTGTTCCAGTATATCAAACCTTTCTTATTTAAAGTAAACCCCTTTTAACATATAAATTTAAGACCCGACTTCTTTTAGATGGCTTTCAGTGTTTAATTCGATTTTGCAGATGTTATTAATTGTTGTAATTACAGTCTAAAATCTCATAAATATGCGTTCCAACTATTTTTCTTTTTTTTTTAGTATCTTTGTGAGGTCTTTCAACCTGATTTTTTATTTTCCATTTATTACCATGTGGATCTTGATGAATTTTAACATGTAATATTAAGGAAATTGAAGATTATTTTTATTAAATAGTGACGACTTAGTAAGTTGTTGATTGATTTCCTTTTCCTGTACCTTGATATCAAGGAACAAATTCCGTAGTTAACAGTCGAGTTTCTGAAAATTCAAATTTATATCATTGTTAATTTGCGACAAGACATCAACAGGTACCGATGAATAGCGCGGATATGATCAGAAAGTACCTCAGTGTGACGTTATACTAGAATAAGGCGTTTTAAAAGCTCCGTACGCGGTGGCAACTACGGAGACCATTTAAGCTTTTCCAAATTTGTGAAAATCCCACACAGCTGACGCTACATGATTGGATCATACGTCACAACCAGCATCACATTTTTAACGTAATTTTTTATGACAGCGTGGAGGATCGATCCTGAGTGATGACACATAAATATACATATAGTTAGAACAATGTTTGAATAACACCATTGTTTATTTTAGTTAACGACGAGTTCCGAAAACACCAGACGTCTGCATTACAGCAGATTCATTGTTTTTAATAGATCGCAGATTGGCAATGACGATCTCTTCTAAAACATGAAGTTTCTCAATTAGATCAGATCGAAACATATCATAGAGGTATTTCTTTGTTTACCCTTCGACGGGCATAACATTTCTGTTTCGATTTAATCGTCTTCTGACTCACGATCAGGGATTGGAACATAAACAGGTTAAAATTAGTCGTAGTACTATTAGAGACGCATTTCTGTTAATGTAATAAAGTAGTTAATATAGCGCAAGATAAATTTAATCTTCCTTAAGAGCAGGTTGTTGGTGTAGACTTGATACATAACAGGTTCCTGGAAGAAATACGACGGTGAATCAGTATTTTGATCATAAAACAGATAATACTCTAAATATTGAAAAGTAATAGTTTGTCTATCGAATATTTGGAAATACTAAGTGAATCATATAACGGTTACAAAAATCATTAATTGTTACAAAATTATTCTGAATCCAAGAATTTATTTCAAGATCCAGGACGTAATAGTTCTTTGATTGATATTACTACTAATTCATAAATTCCTCTTTGGATGGCAGTAAAACAGTCATACATAAATTATATTGTTTGCGGTAATGTTAATTCCAGTTAAATTATAGTTTGCAACTGAAATAGACTCAAATATTATATCGCCGATGAATTTGTAAATGTAAATAATACACTTGAACTAGTTGAACGTAACTAATTATTTCAGTAGTACAAAAGACAAAACTGAATTGGTTTACTTTATTGTGGACACACAATACTTTACTTTAGTGTGAACATTTCCTCGGAATTTGTATCATCATGAGGTCATCAGTCCTAAGACTGGTTGGACGCTAAGCTCCAGCTTCTCCTATCTTGTGCTAATCTACGCATTTCGCTAATTGTGCTACAACTTACATCCCTTACTATTTGCGAGCAGTAGTCTAATCTAGGCCTACCTCTGCCTTTCTTCACTCCTATTCCTGCCTTAAATATCGCGGACTATTCCCCCATGTCTCAACAAGTGGCCTACCATTCTATCTCTTCTCTTCTTTATGTTTTTCCACATACTTCTTTTCTCGCCGACTTTCTCCAATACTTCTTCGTTTCTAACCCTATCAGTCCATGGTATTTTCATCATTCTTCGGTAACACCACATCTCAAAAGCTTCTAATTTCTTCCTACTTGCTTCCCCTACCGTCCAGGTTTCGCAACCGTATAGTGCCGTGCTCCGTACATATGTTTTCAAAAATATCTTCCTTGTTTATAAGTTTATTACCCCGAGCATAAAAGTGCTTTCTTTTTGTTAAAAGCCATTCGACCCTGCGCTATTCTTTGTTTTATGTCTTTATCGCTTCTTCCATCCTAATTTATTTTACTTCCTAAATAATTGAAGTCTTTAACTTCCTCCAATCTTTCATTATTAATTTGTACTTCGTTTTTGCTCTGCTCTCGCGCCCTCTGCACACTAACACTTTAGTTTTGTTTTTATTCACCCTCATTCCGTATTCATCTGTCAACACTACCTCCATTTCGTTCAATGCTGATTCTAATTCCTCCTTACTAGATGCTAATACTGCTATATCATCCGCGAATCTCAGCATTTTTAGTTTCTGTCCCTGTACTTTAAACCCGAAATCCACTCTATCTTTTACCACATTAATCGCCTCTTCGATGTACAGATTAAAAATTAGTGGTGATAGCGTACATCCTTGTCTTACTCCTTTCCTAATACCTACTTCCCTTTTCTCCCCTTCTACTTCTATAACAGCAGTTTACTCTTTGTATAGATTGTGTAATACTCTCCTATCTCTATACTTCATTCCCGCGCTCTTTAGTATCTCGAACATTTTTTCCCATCTTACGTTATCAAAAGCTTTTTCTAAATCTACAAATCCTATATAAGCGTTCTTTCCTTTTTCTATTGTTTTCTGTAACATTACTCTTAGCGCTAGAATAGCTTCGCGAGTTCACCTATTTCGCCTAAACCCGAATTGGTCTTCTCCTAGTATTTCCTCCGCTCTATTTTCCATCCTCTTCTGCACTATTCTGGTTAAGATTTTTGATGCATGGGAGGTTAGGCTAATCGTTCTAAAGTTCTCGCATTTGTCGGCTTCTCTCTTTTTCGGTATAGTAACGGTAATGTTCTTCTTATAATCCTCCGGCATCTCACCCGTTTCGTATATGTATTTTACCAGTTCAAACATCCTATTTACTACTTTCTGTCCCGCACATTTCAAAATTTCCGCCTGTATTCCGCCTACACCCGGCGCTCTATTGTTCTTTACCCCCTTAGTGCTATTGCAAATTCCTTTCTCAATATAGGTTTTCCTACATCTTCCCTATCAATGCTAGATTCTTCCTCTAATAACTCTCCTAATTCCTGACCCTCGTATAAATTTCCTAAGTACTGCTTCCATCTATCCGCTTTCTCCTCTCTTCCGATCAGTATGTCCCCCGATTGACCCCTAACGTTTCTACTTATTGTTCCTATATCCCTGAAGTTCCTCTTAATTATTTTATAAGCCTCATCGGTCTTACCTACTTGCAGCTTATCTTCTACTTCTTTGCATTTATCCTCTATCCATTGTTCTTTCGCTTTTCTACATTTTCTAATGATTTCCCACTTTATTGCCTTATAAGTTTCCAGTTCTTCCTCGTCTCGTCTATTTTTGTAGCCTCGTCTCTTTTGCATTAAGTTTAAGCTTTCGTCCGTTATCCAGGGCTTCCTAACTTCCCTTTTCTCGTGTCCTAAAGCGTCCGTAGCCGCGGAATCTAGACTATTCTTGGTACCCTCCCACTCAGTTTCTGCGTTCTTGATTTCGTCATTACTCGCTTTATTTATTAATTGATCTGTTTTCTCCTGGAACTTATCTTTCATATTCTGATCCCTCAATATGTCTACATTTATACGTTTCTTATCCTTCCGGGTTTTCAGATTTTTGAACTTTAATCTAGCTTTCATGACTACCAAGTTGTGGTCGCTGTCTACATCTGCTCCTCCCGGAATTTGTATACCTAAATTAAACCTCTGTTAAGTTTAAAGAAATGTTAAATAATTATACAAATAAGAATTAACAAAAGATAATAATTCTGTTATTATTATAAAAGTCTTGAAGTCTATAAAATATAATAACTTTAAACCAGATATGTGAATATTCAAACGAATATGTGGTAATCGGCAAGCTATTACCTCAGATTAATTATGAAATGCCTTTCAAAATACAATACACATTGCCATATGTTAGTACAAGTAATAAATGATACACAAGGTTGACCAAAAGTAAGTAACCTGTTTATTTTTGAAACACTGTATTTAGTAAGTAATATAATATTTTTTCAAACTATAACAGAAAGTATATTCCTTGGAGATTTATTTTTGAAACGTCTTATAACGTCTTGTGACCATCTTCTTCTTCTTCTTCACACAGGCTTGCTCTAGCCGCTACATTTTTCATCACTAACGTCAAAGTTTCTGTTGGTATTGCCCGGATGTCGTTTCTAATATTGTCATTCAGTTCGTTAAGTCGGGCGATCTTCGAGACCAGTTCAGGTCGCAATTTCGAGCAATTATTCTGTTAGAAAACACAGTACTCAGAGTATTGTCTAAAAGGGCAATACTCTGACAAACCATTTTGACAAACCCAGAGACACTCTCGGGGTTTTGTAAAGCTGGGAAAAAATTATCTAATCATTATTTGGTAATGTCATTGCCACACCAAACTGTTACACGAATTGGCTACAGCTCCTCTTGAATTGTTCGATGATTTTCAGTAGCCCAGAATCACATATACTGTTTATTAGCACGTCCGTTCAAATGAAAGTGTGCTTCGTCACTTATAATTAATCGATGAATAAAGTTAAAATTTTCTGCAGCTAATTCTTGAAGGACTACACTATACTATATACTATATACACTACGCTGTTGCTTGTAACGAAGCTTAATTTCATACGAATTATTTTTTAGTATACGCATTTCTAGCATTAAAATTAACACGGTATTTAAGCTAGGTTTATATGATAGATTCTTTATTGATAAACTAAAACCAGACAATATTTGTGCTCCATTATGAATTTCCCATGTTTTCTTTACAACTCCACTACATTCTTTAATGAAATGCGCGTTTAATATTCTCCCCCTACTCCATCCTTTCTCCCTCTACTTTATCGTCAAACTTTTTAGATAGTGTCTCCCTATAAAAGCTAAGTATTAATTTTTTGTTTTAAGCCGTCACACCGAGAATTTTCGACGAGAAAGTATTTCGACGATAAGTAAAACGAAATACCATTTCCTTTTTTCCACTATTCGATTTACCGTATCATTTTACATAGAATATATTTAACTTGTCTTGATTCCGATATTTTGTAGCGCGTGGCTACAGAGAGGGGAAGGCTGTGTCCAATTATAAATTTCATTTAGAATCGATGCACTGGACTCCGGAGGATACGTTGTCTGTACCTTCCTTGATTTGATATTGAAGGAGCCTTCAACTTTACATCCAGGGGGGTGATTAGCGGAGCACTAGATAGATGCTATACCCCCAGAATAATGGCTGAATGGATAGACCCTATGTTGGGAAACAGACAGCTTATTTCCAACAAAGGCAAGACAAACATCAAGGGCCGGGTCGACTCGGGCTGTCCCCAAGGAGGGGTATTGTCCCCCCTTCTATGGTGCCTGGTAGTGGATGAGCTGCTTGAAAGGTTAAAGGATTACCAAGTAATTGGCTATGTTGATGACTTAGTAATAATAACGAAGGGCCTTTTCCTGGAGTCGATTCTTGATATAATACAGGGAGCATTAAACAAGATTCGGAATTGGTGCAGGGATAAGGGACTCTCGGTCAATACCTCTAAGACTGAGTGATGGTGTTCACCAGGAAATATAAATGGAACAAAACATGTCCGCTGAAACTTGGTGGACAAGAACTAAGCTATAATAGCGAAGTGAAATACTTAGGAGTAATCCTGGACGGGAAACTGTCATGGCAAAAAAATCTAAGTCGCATATATTCCAAGATAACAGCAACACTTTGACAACTGAGAAAGGCCATTGGTAATAGCTGAGGCTTGAAACCGGAGACCATGAAATGGATGTATGAGGCAATTCTCAAACCCAGACTGACGTATGCAGCACTGGTCTGCTGGGAGAGAGCCTGTTTAAAGTCGGAAGCCAACCGACTTAACAAGCTAAGAGGATTGATTCTAAGAAGTATTACCGGAGCCCCAAGATCGACAGCGATCGAGGCGATGGGGATACTGACGGGAATACCATCTCTTGATATCACCCTGAAAACGGAAGCTGCAAAGGCAATGCATAGGGTGGGAAACAGGAAGGTGGTAAACAGGAAGAGTACTGAATAGACTCTCAAGAGAGCTAGCTGAGGAGGGGCTCCTATGCATGCCCTCTGACAGTACGGATGTCCACTTGCTGTTTAACAAGAAATATAAGATCACCCTCACCAGTAAGACCGACTGGATAGAGGCAACCCTCTATTCATCCAGCTCGACGCTGGATTACCGCTCAATGGAGACATCTGGTACACAGATAGAGCCAAGAGTGAGAACAGAGCGGGCGCGGGGGTGTATCGGCGACGCAATAGGATAGGTAAAACCATTCCCCTGAACACTACCGCATTCCAGGCCGAACTAGTTGCAATTACATACGGTGTTCTGGACACCGACCAAAATCGGACCCAGGAGAAGGTATGTATCTGCTTGGATAGCAGGGCGGCGTTGGCAGCCTTGAATTCAGCAACGACAAAGTCAAAGCTTGTCAACAATTGCTATGAAGCATTGAACCACTTGGCAGGGAAGGGACCGGTGGAACTCTTATGGATACCTGGGCATAATGGCATTAAAGGAAATCTAATTGTAGATCACCTTGCCAGACTAGGGACCAGGAAAAACCTCTATGGACCAGAGCCTGCAGTGGAAATAAGTCGGAATCTGATCAGAAACCGCATCAGTGACTGGACAAGAGACCAGCACAGTAAAATATGAAGAGGAGTAACAGGTTGTCGAATAACCAAACTCTTCATCGAATACTCAGAGAGTGAGAAATGGACCCAATAATTCATTAAATTGAACAGGCACAAAGCCAGAACCCTGGTGGGAATCATAAAGGGCCACCATAGTAGCCTGAATGCATATAAGCACAAGCTGAGGCTGACTGACAGCCCGGCATGCAGATATTGTGGAGAAGACGAGGAAACCTCGATTCATCTTCTTTACACCTGCCCCGCACAGGAAGAGAGAAGATGCCTTATATTAGGGACCCCTGTTATCCTAGAAGAGGCGAGGCTTAAGGCGAGGGACGTACCCAAATTGCTCCTTTTATGAGATAGCATTTTTGGATAATGACCCGGATAAGAGGGGATCGCCAAGGGACTACCCATGCGATCAGTGGCTGATGAGGCCCAAAACCATACATATGGCCCAAAACATAATAATAATAATAATAAAATCGATGCATGTTTAAATTGTTTTATAGTTTTCCATAATTTCAAGGGTTACAAGTATAATAGAAAACTGTATGAAAAACTTAGAATTGAAGTCAGTTCCCAGATGAAATCAGTTATAGTTGAGATACATTTTTTTTTTCTATCAAACATCGAAAAAGAATTTTATTCGGCTTTGTACTCACTTATCTCAAGAATAAATCGAAATATAATTTCCTGATATTCTCTATTCGATTTACCGTATTTATTTGCATAGAATATATTTAACCTGTACTGATGCCGATATTTTGTAGCACGTGGCTACGTGGCTACAAAGAAACACTAATGACGTCTCAGCCGTTATATATATATATATATATATATATATATATATATATATATATATATATATATATATATGACTTTATAAACTGGATATATAAAGAATCATAGAAATCGTGTATTTGTAATTTAAAATCGGTATAACTGAAAATATTTCTTAAAAGTAGTGCGTTTCTTAAAAGAAATAAGCAAATAAATAAAACATAATACATGCTCTAGAATATATTGCACCAAATGTTGACGTTAAAATTTTTTAGGTTTTTGTTATACAAAAACCATATGTGGATACAGTTTATATACACAGTAATATCAAATATGAACATTAAACTTTCTGTAACTTCCGATATCCGTTGATGTTATCAATATATCAGACACATGTTACACTGATTTCTTCCTTATAACGAGCGACGAAGGCCACTCCTTTAAAAAAAGTTATTTGTCTTTGAAACTAGAACATCAGTTAAGTGTAAGAGAGATTTTACATATTTTTATTTGTGGTAAAATCATCATTTAAGAATAATTTAATAAAAAAGACTGTTTTCTTGACTTAACTAATAACAATCAATGAATATATGTTATGCAAATTATAATGTGGGTATTACACAAATTTAGTGTATATTCAGAATTATGCATTATTTCATAAATTATTTCCAATGCTGCGAAAACTTCCAGGACTACGAAAAGGGAAAAATTTCCTTAACCACAAGTAATACCACGAATAAACCGTTAAGTAGAATATTAATTTGAGTGTACTTGTTAAAAGACTATTAGATATGTCAATGAGATAGTTAGTTTTAATTAATTACCACATTTAACGTTCTCTAAAATCAGCTGTTCATAGTATCGGCAAACGCAGTGGCGTAGATTCTGTATAATATTAGAACATTACTCATCCCGGAGCTCCTACTAATTCCTGAGATATTACCGTTATTACATACTTAAATTCGATTTCGTTCAAATAAATTGGAGGTACTTGAGAACGGAATATTAACGTACATTTTACCGTTATTAAAACTTGTGGCTTAATTTGTTAGTTCTAGTATATTTGAGTTGAATATTTTAAGTCATCGGTCAATCATAACCGTTCCGTAACGTATTTAACAGTTCTCTGAAACCTATTTAATTTAAATTTTCTAGGATCTATTATTGCGCAATTTGTGAATTATGAATGTATGCTGCTTCTTTACCAAATTCGGTTTATGGATTTTCTAACAATTTTATAGTGTTTATAGTTTGCCATTTGTCGTGCCAAAGTCAACGCTTTTCTACCAGATGCAAGTGATGTATGATGGTGTGTGGAAAACATCACTTTACTAATGCCACTGCTGGTCCTGATTTTACTGTTTTTTTTTTTTGTAAACCAATATTTGAATGGTTTCCTCTTATCCTACAAGAATTAGCATAAGAGGAAGTCGTCTTATTGTTAGACCTGCAAGTGACTCAGGTAAACTATCTGTTCGCTTATAGAGAATTCAGAAATGAAAAATTGCTTATCTTTAGGATGGTATGAAATTGTCTTTAGTACACAGTATAGCAGTATTAATACACTTACCTACATGTATAGGATCACTCAGCTCAGTTGAAACTATAGGATTTGAATTGCGCGCCATTTGTGTGCTCTCAAAGATAAGGCATCAATATAAGGACTGTCATCTACAAACCATACGATGTCAACATGCCGCGATTAACAACGAATAGTTTGTTAGTCCAGGCAACGAAGACTAAAAAAGGCCAAATAGCGGAAATAATTCATGTAGAAACCAATATTGGCACAGTTGTAGGAGAAGGTGTCCTTAACAACATATTAAAAGTAATGATGTATGGGAGTGAAGCTAAGGGGGTGAGGAGCTGTAAAGATCCTTTGTTTTCAGTTTTTTGTTAATAACTCGAAAATTACTACCTATAGCGAAAATATGCTTATATACTAAATTAATACAGATAAAATTGTCTACAAGAAACGTTCTATACAGTTTTTCGCTATGATCAATAATTAAGGAGATATGGAGGGGGAAATATGGCAGTTCTTAAAAAATCGGTTTTTATTATTAAAAATGAAATTTTAATGATAAAGGAACTATGTTCAGATCACGTATTAATAACTTTACTGCATGTACCGCCTTTTGTGTCCGTTATGGGGGCGGGGGGATAATTACCCATATTACCTCCCCCCCCCCCCCGTAGGACAACGCTTGTCTTGTAATATATAACGAAAGAATTGTGTCATTGGAGGAGTTCGCTGGAGTGGTTTTTGCAAGTGGAGAGCAGCACGTTGATTTACATGTATCGCGGCAAAAGAGAGATTCACGGGATCGAGCTAAGATTCAGGAATAGTTCAATGACCATCCCCCTTTTCCAAAGTTGAATTCCCTCATGTCGTTGTCAACGGGCATTCTGGGAAACTCCAAAGTAAACTGCCACCAAGCCCTGGATATTGAAACCAAAACCATGCAAAGTTTCATTGGCAGCAGATTTGATGACATGAAGTAGTCTAAGAAGAATATGGTTTTATCACTAGCCAGTATGAGCAGTACCATTAAAATCAATGGTGAGACAATTACTGTTAACCCTCTGACAATTTTTCTCTCGTAGCAAAAAAGAGCGACGAAGATGTAGCAGAGCTTTTGACAGATGAATTAACTCCATTCCCCATGGCTCTGTTCAACGAGGGCGGAATGCGAAAAGGAAAGAGGTTTTCTTTCTACGATGTTTTGCTACTAGAGGACAACGCAACTCTCGATCTCACCCAAAGCACCAATATGGTAGACGGTGGGGTTCCTTCTCCACCGTATGAAGTGGAAAGAGTCCTCCTGCATTTCTTCAATTTACTGGGTGTGGGGCGCTCTGCGGTTACCGCAAGCAGGGATTGTCTGCTACGGTGTCTGTGGGGTGTGCCTCGGCTCATGTACGAACGGAGCTCCCATCGAAGACAGCATTGATGATGATAAAAATTGAGATTTTGACTAAAATGTATGTTCCAAATACATCCTTGGACACAAATTTCTTTATTTCATTTATTATTATTGTTATTATTCATTATTAGTGAATTATTTCAGTTTTAACAATAAACATTTCATTTTTAACAATAAAAACAGATCTTTTTTTATTTTAATGTTTTCCCCTCCATATCTCCTTAAGTATTGATTCGGGCGAAAAAGTGTACAGGACCTTTCTTGTAGGCAAGATTACGTAGATTAATTTAGTTATAGCATATTTTTGATAGAGGGAGTAGTTTTCGAGTTATTAACAAGAAACCGAAACAAGGGACCTTTACAGCTCCCCCTTCTTTCCTTAGCTTCACTCCCACTCATCAGTACTTTTAGTATATTGTTAAGAACACCTTTCCCTACAACTGTGCAGAAATTGGCTTCTACATGAATTATTTCCGCTACTTTTCCTTGATTGCCTGGACTATGTGTACAACTGTTTGCACACATTTGGTGTGCATTTTGGAGTGGTGGAGTAATTGAACCATACTTCTTTGAAAATGAAGCTGGTAATGTTATCACAGTAAATGGGGAACGTCATCGTTCATGTTAAATAAAGTATTTTTCCACCAAATGGATGATTTGGTTTTGAACAACATGTGATTTCAGCAAGCCGCTACAACGTGTCATATAGTACGTGCAACCACAACTCCGTTGCATACCAAATTTCCTGATCATGTTGTCTCGCGGAATTCTAATATCAATTCGCCTGCAGGATCATGTTATTTAATACCACTGGACTTCTTTCTTTGAGGTTATGTCAAGGGAGATGTATGCTGCACCCAACCAGCAACGATCAATGACCTCAAAGGAAACATTCAACATGCTATTCGAGATATAGAGCTAGTTTTATGTGCCCGTATTATAGACAGTTTTGCAAAATGAATGACATCATGCCAGATGAGTTAAGTCGGCCATACGAACGGTATTATCTTCTATTTTTAGCCGTATCATTTTCGTTTTATGTTCAAAAATAAAAAACCTCAGTTTTTCAAATCTTATTAGTTTTATTCACAAATCACATCCTATAGTTCCAAATAAGACACCGAGACATGTTGACATCGTATCGTTTGTAATGATAGTCGTTAAATATTGACGCCCTATCTTTGACAGAATACAAATGGCGCGCAATTCATATCCTATAGTTCCAACTGAGACACCCTACAGTTTGTTAATTTATCATAACAATAAATATATAGTTTTTTAGCTCACAATATTTTAGTATATTCAGTTTCTTATTCCAGATTTATTTTTAGCCCACTTGTGTATAAATTTTGACCTCTTTTAGGTTATTAAATAACAAATTTTACAAGTTTATTTTAATGGTACATTTATATGCATTTAAACAATCTTACGTAGTTTCATCTTAATTCCTAAGAATCCATTATATTTAGTGGCAAAAAATTTGTGAGTTCGATATATCTATCGATATGAAATCGATATCGAGTCTATGGATATGAACATTTTGACTCACGTTAAAGAACTGAAATATTTGCAAAAGTATATATTTGTAAAAATACTCAAACTTCAATATTTAAATTGAATTGACCATCTACTGATATTTGTACATAATTTTTATAGTACAAGTAATGAAAGATGGCTACTTTTACTTTTCTGTTTTTCTAAATTGGACACTTATTTTTATATTGAGTACTGCAGTTGTACGTTGCAGGAAAATTAAATAGATTATTGAAATGGATTAACAAATATTCTAGTATATGAAATAAACTTGTGTTGTAAAGATATACTAGTTTAAATGTCAAAGTTAAGTCCCAAAATGAAGTACCTATAACTATATTTACTTTCTATTATATATCTTTTAAATTCTATGGGTCACCCAAAAATTTTATATTCTGCGGAAAAAAATATAATGTCTATAAGTGACTCTATATCTATTATCCAACTATTTTAAAAACACGATTAAAATATAAACTTATCAAAATATGGCTGTGAATCTATAATTTTCTAAAATGGGTAGCCAAAGTATTACAATGGTCACAACTAACAACTTCATAACTGGAATAATACTTGGAGTACTTGGTTATACTACACTGTATTAGAGAACAGTATTTAGAATAATACTTAAAATAAAAAAATATACAAGTAGATACTTTTAAATTTTTTAACAAAATATAATAATGATAAAATTATTTTGTTAAAAAAATTGAAAAGTATATACTTGTATATTTTTTTTATTTTAAGTATTATTCTAAATACTGTTCTCTAATACAGTGTAGTATAACCAAATACTCCAAGTATTATTCCAGCTTTCTACTTTTGTATACATTTAACATTTTCGTTAAAATTTTTATTTTTTAAGAATTATGTGTACCGAAGATAATACAATCTGATTGTTTTAGATATGTAAGTAAATATATTTTAATAAAATAGATAAAGTAGCTGATAACAATTCAAATAAAATAATCAAAGATATATAATTCTTCGACATGTGTGCACAATTTTTATAACTTTAATTTACGTTTGTTTTAAAATCAACCACTTCCGTGTCAAATATAATATATAAATTGCTCATTCGCTATTTTACGTATTAGTAACATATTTAGAATTAAATTCACATGTTTTATAATGATATAATTAACACAGATATACGCAGCTTTTTGTTGCCAACAAAAGTATGATAATTTTATTTTGGCATTGAAGACTATTGTACGAGTACATGATGTAGTCACTTTTTTAAATATTGAGTTTATAAAAAATATATAAAATTCCCAGTTACGTAAAAGTACATGATATATCTATCACGTAAGATCAATATAATTTATTAAAAAAAACATATGTATCTATGCCATTATATGCAACAGATGAAACATCCAATTTATTTGCAACAAAACAATTGCGTTTAAAATGTTCTTAGTACATCTTAGTGTTACTTATTACGTTATTGAAACAACCTCGCAGCACACACGTTGAATGATAATGTGCATTACAAGTAATCACAGTAACTCAAACGTAATTTTATTGGTATTACAATTTTCAGATAATTAAAAATTGATATTTAGTAATAGACCTTTTATATCACCATGGTTTAATCTCATTTACTTTATTCACATAATAACACACTAGACACCACAAACTCATTAGATAAATAATCAAAAATTATCTACAAGGAACCTGCAAAAGACGCAAACGACCGAAATATCCGCATACAATAAAAACATGTGTATGACTCAGAATAAGTCTTTGAAAGTATCTGTTAATTGTACAAACGCTAATAGAGACTTAAAAATATTTATCTTGGACACATACTTGGATGCCACAAACTACCTTTGTTTAATTTAACTTCGCGATCAGAACTGTAGGAATTGATGTTAAGATTTTATTAAGTAAATAATTTTATACGTAAGACTCGATTAAAAAAAAAAGAATGAGATCATCTAGGACAATTGAGTATAATTCCTTTGGTATTATATTATAGAATAGGTTTTTGTAAAATGATTAACTAAATGCATTATATCTTAAATAGCTTACGAGTGTAACTAGTATATACGGTTAAATGTCCTGGAATGTTATTTATATTGCTATTGGTGTCAATCTACTGCATGTTGTAGGAGTTGCCAATCGATTCCATAATGAAGAAATATATTTTCTATTGTGCTTTATAGACTTTTCACTATTTTATAAATATTTAAACAAATTATAACTTTAAAATAGGGCATCATTATTACTATTGTTCCCAATCCGTTCCGTAGTGAAGAAATATATTTTCTATGGTGCTTCATAGACTTCTCATAATTTAGTAAATATTTAACAGAAATCCTCCCTTTGTTATTAATGAAGTTAATTATTATTGTTTTTAATGAAGATTCAAGATTATTGTTTTAGAGGCTGTAAAGTGCTACTATCCAACCCGATAGACCTCCGGGAGCCTATTACGATTATCTTTATTTTTATTACCTATTTCTGGCGATCAACAATAAATAACATCTCTAACCAAAATATATCTTATTCTAATATAATATGCTTATGGTTAATAAAGTTTACGTAATACAGGAAGCTGCGAACAATTTCCTGAATCCAAAGGGTTATAAAAATTCTTAGTTACGGCAAGGACTAGAAGAAAATGCAATGAATTTATATTTTGATTGCTTTCTCCGAGAGAGTATCAGTTGTCCATTTTTTTTCGTCATATACAGGGTGGCCCACGAAGTTCTGGCCAGTAGATATCTCGAAATCTATTTGAACAATAATTTTGAAAATTGGCGATGTTAACAGAAAGCGTTGCCCATTCTTGGCATAAAAGGACTTTATTTCAACTGCACATTTCCGGTCACGTGACATCAACTCAAAATTTTAAATGAGACGCCCTCTATGTTATTACAATTTTGTGATGTTCTGTCTGATTGGATGGATACCAATCCAATGATACCATATTTGTCAAGTTTTTTCGGCACAGTAATGATAAACAACTGTTTATGAACGTTTCTTTATTTTTATAAAAAAAGAAACGTAGGTAGCTTAGAAACAAAAAAGTTGTCCTAGCAACAGAAACACATCACTACTTGTCAAGAACTGTCAAACAGTATTAGTGCATTTTGTGTTTGTAAAAATAGTAGTAAGATAATTATGCCTTTACATTTTACTTACGACGAGTACGTTGGTATGCTGTTGAGCTATGGAGAATGTGAAAAAAATAGCAGACGTGCTAGAGATTAATATAGGTATCGTTTTCCCGACCCAACAGCTCCAAGTAAAAATACTTTTGCTTACGTGGAACACACATTAAGACGTGGTTCTTTTCCTAGTGGAAAACGGAAAACTCCTAGAAGAAAGCCTATTCAAACAGAGGATACCATAATTAATATTCTGACGTATCTTCAAGTAATTCCCCATATCTCAACGCGGTGTCTTCAGCAAGAATTAGGAGTAAGTAGAGCTACAATTCAGAGAGTAATATAATATCATAAATATCATCCTTTCAAAATACATTTAACGCAAGGTTTAACCACTGACGATCCTGAAAGAAGACTTAATTTTATTGCTGAAATGTCAGTGAAGGTCGCAGATGACCCGTTCTTTTAAATAAAGTATTCTGGAGTTATGAAAGTCGTTTTCACAACAACGGTACCGTTAATAGACACAATTGTCACTACTGATCGGCTGAAAATCCAAAATGGATGCGAGAAACCAATTTCCAGACAACATGGGGCGTAAATGTTTGGTGCGATTTATTCAACAGCCGTTTAATTGGGCCATATTTCTATCAAGAAACGTTGAACAGCGAAAGATATTTAGATTTCTTCAAAATATGCTTCCCATTTACTTGAAGGTATTCTCCTAAACGAAAAAGGGGCGATGTAGTGGCAGCAGGATGGTGCACCTCCTCACTTTGCCCAGCAAATTAGGACATATCTTGATGCTATTTTCCCTGAAATATGGATTAGGCGCAATGGTACAATATCTTGGCCAGCTCGCTCCCCAGATATAACACCTTAGATTTATTTCTATGGGGATACTTAAAAGGTTTGGTTTACAATACACAGTCTAGAAATTTAGATGATATGCAAAACAAAATCAAAGCAGCGTGTCAAACTGCATGCATGCTACACAAATATTTTAAAAAGATTTGAGTGTTAATGAAGGTGGACATCAACTTGATCATCAGCTGTAATATATTTTTATAATTATTATATTTTGCTGTGTAATTACTTATCTTCTTTAATAAAAGTTTTAAAAAAATCAATCCATTCATTTAACAGCTCAGATTATCACTGTTTTACATAGACGTGCTAAGAAATATGGTATCGTTAGATTGGTATTAGATAGACCATCACAAAATTGTAGTAACATACAGGGCATCTCATTTAAAACTTTGAAGTTGATGTCACGTGACCGTAAATGTGCAGGTGAAGTAAAATCCTTTTATACCAAAAATGGGCAACACTTTCCACTATATAACATCGCCAATTTTCAAAATTATTGTTCAAATAGGTTTCGAGATATCGGCTGGCCAAAGCTTCGTGGGTCACCCGGTATATGTTGCACTTTAAACAAAAACGCATTTATATTGTAAGCCCCAGGGCAACCGATAACAGTTTATTAAGATCTCCCGCCAATTCTTTTTCTTATAAGGTATGAAAAATATATCACCTCATTTATTATTTTACTTTATATGTGCAAAAAAGATGAACCTTAAGGTTTGCCGAGCATTTTATTGAATAGTCGTTAAAGGGTCAGACTTGGTGTGAAGTTCAATCTTAAGTGCGATAGTGATTTCTCTTTGTCCAAATGCGTGTAGTGTAAATATATAGTGGGTGTGCATAAACAATCTCGCGGACATATTTTGTGATTTGTGTGATGGAAACTGAAATAGACGACCGGCATTAGGGAAGGAGTAAATAGGTAAATTAGGTATTTACGTATCTTAGTTTTAATTAAAATACTAAATAGTTTTTGAAGAAAAAATTTACAACGCAATTGAGTAAAATAGCTACTAAGTTTTGCACCACTATATTTATACAAAAATCGTGACTGCAGTTTCGACACTTTTATGTCATTTTCAAAACGATGATGTCAATACAAAAATTCAGTTCCTATATCCCTACCATCAAATTGTGGGAATTTTCAGGAATATTATTAAGAACTATTATACAAGGGGTTAATTACTTTTGGTAACAGTAAATAGAGGAGAATATAGTATATCCTCTTGATCATTTAACAAGTTAAAATTATCACTATACTTGTATTTGTAGATTTCTATTGCTTCTAACCAATTAAGTTTCAAACCTTTGCTGGCATAGTGTAGGATTTTCATAGTGTTAATATCTGGTGAAAATCCTACACTATGCCAGCAAAGGTTTAAAACTTAATTGGTTAGAAGAAATAGAAATCTATAAATACAACTATAGTGATAGTTTTAACTTGTTAAATAATCAAGTAGATACATATACTATATTCTCTTCTTTTTCTTAGTTGAATCATTGAAAATAACATAAAAGTGTCAATACTGCAGTCACGATTATTGTGTAAATATAGTGGTATAAAACTTAGTAGTTGTTTTAGTCAATTACGTTGGTATTATGAACTACCACAGAGTAACGGCTTCCTCGATCAATTTCTTGAAAAAATTACAGTCTTGTCGGTTAACAGGATTAATCTTCAAATTGGGGATAATACATATATCGATACATATGTATATTGAGTGTAAAATATCATGCAAAATAGATATAATGACTTTCTTTGTTCATAAAAAGTCATGAGTGACTTTGTTGTAAGTAAAAAATTCTCTGATTTAGTTAGACATAATATCAATATATGTATGAATAAAAGAGGTCAACAATCGAAACAGTAAATTGTGTGGGTAGTATTATGTAGTCTATGAAATAGAAATACAGATGTATAATTATTAATTAAATAAAAATGTATATTTCTTTGCAGGTAGGTTCCGAACGAGCTGGACAGCGTTTTTGTACAAGGTAAGATTTTTTTGTAATATATAGTGGAACAAAATAAATAATAAATAATTATATAGAAGAACTACTACAGCTGTAGTAATCGATTTACTTTTTGTCAACTAAGTTAGTACCTGCAGGGTTTATGTAAATATGAAAAAATAGAGCTTATATTTATTTAATGGCCACCAATGTTAACATGTGGGTCGTGACCTCCATAGTAATAATTTTTGCAGTTTTCTAGATTACTTTAAAACGTCATTGAACGACTCAACGATGGGTCTTTTTAAAAATATATGGATAAATATGAAAAACGCAAGAAGAATATAATTTATATACATGTGAGTTATTAATATGACAAATCTATCTAGTTCTAATCTAGTATGATATATTGCGACCGACTTTGTTGTTACTATAAGTCACTTGAATGCTATAAAGAGCATATATAATATATGTGTGTATATATATATATATATATATATGTTATATGCTAAAATATAATACAAGTTTAAGCCATCTAGACATATTAATGTCAAATATTGCGTAATATGAAACCTATTATCAAGCGATAACAGCTCCCTCAGTAGCAAAAGCATTTCCCATGCAAAATGCAAACATAACACATTTTCCAATAAAGGTCCTTGAACGACAAAAACCGTTCTCATGTGAAACGCAAGCACAGCATATAACTCCCAGAATGCTTATGCTTGCGTTAACAAAGAAATGTTATAAATATAAGTTACACCAAAATATCACACACTTGTTACATGTCATTTCGTTCTTAAACTTTAACTTATCATTTTCAATTATAAATCCAAGTCGTATCTACAATTGTTTAAATAATAAAATAAAATATTTTTTAAAAAGTGAAATTTAATTTAAGTGATATAAAAAAAAAAAAAAAAAAATATATATATATATATATATATATATATATATATATATATATATATATATATATGATCTAAGGTTATAATCAAATTTTCTAATTTCATAGCGAGATCAAACATAGTATTTTGGTTAGGGAAGTTATTTATTATTTATCGCCCGAAATAGATAATAATAATGATGAAGGTAATAATAATAGACTTCAGGGAGTCTATCGGGTTGGATAGCAACATATTGCAGCCTCTAAAACTATCATTTTGGATCTTTATTAACAACAATAGTAGCGATGATATCATATTTTAAAAGGTAGAATTTGTGTAAAATATTTATTAAATAGTAAGAAGTTTATGAAGCACCATAGAAAATATATTTCTTCACTATTAAACGATTAGTAACTCCTACAATATACAGTAATATGACATCAATATCGGTATAAATAATATTCCGAGGCATCTACAAACAATTTAATACCGTACATTTATTCTGCACTATGAAATTTTATGAAGACGATCAATAAATATTTTTCGGAAATAATATAATGAATAATAACGTCACTGTCCGTCTTAAATTCGAATAACTGGAGATACACGGATCATTTTTTATCAAGATAATTGATACATCTTGCATATATAGAAGATAGATACATCTCACATATATGTACAATATATATGTATATCCTGTGCATCATTTAATTATTTTATTCTTTATTCAGACATACTAATTACATAATTTGAAGATAGGCATCATAATGTTTACATTTTGGTCATTATTTTTTTTTAAATATTCTTTTACAAAATACGCGAGGTCGCCTATAAACTTTCCGAATACTAGATCAAGGATACTACGCTGAACTCCTACTATACCCGAACTAAATATCTACTATATTTAAAAACTAAAGTACTAATTTGGTCAATTTTAGAATATGGTGTAATACTTTACAAATTAACTTGTATATGCCTACAACTTAAACATACTTTTGTGCACTATTCTACTGCTAAATGAATGCTACATATATATCCAATGTAAACATCTGTTTAGCAACGTGGGGCCTCGCGTTATCTTGCATAAATATGACATTGTCCCCGACAAACGGGGAAAATGGCATCACATACTCCTTTACGATGTTTTCTACGCAGAAATGTGCATTCATAGATCTCCGCCATGTAGAAACCAAATCCGTGGAACATCGAAACAAATTCCTCCGCAGAACATTATTGATCCACAAAAGAATTAGATTCTCAGAGAGATATTGCAGGCAGCAATCCTCTCTCCTAGCCTCCACCAGACTCGTTGACGTCCACCTGGTGAATTAAGACTTACTCTTGTTTCGTCTGGAAACAAAACTCTCTTCCAGTCGTCAATGGCCCAATTTATGTGTTTTCTTGCAAAACACAATCTACTAACTCTATGTACTCTGGTGAGTAGTGGTGCAATAGCTAGTCTTCTTCTATCCAATCCTTCTTCATTAAAAGACTCCTCCTGACTGTTCGTTCATAAATTGCTTCATTTCGAGTTGCTGATAGACTCTGCTTAGCTCTAAACTGGCAGAGTGCCTGTTTCTTAAGACGACTTGTATAAGATATCGCTCATCTTTCGGATCTGTAGACTTTTTAGGACCTTGTCCTAAGGATTGTCCTGGGATTCTACAGTAACTTCCAAGTTCATTGAAAGTTTAAATCTTCGACTATTTGTTGATTGTCTAACTTCTAACAAATTAGCCACATATCGCTCGCTACATCCTTCATTAAGCAGAGTTACTGCTTTCACTGCTTCATCTTCTCTTAAGTTGCGTACACGATTAATTTCTTCTACTCTAAGTGTAGAAATAAATGAAGCGTTTCATTCACTAGATGGCACTAAATTTTCAAAAAATCACTAACGTAACTGAATTTATTGTCTTTTACAAATCACACATTACAGCGTTAAATATATTAATAACAAACAATTACAAGATGGTACTTTACATCTGTCAAACAATTGCAATTGTTTATCAGTAGTGACAGAAGATATCCTATGTCATCTATATAAAACATGTAAAGATTTAAAACTGAAAAATTAAAGGAGATAATGAAAATATTTGCTGATGCGTTAATTCTGTCCAAGAATGTACGTTCCAACATGGCGCCTCCGGCAAATTTTGCTTATTTTATTAATATTAAAGATACTACTACATTCACAGACCTGTTTTCAAATTGTGATAATAACAAAATGTGTATAGGAGACAATATAATATGTAATATGTATAGGAGAGGTATGTATAGGAGGTATCTTCTTTTTGTGAATTATTACACATGAAATTGTTTCTTACATTTACATAAGTTACAGAAAATAGAAACAGTAATTCAGAGCTAAAGAATTTTTAAAAAATTTCAATATAAAAATATATTTATCTGTTGCTAATATTCAAGCAGATACCTTATAATAAGATCACTTCGATAAATCGTAGATGAAACAGTTAAAAATAAACGTTAAAATCGCCAATTTATTACTGCTATTCTATTGACTTTCGGAAATGTTTGGAAAACCAGTTAAGCGCTTGATGTTGATGACATAAATCATCATCATATTAGCGCTCATAATTCGTCAAAATTGAACGCAAAAGTACATTCTTGATACTTTATTAATTATCTTAATTAGTTTATTATTATACGTCAAATTTTATGTACTTTAAGTATACAATCCTAGTGTCTGTTTATGCATAACTTATAGCCATTCTCATCAAATAAACCTATATTTTAAACAGGTATATCATCTATTAAATCGCCTTACTCATACCTGTCATAATTAAAAGAAAAAAGATAAAATAACTCATTTCTTATACCAATAAACCTGTATTTTTACCAGAATATCATCTACTAAATCATCCTACACATATCCATCATAATTAAATTAAAAAATGTAAAACTTACTCCTTCCTTATACTAGTTTCCTGTTTACCATGAGTTAGAAGTTTGAACTATCAGGTAATAAAAAATAAAATCTGCTTAAGTTAAATAATAACGAAGGCATATAAGGTAAATAATAGGACAAGTAACGTTTAACAGAGAAATAGCCACTTATGTTGTAATATGACGAGATATAGGGTCTCTCAAATATATTGAAATGCTACATATATCTAAAAGTGTTCATTGAAAGGAACTTCCTGAAATTTTAATCACCTTTATTATTGTTTAAGCGTTACAACTACATTGTTTATATTTTATTTATTATTGTATTTGTTTACTATTTCCCATCTATTTGTTCTATATGTAAAGTGAAAGTAAAAACATATTTTAAAGTACTAATATAGTAGAAACTGTGTATACTGCCACCAAATCCAATCGTCAGTGAGTAATATTTATATTTACAATTACTTTCAATTATACCAGCAATTTTTACAAGAACTATACCGCTTTAGAACAATTTTGAGTAGCGTGTGTATATGATAGCACAATCATATTACTTCTAAATAATATTATTTCCAATTTTCCTCTTTTCCAATCAAAACCTTTGAAATGTTTTGAAAAAGTCTCAGTCAAATTGAAATATACAAGGCTTTAAATTGCCACATTTCACGACATTTCAACTATGTATTCACGAAATATTGTACCTATATATTAGTTTAAGAGACGCTGTATGCAAATAAAGAAAGTTTAGCAATATTATAATTTTTTCCTGACGTATTTTGTATCCTCAAGTGTTCCTCATTTAGTAGTAGCCACAGTAGCAGTAGCCACATTTTACATATCAATTGACTGTTTATTCACGAAATATTGTACATATCTATCAGTTTAATAGACCCTGTATGCACATAACAAACGTTCAGCAGTATTATAATTTTTACTGAGATATTTTGTACCTGCAAGTACTAAATCCCTTAAAAACTGCTTATTACCTAGACTTTCTAGAAGGTGATATATTATTATTGGAGACAATTGCTGCATTTGTTTCATGTTAATGGCAAACGGTTAAGAATAGATCATAACATGGCTATTATATTTATTATTTTGTATTTATTTTACTTCCTATTACGTAATTGGGTCTTAAGACCTGTAGAATATAGTAATAAATAAATAAATAATAATAATAAATAAAATATATGATAAAAGTAACAACTATATGTATAGTGTTCCACTCAAAAATCTGAAATTTAAGGCGAAATGCGAATAATAATTTCAAACACATTAAATTTATAAAAAAAAACATTTTAGACTTTTAAATAAATCGGAGTAGCTTGTTTTTAAAATTCTTCTAAATAATTTCTATAATTTTATTACACGATATTATATTGCTACTGTTTTTCTTTTTTCATAATATACATCATCATCATTCATCATTAGGTCATCAGTTCTAAGACTGGTTGGACGCTAACCTCCAGCTTCTCCTATCTCTAATGATAATTCAGCTAACTCTATTATGGAATTTCATTTATTTTTCTATTTATTCTTCAGTTTGATTTTTATAGTTATATAATATTCCTACCATAAAAAATTGCACGCAACGTTGGTGTTTTTCTCAAGGGCGGTATATTTCCTGCTTTGTTAATAGTGCTTACTCTATAGTCTTACTCACTATATATTAATTTCGGGTTTTCCAACGCACGGAGGAATATTTCTTTCATTGAAATATATGATTTATATGAATATGTCGGAAATATAATTGTGTGTACCTAATAAATACATATCTACTTAATTAAAAAATATTGTTTATGTTATTTAGTCAGGTAAAATGGACACATTCTTATCAACTACCTATTTTATATCAGCAAGAATAACGTTTTAGCAAAGAATCTATTATTTATTATATAATTTTAATCTCTTTTAATGATAAATAAACATTTACATCAAGCTTTGTTCTAAATTTTGGTATTCATGTTTATTTATTTATAATAAAAAATATGTGTAGCTATGTGCATTATCAATTAGATAATACCAATACATATTGTACAAATTAATTCTGATTGTAATAAGGAATAGTGACATTTATCACACCTAAACAATCATTTTAGACATATATGATATAGGATGGAAACTGGAAAGCATCTACATTACAAATACTTACAAAGTATAATTTTTTTTGCAATAATATTTACAAAATATCCGAGTAGACTAATAATATTATTTATAAAAAAATGTTCGACAACTAGGTGGAAAATAAATCAAGATAATTGATATAAATTGATTAATTTATGTTATTACCAACTAATATTATACAATGTCCATCTATATTGTATATATCCCCCTTTCCCTAATTATTCGCGAGACTGGAAGAAATCTACATGAAGCTGAAAGGATGTTCAATGAGAGATATCTATATTGACCTATCTCTAGGGCATATTTACGACAGACACTGGAGTTTCAGAAAACAAGTAGTATCCATTATGAAAAAGAACTGTATGTGTATCTAGGCACTACAGCAATCTAAAAATAAATATTGTCGCTGAAATAGTCATGAAGCCCACATAATATGTATCTCAAACTGCAACTCCTTGTGGGGCATCTGCAAAATCTGTGATAGGGGTTTTAAATAAACAAAAATTTCACCCCTAGAAATAGTTCACCAAATCACAGAAGATAATTCCCATCGCAGACTTCAGTTTCGTGAATTGATATCAGAAAAATAAAACCCATGAACCTGAATTTTCAAAATCAATTTATTTTACCTATGAATCAACATATTTCCTAAATGGTAATGTAAATGCTCAAAGCTATTAGTGTGACATGAGGTATGTGTGAGCAGTTATCTTAGGTGATAACATAGTACTTTAGAGTAGTCTCGCGAATCAGGTGTATTTGCACATGCCACAAAATGATACTGTGATTAATGATTTGAAGATTCTCTTTCACAACATGCTGTAGATTGTTGCGTGTAAAGTGCATGGCTTTACATCTTGTGGCAAAAACTATTCGACAAGGTTTGAGAAAAATTCTGATCAATTTCGAGATCTTGAAGAACAGGATGATGCTACTCCATGCCATTATGACGCAGTAGGAGTTTATAAAGTGGCCTGCTTGGTCGACAGATCTAGCGCCCATGAATTTATTTTTACGAGGTTACTTGAAATTTAAAGTATGCGCTACGTAACCTGCTAACATCGAGGTTTGGAAGAAGATAATTACTGAAGAATGTAGGGTAAAAGATTTCCACAGAAATATTTGAACGGGTAAAATAAAAGTATTATTACAGTATGTTGTACTATTTTCCTATCAGCATTTAGTTTAAAATTCTTTAAAGATATCTGGTACTACTTTCAATAACATAAAAACGTCTAAGTCGCGTATAACAACATAAAAACGACAAAGAAAACGAAAAAGATTTCTGTCAGAAAAAACTAATGGCTTTTACAGAAAGACACGGCTTAAAAGCTCTAATAGTATGTTCATATTGAATTTAAAAAACAATATTTGAATAGACATTTGAAGCAGAATTTCCAAATGAGGGATTATTCGCAGACTGTTACTATTTGAAAATAACTTTCTAAATGGCACCGTAACCCCCCATATTTGATTATTGTATCACAATTTATTAACTAAAATATTATTTTCAAACTTCAGTGTATGTATTTATGTATGTTCTCCATTTTCATTCTTTTAAGTCTCTCAGTCCCAAAATTACAAGGGAGGAGGAATTCTAGACGCCCATTTTGCAATATTTTTGCAATACAACGTGGGTCTAAAGTTACGATAGATATATTGGATAATCAATTGCAGCTTCGAGCTGCTAAATAATTAGATACTCTTTTTATACACTGCATGGGCTTATAATGTTCATATGACGTACAACTACTATAGATCACCTCAAAATTCTTAAATGTTTTCAAAATAAAACTATTAGTATTACACTAAATGCACCCTACTGTATAAAATCTGCAAAAGCGACATTTAAAACCATTTATCACGAAGGACTTATCATTATTATGCATTCAAATATATTAGCCAAACAGCTATTATTAGTTACTCCCAAAAAACAATACGTATGAAAATTTAAAACATACAAACCTCTAGATCTTATAAGTAAATTAAATCAAGTTAATATTTTTCTTTCTACCTATACCTGTATCATGTATAATGTATAATTAAATAACTTACTAGTAACAATTTCAAAACCATAAAGTGTATATCAAATAAGCAAGAGACAAGGATACTAAGGCTCCTTGTACACGTTTTAATCAGTTATTTCTGGACAGAGAATTGCATTTGTAGAGTTTAAATTGAAAAGAAAGACTTCTGTACACAATGTATATAAGCCATAAAATAGAAGTAATCAACTGAACTGTGTTGTTGACAACACAGTCGCCATTGTTGCGTAGATCACGTTTCTACCTCCTTGCAGTTCATTGTCAAGAACAGTCGTGATGCAAATGAAAATGCATCAACATCTGGCTAGTTTAGATAAAAGCTATATCGTTTCCCGCAAGTGATCACTGTCAGTTTTGTCGCTTGTATGAAACTGTAAATTAAATGACAGAAAGGTGGATAAATCTCTTGCTAAATGAATATTTATTGAGACAAAAAGAATAAAAGTCTGTGTCGTTCCTTGGGGTACGCCCGTCTGAGCATGTGAAAATTATTCCATTCAATAATGGGTAAAACATACAGATGCAGGTCCGGCTCAGATTACTTGCATTCGATTGTATGAGAAATTAATTTTACATCTCCTATATACATACTATATGCAACTAAAATACCAAAACCCTTACTACCTTAATCACTACTCGTACTATTTCGCACAAACTATGCTTGTCTATAAATAATATAAATAAATGGACAACAAATCCGACTGTCAACTTACTCGCGCCAGATTCTTTACATAAATCACAAAAAATAAACAAAAAAATAAAATTCTTAAATTCCCTATATAAAACAAAGTACTTATATGTACTTTTAATTCACAAAATAATTCAGAAAATTAATTTTATAGTTTATTAATTATTGTAATTGTTGTTCTGATGATGGGTTAAAATCGAGACGTTAGAATAAAACATTTTTTATTTCAATTTAATTGGCCTAAAGCTTAGGAAATACATAGGAAGCCTAAAGCCTTTAGAGGACTAAAACATGTTAAGATTACATTTTTGATGTGTCGTATTGCAAAAATTCTTTGATGGATAGTCTCAGATTTTTTTAATAAACTCAAAATTTTATAGTAATAATAAGTTTAAAAAACCGACTTAAAAAAATAACTTAACTAAAAAACAAGAAATAAATGTTTTCTACAACAATTTAATACTTATCTGTTGTTCCGTTTAATGCAATTAAGAGATTATTGTTTATTATGTAATTACTATTAGTTATTTTGCATAATTTTGAAGTCGGTGCCAAGTAAAACATAAAAAAATGTATACCTTGCTACTATAACAACGAGTTTACATTAAATATTGCCGAGGGCCGGCATTTGCATTACTAATTGTATGGCACCGACTTCAAAATTATGTAAAACAATTAATAATAATTACATAATAAACAATAATTTCTTAATTACATTAAACGGAACAACAAATAAGTATTAAATTTTTGTAGAAAACATTTATGTCTTGCTTTTTAGTTAAGTTACTTTTTTTTAAGTCGGTTTTTTTTTAAACTTATTATGTTACAATTTTGATGGATAGATCTACTAAGGATGTTTTGCGAATGAGAAAACAACGGCTACTTGAATAAGGAGTTCCGTTGTGTGTCTTCGAAGTCCAAGGTCCAATACCTATGAAATTAAGATACTGGAGCTATACTGAACTCAACGTAAAAACATGAATAATTAAAATCGGTTCATAAACACAAGAGGTATACCCGAACATACATAAAAAATATATACAGACGAATTTCGTCCGCCTTTTTTGAAGTCGGTTAATAAAGAAGATGTGTCCATAACTACCTTATTTAGGACAAAAAAAACTTTAGTTTCAATATTTTATACAATCAAATATACGAAAGAAATCTAATGTAATAAGTCATACTCAAGTTTCCGTGCATTGTTTTTTCTTTTGTGTTTCTAAGGTCATTTATATAATGCTATTTATATCCGTATTGCATTTGGCTAAACTTTATTTTTATCGAAGATAAATTCCATTGATTTGATTAAAAATGTATTTGGTAAATTACTTAATTGCCACTACTATTCCGAAGGTGACGATTCGTTTAATTAAAACCTAATTATTTTAAGCGGATGTGCTCAGGATAAACAATTTATGCTATCGGTATTTTTTAACAATTAAATCGTGAACTTTAATACCTGTACGATTTTAAGAGGTAAAACCCAATTAAATGGTTTGATTCAACTTGAATTATAAGTGTTCTTTGAGTGGATGTATTCTGCTAATTTCGATATGTTTCCTTAAAATTGCTAACACGATAAAATATATACTAAGCGAATCAACGTATAGAAATTATTTAGAGATTCTTCCTTTAAATTTAATTCACTGAGAGGTGACAGCGTTCATTGTGATCTTCTTCATATATGGAAAAAATGTTTCTTTTTTCAGATTCTGAACACAAGACCATTTTCACAACAAATCACTGAAGCCACTCGTTTCCTCAACGTACTAGATATGTCACCTTCACGGCATCGTGATAATTCAAGTAAAGTAAGCAATGCTAAGTAATAAAAATAATTGTGGTGAAAACATTTTCTTATATGAAGAGAACAGCCGTTCGACATCTAGTGATGTAATATTGGCATAATTAAAATAATCGTTGCAATTATGTAGCGGATCTACAGATATGTAGAACACTGTCAAGCTTTGCTATGAAATATTATTTTTGTGTCCTTTAAACCATGTATCTATGTAAGTACGGTGTCTACTATTTGCATTGACTCCCCTAACGACAAGGGAGGATTTTGTATTTTTTTTTATTTCCTCTACTAGTCCCCGGTAATTGTTATGAATAGTTTGTAAATCTGCTTCACCTTGAGGATTTTGTAATATTGCTTGATTTTCCTTGATATCAGCTGCCTCTTTAGGATAAAATTAGAACAGTACTGATTTTATTTAGTGAAAGTCTACGGCCTACAGAATGCATGGTTGCTACACCATCAGTCATAAACATGAACACTTCACATAATTCATACAATTCTGAAATGTAACTAATATAATTCTTGAACGTTCTTGAAGAAGTTTAATCTATATAAGATTTAGTTCAAAGAAATATCAACACCTGTCAAGTCATATCAACCATGTCGCCACCTTCTTGTGATACTCAGTTAAATATCAATGTAAGTTGCATCATAATTTTTTATAATTTACTATTGTACTCGTCATCATCATGAGGTCATCAGTCCTAAGACTGGTTGGACGCTAATCTCCAGCTTCTCCTATCTTGTGCTAACCTACGTATTTCGCTAATTGTGCTACAACCTACATCCCTTACTATTTGCGAGCAGTAGTCTAATCTAGGCCTACTTCTGCCTTTCTTCACTCCTATTTCTGCCTCCAAAATATCGCGGACTATTCCCCCATGTCTCAGCAAGTGGCCTACCATTCTATCTCTTCTCTTCTTTATGTTTTTCCACATACTTCTTTTCTCGCCGACTTTCTCCAATACTTCTTCGTTTCTAACCCTATCAGTCCATGGTATTTTCAACATCCTTCGGTAACACCACATCTCAAAAGCTTCTAATTTCTTCCTACTTGCTTCCCCTACCGTCCAGGTTTCGCAACCGTATAGTGCCGTACTCCATACATATGTTTTCAAAAATCTCTTCCTTGTTTCTAAGTTTATTACGCCCGAGCATAAAAGTGCTTTTTATTTGTTAAAAGCTACTCGACCCTGCGCTATTCTTTGTTTTATGTCTTTATCGCTTCTTCCATCCCAATTTATATTACTTCCTAAATAAGTCTTTAACTTCCTCCAATATTTCATTATTAATTTGTACTTTCGTTTTTCTTCTGCTCTCGCGCCCTCTGCACACTAACACTTTAGTTTGCCCTCTGCACACTAACTATTGTACTCATTACTCTTTAAATATATCCATAAAAAATCTCAAAATATCACATTTTCTATATAGTAATATAACATCAAGAGTCAAATTCATTGTGAAATGACTTGACCTAAAGTGATTTTTTTTATAATTTCTAAGATATTTTGAATATCTTCAGGAGAAGTTTTGCTAAATTTATACCTTTTAATGATTCTAAAGGAAGTCAAGTAGGGTCTGATCTGCATTCCCATACAACTACATTCTACCAAAGCTGATGCAACCACTTAATTGTAAATTAACACGTTAACAGTAATATGATTTGTTTGTTGATATTTTTGTCTCTTACACTGTTATTATCAGGCAATTATAAACGATCACACTATTATCTCTATATTCCGAGTGATACTGGTAATCTGACTTAATTTTCACTAGAAGACAAATGCGTTTTTGTTTATCAAGCTCACTATATTTCTATAACGTCCTGCTTTATGATTTTCATTGTAGTCGATATCACCAAATAATAATATTGTATATTCATTTTTATCTTGTAGTAATTTTAAATATTATCGACATATGTCATTTTTGCGAAGGTTGAAGTAGTTAATAACAACCTGTCAATTAATGTATTTGTTTTCCGATGTGGTAATAAAAAAATGTCAGCATCTCTTGAAAATTTATAAATGTGTAAACATTTGAAAATGAGTCAAGGTGGTGTTGGATTATCAGTACTTCTTTACATACCGTTAGTATTTCCAATTAATACCTTCTAGTAAATGATAAATTCATCATTCATTATCACAATATAAAAAATTACCCATGGGAATGATCAGATCCTTCGGAGCTTTCTTGTTAAAGATTGCTTAAGGACCTTACTAGAGCCGCGTCTCATTTTATTAATCTCATACTCTCTACTAACGTATTTCCTGAGGTTTGCAAAGTAGTAGGTCTATATAAAAAATCCATTTTATACAGAAAATTATCGTCCAATCATTATGCTATCAAATCTTGCAAAAATTTTCAAAATGTCATTATACACACATATTTATCTTAGTGTGCAACCCAGTTTTTCTCCTAATCAACAGCGGTCTGTAGCAAAATGCTCCACAGATACAAATTTAGCAGAATTTACTCAGATAATCGCAAATTGCATAGATAAAGGTCAAGTGGATATGGTGTATGCTGATTTTTCAAAGACCTTTGACAAGGTGAATAATATACTACTTTCAAAATGAGATTCTAGAATTACATGGGTTCAGTAGTAATATTCTTCCTTAGCCAAATCGTATTTATCCAAACGTACGTCATTTGTTTCATATAATGGTTTTAAATCCTAGATCTTCTTAGCATCCTCTGGCATACTTCAAGGCCCAAATTTGGGACCAATATTCTTTATCTTATTACTGCAAACCTTTTCGACTATCCGCCTCATTCACCTGACCTGGCAACATGTGACTTTAATCTGTTGCCCAATATCAAATCTGCATTAAAAGGAACAAGATTTGAGACCGCTGAAGCTGTGAAAGAAAGAGCGTCACGCGTCATGAACGAGTTCACAGAAGAAGTCTTCCAGCACTGTTTTGTACAATGGAAAATTCGCATGGAGCGATATAGGAATAGAAGAGGGGTGTATATTGAAGGGGATAATAATTAAATATGAATAAATTTAAAATAAAAAGATTTACCGCATCAGTCTCGTTATTTTGTAGCCACAATACGTATATACACGTTTGGGTGCGGCCCTATACGCTCAAAATCTTTCCAAACCAGCCCTGGTTAGAAAATAAATAACGAATTTTTTTTCTGGCGCGCTTCGCAGCCATGAACGTTTCTGCGTAAGATACAACCTAAATAGGTACCTGTTCCACCTACCTGACTATGCAAATTTCTATCTTTTATTTATTATTATACATAATTTAAATATTTACTCTCAATAAATTCGTTCTAAGTATGTATGTACGTCATTGTAGTTATATCTGTACGTTTACGATCAGATTTAACTAATGAGGAAAAACTGAAAAACAATCACTATGGTGTTTTTATCACGTAGCTGTTTGTTATTGTTTGAAAAGTACTTTGTGTACTAAGAGTTCATTGATGGATTTATTAAAGGAAAGAATCTCATTCATTTGAAAGCGTAGGTGAGACTCGGCTTTTTATAGTCGATATAGAAGAGAAAACACGTACTCCGTTGCTATTATCATCTTTTTTGGATAAAAATAAGATTCAAATAAGCAAATAAAATTTAACAGCCGAATCAGATAATGTGATGAGAATCGTTTCACGATTGACTGACTGTTTCCTTGACTTGATGAAGGAGTATGGAACAATGATTGAAAGTTGTTATTTCTGCCTTAATAAATTACATGAGAAATATGTGGTGGTTATAAACAGTCACTGTATCATTCGATGCAGATAGAGACAAACCATAAATTTTCTACAAGTTCAACAAACGTTTAATATGTAATATGCATGTAGATCGCTAAATCAACAACGAATAGATTATATATAACTGTTTTATGAAAGTGAACGATAATTTACCGTTGCATTAAGAAATATTTTCACAAAACTAGCTCAAAATAAAGCGCCTACAGAGTTAACTGTTCGTCACTTAATCAAAAAATTTGAAGAGGCAGATTCTGTTATTGATAAGGCAACACCAATAAGTCCTCGTCGTGGTCGGTCAGATGAAAATATTGCTACAGCGAGAGAAAGTGTACGGGAGTATCCAAACACGTCGACATCGTGTACAACAATTGAATCTGTCAAGAGCCACCACGCATCGGATTTTAAAGAAATATTGCGCCTGTCAGCGTACAGAATTGAGTTGATATAACAATTAAAAGTTACAGAACATTTACAACGTGGTACATGTGTTAATTGGGTGTTGGAAGCGGAAGAAGATGATGCTGATTTTTACAACAAAGTTTTGATCAGCGAGAAGATATTTTCATCTTGAGAGATACGTCAGTAAAAATTTTTGAATTTGGGGTGTTGCAAATTCACATGCATGAAATGCATCTACAGAAATGTACGGTTTGGTGCACATTTTGGAGTGGTAGAGTAATTGAATTATACTTTTTCGAAAATTAAGTTGAAAATTTTTTACAGTTCTAACAACCAATTAAATTTCGTTATTTCTTGTCATGTGACACAAATCACTCAACCATTTTAACATTACACTGATAACACCATCCAGGGAAATTTTCAATCACTATGATAACGAAAGTATTTAACTTTAACAACTTTATAATAACTGCCAAATAAATTTCAAAATGTCACTTAAAATTAAATTTTAGTAACTGTACCTTTACCAACTGTACTTTTAAGAAATAAGTAATTGTTTTGTTGTGTTCCGACTTTTTGATTTTATTTTTTCGGAAAATTTTCTGATCGAATATCCCTCTGACATTGACAAATGCCTCATAATTTTATGACAATCTCAAGCACGTTGCTTGGTAATAGCCCTCCGCCTTCGACGTCGGAAGCAACGTGCTTTCGATCTCGTACATTATCAATGTCCTAGGGATATTATAGCTGATAATGCTATCACAGTAAATGGGGAACTCTATCGAGACATGTTAAACAATTTATTTTTCCACCAAATTGATGATTTGGATTTGAACAACGTGTGGTTTCAGCAAGACGATGTAACGTATCATACAACCATAATTCTATTGCATACCAAATTCTAGGATCATGTTATCTCCCGCAATGTTGGCATCAATTGGCCTGCAAGATCATGTGACTTAATACCACTGGACTTTTTCCTATCAGCTTCATTTTGTTCTAATTGTGTACGAACTATTCGTTGTTGAACTGTTAATCGCGGCATATTGACGTCGTATGTTTTGTAGATGACAGTCGTTAAATTTTGACGCCCTATCTTTGACAGAACACAAATGGCGCACAATTCAAATCCTATAGTTCCAACTCAGTCACCCTTTAGTAATTTATATTTAAGAGTGTAACCAATAACGGTTGGATGCATTTGGGAGCATCAATACAGCAAAATGATAATAGCATGAACAAAAACCGTTGTTTTGATTGTAACTGTAAATGACGGTATTAATGGATCAGGAAACTGATGAGTAGAAGAGATTAAGTATTAGGTTTTAGAGTGTTAAGTGTTGTAATACGCCAAAACTTCACTGTTCACTAACCATGACGAAAGTTATCACAATTAGAAGTAAGTCCATTAATGAAATACGAAAAATAATTCGTAAGAATTTACTGAACCTGAAGAAAACAAGTATAGGTAGAGATGAGAGGTAGTTTTACATATCTTACATTTTGCGTTATGTACATATAATAATTCGATATTTATGGAACGCTAGTCTCTTATTTTTTGTTATCATATTGAAGAATCCAACCCCCTCCCAAGTTTATATTTGAACCAATTCCGCAATAATGTATCTAAATTTCCGTAGTCTAAATTTTAGATATAAAGTAAAAGTAAATGATTTGTATTTACATTTTTTAATTGAGAAATAAGTAACTTAACAGAAGCGATGTTCACAATAAAATAAACAAAGCAGCACGATGTGTGAATTGGTATTTTAGCATTTATCTTCATATCTATTAATTTATAAATAATTCAGGATATTCACATTTCACGATATTTATTTATAGCAACTATACAATTTTATTCTTGTACAACTTCAGACAGTCAACTAACTGTTTAGCTAAATTAATATTTGCATCTCTACTAATTATAAGACAAAGAAGAAGAGAAATGGTACACGGGTATGGATCTAAGGATCTAAGACTATTCTGACAGTCAAATTGAATTTATTTAATTCTATTTTCGGAATGGGGTGAGATCGATGATTTCCTAGACAAGACAGGGGATCGTTTTGGTGATCTGCTATTTTCACCCTCCGGAGATGGCGAACCACCGTTGGAACCTTTCCCGGATGTCTTCAGGCGAACCCGGGTGTCAAGATGCCTAAACCTGTATGGGGAAGGCACAAATATAATTATCAGTGTTATTGAAAGCATTAATATTGTGTACAGAAGTTGCCATACATAGAAATTTTACGAAGAAATTGATCTGAATGCCCATCGAATTCTCTATAAGTTTCTATATATAGTCACTGAAAGTATCTGACTATTTTTAATAAAAAAAATTGTTACATATTTTTTAACTAAAAGATAATAAACAACAATGTTAAAATAATTAGAGAATAATCCCATACACTTTTTATAAAAGTATTATTGTTTTTGTTTCTGTCAATAGAAAAAATCAAATAAAACTACAATAACTGGCAGGAAAATTGAAATTATTGTAAATATAATATATAACATGCCCCTAAACTTTGGAATAAAATTCGTCAAATTAAAATGAATATTTTTTGGAGAAATTCGTTGGACACATGGATCGTTATGTTCAAAACAACACTTGTAGGTGTTGAATATTTCCTTTATTGTTAACCGGATTATGGCTTCCTATTGAATTCGACATGAGAAATGCCTTCAAATCATGTTATCACGAGAGTTATCTTCGTAATTGAAATTTAAAAGTTGGGGTTGTTAGGGGGTTGTTGGTAGGCAGTTGAAAGTGACCCCTACAAGTGTTGTATTGAAAATGAAAATTGATGTATTCCGGATACATCAATTCTCCAAATTGATTCTCATTAGTCTCTCCAAAGAATTTTATGAATTTTATTCAAAATTTTAGGGGCATACTGTATAATATAAATTTATTATACTAAATTTATTTCCCAGGTCTATTAATTATATTAACAGACTTTTCTATATATGCCATGCAATTTTCAATAAGAAGGAAAAACAATAGTTCTGGTAACTAAAACCTTTTATTCATTATTTAAATTAATTACTTAATGATGAAAACATTTAGGAAGGTTTGCTGCGTCTTCATTGACCAGATTTTGACAATGAATTGGTACAACTCTGCTATAATAGTTTCAGTGCCTAACGTATTATTTTGACTTAAATCACGATAAACAATGTTACTGACATTGTTAACAAAAATAATTAAGAAAACTAAAGGAATAATTAACGTATGATGAGTTTTAATGATCGTTTACTAAAATAGATTATATAAACAGATGTTATAGTTATTATACCTGTTTAAACTAATAATTATTTTAAAACTATAAACAAACACGTACTTTACATCTTTTATAAAACTTAAAGATAATCAATGCTAATAATAGCGACTGGAATTGGATTATAATAATTGTACGAAATCTCCTCTTACACACTTCACACAAGTCTAAAAATGTCGTAATAGCCAGGAATTTATTACATCACAAGAAAAACTCTAATAGCATAAGGTATGGGGGCCTTGCAGGTCAATTAATCGAACCCCTATTACCAATTATCTTGTAATATATTATTTAAATGTTCAGTGACGATTTTTGCATTATGAGGAAAAACACCATTATACATATTGCTAAATAATTAAATTCCATTCCTCCAAATCTTCCATAAGTTGTGACAATGTTTTTATAAAAAAACTCAGATCTAAAACTACTGACTCCTCATGTATTATAACTTGAATTAGAGCAATAAACTAAAATAGGCAATTCAAATCAGTGGGTAGTAATATGAAGCCAAATAGTGCTTCCACTCCAGAAATTCGCGCACCCATGCCAAAGTGCCAAAATATTTATAGCAGTTTCCTCAGTTCTAACTGATTACCTATATTCTGCTTCTATTTTAAAGTAGAAAAGGACTTAGTACGCAGTTTATGTTGTACATTTAAAAAAGTGAAAGTCAAGAATTATTCCTACAATCTCCATAGATCAACAACATGTCAACGTACTCATCTGCACCAAATAACATTTTTGAATCACAATAATTAGTCACAAAATAATTCAGTAAAAAATCAGTCATAAAACAATTCTGGCCAGAATGCACAAAGTAAATAATTTATATAGGTACCATGTATTACTACATGAAAAGAAAAAAGCTGGATATAGGTTTTTTTTTAGTTAGATGCATCAAAGACAAAAATGTTCGAGATACTAAAGAGCGCGGGAATGAAGTATAGAGATAGGAGAGTAGTACACAATCTATACAAAGAGCAAACTGCTGTTATAGAAGTAGAAGGAGAAAGAAGGGAAGTGGGTATTGGGAAAGGAGTAAGACAAGGATGTACGCTATCACCACTAACTTTTAATCTGTACATCGAAGAGGCGATTAATGTGGTAAGAGATTGGATTTCGGGATTAAAGTACAGGGATAGAAACAAAAAATGCTGAGATTCGCGGATGATATAGCAGTATTAGCATCTAGTAAAGAGGAATTAGAATCAGCGTTGAACGAAATGGAGGCAGTGTTGACAGAGGAATACGGAGTGAGCGTGAATAAAAACAAAACTAAAGTGTTAGTGTGCAGAGGGCGCGAGAGCAGAGCAAGATCGAAAGTACAAATTAACAATGAAAGATTGGAGGAAGTTAAAGACTTCACTTATTTAGGAAGTAAAATAAATTGGGATGGAAGAAGCGATAAAGATATAAAACAAAGAATAGCGCAGGGTCGAGTAGCTTTTAACAAAAAGAAAGCACTTTTATGCTCGGAGATAATAAACTTAGAAACAAGAAAGAGATTTTTGAAAACGTATGTATGGACACAGCACAGCACTATACGGTTGCGAAACCTGGACGGTAGGGGAAGCAAGTAGGAAGAAATTAGAAACTTTTGAGATGTGGTGTTACCGAAGAATGATGAAAATACCGTGGACTGATAGGGTTAAAAACGAAGAAGTATTAGAGAAAGTCGGCGAGAAAAGAAGTATGTGGAAAAACATAAAGAAGAGAAGAGATAGAATGGTAGGCCACTTGCTGAGACATGGGGGAATAGTCCGCGATATTTTGGAGGCAGAAATAGGAGTGAAGAAAGGCAGAGGTAGGCCTAGATTAGACTACTGCTCGCAAATAGTAAGGGATGTAGGTTGTAGCATAATTAGCGAAATGCGTAGGTTAGCACAATATAGGAGAAGCTGGAGGTTAGCGTCCAACCAGTCTTAGGGCTGATGACCTCATGATGATGCATCAACGACACTCCCAGGTTATCTAAATTTTACCTAATCATATTTTTTTGACAGCACATTTCCATTTTAATTTTTAATCATTTATTTATATTTTAATAAAATAAACATTTTGCTATAGTCTTGTAGAGAAAACTAATTTAGAAATAAAGCTTTTTTAAGGAGAATTGTACTTAAAATATTAATTATGTTATATTTAAGTGTCCAGAATAAAGTGAAGATTCATTTTTAGTACAAAAAAAAATAGTGCTGCAATTTGGAAAAAAGTTGGGAGTGAAAGATTTAAGTTTCCAATCAGTAAGCTTTTTGTATACAATTTAAAATAGTTTTTAAGTCATCTTCTTATCTTTCAAATTTCGGAGATGTTGACTATAAAATATATTCTGAAACGCCCTGTATTGCACGGTTTAGTATTAATATACGTATATTAGTAGTTGATGATCCTGGTTATAAAATATATGTAGATTACATCTTTTTTCTAAAACAATGACTTTCTTGTTTCGACTCGAACACAGCCTAATACATAATATTCAATAAATATTAAGAACATCTTTACTGAAATCGTGCAAGTATTCAAATACATTTGATATAATATAAAATGTTTATAATAGTTTCAATGTCATGGACAATATAAACAAAACTTCCGCAATCATCTGGTGGTTTTCCAGTTTTTTATACCCTTCTTAAAAATATGTTAAAATATAGACTGAGTTACAAGTTACATAATCTTTAAGATCGTATCAATCGGTTTCATATTTCAGTGTCAAAACGAGGCAACTCATGAAACGTGCTATTGTCCTCAATTTATCCTTCTCTCGATTTAGATGCATTTTAATTACAGTTTGTTTATAACCACGAGACAACTAGAAATGAGATGCACGCCGTAATTGCGTCACCAACGCTTCACGTGCATCGCATTACCATTATTCATGTGCTTTAATTTCACGTGCTTTGGTTACCTCACAAATAACCTAGTAAGATGATCGGAGAAAGAAATCTAATTTGTATTAAGATTTGTTTTATTTCCTTAAGAATTCCTGTATTAAGATTCCTTTCATATACAACGTTTTAGTGACACAAGAATTCTTTCAAAATAAATTCCTTTGGATTTATCAGCAAAATATCTCTTGAACAACATGTGATGATGTATAAAAAGTCCTATGTTGCATCTATTCTAAATTTAAATTATTATACATTAAGTACCATATTTTTGTTATATTTTCTACGTATATAAGGTTCGACATTTCTTAATGTAAGTAATAAAAAAATGTACCAGGATATAAAAGATATATGATCGTATGAGTATACGAGGGGGTACCCAAAAGAAACTTAAAAAAGAATATATTTTTTTAAATTTGTTTATTTTAATTTTAGACAAAAAACCTTTAATACTCTTCAAAGTATTCTCAACTGGAACTAGTACACTTGTGTAGTATTTTATTCCACTGCTCAAAACATTTCTGAAATTCGTCTTTTGTGATGTCCAACAGCGTCTTCGTCATTTCCGTTTTTTACCTCAGAAACGTCGGCAAAACGCTTTCCTTTCATGTCTCTTTTCATTCGGGGAAATAAAAAAGTCACAGGGGACAACACAGTCGGGTGAATTGGAGAGATGGGACAGAGCGGTCATGCCATTTTTAATCAAAAATTGGCGTACAGGCAGGATTCTGTGGGACATGAATTTGGTAGCCACCTTTTCATCCCCAAATCTTCCGTTAAAATTTGCTGAATTGAACTGCAAGACTCAGTGCAGACAGCTCCACAACTTCGTCAATGGTCCGTCGTTGATCTTCCAGGATGATTTTGAGAATTTTTTCAATATTTCCATGGGTTCGAGCCGTTAAAGGACGACCGGAGCGAGGTTTGTCATCAATTGACATTTCACCTCTTTTAAACGGGAAAACCACTCAAACACTTGAACTTTCCCAGTAGCATCATCCTTGTAGACCGTTTTCAATATTTCAAGAATTTCTGTGCCAGTTCTCCGAGCAAGAAGTAAAACTTTACGGCCGCGTTTTGTTCACGGGAATCAATCAAAAGCTCCGCCCACCACAACATCAGTTCGGTTTCTTTTGGGTACCCCCTCGTAAAACGTATCTTTTAAATATCCTGTAATATTCCACAGACCCCGGTGTTTTCTGTTAATTCAAAAAGAAGTATCATGTAATATATAAGGCGTGTTAAAATTTCCTGTGCAAACAAAATATCTCCGTCATTTAAAAAGATAGAAAAATGAAATAAAAACCAATTTGAATAGTCACAATCTCTTTCTCGTTTCATGTTTTAAACCTTTGTGATGGTCTATTTCGAATAATGTACAGCAAGCGTACATTATTCGAAATACTACTAGGCGTTTGTTTGAACATGTATACTGCTTTTTTATGTTAAAACGGGGCAAATTTACCTACTATTCATTTCATCGCTATTTGCTAAATAAAAAACTATCTTATCTTACCGATAAACGGAACAGTCTACCTGAGCCTAGCTATAAAAACACGCCACGGTATGAGATAAGAGCCATTTGGTATTCTTTATTTGGCAAATAGCGATGAAATAAACTATACATGCTATTTGTCTAAGGATTTATATAGTACTTTGATCAGCTTTGCTAAATTAACTGTTTATTATTCGCATTTCAAGTTTACTGTCATCAACAACGGTCCATAGGAATTTATCTCTTCAGGCATTTTTAAAATATTTTGTATATTATCTGGTATTATGGCTACGTTCTGTTTGGTCCAAGTTTAGAAATGATCTTTCTTTCTAGACGTAATATTAAACTGTGCCATACATAATATCTGAATTTCAAGCTTCACAATGATTGATGCGGACATTACCACAGATGTATCATTTGCGTACATTGTCAATTTGTCTTCCAGATGGGATAGTTCATTAACAAAAATATAGATGGCCTAAGGACGGAACCCTGTGGAACACCAAGGTTGACTACATGAACGTAGTAATAAGTATTTCCGATTTTTATACGCACAGTGCTTTCAGAAATACATGAAATTATCCAATTAGGAAAAGTTCCTCTGAATTCCAATTTATAGTTTTTGGATATAAATTCAGCCCCAATCTTCTGAAATGCAGACCTGAGGTCAAAAAATTATCTAATAACATTCCTTCCTTTATTTATTTCGCATATACATACTGTATAAACTGAGCACTAGCTGTTTCAGTCGAATGAGCTTTACAGAAGCCATGTTGAAATTTTGTTAAAATATTGCGTTTATTTAAATAAACAATAATCTTCTATGTACAGTCTTTTCTATGATTTTAGAGATGATACCCAGAACTGAGATTGGTCTATAATTTTCATCTGTAACCTTTTCTAAACACTGGCACTGCAGAGGCAATTTTCAAACATGATGGCAAAATTCCAGAATTAATAGATAAACTTGCAAGGTATGCCAAGGAATCTGCTACAGCATAAATATATTATTGTGTGTGTGAGTGAGACAATCAACTCCTGAGAAATTTGTTGATTTGAGACTATATATGGTATTTATTATATCATATGTATGATGTTATTTGTTATATCATGTGAAAAAATGTGTCTATTACATTGTACTCTACGTGTATGCTGTAACAAACCTAATAGAGGGCTGTCTTTTAAGCTTTTATAAAAAGTGAAAAAGAAACGAACAAGTTCGAAACAAACATTTTCTCCACTCTGAAGTTGATATCGTAGAAACATGGTTTTGGAAGGCTTCAACAGCTTCTTGAGGTGATAAAAAGGCGCTGTTCACGTATCTTTTGTTTGACAGTGGGAAACAAGTAAAATATATTAGGTGATAAATCGGGTGAATACGGGCAATGATATTAACTCGATATTTTTCTCCTTCAAATATTCAGTTGTTTGACGTGCTGTATGGGAGCTGGCATTGTCGTGATGAAGAATGATGCGCCATTTTTTGTTGTTTTCCCGTATTTCATCGAAGACCGTTGGCAAATAAATTGTTGTATACCATTCAGCATTAACAGTTCTTCGATCCTCTAAAGGAATGTTTGCGACGTGTCCAGTACATCCGAAAAAACAAGCGATAATTTTCTTGGAAGTGCTCCGTGAATGAACCACTTTAGTGGGTTTCGATTCATTTTCAAACACCCAAACAGTAGACTGTCGTTTGATTTCCACTTCATATGAATATATCTACGTTTCATCTCCTGTAACAATGTTGTATACGGATTTTGCACGTCCTCGGTCGAATTCTTTCAGCATTTCCTGACACCAATCAACACCAGCCTCTTTTTGCGCTTCGGTCAAACTATACGGAATTCAACTGGAACAGATCTTTCTCGCAGCTAAATGTTCATGCAAAATCGATTGTATTTCAGTCTGCGATATGCCAAGAGACGCCTCTATATGTCTGTAAGTCACATGCCGATCTTCTTTAATCATGTTGCGCACAGCATCGATGTTTTTTGGAACGACAACCGACTTTGGTCGACCCTTACGACATTCCTCACTGACGGACGCAAGACCACGGCGAAATTCTGCAAACCAATTGTAAGCAGTCTTCTCTGATAGTACTTCATTACCAAAAGTTTCACGAAGCGATTCTATGCATTGTTGTTGAGTAAGGCCTGTCTTATAATCATAAAAAATCATCCAAGGCAAACCTTCACGGATGATTTCCATTTTTGCACAAACTTGCTTCTTTAAACGTTCAGTATCAACACACTACTCGGTCAATGTTTAAGTTTCCACTGGCTTCGCAATAACAAACGTCAAGGTTCACGAATACAGTGATGCCACATCTCAGTAGCGGCATCTATTGATCGATTGTAAAAACTTAAAAGGCAACCCCTACGAGCAAAAAGACAGACTCTTTGCTCGTATGGCAACCCTCTCTCGTACCATACTTACCGAATTGGTACATTGCTAGCTGCGCCATCTTCTGTAATTCCTTGAAATAGGAAAGCCAAAGGCCAGCTGATCCATGATGCACTCCTGAAAACCAAATTTAAACTGATGTACTCTAAAGTTCAATTTGTTATAGTTGATTAATAAAATATATTTCAAGAGATCTACACATGAATGTGAATAAATATGTCCCTGTATCTACAATACCTGCTACATATCTATCACGAAATACGCTACGTAAATGGTACAGAAAAATATAAAGATATGAACAGTAGCCAACACTAAATTCGGAGTTATTAGAACGACTTTTATAATCATAATACCGATATTACCGTAATTATAATCACCATAATATCGTAATTATTATCGTTGGAAAACTATGGAGTACTATATATTTTTTATTTCTCATAGAAGTTTGATGTAACCTAAGTAAATGCACATTTTTTGAATTTAAAACAATATATATGTTTTATCAAATATACATATCCCTCGAAATATAAATGAATATACAATTTGTATAATGGATCTTTGAGCGTGTATCAATTTAGTGACGACGCACGGATTACAAGCTACACCACTCGCAATTGCACTAATATGACACAATTACCAGCCGGATGTCTAGCAACATATGTTTTAATCAACTGCGTACGGCATAGACAGTTAATAATTTGCCAAACAAAATGCAATTATGAAGTCACGTCTTAGCTTTATTGTATAATTTAATTCATTGGCGTCTCAATATTTATGTAAATTTATTTCATTTTTGTTTCATTTATTTTGAATTTTGTTGAATTTATTTCATTTATTTTTGTGTAAATATCACTTCCATTGAATGTTTTTGTAGAGAACCGTTTCATTACTCTGTCATAGGTTGACGGATTTGTATTGTACTAACTGTTATCCTAAAATTTGTTTTCGGCGTTCAAAAATATCCGTTGATTGCTTCATACGATTGTTACTTGTGACGCACACGCAAAGAATCGTTATACAAACCATATTGTAAAATGTGTAGTATCAATACAAACGTATGAACTTTTACACACCAAAACTGTTTTGTATGAAAAATACAATATTCTTGCACATAGTAAATGACCCCGAAATTTACTTATTCGCAATAAAAAAAACAGGCGAATAATTTTCCACGAACATCTTTCTCTCTATTAAAGGAGGTATCAGGCCTGCTCGATCGTCCTATAGACCTCACTAAAATGATATTTATTTATTCCAAATTTCGCTTTTGTTCCCGATTTATATAAAAGATTTTCTGTTATTTGTTAATCAGTTCTTAATAATTGTTGCATTTATTTTGTTTTTGTTTTGCGCACAAAAGACCGATACTGTATGCGATTAATGAACTCGATCCGTTCAACATGACTTTTCCTAAATAAAAAACTCACCTTAATACACGCTATAATAAATAACTTTTTCATTTACAAAGCTTACGTAACACCACAAAACTTCCAATTAATTTTTAAATCACTCCGTCCGTTGATGGCATCTGTATCAAAACGCAATCCCCTTTAATTGTGAAATCTTAACGGTAATATTATTGGTGAGTAATACACTACGCAACCATGAAGAATGACCCTACAATCAAAATTTTATCGCGAGCTTATCTGATACCTTCGCATAATAATTCCGATGATTAATCTCGTTTGAATTTTGGAATAACGTTATCCAAAATTGTGTCTTTTAAACCTTGGACGTTCATAAAAAATCCTGTCCATTATGTCATTTAACGAAATTAGGTATGACAAATTTAAAGATGAATACTACGCTACAATTCTAATGGTAGATGTTATAAACTACAAATAAATAATAATTTAATAAAATTACCTCTTTAGAGAGTGGATTGTTCGTGAGCTATGTGAATTAATACCAGGTTAAATATTAAGAGTAAACAAGAACATAATAGAAGTACAGAGTGTTCCAAATATAGAGAATAAGCTCATATTTTGGTTGGTGAAATAAGGAAACGCATGATTATTAAAGACATAGTACGTAAAGATTGTGTTACAGGATAAATCTATATTAAAACAATGTAAACTCAATAAGACTCCTTTCTTGTTAATGGAACTCCCCCTGTTATATGAAATTATAATTTTTTCAAAGACAAATTTGAAGTGAGGTATGGCATGTGCATGAAGATTCTATGAATAAATATAGGGTGTCTCAATAGGATATCAATAATTAACCACAAACCATACAATGTCAACATGCCGTGACTAAAAGTTCAACAACGAATAGTTTGTGGACAACATTTTTTTATGAAAGTGAGCGATCATTTATAGTCGCATTAAGAATAATTCGCACAAAATTAAGATAAAATGAAGCACCTACAGAGTTAACAGTTCGTAACTTAATCAAGAAATTTGAAGAGACAAGTTCTGTCATTGATAATGCAACACCAGTACGTACTCCTCGTGGTCGGTCAGATGAAAATATTACTGCAATGAGAGAAAGTATATGGGAGTATCCAAACACATCAATTCGACATCACGCACAACAAATGAATCTGTTAAGAACCACCACGCATCGGATTTTAAAGAAAGATTTGCATTTATCAGCTTACAACTTTAGTTGACACAACAATTAAAAGTTACAAACCATTTACAGCGTCGTATATTTATTAATTGGGTGTTAGAAAAGAATGAAGCTGATGCTGTTTTCTGCAACAAAATTTTGTTCAACGATGAAGCACATTTTCATCTTGACGGATAGGTTAGCAAACAAAATTGTCAAATTTTGGATGCTGAAAATTCACATGATGTTCACGAAGAAATGTATTCATAGAGATGCACAGTTTAGTGCGCATTTTGGAGTGCTAGAGTAATCGGTTCTTACTTTGAAAATGAAGTTGGTAATGCTATCACAGTAAATAGGAAACGCTATCGTGATATGTTAAACAATTTCCTTTTCCACCAACTTCCAGTCATATTGACGTCGTATGGTTTGTAGATAATAGTCGTTAAATATTGATGCCCTACCTTTGAGAGAACATAAATGGCGCGCAATTCAAATCCTATACTTCCAACTGAGATACCCAATAGTTGAGAACTGTTGAAAATTTTTTTAATATTTCTATAAATGTCTACAAGTTTGGACAAAAGTAATGGGAATGGGTCAGTAATGGATTATCGTGTACTGATTTTTTTTAAGAAAAGGACTTAATATTTTTTAATTATCATCACCGAGGGGAAAGAAGGGAAGTAGGTATTAGGAAAGGAGTAAGACAAAGATGTCACTATCACCACTAATTTTTAATCTGTACATCGAAGAGGCGATTAATGTGGTAAAAGATAGAGTGTATTTCGGGTTTAAAGTACAGGGACAGAAACTAAAAATGCTGAGATTCGCGGATGATATAGCAGTATTAACATCTAGTAAGGAGGAATTAAAATCAGCGTTGAACGAAATGGAGGCAGTGTTGACAGAGGAATACGGAATGAGGGTGAATAAAAACAAAACTAAAGTGTTAGTGTACAGAAGGCGCGAGAACAGAGCAAAAACGAAAGTACAAATTAATAATGAAAGATTGGAGGAAGTTAAAGACTTCACTTATTTAGGAAGTAAAATAAATTGGGATGGAAGAAACGATAAAGATATAAAACAAAGAATAGCGCAGGGTCGAGTAGCTTTTAACAAAAAGAAATCACTTTTATGCTCGGGGGTAATAAACTTAGAAACAAGAAAGAGATTTTTGAAAACGTATGTATGGAGCATGGCACTATACGATTGTGAAACCTGGACGGTAGGGGAAGCAAGTAGGAAGAAATTAGAAGCTTTTGAGATGTGGTCTTACTGAAGAATGATAAAAATACCGTGGCCTGATAGGGTGAGAAACGAAGAAGTATTAAATAAAGTCGGCGAGAAAAGAAGTATGTTGAAAAACATAAAGAAGAGAAGAGATAGAATGGTAGGCCACTTGCTGAGACATAGGAATAGTCCACGGTATTTTGGAGGCAGAAATAGGAGTGAAGAAAGTCAGAGGTAAGCCTAGATTAGACTACTGCTCGCAAATAGTAAGGGATGTAGGTTGTAGCACAATTAGCGAAATACGTAGGTTAGCACAAGATAGGAGAAGTTGGAAGTTAGCGTCCAACCAGTCTTAGGACTGATGACTTCATGATGATGATCACCAAGGGTTCATATGTTCGGAGACCTTACAGAATAAAAAATAGCGTTTAAAAGTTTCGTTCACTAATAACTATTCATTTCAACGTTTTAAAACAGATTGAAATAAGACACAATCTGTATGTAGTATATCTACAATAATCATGTAATTACACCAGGATATTATCAAGTAATTAAATTATTTTAAGAACACACCTTGCCGGAGTAATTAAACGCAAATCGATTCTTTATATTAAACAATGAGGTTAATTTTCCCGTATGTCATTCATTTCGATAAATCGATTAATCAAAATCCGGATAAATACAAAGAGGAATTTATATAACCCATTGTCGGGAGTAATCGCTTGATCCTATACCCATGGCGGTTATTGTTTTATTTCGTTTCATTAACGCGGAAAAATAAAAAATAATTATGTTTTGCGGTTTAATCTCAGAGGTCCGTATTAGAAAGTTGTTTTAATTTATGATGGTTTTATGCAAATATCATCTGCGTGTATTCGTTACAGTTAATGTAAAAAGTTGCCTCAGCTTCTGTACTTTAAGCAAAATCTTTCTACTGCGTGCAATAAAAATATAAATACCATGAATTTATTGGACTTTTATTTAATGAAAACCATAATATTTATTATTTTACTATTCGATCAAAGTAATATCTTCAAGATACAAATATTCGAGGTTGGTACTTTGGGAACTACTGACTTCAACCTTTATATTTCAAATAAAATGATATTTTTTTATTTAATTTTATATTGCACGTTATTCTAAATTAACTATTTTTAGATTTGCAATTGTTTTGAAGATCTTTAAACTCTTTAGATTCTCTTTTATTGAAATTAAATTTCGATTATAAGTATCGTAATGTAAGTAAATGATAAACATCATAATTACAGTTACATAGTGTTATCAATTTTAAAACGAAAAATGTTTTAAAATTGATGACCGTGTACTGTTGACTATCGCTTTACACTAATACCTCTCTTTCACTAATCGCGACAGCTTTTTTACATTTAGAAAGTCGAATTTTAAGCTAATATCTTATTTTGGTAGTACCTGCCCAGTTAGAGTAACCACATTAGAACGTAGTACGCTTTTTTTTTTGTGTGTGTGAAAAGAACAAACCACTTACTCTCACATGTTAAAACACAGGCTTGAGATTGTCAGCTTCAAATTGTTATTTAACATGGTATATTTCAAATGGGTTAAGGGCTTGTATTTTTGACCTTGCTGAACTTTATTAATCTGAGATTAATTAAATCAATGTATATAGGTCTCAAGAGAATATTCATTGAAATGAAGAATTATATAACCAGCGTCAAAGTAAAGTAAATGCATGGGCTAGAATAGTAAATCATTCCTTAGGGCCATACTTTTTTATTTTTACGTTTCGACTTTAGTTACCGCTTTAGCAGTTCTTTGTCCAATCTCCTGGTTCGAAAGTTATCGAACCGTAAAAAAAATTTCCTAGAATGAAATAACTTAGACAAGGATTTGGGACTTCCAAAAGAACTTTTTTTGATTTTTGAACTTTGAGAGATTTTGGTGTTTAGACTAAGAAACTTCTAAGAAATTTATTCATTCTAGGAACAAGTTTTACTTGTATCGAACTTGCTAAACTGAATTCATCAGTTATTTTGCTAAATCCGATTCGCTTGTATATTGCAAAAACACTTATTCGTTTTATGATCCTGAATACAAGCTACCAACTGAAGACATTTTACAGACTCCTCAAAGAGAAATCTTAAATCTACCCTACTACATAATGGCAATTTATACGCTTCTGTTCTTGTGTCAACATAACCAAAAGAAGACTATAAAAGCCTTCAAAACTTTCTCCTAAGAATAAACTAACTGAGAACTACTAAGAATCGCAACTGGGCATTATGTGGTATTATGGTCTCAAGCACTGCTTTTGGATCAACGATCCAAATACACGTATTAGATACCCATGTTCTTTATGTGAGAAAATATCCATCACAAGAAATAGCAATATAGACATAACCCAAAAGGACGAGGATCCAATAACGCCGTTTGAGAAATTCTAGTTATCGAATAACCTTGATGACGTCAGTGAGAGCAGGGTGAACGATTTCATCGAGATATTACAGAAGTAGAAGGAAGATATCAGCATACTAGGGTGTTAGTTGACGACCGAGTAATGTTAAATGCCTAAGAGAAGTCGCCCTACCGAGCCGAGTATAGAAAAAAAAACAGCTATAGAAGCCTTTGGAGAAAATAAGAATAATATAGAAATAAAGCGGAACTTTGTTAAGCCATTTATTGAAAAATATATTCTACTTTGTAAAATAATAAGGCGTTGTATTAACTTTTTTAAGAATAGGGCATCAACGGCTCCCTTCCCTTTACCACCTAACTGAAGAAGGACCTGGATGCACCGTATTTAATGCAAGATTAACAGTCAGATATATATTCTTATGGAATAGTGCAACAAATACCCGATGCATCCCTCCCTCAATCCCCCTCATCCCTCTCCATCCAGCCATCCATCTCCACCCTTCAAAAAAATCATCCTTCTCAAATGAAAAGGAACAACTAGAGAAAATATTAGATTTTTTCATGAGGACCAGCATTTTTCAAATAATATTATACATTTAAAAATTAGAATTGTTTAAATGACTACTTGAAGAAAATATATATATGACCTTAGTTGTAGATACATTAAAAAAGAAGATTTTACTAATGATTATGTTTTTTTCCTAATCTTTTTTTTATTTTAAATACATATAAATATACTTTTGTATTATTTTATTGTTTCTTTCAAAACTCATACATGATCAAAAAAATAAGAACACATTTAAAATCATCGCCACTCAAATACTTTAAATCGCTATAAAACATAATTCACATTTTACAACGTATTAAAATTCAAGTCTGTGAAATCATTAATATTACTACTACCTACAAATTGATTAACAAGCGTCTCAAACAATGTGAAAGAACGATATTAGCTATTTGCAATGGAATTGTCTATTTTACATTATTCGGATTCGAGACTTATTTCAATGACGATGAAGTAATAAACTGAAATTAAAAAATCGAACAGGATACTACATTTTCATAACAAACCCAACACGATGGTCAACAATAAAAATGGGAATTTCAAACGTCCTTGTCCTGAACAGCTTATCTCAACAGCCAAATGGTTGTTATTGACCCCACTCTTGACCATTTACAACTGTTTCTAATGCAGCGATTCCTTATAGTCGCACATACACATATACGAAACTTATTAATAGACGAAATATTTGTGTTTCTTACGTGGGTGGTTGAACGGTGATATTATTCTCTGGTGATTCAGCGGGTTGTGTTAAATGTCGCCTCGTAGATGGTAAGGATTTCGCTATAGATGGATTGTAAATCTTGGGATCACTGACCATGCGGACGAAAAAGCTTCTTTTCTGTGCCAAGGTTTCTTTCTTCTTTCGTTCTAGTAGCTCGAAGACTTCGTCATGGAGTTCCTGTTGATGAAATCGGTTATTTAATTTTGCTAGCACGTAATATCATAATACTGTAATTTTGTATGGAGGAAATATAAGTAAAATAGAACTAAAAAACCGGCAGTGAATCTCGCAAAGTTGTAAATCACGGGCAGACGAACAATGATAGGGAAATAAAACTTATTTAATTATCATTACCACTCGCCATAAATGATTCATTACAAGTTTAATCAAACTGAATGCTTTTAAATATTTTTTTATTGTGTATATGTTACGCCCAAACATCGAAAATGCTCAGTGAGCGAGAAAAACGGCCACAACGCGTTGCGGACGGTGTTGAACGACCAAATACCGAAATAAGGTAATTTTTCACGTTGTGGCCGTTCTTGTTGACCACGACCCGTTGTGGGCAATGCCCAAACGGCCACAACGGGTTTTGGATGATTTAGAAAGCTCATAAACCGATCGTGTTTTTAATATTTAACTAGATTAACAGAAATAATAACTGAAAATTTGAGAACCTTTATTGTATCGTTATTTCTAGATGAAACATTATTTATTAAAGAGGAACACTATAATATAAAAACCAACTGAAGCGACAGTAGTTGAGAAGGGTATTCACTTGTTCTTGCAGGCACTGTTATTGTGGCATTTAGAATTGGACGACACCTCATTGGTCCTGCAGTTGTCCTTTTTTGTATTACAATAACGCTTACAATGGCACATGACAAATTCTTATTTTGATCCAGACGAAAGAGCTGAAGTTTTTTCAAATTTAATGAACAACTCGGAACATACGATAAGTTTATAAAGTTTGAATCAGCGAAGGTGAATTCATTACGACTATAAAGTCTTTCCAGCACGTCCTCTTTGGTTTCCAACTTATACAAGCTGGATTCATTAACTCTTAGAACTACAGCTAGAACACTTCTAGAGGCAAGCCGCCCTCTGTCGACATCCGGAACTTTAACTACAACATTCCGGCTTTAGCATTTTCGCGTTGCTCTCTGATTGCATTACGTCGGCAGCAAAGGCTGCTTACGACTTTTCCTTCAATTTCAACACCACACTTCATGTGTACATTTAAACTGCATGTTTTACATGGTTGGGTGGTTCCAAAATGTTCGCAAATGGAACATGCTACCGCACTGGATACTGCATTGATTATAATTTCTTCCCCTTCCTGGTCTGTTTCGACTGTCATTCCTTCCAAGATTTTCTCTAAATCTTCTTCCGTTTCCAAAGTTTCATATGTTCCCTTTCCAGAGAAGAATCTACCAATCCGATTCTTTGATTGCTACCAAACATGGCCTTGTAAGGACTTTTTTTAATTCCTTCATGCAGGGCACGATTCTTTTGCTCTGAATAAACCGTAAGCCATTGTTTGGTATTATTGTCAAGCATCCATGCTACCAACATATCTCTGACATCCTGATTGGATCGTTCCACCGATCCTTGGCTCTGTGAATGGCGGGGCTTACCGTACACAAGCTTAAAGCCTGGCCACAGATCCTTTAACTGTTCTATTATTTTATTAGAAAATTCTCGTCCGTTATCGCTTTGAAGGATAAATGGAGCACCGAACGTGCAAAAAATGTCCACTACATTATATGCGACTTCATTAGATGTTTTCGTTTTGAGTGATTTCAAAATTGTAAATTTTGTCATGTGGTCTTGGTAGTTCAATATGAAACGATAATCTCGGTCTGGTTCGGTCTGCATCGATCAAATCTACTGGACATCTGAAATTCATGTGGTTTGATAGGATTGGTGCAACAACTAACCCCTTCTTCTTGATCTTCTTCTTTCCCTGACATTGCTCGCAGAGAGACAAATAGATCTGTATAGCTGCTCTAGTGGCATTGCAGTATTTTTTGTTAATTTAAGCCTCCATAACTAAAAACAAAAAAAAATATCATTAGGTACCAATATTTTATAGAAATAGCGTTTAAATAGTGTACCTCTTGTTCGTTTGTGTCCAGTTGCCATGTGAGCAGCTTCAATAATGCCAAAAAGATCCTCCGTTTTACAGAAATATCGAAAAATTTCATCCTGTGTTCCTTTGAACTTTTCAATTAACTTTTCACATTTCCAAATTGTTATGATATCGTACCTCTTCAGTCTTCTATATTGTTTGAACGACAACAGCATTTTACCGTCTCTCAAACGTTTCGCTTCCTTCACTTCTCGGACGATCTCTTCATAGCGTTCGTTCGTAAAATAATCACTTCAACCATTGCTCTTATCAACGATATTTTTAAGTTTTTCATTAAACGCCTCTCTCACATTGTTTTTTAGCTAACAATACTAGCGACTTCGCTCAACAATATAGACGGAACTTCACTCGAAGGCAGTCATAAACACACTGACAAGTCCAGACAAGAAAGATCGGTTTATGAGCTTTATAAATCATCCATAACGCGTGATGGCTGTTTGAGCATTGTCCACAACGCGTCGTGGTCAACAAGAACAGCCACAACGCGACAAATTATCTTATTTCGGTATTTGGTCGTTCAGCAACGTCCGCAACGCGTTGTGGCCGTTTTTTCGCTCACTGAGCGTTTTCGATGTTTGAGAGTAACATATACAATCCAGGACAGAATTAACGCATCAGCAAGACTTATAAGTTACCGTTGAAAATAACATTAGAAAAATGTCAATATTGCGTCTTCTAAAAAAAATGTATATACCCATATACAATTCATTTGGTTCAAGAAGCCAACGACAATGTCCTTATCGCTAATTGAAATTATGCACTCGTGGTATATAAATGCCAGGAGAGTTCAATTTATATAAAAAGAAAAAACACTTTTCTGATGTATATTGGTGAATTTTTTTTAATAACTATCAACCAATTGAACTGTACATCATTAATAAGAAAAAATTCACTTTGAAGCTAGGAAGTCCATACTCAACATTCTGATAAAGTGAAAATATTTATAAATACTTAAATTATCGCACCATGCTTATTTACTGATACAGGCATTAGCAAGTTTGAATGGCTTACACAATTTCTTAGTTTCGTCGTTACGAAGAAATTTCTCTAAAGACAATAACCCTAACAGAATTGACGATAATTTTATTTTTTATTATTAGTATTGAGTAAGAAGTAAGACAAGGATGTACGCTATCACCACTAATTTTTAATCTGTACATCGAAGAGGCGATTAATGTGGTAAAAGATAGAGTGGATTTAGGGATTAAAGTACAGGGACAGAAACTAAAAATGCTGAGATTCGCGGATGATATAGCAGTATTAGCATCTGATAAAGAGGAATTAGAATCAGCGTTGAACGAAATGGAGGTAGTGTTGACAGAGGAATACGGAATGAGGGTGAATAAAAACAAAACTAAAGTGTTAGTGTGCAGAGGGCGCCGGAGCAGAGCAAAAACGAAAGTACAAATTAATAATGAAAGATTGGAGGAAGTTAAAGACTTCACTTATTTAGGAAGTAAAATAAATTGAGATGGAAGAAGCGATAAAGATATAAAACAAAGAACAGCGCAGGGTCGAGTAGCTTTTAATAAAAAGAAAGTACTTTTATGCTCGGGGGTAATAAACATAGAAACCAGAAAGAGATTTTTGAAAACGTATGTATGGAGCACGGCACTATACGGTTGCGAAACCTGGACGGTAGGGGAAGCAAGTAGGAAGATATTAGAAGCTTTTGAGATGTGGTGTTACCGAAGAATGATGAAAATACCGTGGACTGATAGGGTTAGAAACGAAGAAGTATTAGAGAAAGTCGGCGAGAAAAGAAATATGTGGAAAAACATAAAGAAGAGAAGAGATAGAATGGTAGGCCACTTGCTGAGAAATCGGGGAATAGTCTGCGGTATTTTGGAGGCAGAAATAGGAGTGAAGAAAGGCAGAGGTAGGCCTAGATTAGACTACTGCTCGCAAATAGTAAGGGATGTAGGTTGTAGCACAATTAGTGAAATGCGTAGGTTATCACATGATAGGAGAAACTGGAGGTTAGCGTCCAACCAGTCTTAGGACTGATGACCTCATGATGATGATTAGTATTAACAGGACAAACCTACACATTATTGTACAGTATATTGTACATACAGTATATACTAATGTATAGACTAGATACATTACAGTGGAAGTAAGGATCTCAATTAAGTTTTTTAAATAATCAAGCTTTTAATAATCTCTATTTACTAAACGGCTGTTTTCGTGGGTTTCGCGAAATTTTTAGGTCGATGTACGATATGATTTTCGTTCGAATTTCGGCATTTTGACAAAATCAATATAGTAAATCGACCGTTGCGAACAACGTGGTAACTTTTGTTTTTTTATCCGAAGCCTCTAGAGACACGCTCGGAGGTGCTTTCGATATGAAAGAGGGGGCGGCGCAATATTATTGCAATTTGCTTACTCGTCTATATTTACTTGCTATTGCTCGTCTATATCATTGCGATTTGCTTACCCGTTTTTATTTAATGTACGACAAGTTTTAACAGCTCTGAGACTTATCTCAGTGCATATACCAAAATATAACAGTGGACATTTTTTGTATTCCATATTGTATAGCCATAAAAACAATAGGTTAAACTTAGGTTAAACTCCTCTTGTTGGTACTTGAAACTAAGCATACAGTGACCTCCCCAACACAGAATAGAATCCACGACTTCAGACATTGTACAAATTATACTGCCGACTGTCGCAGACATTTCAATAGTAGATATTATCACCCATCTATGTTGTGAAGGTGGAACAAAGTATTGCACGTTTCTTCTCATGTGGCAAGTGACCTGAACGCTCACCGTATTCCCAATTTATCTAGTCTAAATTTGATATAATAGATTATAGGAAAATGGTCAAAATGGAAAATACAATACAAAGAAGGGAACAAAGATTCCAATATCCAAATTTAGATGTTATGTGTGTATTGTCAAAATCAAATAAAGTTAATTTAAAATGAACAGAACATTCACTATTTTTAGGCTTAATATAATAGATTAAGGAAAATAAATAAAATAACCAGATAGATTGCCAATATTATACTCGGCTCGATTATATTGTAAGAAGATATTTAAAGAGAAAAAATGCAAGTAAGCGAAATTCAGAAGACGTTTAGCGAGTGACAAAGTCCCTTTTTCCTAAGGACTCTCATCTTCATATGAATAGGAGTTCTCGTTCGTATGGAGATGGGAAATCAAAATAAAAACTCATTGATTATGATGACGTAGTTAACATCTTAAATTTAAACGCATTTCAAAAGATCTCTGCTCTACCCATGTCAATCCTTTTTATAAACAATATATAATAAATATACATATGTATAACAAACATTAAAGCAACTATTCCTGTATAGTGTACCACAGTATGTAAATCTTTTGAACTTCTTCCCAAAAATAATCGACTTCAATAGGAAATGGAAAAACGTTTTGTTAGTCGAATCTATCTACCCAATGACCGAATTTATTTATTAATTTAATTGGTAGTGACCTGTTCATGTTTATTCTTGAGCTGCCTATATGACTCACTGCATTAGTACTTTTTCATTTTATGTAATTTTCTCTTAGTTATTATGTTTTACTTGTTTAGTCTGTTTTTTTATGAACCAGTAAGAAATCAATTAAATATCAATAATTCCGTAGTTATTGTTTGCAACCTATCATATAAAACATATAGAATGACCATACCAGGAAATACATAAATTGAGCTCATGCTTTTTACAAGAACAAAGGGTTCTTAACTGACGGTTATTAGCCTCACATTAAGCTCAAGAAAGTCCATAAATTATTTTTCGGACTCGTTTATTTCTTCACCCTTTCACATCCTTTCACAAGGTGACAGGCAGTGAGACCCGTGCATATTTTTCTCATCAGCTCATCACTTAATTTCTATATATAGATGAGTCTTACCTGCAGAGACCATCCGATGCAAAACATCAATGTTCTCATCGCCGTTCCGAATCTGTTTATCTTAATAATATAATTTTGTTAAATCATTTACATTAGCGTAGATGTAGGGTGTCTATACCTGAATACAATTAGAATAAATTAGATTCTTATAAATTAAATAAATAAAATCGATAGATTAAAAATAAATCACTTCAAGTAGTATTGGAATAATTACAATAAATATAAAAAGTATGGTTAGTATAAAAGTAAATTCTTGGTATACAGTTTTTTTTTATAAATGGTACAAAATACTTAAGATCTCAGGCTTTTTCTGATAAAACATCAATCAAGTTCTATTGAAACCATCAATTATATTGAAAGTATTTTACCATGCCCCTATTTAATGGATTTCAGATAGGTGTAGAGAAAGTAATTATGTCAGAAAAGCAACCGCATTGTAGTGTCCCTGTTGCTGAAGAACTACTTAGCATCTATTTTCATTGAACACCCCCTGATACTTGGTTAATCCTATTTTGAATTTGACATTAAACCAAAGTGGTATAGAAGACTAGTTGATTTTAGTAATGATTGCCACTTAATGAGTAAACGGAAGGAACATAAGAAACCTAAAGACTTTTTTATGTTATTTTCTTTTTTGATATCAATCGTCTCTTCTCTTCCCCAGTATTTACTAGTTTACATTTCCGGTGTCTCCTAATGCTATATTGCTCTGTTTGATATCAATCAGCAAATATAACATTCTCGTAATTCCAAGCAATAATAAATGATAGCTCCCCGAAAATTGTAAATACATGAAATGCTAAAGAATAAGAACGTTATGACAATCCATTGTACTAAAACTATTCTAATGTTATCAGAATTAGAAACAAATATAATTGTGGCATGGCATGGCACAGTTCAAGTTCAAAACTGAGGCATATAAACGAGGATGAGAGGTCGAACATTCATGATACAAATAAATAACAAATTGTTAGAGCAAATAGAGTTTTTTTTATTAGTTTTGTATTTGACTAAGCAATTACCAATCTCGGAGCAGAGGTTCGAGAAGGTAGTTGACAAGGATCCTCTACGCTCCAAATCATTGGTGACCATCCGTCTTGAATAATTGGAAAGTAAACTTGACATATTATTCACTGAACACTTCGTAGTAATCAAAGTTTGGATTATTTACTCAACTAAGCTTATTATTATTATGTGATGTAAGTTTCTTCTATATTATATTAGATATCGAATTTATTCTTTCATAGAACATTCATTTACCTAACCACATACTCGTAATTGGTCATATAGGCTAACTATGATATTTACATTTAAGAAGATTCATATATAGTAAAATGATTGGTATGTAGTAGACACAATCCACTATGTTCTCTAACTCATAGATGGAAATTATACACAAGAAAACTGAAGAATCTATATACAAAAAAGATTTTGGCAAAGTTTGGCACAAGGATCTTCTGAAGGAAGGATCTTGAAGAATCAATAAATTGCAGTTTTATGGAATTTTCTGTTAATATGTGTGACCAACAAGTACAGACTTTAGCAATATACATACAATGTTTGCGCTTACACTATATAATTACAACACTCAAACTAATTAAATCTCGAAACTATATGCACAATGAAACATAATTATTTAATTTTTAATGTCATACTAATACAAAATTATGCATATTAAATTGCACTTATCATATGCATTCCCGCTCCTCGATTGTTTAAAAATTAGTTCCCCGGTAACATCTAGAAGAAAGCTATTAGTGACACCAATGTAGATAAAAGCTGTTTCTGTCTAGAACATGAGTTTTACCATTTCTCTTCTTATCTACCACACATAAATAGTCCATTCAATATTTGCAGTTACCAGGTCTGTATATACACAGTGGCCCATTTAACAGCGGTGTACGTTCTTAAATTTTTTATTTGTTTCTCGATTTAAAGGATTCATTTTCTAAATGGTAGAGCATTAATAACTCTACTTTGGTGGCAGTTTCCGGAATGAAATTTCCAATGTCAGGAGCTACTTCGAATTTTTTTAAAGACCAAAAATCAAAGAAAGACAGACAAAGACCTTATATACTAAAACAAAATACTCATTTAGGAGTTAATCTACATTAGCAGTAATGGCCTGGCAGCAACTCGCTCTAACTGACATCTAACCATTTGAGAAAAAAGTCCAGATGAAAAATTTGTTTAGGGATATTCCAAATAACTTTTATAAGTGTGTAATGGTGCGTCTAGCTGTCTGTCGTGTCCTCGTTGCTCTAGAAGATCCTTTAAAACTGCTTTAGAGAATTTCCATGTCACAAATACCAACATTTATAAAGTTGTCTAAGAAATATTCTATGTGTAAGAAATAAGTGTCTATGAACTATGTCTAAGAAATGTTTCCACATTCCCTTCTCGATTCTTGTTATTTCTTGAGCTTCTAGATCTAGAGGCTTGTATATTTTTTTCGTAAATCTTGCATTTCTGACGTGAAGACCCCTTCAGAATAAAATTTAACCACGTCCATGGGCAAATTATTATATAAATCGCATAAAAAATCTATGCCATCGGCTGTTTCAGTTTATCTCCAACATCATTTATTTAATAAATGCGTTCCCATTCAATGTTAATTGACTGATTTCAATTTTTTTTGTGGTATGATGTCATCTATGTGCGGAACACCTGTTCGACTGAATACGGTTCTCTAATTCCGGAACCGGAAGATGAATATTTGTATTTATTTCGTCAACGGCTATTAGATTCCGCGAATTAACTGTAACGTTTTTGGAAATAACCTCCGCCTTATGTAAAACGGTTAGAGGTATTGTAGGCATATTTTTCAAGAACGTCCGTTTGCGTGGCGATTTTCGTCAGGACGTCGCCGTCGTCGGTCGGTTCATGATATAATGGCTTCCAAGGAAAAAATAATTTATACTGTAAAATTATTGCGTGTGCAGTGAATAATTTCTAAATATAAATTAACAATAGAGAGAATTCCGTGACACATATTGTGGCCGGTGTCTATCAACGTTAATTCGTCTAATGTATCTATATTTAAATTATGTAAACCTACATACCTTTGCAGGCTAGAAGAAATACAGAGAGTACTTGAGCTGGGGTTAAATATGTGACGGTCAAAAATATTTCGAAAAAGTCATTAGCATGTGAATTAAGAGAATAAAATTAATTTGTATAGCCACTAATAAAATTATGTATGTATAGCCATTTTTTTATTTGCAACGGTAATATTTAAAGGTAAAATAGTATAAGATTTCATTATTTATACGTTCATTATACTTTGCCTTTTTTACCATATTTATAATTTTTGATTAGATTAGAGATTTCGTTTTTTTCGAAACTTTTGCAAAAGGTTGCTTTACAAACCTCCCGCTAATATTCCATATGACAAAAAAAATTCGACAATAACTTTATGAACGATTAAGATCAGCGATCTAATGTAGTCATAATTTCCTTTACTTGATAAAATTTATAATGTACTTTTCGAACTTTATTAGTGAGACAATATATGCGATTATTCCATTTTAGATTTTGATCGATTATACCACCTAAATACTTTACTTTAGACCCCTCTCTGATGACATCCGTTACATTGATTTTTCTCATATTAAAATTAGGTCGATTAATATTGGTTAAAGAACAGGTAACTTATTTTATTTTTCTACCTTCAGTAATAAGTGATATGCGTTGAATCTCTCTTTTATTACTAATATTTCCCTTTTGACTAGCATACCTGTTTCGTTCCAAACGAAAAGCAAAGGATATAATTTTAGCCTTTAAAATCGGAGATAATATATTTTTCGTATGAAAATAAAGAGCATAGGGCCCAATACAGTTCCTTGTGGTACACCAAGCGTTACCGTCATGACGTCGCTTAGGTTGCCATTGATTTGTATCCGTTGTTAACCGTTTGTTAAGTAATTAGTAGAAGCTGACAACACAACACAACGAACACCACTTTTTAGAACAACGATTTAGAATCAATAAGTTGCTCGTGGTTTATCGTGTCGAATGCTTTTGCCAAATCTAAAAAACTGCAATAATTTTTTTATTAGAATGTAAATCTTCAGTGATTTCTCTGATAACGGGCAATAGAGCATCTGTAGTGCATTTCCTTTTTGAAAATTAAATTGTCCTTCATGTAGAATACATCCAGTAAATGGCCGCCACGGTTTTGATGGGACACCAGTACTCTTTTGGTGAAATTTTCAATAACGGATTTGCATAAATGTATTTCGTTGATACGGCGCACAGTGGACAAAAACGCCGAAAAGCTGGCCAAACTTCAGAAAATGAAGGTTCCAGTTTAGGAATTTTTTTTCTTGCAATGTTTAGTAGGATATCCTAGCTATAATAAAAACCGATTCCGAGGGGTCGTCGACGGCCCTACACTTTGTAAGGGTATTCTGAATTTGACCGTTGCAGCAAGCGCTTCCTGTATTTCGCATCGCACGTTTCGTAAGCATTTGTGAAAAGTACAATAAAAAGTGAGCTATAAGCGCTAGAACAGTTTTGCAAAATGGATTCTCCTTCGCAAGGTATGTATAATTAACAAGTGAAAGTCGAATTTGTTAATTCTTAATGTGAAAAAAATGATTAACAATGCAATGGAGATGGTTTTTTTGAAAAAAAAATTGTTTTCTTTAGCATATCGTGAAAAAGTTTATCAGTCGTTCACACTCGTTTAATAATTTTTATTTTGTGATACACCCTGAATGTTTATCTTACAAAAAATTGAAGAATTGGCTGCGGCCATCTGCGGCTGTGTCTGTAATGATACTTATTGTTACGCGGTGTCAAATGTAGCAACCCGTAAAATTCGATTTATAACATTATTTTCACACATATTCATTATTAAATTCCATTGCATTATACAAATAAACAAATTTCTTTTATTATTAACAATTTTTACATAAAACAATCAATTTCTTTATGAAATAAAATACATTTTTTTATGATATTTATTGCAAGTAAATAGCGATGATTTTTATTTTTGCTTTTATCAACATTCATATTATTTGAAAAATAATGAGTTTGTACATATTTCCTCTGTTTCAGATGTTGTGAGCAGTGGAGAAGCAATTTCTATAACGAGAAAGGAACTGTTTTTCTTACTGAAAACACATTTGAATGATGAGTTGCAAATTACAATAGACATAATGTCATAATAATGAGTTTTAAGCCGATTAAAAAATGTATCTGCCTTCAATATTGTATATTTTCTGTATTTTTATAATGTAATAAAATGTAGACTTTAATGAATGCTATTTTACTTTTCTCCCACTATACCTCCGATAACAAATTGTCAGTAGTAACGATCAATTTTTTTATTTTGTGGTCTCCATATTGGAGTCACCATTCTGTTTCTTGAATAACAGTTGCCAAATTCGTACTCAGCGGCCTCGAAACCCCCCAGATACCAATTTTTACTAAGAATAATTAGCTTTTGAATAATATAGGTCGCCATATTGGAGCTGCCATTTTGTATTTTTGAAAGACCATTATCAAATTAGTACTCAGCGACCCCGAAAACCCCCGGGTATCAATATTTAGTAAGAATAATAAGCTTCTTAATAATTTCGGTCGCCATATTGAAGCCGCCATTTCGTTTTCTGAAAAACCGTTATCAAATGCGTAGTCAGCGGTCTCAAAAATACTCGAGGTACCAATTTTCCCTAAGAATAATAAGTTTTTAAATAATTTCGGTCGCCATATTGGAGCCGCCATTTTATTTTTTGATAAACCATTACCAGATTCATAATCAGTGACCTCGAAAACCCATTAGTACCAATTTTTAATTGGATTACATGAGTTTTCTAATTTTGGCCAGCTTTTCGGCGTTTTCATCCACTGTGCGGCGTTAAGTTTCGACCTTCAATGCTTGGGTGGTCCTGGGTTTGTTAAAGTAAACCTAAGACCTCAGCAAACTTCACAATAAAAAGTCCATGGGTATTAAATCGCAATAACGTGGCGGACAATTCTGGTTACCAAAACGGATGACATCACCAGAAAATAACTCGTGCAAGACCGTCAATGTTTCACGGGTGGTATGGCAAGTGGCACCGTCTTACTGAAACCATATATCTTCAAGAGCAATATCTTCCAATTGAGCCACAAAGAACTGGGTAATCATGTCACGATAACGTTCGCCATTTACATACCATTAATACATTACCTGCCTCTTTTTCAAAGAAAAATGATCCAATGATTACTTCATACCACAAGGCACACCAAACAATAACACGTTGGGGATGCATTTGTTTTTCATGAATCATTCGTGAATTTTTTGAGCCCCAAATGCGAGAATTTTACCTATTAACGAAGCCATCAAGGTGAAAATGAGCCTCATCGCTGAAGATGATTTTGTCAACAAAATCGGCATTCACTTCTTGCTGTTCAATAATTCAATTGGTGAACTCTCTTCGCTATGCATGGTCTGTTGGCAGAAGTTGTTGAGTCAATTGGGATTTGTAAGCATGAAGATTCAAATCTTTATTGATAATACAGTGAAGAGTGGCTGTTGAAGTATCCAATTCATTGTGCACAATGACGAATCGAGGTCCCTGGACTCTCGGCCATACTCTCGCGATTTGCCATGATATTTTGTTCTGAGCGGCCACTACGAACTCATGTCGTGTGTCATATGGTGTGTGTTACATCAATAACTAAACCAGTACTTTCGAATTTTTAGATTGTTCTTTTCACAGCTGATAAATTTGGGACATTATATCTATCGAAAATTGGGTGCACTTTACAAATCATCGCAACCAAACTTTCACCATTTTGATAGTAATGTTTAACAGTAAGGCCACATTGTTGTATCGTATAACACTACGTTTACTAACTTCTATCTATATCCTATCGACCTGTCACCATTAGTGACCTATCGAATCATGACAGCCAAAATGGCGAGCAATTCAAATCTTGCTCTGTTATTGTAACACCCTTTAGTAAATAAAAGTTTATGGTAACGTAACGAAATCCTGCGAAACACAGTGTTTTCTACCACTTAATCAAAAACTATATATTTTACTTTTGATTAATAATGGACCAATTTAATGAAAACATAGTTCTTATTATCTCTATTTTAGTTCTTGCCAATGGTGTTACAATTTTAAAGCACGGGCATCTTTTTGATAATAAAATGCTGTTAGCAAGCAATGAAAAAAAAAGACATTGTTCTCAAAGGCACCATTCTGGATTTAGTCACGGAGACATTTTTTTCTTCAACAAATGTATACTTCTCGCGGTCACATTAAAGTCATGTAATAAATCATTACGTGAGGTTTTCATTGACTATGATTGATGATAGACGCCAGATTTACATTATAAACGTTTATACCAAACTAACACGTAGTTTCAATGGGTAATACGCATATGTATAAATAATTTTTTGTACCATGATAAAAAAAGTAGTGAAGTTTTACACTATGACAGTAAATTTATTTTAAATGGCAATTGTCTCTATTATTTAAACAATGAAACAGCAAAGTCCATCATTTTCCTCGCGTGTACACATGTGCCTGCATATGGTATGTACGTATGAACGACTTTTGACGTTTGGTCTTGATGTAATAATTATTAAATAAAATCCGAAAATAATCATAGGTCATATCTAAAATAATAATTGTATTTTTTTATTCGACTTTATTACTTTCAATAACGTCATAACTCAATCAAGAACCAACTCGATCAAGTCAATATACGAGTATCACCATATCAAGCAAAGTACTAGCGTAAAACGCCTGTGTAGTCATAAAGGCGTTTATATCAAATAAATCCAAATAACCAAAATAAGTCATGCTACCTGAGAGCTACATTCAATATACAGAAGGCAATATCTTAGTATTATAGTTATGAATTTAATTAATACTTACTTGTTCTTTTTCTGTGGCTTGCGTCTCCAACAACTCCTCGGAAAATTCTTTGATTACCTCCCACGCATGATCTACAAATATTAAAAGCGTTATGAAATTATTATCCAAAAATAATGTTATTGTGTATTAAAAATGTATGCTCTTTTATTAACAGGAAAATTATTATTACGCATGGCAAGTACTATGAAAGTCAAGTAACTATGAAATATGTACGAGGGTTGTCTCAAAATAAGGTTCCCACATTTTTTTTAAATAGACACCATTGTTTATTGTCAAAGCTATTTACATGTTTGGAAAGCTTGAACATTAACCTATTTTTTTACATAATCATCATTTTTTTCAATGCATTTTTGTAGACGTTCTTCCAACTTTTGTATCCCCGTGTCATAGAACTCCACCGCCAATCCGTTGAGGTAGCCATTAACCTCTTCTTTGACTTCATCGACGGTCCAGAAGCGCAAGCCACCCAAGTGTTCCTTCAATTTTGGGAACAGGTGGTAGTCACTAGGGGCTAGGTCTGGGCTGTAGGGAGAGTGGGGAATGACAGTCCATCCAAATTTGCTCAGGAGATCCTGGGTTTGGTTAGGTTAGGTTAGGTTGTCATGCAACAGCTTCACACCTCAGTTTTGCTCAGTTTTCCTCTCCGACGGTTCTGGGTGGTTCGTCTGAGTTTATTTAGTGTTTCACAGTACCTCTCTGGATTTATTGTTATCCCAGGAGGCATAAAGTCGATGAGCAATATTGCCTTACGGTCCCAAAGCATAGTTGCCATGATATTCCCCGCAGATTGCGTTTGCTTGAACTTTTTCGGTTTAGGCTAACTTGAGTGATGCCATTCGCGTGATTGTTCCTTTTTTTCAGGAGTGAAATGAAACACCCACGTTTCGTCGCCTGTGACGATGGAGTCCAACAATTCCTCCATATTGTTACCACATTGTTGAAGAAGTTGGCGATGGTGATGGCGACAAAATTGACGATGAATGTCTATGGGTGGAACCTTTTTTGCGTTCAAAACTTGGATCACTGCGCGTATTTCGCACCTGGCGGTGACGGAAATTGGGAGGTCCATCGCAGACAGCTGTCAGGTCAACACTGCGCGGCGTAGCTTGACAGCGAAGGTGAGGACCGAGAGAGGGAGAAACGGCGCGCACGACAATGTTGTTAGATTTCACCTAATACTTCTCCTTGCGGAGCTATCGCGATGGGAACCTTACTTTTGAAACAAGCCTCGTATATATGTATGTATATACAGGTAGAAAAATATACCTACTTTATATACTATAAAATATAATAAAAGAAAAATAAAAATGGCAATGCGATCGATATTTAATGAATATTTTGATATATTAAAAGAATGTATATGATTACAATTTGGGTTAAAATAACTGAGTAGAGTTACTGAGTATAATACACTAGGCACAAAAATTAAGCGATATAAAAAATCCTAAAGTTTAGGTGATTTTCAAAGGGCTGTAACTTGGAGAAAAATAGTCGCAAAGCAATTTAAAAAAACAAATTGAAGCTCTAGTTTTCAAATCTCGTATTAAAATGTTTTTATCATCAACAGTTTTTGAGTAATCATAAGAAAACCATCGGAAAGAAAATTTTAAATTTTTGCTTGCCTTTCAAAAGACCCATGGGCTTCAATACATTTTTTTCAGTGATTTCATCATAAAGCGTTTTTATGTAGTTTTATCCTCTTTAATTTGAGTGGTCTAAAAGCCTTGCGCGTTGATATTTCACGGAGTTATCATCGTTCAAAGCAAGAAAGTCAGTTTTGACTTTCTTCTATAATTCTTTTCATTTTTCTTTTTGACAATAATATAAATTATTGCTAAAAAACATTTTCAACCTCAAAAATATCTATAAAAAATGAAATATTCATCCTTAAGTTAATTTTTAGCAAAAATACACAATGAAAAAAAAAATCGCAGTACTTTGAAACTTTCAAAGTTTCTTTAGGATACTTTGAGATTGAAAGGAAATAGTCAACATCCAGTCTATCCATTATTTGCAAAGTTATAACAAGTTAAACGAATGTCCCTAAATACGCAATTTTTACCTCTTCTTCAATCAATATTCTCGCACCGAAATTTTTTATCAAAAACCAGTAACTGCGACTTGTAAAGGATACTTTATAGTTTTTGAAACCCTATTTGAATTTTCTGCACGATCATTATTTCCCAAGTAATTAATTACCAAAATTAAAACTGACTTTTTTGCTTTGAACGACAATAACTCGCCGAAAAATCATCGCATCAGGGTTTTAGCCATTCAAGTTAAAGAGGATAAAATTGTAAAAAAGTCCGTAGACCTTTTGAAAGGCAAGCAAAAATTTTGAAAAAATGTTTTCCGATAATTACTCAAAAACTACTGATGGTAACACATTTTGATCCGAACTAACAACTTGGAGCTTCAATTTGCTCTGCGACTATTTTTTTTCAAGTTACTGCCCTTTGAGAATCACCTAGAAATTTAAAAATTTTCTTACATCCTTTAATGTTTGTGCCTAGTGTATAATAATGAGTTGGATGTAAACGCAATCGGTTAACAAGTAGTCAGGTAAATTAAATATTTTCTTGTTTTTGTGCATTTTTTGCACATTTTTTGTTAAACTAATGCCTCTCTTCCTAATTTAAGATCACATATTGATATGACAATATGTGATAAAGTTGGTAGTAAATTTGTTCAGTATCAGAATGAAATAGCGTCCATCCAAAGTTGTATTTATGAAGCTGACTTACGTTTTTATTTTTCAGTAACTAAACAATATTGAGTAACAATATTTCATTGAATTTAAGTCATAATAAATTATTTTCAGAAGGTGTTATTGAGTTAAATTATTACAGTATATTAAAAGTAAAAATAGAAATGCAGTTGAATTACCATCCTATATATATTTTACTAATCCCTGAGAAAGTCTTTAAAACTATAGTAATAATCTAATAATTTATTTTTTACAAAAGTTAGTGAACATGGGCATTTGGATATAATACTTATAATGTTCTTAACATAAATAATTATGATATTTGTGATTCCCGAAATATTTTAAGAACAAGTGTTTTTGTAGATAATAATTCAGTCATGCAAAGACTTATAATGTTCTTAATATAAATAATTATATTTGTGATTCCCGAGATATTTTAAAAACAGAAGTGCTTTCCGAGATAATAATTCAGTCATGCAAGATATGTACAGAAATACTAAGTTTTAGTTATTAGACTCTAATGTGTCGTCAGAGAAAGAAATTAAAATCGAATTTAAAATATGTTACATTTTATATTCCGATATAATAAGTCGTATGTTTCATTATTACATAATGCATCATTAATATTAAAAATGGAATATTTAATTTTAAAATGAAATCATTAATTTTATTTTAAGAACTGGTTTTACTACACAAAATTGTTCATCTCATGTAAACAAATATAAAAATAATATTTTTATTCATATATCTGAAAGATAAGGAATCATCTCTCCACATTAAGTATAACCTTTAGAGAAAACAAGGTTTCAAGTATTAAAATAATAAGATGATTTTTTGATTAAATATTGAATAAAAATAGCAATTTCATTTTTGGAATTTGAAATTAAGTAATTTAAGTGCAAAATTATAGCACTTGCGATTGTTTACTTCTAATATAAAAATCAGATAAAAAATCAAAAACATGAATCCCAACTCCAAACCAGTACCTATACAAAATATTTGAACGAAGATAGTTTAATTATATTAGATTCTCCCACTTGGATATTCTCATATTTTTATAAAACATATGACAGTAGTGGAAGGCATTTACTAAAATAAATAAAAAAAAACGTTAATATTTCTTTGCATTAATAAACGTTTGGTTTTGTAGATAACAAGCAACTCGTATGAAATGGGATTTATTTTTTTGGAATATCTCTTGAAATCAACATTTTTACGTTCTTGGTCCGTGAATCATTGTATAACAAAGTAGACCCCAGCTGTGGTGACATATTTCTACATTTTTATTTAACACAAACTGGGCATACGATTCTCCACCTCTAAGGTATTATCCACATAACATTCTACCCCACTTAACTGTTTTATTTTTGAAATAGAAAAAAAATGGTAAATACGAATGTTGTAGGAAATTTTACTGCGATCTCAGACATGTATTTAGAAAAACAATCGAATCTCGCGTTTCGGAGATCTGGACCAAACTTATATATACATGTTATATCTTTGCTCTAGTAGTTTGCACAGTATCGCCCTTTGAAATATCGAATATCAAACAAAATCAAGATCGCTATAGAAAATTTTAAACAATAATTACGAGAATTATTATCCTATACATATACATATACATATACATTATATTTATGTATATATATATATATATATATATATATATATATATATATATATATATACTTATATATATATATATATATATATATATATATATATATATATATATATATATATATATATATATGTACAGGGTTATCCACATAACATACCTAAATCATAAATTTTGTTTTTTTTTTATTTGGATTTGGGATCAATTCAGTAAATATCAATTTTAAATTGAAAAAATGTTATTCTATTAAACAGAAGACACAACATACTGATAAAGAAGAATAATAAATCTAATAAATCATGTGCAACTCTTACTGAGTAACTGTCTTACTAATATTTTATTTATAAATTATAACATTTTAAGAAAAATCGTTGACCTATAAAATTTTATTAGAGTACGTACAATAAGAATATTATTACATAAATTCAAGTATTCAATAAGGAGTAAACATCAAATCGAAAACAGCAGATATCGCGTAGAATAGTTCAAGTATTGCCTATTCTTAAAGATGTTGCGTAACGACAAAGACAACAATTATTCCAACAGTTATTTAATAAAAATAAAACAAAGAGAAAAGTGAAAATAAGTGGAAATATATTTAGAAATGATCATGTCACTTTCATTTCATTTGATTAATACTGATGTTAATTAAGAAACCTTCATCTCATCGCATTCCGATGAACTTTTACTTAGACACTTACAACCATCTATGTAAATATTTGGATAATTTATTAATAACAAGCCAACGTTGGACATGATCTCATCGATTATTACTTAATTCGAAAAGAAAACTAATGTTTATACCACTATACTTTGATAAAATCCATTTTTTAAACAATAAGCATAAATTATGTAAAATACTGAAGATTCAATAACAGTAAATTAAATTGAAATGATTCGTCCTTGATAGGTTCCAACAATTCTCCATATTCAACACTAATCTACCTCAATATCGTCGTAAAAACTTGTAGTAGATGAATAATAAGTTCCTTACTTCTACTTATATAACATATTTTTAGCGGAATATTTTTAAAATCAACAAATAATATATTGGTTTGCAGTTAAAACTATATGCTTATGGGCGCAGGCAGCAGGGTGCAAGGGGGTGCACTTGCACCCCCCTGTCAGGAAAGAAAATACATAGAAAAAATATTTTTTTTTTATTAAGTTATTGTTTGAATAAAAACTGAAGGCGTCTAGGTTGCTGTCCAAATTTGTTCATCACCTTGTCAATACATTCAGTATCCTCCTCTACTCTTTTCCTGTGAACACTGAGCATGCACTTAGCCTCGCGTCTCCCATCGTTGAGCGATTCCACGTCTTGACACGTAACGTGCTAAATATACGTTCAATGATACATGTTGTTGCTGGAATAGTTAAACAAATTTTGATTGCCTCACATACCGCTGGGTAAAACGGAGTGGCTTGAGCAATTACATCTGCGTATTCAACAACAGATTCATTTAAAACCGCATTATTTGCTTCATTTGTCTTCATCATCTCGTACCATGTGGTAGCTTCGGTAATAAAATTATGTAGAAGACCTCCGTAGAAGTTCTGTATATCTTCTGCTATCGCTAAAAATGCTGATTTGTCTAATTTTCTCATATTTTCTGGGTGAAGCTGCATAAGCGAAAATGCTTTCTTATGTGTTGAGGAGAATCGATTTTTTAGTGAAGAAATAATAGAATCTAAGTATGGGATAAATATAGATATTCTGAAAAATTCTTCCACATTTTCAAATGGTTGATTTGATTTGTAATTCTGTTTTGCCACTACTCGATGACGCTTAAATTCAACATCCAGTTTTTCGCTGATTTTTTGGGGTTTCTCGAAAATGACCGCAAACTCTATATGGGCATTATCGCGGTGAGATTGAAGCACATCAGTTAATTTATTTACGTGATCGTGTATTGCCTTTATATTCATATTTACTTCTTGTAATTGATTGCACACGGGTTCAAGTTTGGCAGAATAGGCAGCAATTACTAAGTGTCATAATGTATGTTGGAGTAGTTATAGTCATGTAGAGCTGATACGCTTTGGTTTTCGTTTTAGAATTCGGTGCGTCCTGCGAAAGTTCTTCTAAAACTTGAATAATAGTCAGAAAATTTTCTGATACTTCTGTACTTTGCTGTCCAACGCGTTTCAAAAAATAGAGGTATATTTGGAATTTTATTCCGCCACAACGTACTCTCTCTAAAAAAATGTATAATGTCCTTTGTAATCCCAGCAGTATTTCTCACTTCATTGACAGTATTCAGGTAATTAATGACAAGATTCAATATATTGCTTGCACAGTGGAAAAATAGGGCTAAAGGATATTTATCATTAATAATTTTCTGAACACCACCTATGTGACCTGCTATTGCAGCACACCCATCGTATCCTTGACCAATAATATGTATATAGGATATGTATAAGGAATTTTTTGCTCTTGATTCTAAATGATTCTTCAAAATCTCGTCTCCCGAGTCAACTCGAAAATGTAGCAGGTCTGTAAAAACAGAACCCATGTCGACTTTCCCACGAAGTGGAAGGTTATGTCGCCCGCAAAATAATATTGTTGGTAAGATAGATTGAAGTTTTAAACGAATTTCTTCAACTTCCTTGTGATATGCCGTATTTAAAGATTCATGAACGCTTAGTCCTCTTCTATCCATGATCTTTTCGAATGTGTTTGATGAAGCCAGTGCGCCCAATGCCACTTACTTGTCACATGAGACTGCGCAGCTTTATGAAACTTTTGATATTCGAGGCAAGGAGAAACTATAAACTGTCCTTGTAGGCAACGCTGCACTGGAGGCCGAAATAAAACACATATCCTACACAGAGGTCCCTTTGCTATAGCTGAGTAGGCTAATCACGGATATGTTGTAAGCCATTCATGTCGAAAAGCTCGTCTAGCATCAAGGTTAACGTCATTTTTAAAATTGTACGTTTTACTAGGGTTCCATGGATGTCTTAGTAATTTCAAACGTAAATCATCATTGACTTGATAACCGAAGTCCAAACACAACCCAATATCCAATAATGTATATGTGTAGATGCAGATGCACCTCTCTGAAAGAAATCCTGGCGTCGCCCATGTATATGTGTAATGTAATGATACACCTATTATTTATGTGGATTTTAAGACGTATTTTATATTTTCGGAGAAAATAATCAATTTCTCTCTGATATTCATTATTCGAATGTTCGTGAAAAAATCACTACATAAACGTTTCTCAATATCTCAAAGAAAAGTTTTTTCTGATTAAAAAGAGTTAAGCCATAAACATTGTTAAAAGAAACTTTGAGAGAAGGGCCACAAGTACTAATTCAATAAATTGTCTCAATTGTTTACTGTTTAATTTTATTTTATAATTTTCTGTAATCATAAATTGTTTCAACCATTATTCATAAATTGTTCACCTTACCATTAACACAATAAGTAAATCATAATATCTAACGAAAAGTAATTAACCTTACCTACATCGGATTCGTCTGCATCTGCAGCAACCACGCAGAACCTTATCACATACTTGTCGTTCACATTCGAAGGTACCATGTGTAGTTTCCCAGATGCATTAATATTACTTAACAGTTTTTCATTCAGTTTATCAGAACCCTTGAGGCGAAAGCAAACTAATCCTAACTGAAACAAAACCAAAAGTTAATCGTATGTTGTTAATTCAATATTGAACACATCGTCGTGTGGTCCGAGAGACATCATGAAATGCCTAACAATACTTTAATGAAGAAGGTAATGGGAACATATTCATGATAAAGGCCTGTCAAAACATGAGTACTTGAAAGTATGTAAATAGCTAGGGAATACCTTTTTTTTTTTGTAATTAATGTATTTAGATGAAAGGATGAAAAGAAGGAGATTCTACCATATAATTCTACCATAAGTTATACACCAATTGCATTTCCTAACACAATTTTTTAGAAAGAGATTTTCTAAAAAGATGAAAAGATCCTCTAAAATGATAATACATCAATTATAATAAGATAAGAATCATGTATATATACGTAAGTGTAATATGCAAGTTCGTGAGATACTAAAACTAAGGAAGAACGAAATTAACAAAGGACAGATAATAGTAACAAATCCATTTGATACTATGAAGGCCGACTTACAATTCAAAGCTGTTAAGACCACAATGAAGTGAGAGAAACTATAAGCAAAGGAATTAAATAAGCCTAATTGAAATCTCCGCTAGAGGGGATGAAATAAATTATGAGAATTTATATAAAAAATTAAAGAACGTAATATAAAGGTGAAGAATTGAAAAGAATATGCTTGTCCCTCCATAAATCTAGCTAATAGGAGTGGAGAAGATTCTTCAGTCTCCAACAAGATATTGCCAACTCTGTATGGCCGTAAAACATGATGGGAGACGTAAAGACACAAATTCAAGGTATACTTTTTCATTAGTAATTATTGAGACCTGTATTTTTGCCTCCCCAATACGAACTGATAAATATTATAGATAAACAACAAACTATTAAGGATTTTGTATGTCATTTATGGTATGACATAAATTGGGAATTGTCACTGTGATATTTGACGTGGTTTATTGGTTTATTGTGTGTGTTTCTTCCTTAAAACAAAGTTTACATAACGATACCAGAGTGTAATCATTTCCATGGTTCTTATTTAAAGAAAACTGATTTAGTGAAGAAGAAACAAACATGGGACAATATACTTCAGCCCCACAGTGTAAGGTTGTTATAAGAGAAAAGTGTATAAAAAAGGTGTTTCCGTTATATAAAAAATATTTCAGGACATGGGTACAATAACAAATGACAATGTATATGACATGGCTGTAATATTTCTGCAATGGGTTTTAATCCCTAAAAGAAACCATTACGCATTTACGTGGTAAAGCAGATGTAGTATCTAGAAGATTATGTACAGTAAATAATATCTTTGTTCATAAGCTGAAGATGGAGAATTAAAACACCCTTATTGAAGAATTACTATTTTTGGCGATGCCATCTGAGACATAAAGATTCTTTTTCTCATGATATGACACCTTCACCTTAACCGAGAAAGTTCAAATCTTGCACAATGCTCATATTACAATGATCACTTCCATTCTTCTAAATACCTGTTAAATTATCAAAATATATAATGAGAGGTAGTACTTTATATTGCACTAACATAAGGCACCCGGACATCGGTATTATGAAATAAGTAGTAAAATGTATTTCAAAGATTTTTATTTTTAATTTCTTCAATGAGAGTCATAGTTGAAATAAAGTACTCGTATATGGTATTGATTTAATATATGGTAACATCTCTTTTTTTTTTTAATTACGGTTGTATTTAGTAAATGAAGTTCGTAAAGTAAGAAAAATGTTTCAGATTTAAACCTGATGATCTTATTGACCATTAAGGGATAACAAGTTATTTAGATAGCGATTTTCAAAGGCTTCCTTCAAATAAGGCAGGAATGGCGATATCGTCCATTCATAATGAAATTATTCTATACTTGTACACTTTTTTTTTTCTACACTTCTACAAAACAATTTTAAATCTTCTTTGTCCAAACCATAACTAGTCCCTGTATATTGTTCAAAACATTTCGTTATATAAACATTAATTGTTTAATGACCTCTGTGTAAAGACACAGAAGAAATAATAATTTCAATAGGTCAGTAGAGACTGACCTATTTAAATTAGTATATCTTAATATATCTTCATATTCCAATTCAAATGTTATACCAAACATTAATAAAACGTTAAAACAATACCGAAAATAATAAAATAGATTTCTTTCGACCAAATGATGTTAAAATTGTGTATTTCGTTTGAGTAGCTTTCCAAATAATAGCTACGTTTTTCTTAAGCTAAGAAGAAGATATTAACAACGAATTAATAACGTTGTATACAAATACTAAATTCTTCTTTTAATATAATATGTTCTCCAAAAGTCCAATAATATTGGAAGTAATAACCATTTGAGAGAGTTCTCAGGCAAATCATACAAAATTACGTGTTTCAAATAATGAATCGCTATTATTCCATACAACCAAAGGTCTAAGAGAATCTCAGTATAAAATATATGTAAATATTTAGAACTTCCTAACTACAACTCACTTTTACTTCATTGCAAATTTCGAATCGCTTATCCCTAATCACGTGCTCCTCGAATCTCTGCGCCAGTCTTATATGATGCCTTATGTACTTCTGCAGTCCCGATATTCCATAGCTCCTCAAGACGAACCATAACTTCAAGGATCTAAACCTCCTGCTCAGGGGAACCCCCCAATGTCTATAGTCTATCGTTGCATCCGAGTAGCCATGCTGCAGGTATAAGGGGTCGACGACTAGGGCCGATGTCAGTCTAATACGATCTCTTACCTACAACATGAAGATATGCTAATTAATAATTTTCAATAGTAATAAGTTCAGGCGAGTATTTTACAGATTGGGGATAGTCTTGTTCCCTCTGTAATGCTTTAATGACTAATGTGGTTGTTTTGAGGGCAAATAGGTGCGTTTTTGTATCACCAAGTATGTAGTATTTGTACAACATTTCCAGATTAGTCGGAAATTATGTCCTTCTTATTTTAAACTAGAATAATTACTCTCCAATTAAAGCACACATACGAGGATAGTCCCAGAAATATGGACTAATATAAGAATGACTATGGTAGAAAGTACCAACTTTATGAAGCTTAAGTTTGACGACGCTACATTGTTTAGTATTTGTTTGGCAGCCAGCACTAGTGGACGCTCTCAGTGAATTTGTGAATATGGAAAAAATTGGTCATCATTATGTGATACAGTACTTTTATTTGAAAGTATCAGTCCAACCGATATCAGAGTGGAGCTAGATTCTACTCTGGGGGAGTCTGCTCCTTCATTTACAATAGTAAAACATTGGGTGGCAGAGTTTAAATGAGGCCATACTAGCTGCCAAGATGAACATCGCAGTGGTCGACCAAATGAGGTACCACGCCAGAAATGGTGAAGAAAATCTACAAAATGGTATTGGATGACCGTCGACTGAAAGTGTGCGAGCTAGCAAACATGATAGGCATTTCAAAACATGCTGAAATATTGACTGAAAATTTGAACATGACAAAGGCTGTGCGCAAGATGGGTGCCGCGATTGCTCACAATGGAATAAATACAGCGTCGTGAGGATGTTTCAATCGAGTTTGAAGTTTCACAAAAATAAAGCCAAGGTATTGTGTCGACTGTCGATTCATAACCATGGATGAAACATGATCCATCCAGTGCTTCACACCTAAGACGAATGAATAGTTAAAACAATGGACTGAAAGGGGAGAATCGGTTGTAAAGAAGGCGAAGACAGTTCCATCTGCAGGCAAGGTTATGGCGTCAATTTTTTGGGATGTGCGTGGGATAATTTTCATTGATTATGTTCAGAAAGGAAAAACAATCAACAGCGAGTATTATGCGAACTTCCTGCATCGTTCGAGTGATGAAATCAAGAGAAAACGGCTGCATCTGGCGAAAACGAATGTTTTGTTTCATCAAGACAATGAACCAGTTGACACATCCGTTATAGCTATGGCCAAAATCAATGAGTTAAAGTTCGAATTGCTTCCTCGCACACTCTATTCTCCAGATATAGCCCTCTTGGATTATTTTCTGTTTCCAAACTTGAAAAAATGGCTCGATGGTAAAATATTTGCGAACATTCTATTATATTCTATTTCTAATTATAAATAGGAAATTCACGCTATTAAATACGCTGGGAAAAGTATATCTAGCTAAAAGGAAACTAGGTAGAGAAATAAAGATATTTTTCCCAATTTACTGTGTCTCCTTTGTTAGGTCGGGTACTTCTGGGACTACCCTCGTATATTTTCCCTAACTTACCTAACCAATATATCTTAACAAACTCTAAAATAATCAGAGAAATAAATCTTAGAACTTGTTCAGGTATTGTAGGAGTAATATACTCGTATGTCCGACATATCAATCAAGAGAAGAAGCAATAAAATTATTTATACTACTTTTCGAACGAGTAAGTGTTTTCGTATAGGCAATAGTTCGTCTTTATTCATTAATAAAACCACATTTAATAGCTTATCCTCTTCATTTTAACCAGTTATCAAAGAAGAAGCAGAAATAAAAAAACAGAAAGCGGCATAAGGATAAAGCTTGAAAGATGAGAAAAATCCTCGACATCGACCATAAGTTATGAAATATCAAAGAGTTCTACCATTATTGTCTTGGTTAAAAATTCTTCAAGTGAGCTCTTTAGCATATTTTAAACCTGAATGCGAATATGAGGATGAACATGGCTTTAATTTTGATTTAACAGAACCGTAAAAGGGATTTATCAATATCTGATATTCTGCCTCTGGACTTTCTGGAGATAATTCGTGTTCCGTTCTATCTCATTCTATCTTCGCAGAATTTTATTAACCACTTTATTTTACTAAGAGCACCAAGACTAAGATTACTTCATTAGAGGTCCCCTGTATAGTTAGTAATTCGAAAATAATATCACAAAGTTTGCCTTTGTCAACTTAAAAGTAATTCACTGTCGATTCGACTCATTCGTTCTATCCTACGCAGAATATTAACTTCATGAGCCTCACGAGCACCAGGACCATAATGACTTCATAAGAGATCCCTTAGTTCCCTAGATAGTTGATGATACACAAACAATATTGCCACAACACAGAAATTTGCCTTTGCCAACTTACTCGGAGTAATTTAAGCGTGGTTTCGAACTAAATGTATTTATATCTTCCTGATTGCCCATATGAATGTAATTCTCGTGCCCGAGAAAATAAAGCAGTTAAAAAATATTTTCAACTCGTCTGTTTGGTTTAAGAAAATCTATTTTCAAATTCCCACAAATGGAAATTATTCCCATAATATTAGACGGAATTTTGTACCAAGCTTATGGTACAAAATCCCATCTAATATTCTCTGAACACCAGGCACAGTCCGGTATACTTACACTGATGATTCCTAATAAGAATGAAATGGCGATGTGCAGTTCCGGGACTTGTCTGGTTTCCTCAACTGAGCATCAATTCGATGGCAATATTTATTTTTATATTATATATTGCTTGCCACTTACCCACATAGTTGAGCAGTCAAAATTGGTGAGTAACCACTTGTTTGGATTGGTATTGAATGAATCCGCGTACTCGATTCCAGAGAGGAGATACTTGAGTTCGGGACAGATAAATGCATTTCCTGCGTACGCCCCATCGACGTGCAACCACACGCAAGGGAACTTCTGGCATACCGGACCGATTTCTGGAAGATTGTCAAATGAACAGCACGATGTCGTGCCTAAAGTTGTCGATACGAAGAAGGGTATGAGGCCCATCGTCTCGTCCTCTTCCATTGCCTGAAATGGTAAATTTTATATCTATAAATATAATTATAAATACAATTAATTTATAAGGAAGTTCACGAGTGGCACTGTTAAGAATTACGTAAATATAAACATAAAACATGCCACATAAATTAGGCAATCCTCCAAGTCCAAAGCTGAAACTGCCTGGGTGGAGGATGCACATTGAAAAATGAACCCATTCCCACCGATATTGCCAGTGTCGACGCTTGGAATTGAACCAAGATAATGACAGTCGGTAGCTAATCGTATTTACCACATAACTCCCGTTAACCAATTCTTCCAGTGTGGCCCGTTTTCGAAATAAAAAATAATATAGTAGGTCTCTTATTTCACTATATAAATAGTCGCCCTTTTTCTAATAGTGTTAATTTATGGTGTGCCAGTGACAATAATACGTGTTGTGGATTAATGTTTTAAATAGTAAATTGTTAAATAGGAGAGTATCTCAATCATTACGAAAGGAAGCATGTGTTGAATGGACTAATTCTAGCCAGCTAGGACGACATCTCTTGAACTGTTACTATTTTTTGTTCTTAATATTGTTCTAGCTATTCAATTATAAGTAAAATTATAACCAATAAACAAGAAGTAAACTACAGAGAAACATTATATTAGCCATATTATATTTGGGGAACGTCTCAGACTATTAATTCTAGACCTGGATTGGAACCTACAATATGAATAGCAAATATGTTCCAGAAGCTTAATGTTCCACAACGCATGAAATTATTATGTTGCCCTCGTCGCAGATGCCAAGTTGGCATTATCGAAAAATAATTACTACTGTTATTATTTACTGATAATTATCCAAATAATGCATAACTATAATTTATTATACATCTATTTCAAGAGAGTAACATCATCCATATGACACTGAGAGTAACTTCGAAGACACATTTACTTCATATAATATGTTTTAATAGCCAAAAACTAATATGAGCTGCCACAGGATATATTTACCAATTATGTGGATGACTCATTTATAAGGAAGTACTTAATTAATATAGTATAACATATCTATAAATCAAAAAAATGTTGAAATGTTGCTAACAATAACGAATACGTACTCTATAAGACACATATGTTCATAAGACAGTTATTTTAGTAACTCCAATCGGAATGGTATGTACTAGCAGTATACATAAGAATGTAAGATTGTACGAAAAGTATACAAACTTAAAAAATATACAAAATGTATTTAAAAGTATTTGTTACCATTTATTGTGAAATCATTTGGCCCGGTACTTTCGCTAAATGTTTCCCTACGTATGTTTCTAAGAAATTGTTCATATTTTGTTATTTTGTCTAGCAAAGATAAGCATGACCAATAAACAAAATTGAATTAATTAAACCATTAAATTACTTAATTAGAAGGTACAGTAAAAATAAATATCTTTATTGAAAACAGTAACATATATCGTTATTGAAAAAGTTCAATCAAAAGCTTAATTAGAAAATGCCTCCCCTTGTCACATTTCGTAGGAATTAAATTATATTTTCATAAGCTTCAAGCTATAGATATAATAATATGAACTAGATAAATGTTTAGAAGCGGACTAAGAAAGCTAAATATTATTTTCCGTTTTCCGATATATTTCTGTATATTGAGTTCTGAACCTGAAACAGTGGATGTGAACGCTACAAAAATTATGGATAAGTTATAATTGTAAGTTTCTGCCCTTCATTTTCATTAGAGAAAATTTAAATGAGCAAGTATTTAAATAAAAGAACGCAAAAATCGCAATTCAAAAATATATTCGTTGAGATTAACAAAAGAAGATATTTTAAGGTGTAAAGCAATTTTCGATAAAAACATCTTATTCAATTATCTTTACGATTAGTATGAAGTAAAATATGATACCTATCTATTATAGATATAATATTTCAAATACCAAAATATTATATCTATCTAAATATTATTTCCTATCATATTACAATGATAGAGCGAAAATGGTCAAATCGACTATGGATCAATAGAATTTTCGTCGTTGAAACTAATACCTATCGAATGTCTTTTTACAAGAAAAAGTTTTCAATTCATAATTTATATTCATATAAATAAATAAATTTATATTCCTGTAAATAATTATGATAAAATCATAATTTAGTTATAGTTAAGACTGTGTAAAACGATTCTTCCCAAATAGGAAAAGGTCACTGTGCAAGGGACGAATTTAGCTCTAGAAAATATAAACTTTTTCAATTTTATTGCCATTGTCCTCAAATTATCGAAAAGGTCAAATATACGATTAAGCAGAAACGATTAGATAAAATTTTATTAAAATATTATGTACTATTAAAACAGCACCCTAACTCTTTTTAACAAGTTAGGGTGCTGCTTACCCCCCGAATCCATCCCAGAAGTACATATCTGATAAAGAAAATGTATCTAAACTTTCTTTGAATACCTAATATACGGCTGCTTTTAAAAGTTTTAAGGTAGCTTGCTGAAACGATGTATATCTGTATAATATTTGACATTTCTGATAGTTTGGAAGTAATTAAAATATATTTAAAAAAAATTGATTTTCAAAAGATGAATATACTCCTAAAATATACCATATTTGAAGCAATACTTTACACAAATTTCTGAAGTTACGTTTTAGCTACACATTAAATTTCAGAAAATTATTTTTTCAAAGGAAATTTCAATTTCTTTTACATATCGAAAATTTATTCAAATCAGAAATCCATTGTCCTTCCCTTGTTATTTGACATTTTACGAAGTTCATCGTAGATTTTTATACATTTAATAGATCTTGTTATCAGTTTGTCCGAATGTGCACATATTTTCACTTCTTTTGTTTCTTTTTTGAATAAAAATGGGAAATGTCGTAAGTACACCTCAAAATATTTTTAATAGTAGCAAGGGCGGAACAATCACAAAGTGACTGTTAACTGTGACTGAATAAACGGTCTGTGTGTTTCATCCATCTGTTGATATCCTTTACGGGGAGATGTATAGTTCAACTGCATGTTATATAAATGTTTCATTAACTAACTGTGTCTAGTAAGATAAATAATTCCTGCGACAAGACGCAAGTCCTTCCTAAGCATTGCCAAGAATATTAGCGCTTCGGCTAGACGTATTTTAAGGTTTCACTGCCTACCTGACAACCTTCCATTTCATCCCACTCATGCAACATGAGAAATTTCTTAAATTTCTCATGTATGTTATCTTAGTTAAGAGGTTCAGGTTATATTTAGATCCAAAAGTATACAGACTAGATGTCTTTTTAGTCAATCTGTCTTTTGGTTGCCTGCATGCTATGCGGGACCCAATACACAAAGATACTGACATTTTGACAATGTCTGCTAGTGTGTGGTGACATTCTATGTTTTTATATGATGATTTTATATATAAGCTCAGCACCACAATTGTCTACCATCTATGTAGATTTTAATTATTTTCACTTATTACTGTTATATGTTACTACTCTATTTCACCTGAAGGTGAATAGAAATATATAGTAGGTGTAAGAAAATCAATATATTTATAGACATATTTAGTGAAATATTTACTTACCATCATCAACGTTTTGCCCCTTAGAGAAGACTTTTCATCCGGCTCTAGAATTCTCAGCTTCACAAAGCAAATCATGGCAGCCTTCTCCACACAAGAGTGCGCCTCCTTAGAACAGTATGCCATGAGTTTTGATAGGAGTACCCCCTCCTCAACAAAGGGGTGTTGGTGTTTCAGTCTTTTTAGTGATTGGGCTCGTGCGGCTAACATTGATACCAACAAGCATTCGCTCGCAGATGTCTGAAAAGTAATATTTCAGGCAATGGGCGGGAAATAGTGCAATAATGGATAAAATGATTTTTATTTTACAATAAAATTATCGGAAACTGAAAATAATAATTCAAACATAAAATAAGGTTTACCTGTATAACTCCACCTCCTCTACTGCCCTCTTTGAAGGCAAGAAACTGATCGGGTAAGCCTATGGCTTTTCCTAAAAATATTTCATTACCAAAATAAAAGCAATTAATTTATTAAACACTTGGATTACATATAACAGTTATCCAAATTATTAATGGGATAGAAACACTACTGGAACAACAATCATAATTTGGGATAGACTGCGTAGATACTAAAAATAAAATTTAACAGGTCCGAGAGTTTTTTTCAAAAGTTGTTCCTTGATTTTTTAATGAATTTATTCGTTACTTTACGAAATCACTATATACTTGCAATTGGTAATTTCGTGAATTAGTAATATCATTGATCACTTACCTAGCCAATCCAAAACTATAGTCTCCAACTCTGTACAAGCAGGGCTTGCCGCCTAAAACAAAATATGAATCTCACATGGTCTTCAAAATGACCAATATATTTATCTGTAATTTTCATACGAGACTGAGCTTATTTTAGAAAACTAAATATCGACTACAATAAACGTGACAGTAAAAGTATATATGTTAATATTTTTTATACACAATCATACAATTTTATACAATTAATATGCTATGACTAGTGGTATAATAAACTTATGATATAAATCATTTTGATTCTCAAACATGTAAACAAACAGAATTAAACATTAGTTCAAATTAGAAATAGGCAACATTTGGTCATGATAAATACTGACGTAATTTCTGATTTAGATAGTGAAATATTTTATATAACGCACAAAGTAAATTTTGCAATAAAAATAAAAAATCTAGATGTTATTTAAAACGTCTCTCGTGTTTTATTTTACAATATATTCTTAAAAGGCTTCTACCCGAGTTTATAATTGACTGGGTTTCAAATCTGAATGAATATTGTAGCAGGAAAACGTAAACGGTACAAGTTTGTAGAATTTTTCATGTTTTCATTTAAATAATCCCTTTTGTATCTAACCTACATATGAATAAATATACAGTTGTGGACGAAAGTCAAGCAACTATTATATTATATGTTATATTTTAAAGAAATGTAATATCCAGACAGAAATTTCCTAATTTAATAACATCAATTCATACACTTTAAATAGATAAAGCCTGATATAAGAAAAACGTAGCAGATTAAATGCAATAGTTAATAACTGAATTAACAAAATATAAGACAGGAATAACAGCACTACAAGAGATAAGATGGAAGGGAAGTGGATCAATAAATAAACAAAACTACTCTCTGTACTACAGTGGAAACGAAGACAGGCTGAGGCATCATGGCGTGGGATTCATTGTGGCCAGGAATTACTGCAGGTCAGTAATTGATTTTGTCCCAATCAGTCCAAGAATATGTAAAATACGCATAAAAGGAAAATTTAATAACATTACATTTATTAATGTATATGCGCCGACGGAAAATGCAGACGAAAACGAAGCAATAAGATTCTATGAGCAATTACAAGAAACGTGCGAAGAAACAAGTGCACATGATGCATTAATCGTACTAGGCGATCTGAATGCTCAACTTGGAAAGGAGGAAATATACCAAGAGGTTGTTGGTATAAACACGATACACGAAGTTACAAACGGAAACGGGATGAGAGTGACACAATTTGCCACTGTCAACATTTTGAAAGTAACTAGTACATGCTTCCCACACAAAGAAATACACTTAGGAACATGGACAATACCAGGCACTAATAATGTAAACCAAATAGACCATATACTAATATCAAGATGGGCCTCCTCAATAGAGGACGCTCGAGTATATCGTGGAGGAAACAGCGAACTAGACCACTATTTACTAGTAGCCAGATACAAACACCGAATATCAATTGTAAACGTAGAACGGACGAAAACAACAAAAAAAATGAGATCCAGATAAACTAAGAAATGGCCGCGTAAAACAGATTTATCAAGGAGAAATTGGTAGAAAACTCCTAGAAAACGAACACCAGCAAGAACTAAGTATAGATGAGGAATGGAACATAATCAAAGAAACTATAACAGAAGCCGCCGGTGAAGTAGTGGGATAAGAAAGTAAAAAGAAAAACAATTGATATGATGAGGAATGTAGAGAGGCTGTGAAAGTGAAAAATGACGCATGGAAAAAAGCATTACAAAGAAACACAAGAGAAGATCAGGTAGAATATAGCAACAAAAGAAGATTAGCAAACCGAATCTACCGAAGAAAAAAGTGAGAAGAAATAAGAGATCTGAAAGCAGAAAGTTTTACAACAACGTTAAAACAAAAGAATTCGCGCCACGATTAAACATCTGTAAAGACAAAAACGGAAAGAATTTAACAGAAAAGCCGGATATAATTAGAAGATGGAAAGAATATTTTTAAGAGGTACTAGAAGGAGAACAGCAGCAACAGGAGGAGGAGAATGAAATAACATACTATAGTGCAGAACCGGAAGTAGAACCACCATCATATGAAGAGGTAACGAAAGTAATGAAAGATCTGAAAAACAGGAAAGCACCAGGTGCTGATGGAATAGTAGCGGAGCTAATAGAGAACGGAGGAGAGAGACTATGGAGACAAATTCACAAACTAATACTACATATCTGGGGGCGAGAAGAGATTCCAAAGGACTGGAAACTAGGAATTATCCTCCCAATACACAAAAAAGGTGATAAGGCCAATTGTAGTAATTATAGAGGAATAACACTACTTAGTGTCCCTTATAAAATATTATCAGGGGTGATCCATAATCGAATGACACCCTACTCAGAAGAAATACTAGGCGAATACCAATGTGGATTCAAGAAAAATAGATCAACCACAGACCACCTGTGTACGATAAGACAAATACAGGAGAAATGCTATGAATATAACATAGATATGCATTATCTGTTTATAGACTTCAAACAGGCATTCGACAAAGTACATAGGAAGAAAATGCTACAAAGTTTAACCATCCTAGGAATACCCCGAAAATTAGTAAAAATGGTAGAAGTCACTAGGGCAGGCTCGACAGCAACTATAAGAGTACAACAGCAGCTAGCGAAGAATTTAAAGTGAAAGCCGGGGTAAGACAAGGAGACGCTCTCTCGGCAGTGCTTTTCAACTTAGTACTAGAATCAGCTATCAGAAAAGTGAAGAGAGCTGGAAGCATCATAAATAAATCCGCACAAATACTTGGGTATGCGGACGATATTACAATAATTGCACGTGACCTTACCTCCTTCAATCAAACTGCTATAGATCTTGAGCCACAGGTAAATAAAGGAGGGCTACAAGTGAACAAAGATAAAACGAAATATATGTATTGCTGCAGGAACCCCCAATACAACTACCAAATATAAATATAAACGGCGGTCATATTAAAAGCGTCATGACGTTCAATTTCCTTGGCACCAAAATTGCCAATAATGGTAACGTCCAAGGTGAAATAAGCGCAAGAATCCTAAAAGGAAATAAATGCTACTATGCTTATTTAAAATGAATAAGGAGCAGCATACTAAATAGAAGATCTAAGATCACAATCTATAAGACACTTAAAACACCCATAGTAACCTATGAATGTGAAACATGGACACTAACAAACAATGATGAAAATAAATTAAGAATATTTGAGAGAAAGATCATTTGAAGAATATACGGCCCAGTGCAAAAAAAGATATGTGGAGAATAAGAATGAATGAATCTCCTTTTATAAGTGCATCACGAAATTGATGCACTTATAAAAGGAGAGGATATAGTAACATGCATAAAAAGTCAAAGGATAAGGTGGTTAGGACATGTATACAGGATGGAGGGCGAGAGAATTGTGAAGAAAATCCTTGAATGGAAACCTCAAAACACAAGACCAAAAGGGCGACCCAAGTAAAGGTGGATAGACGATGTGGAGGAAGACCTAAAAACTCTAAGATTAGGAAACTGGAGGAGAATAGCGGTAGATAGAACCAGATGGAGGAACATAATATAGCAAGCCAAAACCCAACAAGGGTTATGAGCTAAAAGAAGAAGAAGAAGTTAATAACTGATAACAAGGTGACAAAAGCTAAGCAACCAATAATGATCCAATCGGGGAATCCCCTGAAAGTAAGATATATTAACGAGCAAGTGAGACACGCTCATTATAGAATTACGCTAGCTCTATAAATAATAAGTGCCCTACAGCCATGGCGCGGAAAACGTATTCTAACGATGTAAAATTAGCAATTGCAAGAATGAATGAGCAGGGTACATCACAAACAAATATTAGTAAACAATTTAATATAAATAAATCGGTAATATCCCGTATATTGAAGCATTATCAGGATAGAACAAACAGTCGCAACTTCCCTGCGTTCTGGTCGGAAAACGATGACAAAAGAAGACACATTAATTTGTCGGAAAAGTAAATAGAACCCATTTGCAACTGCGGCTCAGATTAGAACAGATTTAAGACTCAACGTGTGTTCAAGAACTGTCAGCAGACGCCTACTTCAAGCAGACTTGCATACTCAAAGACCTGTCAAAAAATTATTATTGAGTGAAAAATATATATAATAGGCCCGACTTTTTGCACGTGACCACTTACAATAGACTGCTAAAAACTGTCTTGTTCACATATGAAGTAAAGTTTAATCTCATAGGAAGTGATGATCTGTGTTATGTACGATATTCTCCTGGCCAGCGATTTACTCCGCGGATTGTGAAACATGGAGGTCGTGTATTAGTGTGGGGCTATTTCTCAGGCTTTGGCGTAGGACCATTATTTAAAATAGAGGGTATAATGGAGTTAAGTATAGAGAGTTTAAGTATAGAGATATATTGAAGAATGTTATGTTAACTCATACCGAATGGGAAATGTCATTATCTTGGACCTTACAGCATGAAAACGATCCAAAGCATACGGCAAAGCTCATAAAAACTTGGTTTAGGGACAATAACATACAAGTTTCACCGTGGCCGGCTCAGTCTCCGGACTTAAATTCCGTGGAAATTTTGTAGGCTATTGTAGACAGACAAATTCGACAAAACAACGTTTTTTTCAAATCGCCAAGAATTCTTCGTAGCTCTTTCTAATGCATGGTAACAGATTTCTTCCAAAATAATAGACAATTTGATATTATCTATACCTCATAGATGTGCTGCTGTAATACAAAATAATAGACATGCTACACCATATTAATTCACAGTTGTAACTTATTATTTTTTTTGTAACTTTCTTAAGTTGCTTAACTCATGTCACTATAGTAATAAGAGATTCGTTTTAGTATTAATTTGTATATATTTGTTTTTTGTTACTATTACACCAACAATTGATCAGTTGGTTACATACAATGTAAAGATTATTTTTCTGTAAGAATATTAATAAAATATGTTTTCTACTTTTATTGTTTATAGAATAACCATTTATTTTCACTAGGTTGCTACTGCTGCAAATTATAATATTTTAAATAAACGGGTAGAAGATTATTAGCAACATTATTGATTTTCATTAGGATACTTCCATTAGATACTAGGATATTTTCATTAGATACTAAATTACATTCTAGAGGAGCAAAATCGTGACAATTTAATAACAATTGAGTAGAATTTGCTCCATACAGATAAAAATTGAACAAAAATATACTGTGCAAATATAACTAATGAAAATTATTACCCAAGAGAATCCTATGCAGCCAATAGCGTCAGACAGCATATCCCCCAGAATGGAAGGAAACGAATTTCCACTTGGAAAATACGCGTGGAACCTTGGGTGTTGCCAGTGCGTCACTCCCGGCATAATTTTGCTCTCCACGTCTGCCATAATGTTCTCCCAGTCCTCCGGACCTTCTGGTGCTTCTTCCGGCAAAAGCTTGCGTAGGTAACCCGGCTCGATATTTGGAGTCACCCTTCTGCTCTCGATATCCTTTAAGTAATTGCATATGTATTCTATCATCTCTTTCCCCCGATACCTGAACTCATCGCAATCCATTCTGAAATTCAATATATTTGATTTAAATAATGAAATTAGGAAATTACTTACACATAAATATCAAACACGTTACTGTTGGACATTAAAAGTGATTTATTATCGATTTTTTAGTTCTACCACGAACAACTTTTCTGGTTTACGGTTCTTAAGATATATACCTATTTTTTAGATTTAAATATCTTAGTTATAGTTCAAGTTTCTAAAACAGCCAATATGGTAATCTTTAAAGTGGCTCAAGGAGTAATGACTTTAATACATCTTCACAATGGGGGACGTGTCCATCTTCAGCTTTTTTTCAAATGTAAGCATCGAGTCATACGTTATTTGAAAGATCATATCGAGAGGAGTACAACGAATACCTCTCTTTCAAAAATGTTCAATGGTGGAACTTCACCCCGTTATCCCGTAACCGTATATTAATATTTGGACGAGATACTTCCAAATAGGTGAATTGAACAACGATGTCCTATTGACACCCAGGTTTCCATTAACCCCAGGACAAGGTTATAAGAAGTCTACATATGCAAGATATGAACGATATCTTATGCAATTCGCCTTAAGAAACAGGCATTGTACTAGTTTAGAGCTAAGCAGAGTCCTCGCAGATCAAAATGTAGCAATTTCTGGACGAATAGTTAGGAGAGGGCCTAATGAAGGAGGATTGGACAGTATAAGACCAGCTATTGCACCAATGTTTACCAGATAACATAGAGTTACTAGACTGCGATTTGCAAGAGAACATATATTAGACCATGGACGACTGGAAGCGAGTTTTGTTTTCAGAAGAAACAACAATAAGCCTTAATTCACCAGATAGATATCAACGAGTCTGTCTGTCGAAGGCCAGGAGAGAAATTTACGGTCTGCAATATCTCCCCGAGGACCTCATTTTTTAGTGGATTAATAATGTTCTGGGGAGGAATTTATTTCAATGGTCGCACGGATTTAGTCACTATACGGGGGAGATCTATGAATGGACATTTCTATGCAGAAAACATCGAAAGAATATGTGATGCCATTTGCCCCTTTTGTAGAAGACAATTTCATTTTTATGCAGGATAAAGCTCGACCCCACGTTGGTGGAGAGGTACTGATCTACTTTCGATTTGTGAATATTCCAACTATGGACTGGCCATCAAGAAGCCCAGACTTGAATCCCATGGAGCATCTATGGGATGCACCAAAACGATCAGTTAGGCGCCACATATCTGCCCCTATGACTCTTAGGGAACTCGAACGGGTTCTTTCCGTATGGGAGAATATTCCTCAGGATACCATTCACCACTTCATCAATTCATCACGAGTATGCCCAAATGAATGGAAGCAGTGGTAAGAGCTACAGGCTACTGAATACAAATTTTTACGATTTAATTTCACCTCTAATTTTTTCATTAACACCGTCTTTATTACATTTGACATTACTGTTACTTTCTGTTATTTATTCATGTTTTTTTGTTGATAATACCATTCTAATTTGTTAAACATTAGATGGAATCATTTAATTATAATATCACGTAGATACTATGATATAAATCTTCGAAATAATAAAATTAATAATGTGAAGTTTTACTGATGCCTTAATTTTGTTCAGGAGTTTATTTTATGATTATTAACTAACATAAAAAGTAAGTTTTTATTCTTTTCAGAAGTAGTAATTTGAAAAATTTTTAAAGCGAAAGATGCCTTGTAATCTTCTCAATGCGATTAAAACTTGGGGGTAGTTATATCCCCCAGTGTGCAGATAACTGAAGGATATAACCCCCTAGGTGTCACCAAACAAAATCAAAAATCGATCTATTTCAGGAATGTCTAACTCTGTATTGGGAAAGCCCATGGATAAGTGTGAGACTTGAGACACTTTTAGTGACTGTGAAACTGAAAGAGAATGAGTTTTTTTTTAATTCATGTCTGCAGTATTTAAACAAAACTTCAATATAATATCCAAAGGCTATTTTTAACAATTTATACTAAGAATAACATAATAATAGAGAATTTCTTTTGGAATCTGAGTTTAATAGCTATTTATCTTACTCTCATGGATTACTATTATTGCATTAAATTTTCTGACGGTGCCGGTGGTAGAAGCAATATAGAACTGTGCTAGAACCTCTATCGTGTATAGTTAATAATATAAGCGGTGCAATTCGTATTTTCTACCAAAATTGTACGAAACTTCTACTAATTTCCGCTAACAAAAAGAGATTGCGATCCCAAAGGTACATTAACTCTCACAAGGGAACATATTAAATGTGGGTGTAAAAATGCGGCATATTTATATTAGAAGGCAGCTATTCCAATTAAGTTGTTCATTTACATTTTATTTTTCATCTTCGGCGTCATGGAAGGCGTGAAAATATGAATGAAATTCATTCCTCGGTTCAAGTGGGAATGTACGTGACATTTTTCGTAACGGGTTTTTGAGAAAATAAGGGCGTCTGCGTTTACTTCATATTGTCCGTGTTTTGTCGATAATTTATAAGAGAGGACCACGTCTATATCATCTAATTTTTGACAGGTTTATCTTAGATAATTTTTTTTATATGACTTCTTAAAAATGGAACTGATTTCTAAGTTAAAAATTCTCGATTTCTGGAAATTAAAAGTTATTGTTACACGAATACTTTGTTATTATCGGGTTGTCCAAAAGTTCGTCCGGTTTTTTCATAAGGATTTATTAACATTATTTATATTTATTACAAATTATGTTAATCAATAATGTGCGTTCCTCCATTTTCAATAACTTTCTCACATCTCTCAGTAAGCTTCATATCCCATTTTCATAAAAACTTTACGGTTTGCTCACAAAAAACCTCTTTAAATAATTTATGACTTCCTCGTCATTGGAAAATGTTAAATTTCGTTTCGTATCCATGGAGCGAAATATATGAAAGTCCGAGGGCGCGAGGTCTGAAAAATAGGGTTGATGGAGCAAAATATCCCACTCTAACTCCAACAATTTCCTCCGGGTCTGGAGAGAAGTGTGAGGTCGAGCGTTGTCGTGATGGAAGACGACCTCCTTACGAGTTACAATTCCTTGGCGCTTTTCCTGCATGGCTTCGCTCAATATTTGCAGTTGTTTGCAGTAAACGTCCGAATTTATTCGGACGTTTCGCTCCTCGAGAGTAGCTCAAAATAAATGATTCCTGTGATATCCCACCAGACGGACAATAAAACTTTCCGGGGGTGAAGCCCTGCCTTTGGTGTGGATTAATAAGGTTCACCGGAATTTCCCCATGATATTTTTCGATTGACCTTGTCGTAAATGATCCACTTTTCATCTCCAGTAACAATATTTCTCAAAAAGGGATCGCTACGTTGACGAATCCTTAACATATCGTGAGGAATCCAAACATCGAGTCTACTGACAAACCCAAGTTGTTTAAGGTGATTCTGTACACTATATTTTGACATCCTGATTTCTCTGCAAGCTCATGTATGGTTTGGCGAGGATTTGCCTGAACTAAGGTTCGTAAATGCTCGGGAACGACTTCTTTAGGTCGGCCTCATTTTGGGGCTTCCGTGAGGGAAACATCGCCAAATCGAAATCTCTTTGAACCACTTTTGACACTTCGATCTTGAATAACATTTTTGCCGTACACATAACACAATTTTCATTCATACACATAACAACAGCAAGTTTCAGCGACTCTCTTGCCTTTGTTAAAATAAGAAAGCATCACGTGCCTAAAGTGCTCGGTTTCACTCATTTTCAATTAAGCTCACACATAATAACAATAAAACAAGTTCACGAGTATAACAGCAGGAAACAACAGTTAAATATCAGGGTTAAATAAGGAGGAAGGCTTCAAAGCTGCAGCTGTGCGCATGGCATCATAGGCCGTGATGTAAGTGGTTAACTCGGAAAAACGAAACGACTTTTTGGACAACCCAATAATATGGTTACATATTATTGTCCATAAATTATATCGATTTGGTTTAAGGTTTTCTTTCAACTATTTCTGTAAGAGCGAGATGACAATGTAATAAGTGATAGTATACTCAGAGAAGAGATAATTAGATACCAATATATTTATATTCTATAATCTACCATAAATATATTTATTTGTGTATATTTTGCACAGAGTGGGCAAATTTTAGTGTTTTATAGGGTTTGTTGATGTTGGTGTTAGTTGAAAAAAAAAATACTGTACCTGTTTTCGGATTATAAATAAAAGTCAAAATTTTAAAAGAGAAAATATAGTTGTGGTTTTGTTAGAACAACAATAAGCTTCTTTTGCCAGCAATATATACAATATACAGACATGGCAATGCAATTGGCAACTACAAATATTCAATAGGCTACTTATACAGTGCTATTCAAAAGTCCCCTCCCCCCCTCTTATCTTTTTAACGATTATAAAACTAGTGAAATTTGGTAACTGAATATTAAGGGTTGTAAACTTCCCTACTAGTGATGATAGATATCCGACGTATGCATCAAAGATGACGTCACAAGGTCATTGTGACCAATAATTTTAAATGGAATGGCTATGGCAAGCGACACCTCTTTTAAAAGATATCGAAAAAACGTATTCAATGATACTAATATTGTTTGTATTTATGGTAGTTTTGATGGATTAAATCAGTAATCAGTAAACTTGGATAATAATTTTAATTACAGATTCAAGAATCAGTACCTACTTATAGTAATTGTTCGAAGTGAGCTCCATCTACTTCCTGACAGTAAAACATCCTATTGCGAAACTCTTCTCGTACTTTTTCAAATGTGTCTGCGGAAATAGCCCTACATTCTGTAACAATACGTTGTTTTAAAACATCAATATTGTCAGGCTGAGTGGCGCAAACCTTCGATTTAAGATACCCCCACAGAAAAAAATCTAAAGGTGTGAGGTCCGGTGATCGAGGCGGCCATTCCATTGAACCTCGTCGTCCAATCCATCTACCAGGATATTCTTCATCCAAATACCGTCTTACTGCACCGTAATAGTGTGGAGGAGCACCATCCTGTTGGAATGTTATTTCCAAAATGTCGAATTCATCTTGATTATCTTCCAAAATTTCAAGGATTAACGGTTCTATTGCATTTTGCAACATCTGCAGATACACCTCACCGGTTAAGTTGGTATTTAAAAAAACAGGCCCAACGATGTGGTTTCCCAGTATACCTGCCCAATCATTGACCTTCTCGGGATACTGAGTATGTGTTTCACGAAACATGTGAGGATTTGCGTCACTCCAATATCTCACGTTTTGTGTATTTACATTTCCATTTAGATAGAAAGTACTTTCGTCACTAAAACAAATTGTTTTAACATAGTCTGGCTGTTGCTTAATTTTAGTCTCTATATTTTCACAAAATTGCAGTCTTCGGTCTGGATCGTCATCTGAGAGTTGATGAACCATTTTTAATTTGTATGGGTGAAATTTGTTTTTTTTTTCAACACCCTGTGCACTGTACTTTGACTGACTTCACAGGTTGATGCAACTTGAGTTGTTGAAGAAGTAGGATTTACTATTACTTCTGCCAGTATATCAATTTTTTTCTCATTAGAAATTTGTGGTCTGCCAGATCGTTTTGCATCATTAATACTACCCGTTGTTTTAAACTTACGAAGAAGCTCTCTCAAATAAGTCCTCGAAACTGGGCGATCGGGAAACCTTTCATTAAAAATGCGTTCTGCTGCATGAATATTTTCTCCAGTTTCACCAAGTATTAGGATCGCTGCTACTTTATCACCTAAAACACGTACCATTTCTCTTCTTGAAGCACTTAAACGTTCAGCTCACAACAGTTTAACAAAGTATTGAATGTACAAATATTTTAAAATTACCAAAAGGTACTAAAACAGTTAAACGTTCGATCAACAATACACAAATTATTAAATGTATAAAAACTTTGACAGCTAAAAAAACATCAAATTGGGGAGACTTGCAAAAACGTCAGATTATTTACTATCGAACTATCCAGTGGCGGAGCTGGAATTTAAAATTTTATTATTAACTGATTTAATTCATCACAGCTTTGCGGTTTTTGAAAGCCAGTTGTCAAAACTGCCGTAAACAGACACAATATTAGTATCATTGAATAGGTTTTTTCGATACCTTTTAAAAGAGGTGTCGCTTGCCATAGGGTTCCATTTAAAATTATTGGTCACAATGACCTTGTGACGTCATCTTTGACGCATACGTCATCTATCATCACTAGTAGGAAAGTTTACAACCCTTAATATTCAGTTACCAAATTTCACTAGTTTATGTATAATCGTTCCAAAGATAAGAAGGGGGGAGGGGACTTTTGAATAGCACTGTATGTGATAGAAAAGAAGAGAAATGGAAAACTCATATTCTAGAAAGAAACAGCTTTTATTTACATTGTTGCTACTAATAGCTTTCGCCTAGATATTACCGGGGAACTAATTCTTAAACAATAGATAAAATCTATTTCTTTCTAGAACGTGAGTTATTTCATTTCTCTTCTATTCTACCAGTCATAAGCAGTCCATTCAAAATGTATAGTTACCCGGTCTATACAGTAACCCAAAATCTTGCACTAACAAGATATACGCGAATGTACCATTAAATCTTTTTTATAATGCGTATTTATCTCTAATATTCTCGGCTTACATACAATGTAATTCTAGTATAGGTATTTATTGAACAAATATTCTGTCTTCAGAAATAACTTTTTGTTATGAATGTATTACATCAAATGATTCTACGTCAATTACACTGGGAAACAGTAAATTTATTGCCAGGAATTTAAGAGTCGATTTCGAGTACATTACTAGGTCTGATGCTGAAACTGGCATTAATTTTTCTTGATTAGCTCTATTTTCTGAAGTAAACATACATGATTTTTTTGTATAATTTTCTTTTACATTTTTGCTGTGAACAGTCCTTCTGCAGATTCCAACAGTAATGAGCCATCATATGACAATCCCACCTTCCTTGATATCATTCTTCCATTATTTGGATATCCTGATGAATCAGTTCACCTTGTTCCCCACTACAATCTCCTAAGTGAGAAGGAGATTTTTCTAAGTAACTATGAAAATCCTTATATTGGCTCCCATTTTGATGATGATATGATTTTTTCTCTCTTTATTAATGGCTCGTGAACAATATTGGCTTTTCCAACGGTCATAACGTCTCTCAAACACCACACAGTTTGCTACCAATGCTTTTTTTGCACAACTATCCCATAAACAGGTGTGACAAGGATATTTGGTATGTCTACTTTGCTGTCCAAGAATATGGTGACAATTTTTAATTCGACACAAACAATCCAATATAATAGGCAATTTCAGGAGTCTCCATTATTTTAACAGACGTAGTCAATTTAACTAAAACCAGGACATAATGTGAAATTAGAATTCTCAAGTGCTCAGAAACCGATCTTAAATTTGTGGAAACATAATTTTTTTTGTTCCCCAGTGTTACTAATTAGATCAAACCGTTATCCAAGAAAGATCTCATTTGAAGCAACTATAGCCACCAACATTTCTAACTAATCATTATTAACATACACTGTATATTGATCATGACTGAAGACAGAAGAGAAGACATCACCAATTAGAAGAATTTAAATATTTCGTCTAAATGTTGCATTTTAATGATTTAATTTTTGTTTCGACGTAGTAATTACAAAATAATGTTAACTAATAGGCACCGGCATAGATAACCTGACACTTATTTTTGTATGTATCAGTATATTACGTTATGTACCTATAACAATGTGAATCTAGCTACGTGGAAGACATCATCGATCAACTGAAGCATTTATTTTTGGATCCAACTTTAGTTTTATTTGATTATCAGTAACTATACTGAATTCTATCTAGTTCCTATTTTAAGTATCTATTTTTTTTATTGATTTTAATGTAATAGTTTTTAATTAATATTCTTTAATGGTGGTAATGAAATAACAATCTCATTTCACGTTTTAAAGTTTTAATTCAGACCTGCCTTACTCGGAAGAAACGAGTGGCAAGAGGAACAAACGTAGCTTTTCATCAAATCCACATTGTTCCAAAAAAACATCAGTTTTCAGGAAATCCGAGGGAAGGAGATTAGAAAATAGTGGTAAAAGGAAAACACGCCGAAAGAAAAAAATGGATAGGTTTTTGTCGTGATGTGAAACGGACAAACTTGAAATAAAATCGGAGACATTTATAAAAGACGACATAAAAATGTAAAATGCGTAGATGAGTCAATGTAAAACAATGTATGTAAGTATGTTGTTAAGTAACATTCATTTCCTAACAGAAATACTATGCCCTATTTTATTCAAACAGGATTATCTGAAAACCAGTCAAGGATTAGTTTTAAATTATAAACAGGACAACGAACTAGATTATATACAAGAAAATTGTCTCGGAATATATTCAGTTTACTAAAATGAAAATTTGTCAAATAAATGTGAGCAGTATTTATGAGTATTTAAACATAATTTAATACATGTATGTGCGGAACGTGACAACGTAAATGAAAAAAACAAAATGATTGCTAACCACGTACACATACCTCTCTTCGCAGATAAAACGACAGAGTCAGCAAAAGAAATTAATAGGAGCTATTAAAATGATTTGGGACAAAACTTAGTTGGGCGAGGTTAGTGAAAACTAAGAAAATTTACTATAACGTGGAGACCCATTGTGCCTTAATTCGAATTCAGTATTGGATTTTCAGTGTTCAATAACGGTCTTACTGTAATAACTAAAGCGTGAACTAATTAAAAAATCACCTAAGAAAAATAATATAACAACACATATAAAAAGCCATGCTTCGTCTAGCCGTCATCATAACGATGACACTATAATTTTCTGTGACCTCATGGTAGCCTTTTTGGCAAGTAATATTCCGTTATATAAACTGAAGAACTCCACACTACATCAGTTTCTAGAAAAATATATGGACCGAAAACTCCTTATTCCAATTATACTAAGAAACAGATATGTTGACTAGGTATGCGAGAACGTATTGCAAAACATTCGCAACAAAAACGTTTTGTATACCATCTAGACCAGTCATGGGCAAAGTACGGCCAGCGGGACAAGTGCGGCCCTTCGGGGTAGTCAATCCGACCCGCGACATGGTTTCGAATAACCCCTACAATTACACCTAGGATAGGACAAAATGTATTTTCTGCGTATCTAGAATAGAATAATGGTTTCCTTAAGTACGGTATTATCTGAGTTTGCACGCAACCTCGCGTAGGCGTAGCGCAATACGTGTGTTGCTCGGCTAAGTTCGGAACGAATCGGGCGCCACCATTTTCGTTTCGTTTGTTCTCTAGGTTAGTGTAGTTCGGAGAGTCACGTAGTCAGTGTCATGTCACCTCTGCTGCTGTGTGTCTGGCTTATGTTTCTATAGTTTTGCTTTGATGGTAGAGTTTTTTGACATTTTTTGTCGTTACAATGGCAAATAAAAAACGTAAAGTTGATTCAAAATGTCGTGTTTTTAAAGATGAGTGGACTTGGAAATACTTTTCCACGCCTATTACGAATAAACCTGTGTGCCTCATTTGCAATGAAGCTGTAGCCGTATTGAAGGAATTCAACCTCTCACGACTCTTCATGACAAACCATAACAACGCCACTTGACCGAAGAAGAACAGAAGCAAAAAGCAGAAGCTCTAAAAAAAGTAAAAAAACTGTCAGTTCAGCAATTTTTTTGTGAACTGACATTTTGTGTCCTGACAAAACAAAGGATTTTGAGACAGTAAGTTTGTCTCGAAAAACAATTACTTCTAGAATTGAAGTAATTGATAAGCAGTTTGTCTCACAACTAGAGTCAAAGATAAGCGAGTTTAAATTCTGTTCTTTTGCGTTTGATGAAAGTACGGACATAACTGACACAGCTCAGTTACTGATATTAATAAGAGGTATTGATGACAACTTTTGTGTTACGGAAGAATTAGCTTGCATGCGTTAATTGAAAGGAACGACAAGAGGGTCAGACATTTTTCAAGAATTTCAAGAAACTACCACGTCTTTGAAAGTACCTTTGACCAATATTTGTAACATTACTACAGATGGAGCACCGAATATGACAGGGACGAAATCTGGTTTTGTAGGCATATTTAAGGAATCATTTCCTGGGAACGAAGTTATGTTTCTTCATTGTGTCATACACCAAGAAGTTCTGTGTAAACCTGCTCTATACATGAAACATGTGCTTGATATTATTATTAAGCTTGTTAATAACATTCGTTCACGAGCACTCAATCATAGACAATTTCGAGAGTTTCCTGACTCATTGAAGTCTGAATATTCTGATGTACTTTACTACACTAAAGTAAGGTGGCTCAGTGCAGGACGGGTTTTCGAACGAGTTTGGTATCTAAAAGACGAAATATCTTTCATCATGGAAGAAAAAGGAATGAACGAGTGTAAACATTTAAAAGATATTACATGGTTTTCGGACTTTGCATTTTTTACAGATCTTCTCAGTCACATCAATAAATTAAACCTTAAACTCCAGGGAATAAATCAATTAATCCATGATATTTGGAGTCATATCAGGGGTTTCAAAATGCAATTGAATCTATTTTCCAAACAGCTAGTCAAGAAAGATTTTACTCATTTTCCAAGACTAAAAACTATTGCAGTTAGGGAAGACAAACTTAGGAGCTATGAGAAAAGCCTGAAATGTCTTCATGAAGAATTTGAACGAAGATTCCAAGACTTCAAAGTTATTGAACAGGACCTGGATATTTTTAGCATGCCATTTAATGTGGATTATGAATCAGTCAAACCAGAATTGCAGCTCGAACTGATTGAGCTGCAATGTAACACTTAATTGAAGCAACTATTTCTCAACGTTTCTAAAATTGAGTTCTACAAGGCCCTGTCAAAATCAAGTTTCCCAAACCTGAAATCTCAAGCTCAGAAGATAATTGCGATGTTTGCATCTTCCTACATCTGCGAACAGGTGTTTTCTACTATGAAGCTTCGCAAAAACAGCGTTAGAAACCGATTGACTGACCACCATTTAGCTTCACTACTGCGAATCAGCTCATCCCAGTTTCTACCAGATTATGAACAATTTTTAAAAGCTCAGTCACTGTTTCATCTGTCACATAAGCCATACTCTTCTAAAGAATAATCAATGTTTGTAACTTTTTTTTCTAATAATATAAGTATAATCTATACAATATAAGTTGTGTGTGATGTAAAAATCAAAAATAAAGTTTATCGCTTATAAAAATTTGTTTTGTTCAATTTTTTTTCGGCCCGCCTAGATAATTTTTTATTTTATCTGGCCCTCCCCTTAAAAAGTTTGCCATCACTGATCTAGACTGATGTAAGTAACTGACGCATATGGACTTTCAGTGGTATTTTTTTTAATTGGTGAGTTATAACCTAACAGTGCTAGTGGCAGCCATTTAGGGGCTTCTAAGGTATACAGAAACAACCACAAAACAATTGCATATTTTGTTACTGAGTGCTTACACTGTGTATAGCCAGATCAAAACAACTCTCAGAAAGTATTAATAATGCTAATGGGCATAGCTGCATATATATGAAAAGCAGGATATCTTTTAAATGAAACTTTCCGAAATATGCTACACTTTACATGTGCAGCTTATGAACTTAACTCAATAGCAGAAACTGTAAGAGACGGTTTCTCTTTAGTTAACGAAGTAATGGTAAATGTTCTTGTTTTTATAAATACGTCTACTCGGTGAGAAGCTCTGCCAGAGATATTTACCTCCTGAACTAGTTGTTACAGAATGGGGTACTTGGTTAAACTCTGTAGTTTATTATAATGAACACTTTGAAGAACTAAAGCGTGTTATTTTAGGTTTGATACCAACGAACACAATGCCATATATACAGTACAGAACTTACTGCGACTACAAAGCATACTAGATGATGTTCGTTACATTAATAGTAAATTATTTCATCTTAATTATTGCAATGCAGAAACAGGAAATATCTGGTTCATCATTACAAGAACAGTTTATGGTATTACATGCTGTTAAACAAAAAATATACAACCATAACACATGTGAAGTCAATACCGTCATTAAAAAAAACTACAGGATGTGTTTACGAAAAATCCTGGACACAGCCGGTTGGAACACATCTGTTAATTCCTAAAGGATATGTATCAAGAGTTATCTCCTACTTTACTAATAATAAAATATAGTCTACATTATAAACTTCTCATACTGTCCTTTGGTGACAGATATAGAAAGGACTTTTTCATTGCGTAAACTCCTATAAAGTGATAGAAGTTTTCCTGCAGAAAAGTTCCTAGTGATAAACCTTATGATGTAAACCTTTCTGTGAACTGTATAACAATACACTGTATAACAATAGTGATAGGTCGACTCAATAGGATAGCTCAATAATACTGAGGTCGACTTTGTTGCGGCTCGCCAGAACAGACGCTTTATTTATATGGCAAAAGGCATAAAATATTTACTTCTAAATAAAACAATATGAATGTAAAAAACCCGAATCCGAATTTACTTATGACTATAAAAAAATCTAAATTTAAAACTATTATGCACCTGATGAAGTAATATTCAGGAGACTACAGTCATAGATTACACACCAATTGTAATTTATTTAATTAAAACAAAAATAAATACGTTGTGAAGAGTTGGCTAAATTTTATCTAAGAAATATTAAATCACTCAAGTTCTTCAAAGAAAAATTAGATGCATAATTCCATTTGTATAGTAACTTTTAAAAGAATGAAACAGCGTTTAGATGACTGAACAAGTGAACATCGTGTAGTACAAGTTGGAGCAAGTTTGACAAAGTATTTCAGCATTTTGATTGATTCACATTAAAATTAGGTCATTAACTTATACTTAATTGATAATTACGTTAATTGTGATGTCATTTGATTCACTTTCTGGACATTATGAAACATTTAGTCTGCCAGTTCCATTTCTAGAACTTCAAAGTAACATTTTCGCCACGCCATTAAGATGTTTTTCGACAGCAAATTTGACCCATAAAAGTGTAAAAATAATTTTAACCGGTACCCAATTCTCACAGGGTCGTTTATTTATTTAAGTTCTCTTATTTTACATATTAAGTCTGACCGGACTTTATTATTCTTAAGGCCTTTAAAGCCGTTAAACTATACAATGAACGGTTGCTTGTAAGACTCTAATTGCTCATAAAATTTCATTAGTTATCCCATTCAGAGTGTTTTAATGATTGGCAGTTAAGAGAAACTGAAACAGGTTAATAAATTTGAAAATCGCTTGAAAATTATGAGCATCTAAATTTAATGGCAGTTGAAAACTACTCCTCCGTTTGAATGAAATATCTTTAGAGTCTAAGAATTGCCCTTTTTTGTTACGTATTGTATATTTTGTTTTTGTATTATATTTTCTTAAATTAATGATCGCACACATTCAGTTCTTAAACATTTTATTAAAAATAAACTAAAGTAGCTATAGTAATGAAGATACTATTACGATATACATACAACCATTTTTAAAGACTCAATTAAAAATGTATATTATTTTACCTAGAAGCAAACTAATAGTAATAATAAATAGTTTTAAAACCTTAAAACGGACTTTTCCGCGCGTAGAACATCTCTATCTCGAAATTGAGTGGCCGAGAAAAAATAAACCAACACATTCATTCAGAATCTGTTTTATGCGACAGTTTTATTTTTTTTTTTTTTAATAGTTCAGCATCGTGCTTTCTCATGACCCATGGACAGAGTGGGGTGTGTCCTATCCACCTCAAAGTCGATTGATGTCGTCTGGTAGACGTCCCTAATCAGAATCAGTCGATACTCGATCTATCCGACACGATTCAATTGAGTGATCGTGCTAACAAAACAAATTATCAAATAGCCCACCATTGTTCTTTCTCATTACCCATGAACATGGTAGAGTGTGTTTTATTCACCTCAAAATCAATAGATGTAGTCTGGCAAACGTCCCCGATCAAAATCAGTCAAAAGCCGATCGATCCGACATGATTTACTTGAGTTATCGTGTTAAGAAAAAAAAATCTCAAATAGTCCACCGTCGTGCTTTCTCATAACCCATGGACAGAGTGGGGTGTGTCTTATTCACCTCAAAGTCGATAGGTGTCGTCTGGGAGACGTCCCCGATCAAAATTCGTCAAGACCCGATCGATCCGACACGATTTAGTTGAGTTATCGTGCTAACAAAAAATATTTCTCAAATAGCCCCAAGGGAGGGGATGGTATATGCTATCCACCTCAAAATCAATAGGTGTCATCTGGGAGACGTCCCCGATCAGAATCAGTCAAAACCCGATCGATCCGACACGATTTAGTTATCGTGCTCAAGAATAAATGGCGACGGCAACGATGATAACGATGACAACGATGACACACACACAGCAAAAATTTTTTAAAAACCATTTTTTTTTGTTTATAGGCCAAAAGACGAAAAATAAGCCCCAAAAAAATTTTGTTTTTTCACTTTTTCTTTACACGATTAAGTACATTACTTTTCCGCTTATAGTGGAGTGCGGAAAAGTAAAAAAGCCAAAATTGGAGAAAACATAATTATGCAGATATATAATAATTATAAGATACATAATTATAATAAACAGAAATTCATTATTCATTCGTTAAAAACCCTAAGCCTAAGAATGTTTATCAGAAGTTCGCTGATTGCTTTAACATTTTCATATGATGCATTTCCTAAAGTGATGGAAAACTTTCCAGGAAATCTTCATTTAGCCTTATGATAGAAAGCAGAGAAAATTCAAAAAATAAATGATTAAGGCTTATTTCAATATAATAGATAGGCTTATTTAAATATACTGCCAAAGTTATTAAAGTACTAGGTACCTTTTTAAGCAGTGTGTATTATAAACTTGTGGCATAAAAATAACACTAAAATATATTTATAACCGCATTGAAGTGTACAAAACTTGGCTAATCCCGTAAACCCGTATCTATCTTTAAGGAAACGCGAAAGCTGGAGTGTCGCGAATAAATAATAATTTCTTAACTAATTTCTTAACTTGAACAATGGTTGTTGACAGAAAATAAACGACTTGGTACATTGTTCCATACTTTGGCGTAATTAACTTACACACTTTTAAAAATAAAGTCCATTATTCTTTTATCTTGATAGATCACTACATTGATAATGAATCATAATTAGTTTTTTTGACTATACATATCTATGGTATAAAATAAATTTCCGTCTAAAAATTAAGGAGGGGACGAATTCGGTAACTCAGTGAAAGTTTTAGGAAATTATCTCAATAATGATCTCCGACATCAACGTTTTTTGTCTCATACATTTCAGGGATAACCTATGATTAGTTGTTTTGAATCTTTACAATTTTACATAGTTTATATTTAAATAAATTGTATTTTATTTATTTTATCAATAATTATTCCATCGATACAGAAACAAAGAATCACGGTTTTAGTCAAATGTGGAACATTACATTTTTAAATCCAAATATTCTGATCAAATAAGCCAATCCACAGTCAGCAAAATTGATAGTAAAAGGTGCACTATCTAGTTTTCCACGTACTAAATCAATATGTGTAAACCAAGATAATTTATCACTAATTCAGATGTCACATGTGTAATAGAAACACATATTCTTGATGAAATTTGGTACATTTGGTGTAATATAAATAAACAATAGAGGTCCTAGGATAATTCTTAAGAATGCCTATGAAAGTATTTCAAGTTATCAGAGTTTATATTACTGAATCAGAATATGTTCTGATCCACTAACTGATCCAGTAATTGATCCACGAGAATGCATATATGTACATATACTATAAGTTTATGAATAAATACATTTTCAGGTTGTGAAGAACGTTATACAATAATGAGTGCATAAATTATGTTTATGAAGATGTTATAATCGTATTCATTTACCCACCTATTTGCCTTCATATCATTCACTCTTCCATATATATTTAATTTGTTCCCAACCTTTATTTTCACATTAAATAATTTGTTATCAGAATTATGCATTTTAATCCTATACTCCAAGCAACATATATTTTACTTTTCAATTTTAAACCACTAATATCTAATAAAACACGGCTGATAGACTTAAAAACCAATAACCGATATTAAAACTGCGCGCGTAATATACAATATTTCTATATTACATACTCCATATTCACAAATAGCAAGACGCTCCTAACCCTATCCAGGAGTCTATTCTACATAAAAATTATGTATAGGTATAACAGTAGCTGTATCATTTTAGCGAACAACTAAATAGAATTAATTTTTGCAGACTTTGCGATTTATCACGCTTTACTTTAATATCAAACGCTTGCAAAATTATAATAGATATTTTGATATAAGTTTAGTGTTAAAATTATTTTAAACCACATAAGTAAACCAAAATATTCCTATCAGTCTGTATTATAGATTGCCTATTATTATCCTAATGTGATATTGTGACAACGAATACTGAAAATAAGATGATATACTCGTACAGTGTGAGTGCTTTGAATGGAAACCCCGAATAATATATCCCCCTGTATAATTTACGGAAAAATTCTCCAATAAGTCGATTTTTAAAATCAAACAAGCTTTTTTGACACGATTTTCATCATGACATCATTACTACGTGGTCACAAAATCATGACCATTTTTTTATATGGCATTCTCCAGTTATTTTATCAAATTTAAATAGGAAATGAATTTTAACAATAACAATATGCATTACTTGACCTTTAAATTATTTGCCTGTAGCGGGTTTTTGTATAAACTATACAGGGCGTGTATTATTTATAGCTTCCCTTCCAAACAATCACACTGGCCAGAAAGGTGTAGGCAATATGTTCATTAGCTAAAAATAATACGTCACTGTTATTTTCAATCATTTCAGATTATCAAATTATCACTGGATATTGTGATTTTAGGACAAAAATAAAATATGCCATTTTCTTTGGTTTTTAAGTCTTAAGTATTTAAGAATTTCGTTAAAATAATATGTATTTATTTGTCTACATATTAATAATATGTAGACAAATGTATTTTCCTATGTAAAACCTACTTCACAACAGTTTTTTAAAGTTGTTCTCTTTTAGGAGGTAACTTTGCTAATGTAATATCTGCGATATTCAAAAGTAAATATAAATTAACAAAAGTCTTAAGGATATCCCTGGATATAAAGTGAGAAAGATTTGTTTAATTACGGAATAACGGTTATTTATATTCATCCTTTGATATTCTACAACAAAGGGTTTCTTATACACAAAACTTATATTGTATAAAAATAATGTTCACCCCAGGGACAGTGACGGCGCCAGGGGGGGCCTGGGTGGGCACGTGCCCACCCAATCAGTAACAGTGCCTACCCAAAAAATTTACTATCTACAAAAGTGTAATATGAAACAAAATATAAATATAAAATTTTGACTACTACTATTTCAAAATTTGAAAACGAACAAAGTGTTAAAATCAACAATATTTTACAGCTACCCGACATGCTGAATAAATACAGATTGGCATTCGATGAGATTTATAAATTATGTTCAATATGTATCACAAGTCCTGTATCATGTGTGGCATGTGAAAGGACCTTTTCACGTCTGAAAAGGTTAAACAACTATTTAAGAAATAGAGGAAAAAAATAGCTAAAAGCTCGGATTTGGATAAGATTGTTGAAGAATTTGCAACAAAACTGAAATAATTTTATTAAAATTTTAACTGGTAATATAGTTAAAATATTAATATAATGTACTACTAATTTCTTTTGTAAATTGTGTTTATGTTAATACGTTTATATATTTGTATTGATTGTATTGATAATGAATGAACCCCCTCCTCCCGACACACATCGTAAATATGTGCCCAACCCAAAAATTTTTTATCAGTTTGTGCCCACCTATTTTAGAAGTCCTGGCGCCGTTACTGCCCAGGGCTCAAATTTCTCGATCAAATCTTTAATTTTAAAAGACGGATTTTAAAAGACCATTTTACAAATAAAAAATATAACATAATGACCCACCAATACAAGACAGGAATACAAAATAATTACATACCTCCATTTAGGTACAAAAGTATAGGCTCAAGGTATTTTTGTTATCTCGAAAATTATATAATATTTTGCCTGATTATTTAGAAACATCTTCAACATCTACTTCGAAACTTGTCCCCTGTTATAAAAAAATTTTAAAAAATAATCGGTTATACGAATATATGGAAATTTGTCTAAATAAAAATGATCTTTATATAAATGTAAGATATATTCTTCATAAGTATTTTTTATCTTAATATGAACAGTGTATATTTTTTACCCTTTTTATGCTGTAATTCTCAGGATATTTTATGCTAAACATTTTATTTTTATTGTGTACTCTATGACATGCATACATATTCTCGTATGTTATTTTATATAATACTACCTACTAATATAATATATACTATATTAGTTTTTATAGCTAATTTATTATTTATTTATATAGTGGCTTATGTATAAAGTATATACATATATTACTACTATGTACATATGTATAAGTATATAAGTTATTTATTTATTTATATATAATATTATTCTTATTATTATTACTACTTATATATTTGGATATAAAAAGAAAATTTTGAATGTAATGTCAGTGGCGTAGCAGAATAAATTTTCTACGCACGATATATTTTAGAATTTTACTCGATTGTACAACATAACAATATTAACGCTATTCTTTTTCGATAAATTATCCTCCTGAATCTTATAAAAAAAATTGACTTATATAACGTAGTAATGAAACAATTAATAGAAACAATTATTACACTTTTAATTCTGACTAATCCCGAAACAAAAGCGCTTGCTTTCGGCAGTTTGTAGAAGCCACGTATTAAATTAAGGCATGATGCAAAACAGATTAAAATGAAATAATGATATTCAGCATTAATTCATCTGTAACTCCCATTGCGTGTTTATAATACGCTAGGATACTGTCTGACGTGATTTTAAATTCTATATCCATATTTGCAAAACTAATTAACATCCAGATTTCCCATTGCACGATGAATAAATACAATTGCTAATGATACTAACCAGCCGTGGTTCCCTCTTGCCGCTAAAAAATCCCACAAACTATAATACGGATAGTAAAACCCATTGATTTACTAAACTAACTAATTTCAGTAATCATTCCCGACGTCACAGGCTCGTAAGTTAAAACCGCATAACTAAATTAAAAAATACTATGTATATATAATCCACCCTACCTGTTGATCCAGTTATAGGACTTCCCCCCTGCAGTGTCTACGGAGGCTTCCACACCACCAGGGAGAGGTTGCTTCGCTGGTCGAATGAATTCAACTGGAACGGTGGTGGTTGAACAGCTTCTTTCTTTGATAACGCACCGACCCCCCGCAGAGAGCCACCACCGCAAATGATGGGCGCCGCGACGTCTTATTTTATTTTCGTTCTGCGGTGCCCCTCTTTCCCTCAGGATTTTCAATTATTCCATTCATTAATTTAGCGGAAGTGTGAAAGGCCTACGGTATATTGGGATTTTAAATTTAGAATAAAACTCCAGATAAGATCGAGCGACGACGATACGGCCGGAATGAAGACATCCTATTATTTTCCGGTAAATTTTAACGGTTTTTTATAAACATAGCAATGAATCAGATCATAGATTGTCCCTTTAAGGAGTAATATCTCTGTAGAATCTCTATTTGTATAATAATATGCAAATAGAGATATTACGGAGTGCACCAGAAGTTCAAAATAATAATAATAATAACTTTATTGAATATAAAACATTACAGTTTGTTTCAAAAAGAATTGCAACTGACAGTTTAAATAAAAATTATAATACAATACATGGAATACAAATGGAGTAAATTACCAAGTATTATAATCCTCATGAAATACTAAAAGGAACTAATTCAAGATGTTAAAAAGAAACGTATTCTACCTACATATATAAATTATAAATTTTGAGTCAAGAAAGGATAGAAATAGTCATATTTTAAGTATAAGTATCTGAGGCTTTAAAATATTCCGTAATTATGCAGTTATCGCTTTTACTGGCTGATTGATTAGATTATTTTGTGCTATTACTAATGCTTCAATCAGTTATAAAGTTGTAGCTTAATGGTTTAAGTACACAGTATACAAGGCAGTCAATGAATAAATAATAAATATGTTCCTGTACATTAGTGTTGCAGGCAGTACGAATTTCAGATGAGTTAATTTTATAAAGGGAGTCATTAAGGAAATATCAATTGAATTGAATATAAGGAAATATCAATTGAAATTTATTTGCTATTCATACCTCTATAGGCAGATTTTATTTAGGTAAGGCTGGAGAGATTTATATATACGAGGGGGTACCTAAAAGATGAGAATTTTTTTATTTGATTTTTTTAAATTTAAGATAACATATTGAAAACATTAGTCTCCTTCAATGTACTGTCCATTAGATGACATGCACTTGTTTTAACGGTTTTTCCACTGTTCAAAATATTTTTTATATTCTTCTGAACTACTACTCCGATGAAGTGCCTCCCGCGATTTATTTCTTAACCTCTTCTATGCCATGAAAATTATTTACTTTTCGATTTTACTTTATTCTTGGAAATAAGAAAAAGTCGCTGGGGGTCAGATCGGGTGAGTAAGGTAGAGTGGGGCAAGTGCACCCCGAAAATAAACTAGTACGACTTTAAAAAATCATGAAATTTTAATTTTTTTACAAAGATCTGCCAAATATTTGCATGGATGTTATTTTCAATGTTTTTGACCACTGATACCGATAACAAGTTAAATATAACACAAATGCATATTTAAAATTTTTATTATTCTCGGGCAAAAACATGCACTTGCTCCATTAATCGGGGCAAATGCGTCTTTACTAGTATATATAATAGGAAAACTACATAACAAATGAAGTTTTTACGACGGCCTGACTCGGGAAGAAATTGGCGCGTGAAATAGTATTACGAGGTATTACCAAAAGTACTAAGAAGGTGCTTACTATGGGAAATTCACCGCTTTTCTATTTGATAGATTTTTATAGTCTGGAAACACTCTTGCCCCAAAGTTGCACTTGCCCCGCCTTACCTTAATGAGATGCGAAACCGTTGTCACGCTGGTTATTGTTAAAAACTAGTTGGTTTTCTATGCTGTGTGGCCAGGTGCATTGTCATGGTTAAGAATCAATCTCTCCATCTCCACAATTCGGTTCTTTTTCACTGCCTCATGCAATCGCTTTAGCACTTTCAGATAATAATTTTGATTCACTGTAATTCAACAAATCCTGAGGAACAAACCCTGATGCACAAATCCAACATGAAAGATTCCTTTGATGTCGAGGAAACAAACCATCATAGACTTCATATTTGACTTTACTTGCCGTACTTTTTTCGTCTAGGTGATGAAGGTATCTTCCACTGGCTGGACTGCCGTATTGTTTGTTTCGGGGTAATAGCTATAAGATCAAGATTCCTGTGATGACTTTTGACAAAAAAATTAGGGTCAGTCTGTGCCTGTTCTTTCAATTCCTGGCACACTCTCAGACGGCTCTCTCTCTAGTCATCGGATTGCAGTGATGGAACAAACTTTGCCACGACGCGTCTCATGTTTAAATCTTCAGTTATGATTCTTTGGCATGAACTCAGGAAATTCCAGGTATTTTCTTCAATTCGTTGACTATTCTGCAACGATCAAACATGATAGCATCGTGCTCTTTTTGAACATTTTCGTCTGTTCTGGACGTTCAGAGGCAATCCGAATGGAATTAATCTTTAAGTGAAATTTTACCGCTTCTGAACCGGGCAAGTCAATCGTAAATTCTTTCCCAGTTTAGAATTTATTTTCCATTAGCTTCCTGAAGCACTGAAACTATTTCTGCTGCTATTTTATTTAACAGGAAACTAAATTTCGCGTTACCCCCCAACTTTGCCATTGCAAAATGCCGAAAACCTTGGGGCAGATTTAAGAAACTACTCACTCTGTTCGCTACGATGGTTTCACATAAATGATACTTAACCAACTGAGCAGGGAGAGTGTCTAGTAAACGTACCTAACGGGAGAGGGCAGAACTACCAACCCACTTCTCTACAGAAAATAGTTCTCGTTTCTTTTCGTTGGGCACGCCCCCCTACTAAAAAGAGGGTAATACACCATACACCATAACTTATCATAAAACTTGGAGAATAATAAATAGTTCTCTATTCCGCTTTAGGGTATTGTATGGCATATTTTCGCATATATCAATTGCATCAATAAACGCAAATTGTTGTTTAACTAGGATATCTCAATTATATTTTTTATCGTAATTCTCGAGAGAAAGATCGCCTTTAAAACAAATGTATGCGCATTTTTCATCTGATATAGATAGATAGTATCTTTAGAAGCTAGTGATATTTATGAATACATTTCAAAATAAAATCATAAAATAGACAATGTCAGTGTGAGAAGAATCTAGAAAACTTTAGAAATGTTATTACATCTACTACATATCTAATATCTCTTCGATCCCTATATATTCTAAATATATATTTTAATATATTTCCTTCTCATTTCGTTTACTAGTAGAGGTCTGAGGCATTCTAATGGAAGCACCCTATATTGAGCAAACGGATTATTCATTAATTAAGAGAATCCAGTGAATCTAGTCCAGCGACTGCCCTATGACGACTATATCAATCATAGCATTGTTCTGAAAGTAATTAAAAATACAAAGACGCATCCTTACAAGAACCACATTATTGAGAAATGTAAATGGAAACGGGATGACCTGAATTACAGAATTATTCTTTAGCAAATGATAGGTTTTATTATCCATTATAGGATTTGTTAGAATGTACTTAATTTTAAGAAAACTACACTTTATTTTCTGAAAATAGAAAAAAGAGAGGAATTTGAAATAGCACTAAGGGGGCTAAAGAACAATAAAGCGCCGGGTGTAGATAAAATACAGGCGGAAATTTTAAAATGTGCGTGATAGAGAGTAGTAAATAGGATGTTTGAACTGGTAAAATACATATACGAAACGGGCGAGATGCCGGAGGATTATAAGAGGAACATTATCGTTACTATACCGAAAAAGAGAGGAGCCGACAAATGCGAGAACTGTAGAACGATTAGCCTAACTTCCCACGCGTCAAAAATCTTAACCCGAATAATGCAGAAGAGGATGGAAAATAGAGCGGAGGAAATACTAGGAGAAGACCAATTCGGGTTTAACGAAATAGGGGAACTCGCGAAGCTTTTCTGGCAATAAGAGTAATGTTAGAGAAAACAATAGAAGAAGGAAGGAACGATATAGGATTTGTAGATTTAGAAAAAGCTTTTGATAATGTAAGATGGGGAAAATGTTCGAGATACAAAAGAGCGCGGGAATGAAGTATAGAGATAGGAGAATACTACACAACAATACAAAGAGCAAACTGCTGTTATAGAAGAAGGGGAAAGAAGGGAAGTAGGTATTAGGAAAGGAGTAAGACAAGGATGTACGCTATCACCACTAATTTCTAATCTGTACATCGAAGAGGCGCTTAATGTGGTAAAAGATAGAGTGGATTTCGGGATTTAAAGTACAGGGACAGAAACTAAAAATGCTGAGATTCGCGGATGATATAGCAGTATTAGCATCTAGTAAAGAGGAATTAGAATCAGCGTTGGACGAAATGAAGGCAGTGTTGACAAAGGAATACGGAATGAGGTTGAATAAAAACAAAACCAAAGTGTTAGTGTGCAGAGGGCGCGAGAGCAGAGCAAAATCGAAAGTACAAATTAATAATGAAAGATTGGAGGAAGTTAAAGACTTCACATATTTAGGAAGTAAAATAAATTGGGATGGAAGAAGCGATAAAGATATAAAACAAAGAATAGCGCAGGGTCGAGTAGCTTTTAACACAAAGAAACCATTTTTATGCTCGGGGGTAATAAACTTAGAAACAAGGAAGAGATTCTTGAAAACATATGTATGGAGCACGGTACTATACGGTTGCGAAACCTGCACGGTAGGGGAAGCAAGTAGGAAGAAATTAGAAGCTTTTGAGACGTGGTGTTACCGAAGAATGATGAAGATACCGTGGACTGATAGAATTAGAAACGAAAAAGTATTAGAGAAAGTCGGCGAGAAAAGAAGTATGTGGAAAAACATAAAGAATAGAAGAGATGGAATGGTAAGCCACTTACTGAGACATGGAGAAATAGTCCGCGATATTTTGGAGGCAGAAATAGAAGTGAAGAAAAACAGAGGTAGGCCTAGATTAGACTACTGCTCGCAAATAGTAAGGGATGTAGGTTGTAGCACAATTAGCGAAATGTGTAGGTTAGCACAAGATAGGAGAAGCTGGAGGTTAGCGTCCAACCAGTCTTAGGACTGATGACCTCATGATGATGATGAGAAAAAAGTTTACATGTGTTTATTTTTCGTTTTTCGGCTTAAATACCAAAAAAATGGTTTTTAAAGAATATTGCTGTGTGTGTCGTTGTCGTCGTTGTCGTCATTGTCGTCGTTGTCGTCGGCATTTAGAAATAGATAGGGCATATTCCACCGTGTTCATGTGTGATGAGAAAGCACAATGGTGGACAGTTTTACATTTTTTTTTTTGTAAGCACAATCACTCAATTAAATCGTGTCGGATAGATCGGGTTTTGACTGATTCTGATTAGGGCCGTCTACCAGAGGACATCTATTGATTTTGAGGTGGATAGGACACACCCCACCCTGTCCATGGGTCATGAGAAAGCACGATGGTGAACTATTTGAGGGAAATTGAAAAAACTAAAACTGTCGCATAAAACACATATTCTGCATTTATCTGTTGGTTTATTTTTTCTCGGCCACTTAATTTCGAGATAGAGATGTTCTGCATGTGGAAAAGTCCGTTTAATAATTGTCATTACATAGAAATTGCATTTTGAAAAGGAATACAGAAAACGAAGAAGATTTTATATCATAAAAGTTTAACAATATTTATAGGTAATATGTTTAATGCTAATTTCGTGTTTATTTTCAGTTATAAACCTCTTCAATCATAATTTTCGTGTTGAATTCCTATGTGCAAGAAAAATTATTCCAGAATAATACATATTGAACTATCAAAATGAGTAAAAAACAATCGAGTCTAATTAAAGAATGAACACATATTCAACTCCAATAAACTTATGTTTGTCTCGACGCCAATAAAACATATCATACAAAGCCGACTCATAATTCAAAAACTCAAGTGTGGCGTCTCTAACTATACCGTTAAATTTCATTTTCCTTCAGCTAGTCGGAATTGGTTGCATACCATCGCATTCATTCTACTCGCGCTCTCGAATAGGCTACTGGGTCGACCTCAATATCATGCCTTCGACAGTCTATTAAATAAGGGAATATTTCGCCCCGTTAGTAGGGGAGCAAGGATGATATAAATTAACTGAATCCAAAACATATTAGATAAGAATGGTTGACTAAATCCATGATAGTACTAATGAAAATATATTTCTTGAAATAAATTTTAGATACAAGGTATGTCCCAAAAATGTGTAACTTTTTAAAACATACTTTTAGAGAGAATATTACAATTGAATGTTGTCATGTTCAAAGTAGGGGTTACTTTGAAGGTGACAGCATTGTGAAACAATATAGCGGTTCCAACGGTTTTCTCATTCGTCATAGCAGTGTTGCAAGTTGTTTTTTGTAAGATAATTTAAAATAGTTGTCACAGTTCTTTGAATGTTAAGAATAGTCCCAAAGTGAGTCCCCATGATATGGGATTTTAGCTTTGAGAACAAAAAAGCACGAAAAACTAAGTCGAGGCTATAAGGTGATTGTAGAAGCGTTGGCATGAAATTTTTGGACCAAAGATTTGCGATAAGATAGGACATCTTGTCATGATGAAGGATCCATGTGGCCATTTCAAGGCGAATTCTCAAAATTCGTTTTCTCATACATTCAAAGATCTCCAAATAAAAAGTGCATCCCTCAAGTATAAACTCCTTCTCTGAACAACATATTTTGAATAAAGAAAAAAACAATCACAATCGATTCCACTTTTATGGAATTTTACGATTTTGTGTCGGGGTCGTAATCGAATATCCGAGATTCATCACGGATGATAACCCTACTCAAAAAGTTCGATTCGTTTTCCAAACAATCGAAAGAAACTCTGCTAGATGTAGAGACGATTTTGTCAGTCAAGTTTTTTGGGCTAATTCTCCTCATATTCAGAAACAATTTGTAGATAATAGATTTGGGTAGCACTACTTCAAAAGCAAAGAATGTGATGTTTAGATGACTATCTGTGTCCAAAACAGCTTTCACAAGGATAACGTTTTCATCTGTTCTTAATTTTGAAGGACGCTGAGATCGTTCCTTATCTTCAACACTTTCACACACATACAAATGCATTCCTTCGATAGTACATCTTGTTTATAATCTGCCTCTATAATTTCAACCGTTTACAGACCATATTTACAGAATTTAACACATTTTAATGCCTTACGTTGCTCGAGACATCTCCGTGTTTTATCCTGGTTTGTTTTGACAAGACTTAAAACAGGATTCGAGTTGTAATGGTGGATGCATTTACCACTCTCTACTTGATTGATTGCATCTACCAAGAACTCTCGTCTCTCTACTTGATTGACGCAGGGGAATCCCCTTAAACCATAAAAAATTACTCATCCTATTTTTGGAACATACCTCGTATTTGATAATGTTTTTATGTGTATTTTAACCTTTTGTCAGTTTCAGTGTAATGTATTTATTTCAGGTAACATTTTCTTAACATATTTTTATTACTTCCCTTAAGTATGTTACATAATTTGAAAAGAAAAGTTACTTGCAAAATAACTAGAGTTAACTAAATAATAAACTAAATAAATTTAGCTAAAAATGTTGATGCCAAGATTGTATATGACAATTATCCATTTGTTCAAACCCATCAACATACTTAAACTACCAACTCTAATTATCGGGATTTATTGCTGCTCTCGTTTTCATAATAATTAATTCCTGATCTAAAATAAAGAAAATGTTACTAATGGGTCATATATTCCAAACCTTTCAAAGTAAGACGATAGAGATCAAGAAGGGAAAACTAGCTCAATGGATGTCCACTTATTGAAGAAAGGCAAAAAGAAAGAAATAAAAAACCTTCAAGTTCAACCTTCAAAAAGTGTTTAATGCATCACTAGTTAAGAAAACCCTTAAGAAAATCATTAGAAATAGATAAACTTTGGTACCAAATTTCAGCTTATCAAAGAATCTATCCGGAAACCAGAAATAGTAGTTAAAAAGACACAGCTGGTAGACGGCAGTAGCTGAAAGTAATGTCACAGAATATTTGGTTAGCAAAACAAAATAGAAATGGCTAGCAAAATATGTAACAATACCAGTCAAGAAGTTAGCCCATCATATCAAACACTTACTGGTGATATTTCAAATCATATAATATTGTTCCACTTGATGAATTAATTAGAAAAATAACTAAAAATAACGTAAACTTTCACTGTACTTATAAGTAATTGACAGTATTATATTTCAATAAAAAATAAAGGTGTTTAAACTATTCATTTTTTAAGTTTGAAAATGAATGCTTATCCTTAGTATATACAGACTTTAATATGTATTATTTACTTTGGTGTACTTTAGTACACCCATGCACTGTAAGTAAAACAAAAAAATTCTATAGCCACGGAAACATGCGTTACTGAACTGAAACTGAAGTGAAGCTTCAGTTACATTAAGAAAAATATGTATATATTGCAATATTTGATGTTTAATTTACATTAATAATGTTTTCATGTCTAATACAATTGAACGATTACTCCAAATGTGCGCCCCTACTATGACACTGAATCATCAACTTTCTCACTCCATCTCATAGATGCCTGATAGGGAAGTTATAAGGTTGACAGGCGTTATTCAATTATCCCAAGCAACTCGAGATAATTAGAAATTATTTGTTAATTGACTTTTTGTCTTCGTGTAAGTTTAAATGTTATGCTCTACGCCTACTCGCTTCATTCATACAAATATTAAAAATAATTAAAATGAGTACTAACTTATATGTCTTAGAATTATACAGAGTGTTCGATTTTCGAGAACAACGAAGAAAAATTTCATCTTATTTTTATTTTTTCAAATAATCCAAATCAACGTTTCCGTTTGTTCCATTACCATTTTCTTTTCTTCTAAATAAAATATTCCAGGATTTTTATACCAAATTCCAAATACTTATCTATATACTTTTTAGATTTTATAATTTTTGTCTTGTTAATAATATATGAAGTAAGTACTACTATTATTTGATCGCAGAGTATATAATTACAATACATTGATATTTGAATAACACTTCGAAATTGAGATTTTTGCCGTTGCCTTCTTATTATAAAACAGTCCAGTTTTATAATTTTTATAATACAATTATTTTTAAATTTTCCATGAAATAATTCAAAATATTCTATGAATATTTTGAATATGAAAAAATACTAATAAAAAATATATCATTTTTATACTAAAACAATTAACACACATGTCTATTAACTGATTATCAAAAAGTAATCAGTGAATATCAATTGTTTTACAACTAATAATACAAAACTCTTACATATTATTGAACTAATAAAATCGAGTACGGTACTTTTCGAGATAACAGGCAACACATTTTACACCTACAAACAAATTTACTCTACTCTTGAAGTAAATTCATACCAACAATATAATATTTCTATAATAGACCTACCTGACCTACCTTCAATCTACGCAATACGTTATTTCATTGAAGATTACACCGAAAATTATATTTTATATTATATTTAATTATAAATTATATTTTATATAATTAGTTGGGCTTATTTAGCTATAAGTAAATTTAAAAATATGAAATTTTTCATTATTATATTATATTTAAAAATATATATAAGTAGAATAATAAATGTCAATATGTCATTTCTCTAAAGTAGGTTACTCAGCAGACTACATATCAAACACGTTTTTCAGGATTTCGAGTATGTATATCTACTCTGAGAACGGTTTAGTTTTTTCATTTCATGGATTTGCCAACGACACATACGATAATTGATTAATGGCACCCATTGGAAAACTATGAGACAAACAATTCGTTATTTGGTGGAGATTGGGTGAAACTTAGGAATCCTAAATAAATTAAGTTATAGAACATCTAATATATTCTACTGTTTAATACGCTATCTAAACATCTTCTAATCTTAGAAGAAAATAGAAATCTTCTAATCTTGCTCTGTGCTGTATATATTATTTTAGATGTTCTATGTTGTATATCTTCTCTGGTGTAAATATAACCTAATTTTTAAATTTGTAAATATTCATTAAAAGAATACCTAGTTTGAAATATATGTGAGAAATAAACATATTAATTTGTTAATCTTAATAAACGTTGGAAATTTTTAAAAATTGGTTATATAGCTCCATATAGTAAATAGAACTTGAATCATGGAGAACTATTGTAAAGGAAAAAATGTAGAAGAACCACTAGAGCGAAATAACATACCTATACCAAATCTTCCAAATAATTTTCTTTGGATGCAGGTTTGCTATACATATGTTTTATACTCTGTATGATAGAAATTGGGTCTATATAAACGTATTATCCCTTTCAGTGATTGGTATATCTACTGTTGGTATTGGTATATCGTATATTGAAAATAGTTGAACAGGTTTATTATCCATTTACTTGAATTCCCTATATTCATTATATTTGGAGCCATGAATTAAACATATGTATAAGTACTTATTTTGATACTCATATTTGGCTACTCACTACAAGATAATCTAGTGATCTCAATCATGGCAATAATTTTAATACAATTTTCTCAGACAATTGAATAGGCCAACCACTGAAATGTCTGTTACCTAGTCTACTTTGACTGGCGTCACTGTTAGCTGAATATAACCCATAGTCCTATATAAGTTGCAAGCATTTAAATTTGAAACTACCAAGTGAAATTTTTGCAGAATGGATATACCGTTATACGTGATAGAGAAATATAATTCTGATTTTTTTAGGTGAGAGGTGGTAGTAAAATTAGAAATTTATTAACACATGCATTGAATGAGTTTCCTGAGGTTAACTCCGTAATATGGACAGGTTTTGGTTCATCTGTAGGCAAAGCCGTAACCTGTACAGAAATTATGAAACGTGAATGTAAAAACTCATTACATCAAATTACAAAGCTGTGTTATCGAGTGTAAGATATTAATATATATATATATATATATATATATATATATATATATATATATATATATATATATATATATATATATATATATATATATATATATATATATATATATATATATATATATATATATATATATATATATCAACTACTTTAGTTAATGAATATATGATTCTTTTAGTGTAGAGGAATACTGGGATCCGTTAAAACCTGAGCTTGACCAAATTGTTGTAAAAAGAAAACTGCCAATGATACATATATTTTTATCAAAGGACCCTCTAAACACAGAGGAATTAGGGTAGAAATAATAAGAAAATATTCACAAAAATATTTATAAACTACTTTTAGTTATCAAGCTCCTGGAGTATTTATTCCTTACAAACCGACTGAAAGCAGTGCAACAACTAATAGGAGACCAAACCAGAATAAAAATAGGTACAAAAAAACGCCTACCAAAGAACTTGCAGCAATGAAAATGCAGGGGAAGAAACAAAATAAACAGACTGGTCCTACTAATAGTAGTAATTCTAATGACGGTAAAGAAGAAAGGTAGTAGTAATAGAAAGAAAATAATAAATATAAATAAACTTTTAAGTTTAGCTAGTCTTTCAATTTCATTTTTAATTTTCCACGAGGTAAAAATTTGCTGAAATTTGTTTCAGATTAACCTGACAGTAATTGTCAGCATTAAGTACATAAATATAAACTTTAAAAATATTTATTCTGAAAAATATAGAATGGTGCCATTTGATTAATTTTAGAATTCATCAGCTATTCATGTATTATTTATGTACATCGTCTTGTATTTAAAACAAAGTTTTAATAATCTCCCGATGATAGCAACTTGGTTGGCGAGAAACGTTTAATTTTTCAGTGTTTATGGAAACCTAGTCTCGTGTTTTTGTTTATGAGAAATTGGCATTTTTGGAAGTATGCTACAAACATTGTCTTATCTAATTTATTACTGATGGCTGCAGTTTAAATATTTATGTTATATTTACATATGTCTACATAATTCCTCTTTATATGTCTATGATCGTTTATTTAGACATATTGTTTTGCTGCCAATAAAAACATTATATCATCTTCAAAGCTGCCCACTGTGAGGGCTGCATCAGTGGTGTTACACTGGGGTAACATAATATGACGTGCTTTGGTAATGTGCCACAATTCATATTGAATAAAAACTATTTTCACAGTTTTGGAATAAATTGTCGCCAATATCACGTGATACAACTCAAAAAAATCCAAAATTAAAAACTTTTAAATGCCATTCTCTAGAATTTGGGAAAATTAAGTTGTCATGTGATACTGATGATAAATTTTTATATAGGATTTGATAAGGAGACTCCAGATTCTAATGTATATTCTGTGGCCAACGTTATACATAGTACGTACACTTGATCCACTTCAACTGTAATCTACATTATTTACTAGCCAGTAAAAAAATGTACCAGTGAAGTAATTCAGCATCCATCTGATGTTAACTATATTACAAAAATGTACATTAAAAACATTAAGTGTTACTATTTTTTAGTGATGATATTCCCTCAAAAATGCGTGACTTATTTTATAATACATATACGAGCCCTAACAACTATATGTTGGAATAAGCAGTCACTTTGCGAATAAAATGCCAGTTTATCGAAATTCTTTTATTTAATTTTTTTTTTAATTGTAAATATGAAATTAACAACATTCTTTATGATGTATGGACTTATTTTTATGGTTTAATTATATATTTTATGTTGATTACTATTTAATTAATTGTTTGATAATCGAAAAATGCTGACAACTAAATATTGGAATATGTTTTGCTTTTCCTCACGTTTCTTGAGTTTTATCAAGTTTTATAAGCCTGACAGGAAGGAGGCTTTGAAATGAAACATACAAGTAAGTAGTGTGTTGTCAACAAGAATTGTCACACGTCATTTGAGAATTAATAATTAACAACCATCAGTTTTATTACCAGTAAAATACAATAATGGTACGTGGAAAACCTACTGATCCAAAAATGCGAGAAATTATTATTCATCAGTACCACAAGGGGAAAACAATGCGTGAAATTTCCAGTGAATTGACTATAGCAACAACTACCGTGTTTAATATAATTAAGAAATATGGTGAAACTGCCAGTATTGATGTTCGCGGTAAAAGCTCAGGCCGTCCAAAAGCTGTTTCTCAAAGGAGTGTAAGGCATTTAATTAGAATATGTAAGTCGGCAAGAAGAAATACACTACGAGAAGTAGCCACAAGGTGGAATAGAGAAACCGGGATTAATGTTTCCAGAGAATGCTGTCGCAAATATATCCACAAGCAGTCTTAGTTTTTATAAGGTATGTTTGATAGGTACTTCTTTGCGGTATAATTTTTTTATTTTTTGACGAGTATAGACCAAAGAAAAACCATTGTTGACGGAAACTCAAAAAAGGAATCGTTACATTTAGGCCAAATCAAAACTTTCGTGGACCAAACATAACTGAGACAAAGTTATCTATAGCGACAAAAGCAAATTTGATGTCTGTGTGGGAGATTACCGAAAGCGTGTGATTCGGGGAAAAACGGAAGCATTCCATAAGGATTGTCTCAAAAGGACTGTAAAGTTTCCACAGGGCATCATGGTTGGGAACTTTACACTTTATTGAAGGTATAATAAACGCAGCCAAATATCAAGATATCCTTGAACATTCGCTTTTATCAAGTGCAGCAAAGTTATATCCATCCGGAGATTTTATCTTTCAACAGGACGGAGCCTCATGCCATACGGCTAAATCTACCAAAAAATGGATGGGAGAACATGACATTAAAGTTTTGTCACATCCCTCTAGCAGCCCGGATCTTAATCCGATAGAGACACTTTGGTACAAAATGAAACAACGCCTAAGAAATAATCCTCAGCGTACTTTACCACAACTACGTGCTAAATTGCAAGAAATATGGAATAGTTTCACCCCTGAATTCTGTGAAGGCCTAGTTAGTACAATGTCTAATAGAGTTCAGGCTGTTATTCGAGCTAAGGGCGACGTTACGCCTTATTAATTTTTATTTTAGTTTGTTAAAAACCACTTGTTCTAATATTTAGTTGTCAGCATTTTTCGATTATCAAACGATTAATTAAATAGTAATCAACATAAAATATATAATTAAACCGTAAAAATAAGTCCATACATCATAAAAAATGTTGTTAATTTCATATTTACAATTTAAAAAAATTTAAATAAAAGAATTTCGATAAACTGGCACTTTATTCGCAAAGTAACTGCTTGTTCCAACATATAGTTGTTAGAGCTCGTATACTTACATGTATGCATGGTATAGATGCAGTATAGTCCACACCAAAGTGGTTTTTTTTTAATATCTTAAACATACCCGGGAATTCATGGCCTAGTATTTCAATTCAAGCCTCAATTAAAAATTGAAATAGATGATGCAAATTTTACATCCTTAGATGACCGTGTTGTTTTCTTTATACAAAAAAAAAAAAAAATGTTTTCCCTACACTGGACATCGCTCATGGAAACAACTTTAGTAAGCTTTGTTAAACATCTGCATCAATGCTGCAGATGAAGAATAACTTCCAGCACAGCTTGTACATGAAGATTACGAGTTTTAAAAATCCGTTAAACGTATCAGTCCAACCAATCCTTTATTTTTTGTGGTATTAGAAACACGATGAATCTCGTATAATAACTGCAAATTATCAGAAAATTTATGAAGAAGTTCTGTTGTGCTTAGGAGACAGGATTGTAGCGTTCTCAAATTAATGTTATAGGAGTATTACATTTAAATATACTTTGTGCTTATTACGTTAAGTTCCTGTTTGTGCTTTTTAAATGTAGTTTTGTTCATAGTTTTTGTTTTTCTCTCGCAGAAAAAAAAAGTAATTTCAATATTATTTTGACATTCTCTATGAATTAAAAATCCATGCTTTGAAAATATAGTGGGATGAAACAGGTTTACTATAAAATATGTATATAGATTGTATTTGGTGTTTACAGTTTTGATGTAACTGTAAAATATAATGATGTATTGATGTAAATAAATAATTAAAAGAATAATTATAGGAAATCCTATCACAAATTGAAATAACATTTAATTCTCAGAATTCTAATCAGATAAAGCCAGGAACTACACTGTGTTCAATTAAAAAACTTGGGAAATTGCCAAACTGATTTTTTTCGACATCTAAAATAAAATATCAAATTATACATAACCTAAAAACTCGAGGTAAATTAACGATCCCGAAATGACCTCTGGCGGCAAGATTTAGAAAATTGTACTTTTTGGCAGGCTAATATATTTTTTTTAATATCAGGTTAATTCATTTGTTACTGCCAAATAAGTTCTGTATAAACTTTTATGTAGTTTTTAGTAGTAGTTTTTGTGAATACTTATGTACAGTGTAATCTCGATAATGTGAACATAAAAATCCCGCAGGCAGTTCACAATATCGAGAGTGTTCATAATAAAGAGGGCGTTGATAACAGATTAAAAGGCTGTAGTATGCAGTATATGTACTTTATTTTAAAAAATGAAGGAATACATGTGCTCACTCATACATGTTCCATGATATTTTAATGTAAATAAAGAAGATTTATTCATTTATTTTTCTGAAAAAAGTATTTATTTTTGTTTGTTCTCTTTTTTGTTATTTTTACTATCACAGCTCTTTCGTGGATTCATTTGAATGTGATTATATTACTAATAGGGATTGCATTTTGTTTGGACCATTCTATAGCAGTATATTATGCCCTTATAGCTGTAGCATGCGTTATTGTGATGATTGGTGGTTCGTTTTCTTCATTATCACTAACGTCTAATTCTATCGTATGTCTTCATTTACATCTTCATTCCACCTTTCCACATCTGAAGCTTCGTATGCAGCCTATAATCAATTTAATTATTATTATAACCATAATTTATTTTATAAATTATGGTTATAATATAAATTAAACTTACGGGCGCTACTTCTAGCAGCGAAATTGTATCCCTTATGACACTATCAATACTATCAGAATTTTCTTTTTCGGTTTCATTCCTCCATCTGTCTCTCAAAATATTTAGAAGTACATCATCATCTGCATTTATTCCAGCATTTCTTAATGGTTTCTGGTTTAATTTTTCCCAAGCGGATGACAAATGAAGAATTGCATCTCTTAATGTAATTTATTTGAGTGCAGTTCCTATCGATTCCTCACTTGCAGCGACGCAACTTAGAAAGCTATTCCTGTAGTATAATTTTGTGAGTCTCAGGATATTCTGATTCATTGACTGGATTAAAGGAGTTACATTAGGCGGAAGAAACATTACAAGAATCTTGCCATCTGCAGTTTTGAGCTTTTCAGCAGATGAATGCTCTAAACAGATAAATAGACTGATGCAAACTGATTACGTAGTACATATGTACATAATAGCGAGATAAGAATATGCACGAACTGCGCATATGCGTTCAATTCACATTATCGGGGGTATATGTTGTTCATAGTATACGGCGTCCAATGATATTAAATTTCATGTTCACGTTATTGAGATGTTCATATTAACGCGTGTTCATATTATTGAGATTGCACTGTAACACAAATGTATAAATTGTAAAATTCTTATTGTTTTAACTGATAAAGCCTGTAATAAAAACTGTAGGACTTAAAAATGTCCATACATTGGAACAGAAATACTAATTGTTGTGTATATGAATGTACTCTTCTTTTACACCATTTGGAATGCGTAATTAATGCCCCATCGCTTGATTAACTCTCCCATAATCTTGGGCCTTACCACGACCCAAATGTTATCATACCATACCTTTCCTTTTTTTTTACATACCAGCATCTTCCGTTGTTTCAGGAATTTCATTTAAGTTTTTCCTGTCTGCAAATGGGCATAGAGTTAAATGAGAAAAAAAAGACTTCACCTGATAATATAATAATTTAATGATCCTGTATGTAAATAGTACATTACAAATCGAATTAATATGAACATATAAAATATATTATTGGTAAAATTAATGTATATAAACTACATTGTATATAACTCTAACAACTTTCGACAAGTCGTTATACAGACTCAACATATTACCTATCTTTGGATTACTTACTCCTAGTGTTAATAAATAATTAGATATGACAAGATAATTGTCAGTTATCTGCAATTAAATGTCTGCAAGAAATCGAGCAGATACCTACGGGGGCGTTCAGGTGTCACTCTCGCCTGCTAGCTGGTAGTGGTGCCTCCTCAGTTTAGCGAGGCGGTAACGTTCTTGTTCCAACTCCTTCTCCAGTTCGAGCACTCGTACTTGCGAGTCCATTTCAAGTCTCTTGGCTTGGTGTAAGGTCAGATTTGATACGTCAAGTTCCTCTACGAGTGTTCAAAAACAATTTTATATTCATTATATATTTATATGCATTTTTACAAAAGATGGAATGGGAAAATATTTATTTACATCCATATTTATTCAAATAAGACATCTTATTACATTTCAGTGGCGGCTCGTGGTGATTTGTCATGGGTGGGCAACAACTAACTATTAATAGGTTATACGAGTATAGTGCAAAATAATGAAGTAAAATATAGTAAAAAAAACTTTGACTCATCACTCTACATTAGTCACTGTACAAATATATGTTAAGATTTCAAATTCTTTCAGCTTTCAAGTTGAAAATGCATAGCACTAAAATTGCATAAAACTAGTACAGACTCTTATGAATGCTACACAATTTTTATATTTACACATTTTCTAATACATCAATAACCAAAATAATTTTACTTAATAATATAACAAATACTGTTATAGAGAAATTCTCTCACATTCGCCATGGTATAAATACTAAATAAATACAATACTAAACAAACATAAATGTAAATTACCAATTTCCACAGACAGACCGTCGCGCCGCACTAATTTATTGTAATTATTGTTAAAGAACCGTTAAAATTTTGAAAATCCTAACCTACAGAGTACAGACCTCGCTGAGATACAACGTTCTACAATGTCTGAAAACTGAACTCGGAAATACGGAGATCGGAGATTCTCGATTCATTCCCCGCTATGCCGAAGCCATGCTGCTTCTTCAGCAGGGTGGTCTAGCCCACCCGTGTCACAGCTGACTCGAGACTCGTGTAAGCTGTGTCCGTGTTTCAAATAGTTTCATGTAGTTTACACGTGTATAATTTTGTTTTTATGTCTTCAAATCATTCGTAATTCTATTAATTAATTAATTCTATTCATGTGTTTACTGTTTATTTAATTTTATATTCCAGATTCCCATGTTTCTATATTATTGTGAAATAATTTAAACTTTCAAGGGATGTTGAAAGTATACCTATGTCAATAATATCAATATTAATTTTAAAACTAATCTTGGTAGACACTTATTTACTTGTATTTATTTATTAAAGCAATAAATATAATTATTTATTTGTGCGAGGCGCTTGCGCTGGCGCTGTCTCGTATGTACTTACAAAGCCAGGAAGGCAAAAGGCGTGGCTGCGCACCCGGCGCGGCACCCACCACGCTAGACAACCACGGTAATTATTCCACGGTTAGAAGAGTGAATTGCTGCACTTATTTGCACTGCAATTTTCCACCATGGTTGCGCTGTTAGTATTAGTACGAGTATATATAATCAGAACTTTTCATTGTATTATTGTTGTTATGTAATATATAGTGCATTTAATTAATTACATATTACATAATTATATCTTCACTAATTTCTATAAACGATAAATAACGACCTTTGGAACTGTGTTCCTCTTCTTCTAGGAAACAGCTGGGTGGGCACTGCCCACCCTGCCACCCCTGACCAGCCGCCACTGTTACATGTATAATCCAATAAAAATTAAATGCAGTTCTTATGCAGTTCACCATTACTATTCAGTGTTTTATGTATCTCTAACTGATCAAGAAATTCTATGCGCCCTTTTATATTCATAGCAGACAGAGCAATCCATAACTTGGTCGGTAAATAAGGAGTTCGTGTTGTAAAACCTCAAACATGGACTTTGTCCCACTATTACCATACTTTGTCCACAACATTAAAAGTACAATTATTAAGCATTGCCAAAAAAAAACTTTATCACATGACCACACTGAGCTGAACCCTATAGAGCTAATCTGGGTGCAGATAGAAGACTAGCATATAATGGCACCATTAAAACACGTGAAATTATTGCCAAATAATACAATGAACAATTTTATCTTAAGCCGGGTCCAGACGTGCGTAAGGTGTAATGTAACGCGAATAGTGTGCACGGCACACGAACTCAACGCCAATCTTGTTCAAAATCTATTCCACTCGGTTGCTACAAACATGCCGAATGGGAAGGTCGTGATAGCTGGTGCTGCTTTTATTTGTGTGTATTTATTAACTGAAGACCGGAAAAACGTTCAGTGCGTCGATGGTGGAAAACAAAGTTGTATAAGATAAGATCTTTATTACTTGTGGAACTAAAATCTCAGAAAATAAGTGGCCAATATAAAAACTTTACCCGGATGTCGCCTAGTGATTTTGAACATTTGTTAATAATGATTGCATCTAAAATATCAAGATAAGATACTACAATGCAAAGCAAACTAATTATTTTGTTCTTGCATTCTTCTACATCTCTTTCCAATGAAAGAGCAATATTACTCCAAGCATCGTTTTTCAGATTTTTTCTTAAGTACTCCGGGTTTTTTGGATTCCAAATAACAGGTTTCTGTTGATATAAACTGATAAGTTCAAGCGACTGTTCGTCACTCCGCATCATGAGCGTCCACACGACACAACCGTCACGAACTCCGTCCAAACGAGCACTGCGAGCGCCTTTGTGTTCGCGCTAAAAACCGACAGCCGATGGATCAGCGCGAGCACCGACGCGAGCGTTTCATGTAATGCTCATAGTGCCGTCCACACGCACAATTCGCGTTACATTACATTACACGTTACGCACGTCTGGACCCGGCTTTAAAAATATGGACCGAAAAAATCTCGCATGTACAGAGAAAATGAGGAACATGTGGAATTTGACTCGAGAATTGAGATTTTCAGTGACTCAGTTATAACTCTAGGATTCGTCAACCAAGTTAGCATCATGAGGAGACGATTAATACTTTCAGTTGAAATTTTAATCATCTCCCAATGCTACCAATTTAGTTGCGAAGAAACGCGCGTCGAGTAACATGTAATCTTTCGATGTTCATGGAAAACTAGTCTCCTGTTTCTGTTGCTACATAGAAGGTTCCAGCCCTGTTCCAGGATAATTCTAGGGAAAGTAGGTCTAGTGATTGTTATTCTGACATCTAACTTACGATAAACTATAAAAATGTTATAAAACAATTTAGAACTATTTTAGAATAATTTTGGCATGTTTTGTTATTTCTTAATAACAAAACATCTTCTGGCATAATACACCTATGCTGTAGCTAACCCTGCGTACAATGTGCTGATATGTCACATCAAATAATTTTGGCCCCGTATTATACCAATTTTTATAGTCATACTTTACCAACAGACAGACCAAAAACAAACCAGCTATTCATTCAACCCAAGGAGATTAGAGAGAAGGAGAATAAATTTCTATGTATGTACCATTATTCGCTTGATAGAAAATACGGCGGTATACCAGGCGGCGCTGCGACCGTGCGCGGGAATACCATTCGAGCTATTCTGCGCATGTCGTGAGCGTGTGGTTAGAATTTCAAATTCTCCCACTTCCACCGTTTGAATGCACTTCATGCGCAAAACACCTCGATTGGTTTTCCGCGCACGTTCGAGTACGCCCGCAGCGCCGCATGGTTTACCGCCGTATTTCATCTCAGCTGAAAGCAGGAGTTTACTCTCCTCTCTAATCTCCTTTGATTCAACCACATGTACCTGCTTCATCTATAAGTTGACTACAATCTTTAACGGTCGCGACGACGGTACCAGTAGCAGTGGTAACTCCCTTTGAGGCATGAGTCAATTGGTGTAAATTTTCGCTGTTTCTATCTGCTTTCACCCTACTAGCTACTACTAATTGAGCCGTGGAAGCAGCGATCTCCTGAGCGGCGACTACGAGCTGTTCCAATTTGCCGTTTGATGTAACAACTTTATCGGCAGCAGTCCTAAAATTATAGAGAACGAAATAATGAATTTTAATTTTGTAAAAAAAAGATATGATTATGCGTATATTTTATATCTCTTGCATTCCTTTAATGCAGAGTTATTATATAATAGCTTACAATAAGAATTTGGCAGCTACTGCGACCGCCTTTGCTGCCGATATAAATCCATCTGTCCACTGATGGTTTCGTTTGTAAAATTCTTTTGCACTAGCGGTACCCTAGAAAGAGGAGTAGAATTATTAATAATTACAGGTAATATTAAAAAAACTTAAATCATAATAAGAATTAATTGTTGTTTACTGACTCTTTTAACAATACCAAGGACTATTTTGAGTTATGCAAATTTCATAGCAAGGAAAATGTCGTCAAGACAAAAGACACATAAATTTATATATTATGTCAGGGAGAGGTGCCAAACTCCCCCTAATGGGGGGGAGTTTGGCACCTTTCCCTGAGCATCACTGTGTTTGTCTCTGTCTTTATGTGTAACCCTGTGCAACCTGAGGCTTTAGGAAAAGGAAGTCGATTTCTGTGTATCCAAACTATAGCTTCTACATTGGTTTATGGAAGCCGTTTACTGCATATAAGTAAAAGTAAGAAATATTCATTAGGTTTTAAAATGCGTACAATAATATCCAGTTTACTGTGTTCTCTTTTCTCTGTTTCTATCTGTCTGCATATTCATAATTTATTATTTCCGATCCCACTGTGTACGTTATTTTTTACAAGATGTTTCACTTTTGGTAAATGTGTGCCTAGTTGTATATACTTGTACACCGCTTGTATATACTTTTCCCAAAATTCCTGAAAGGTGGCACTTTCCACAATAATGTGTGGAATATTACGGCTTAATGTATATATATATATAACGTAACCTAAAAAATCGAATATTGTATGCCATTTTTATGTATTTCTTATGCTGTATACTTCTCACGTGTTGGGTTGCAATCACTTTCACTATAAACCCTTAAACTCCTATTGCAAACTATATATTTCAAACAACATACACAATGTCATTGTGAGAATGCAGTGAAATCGAAAACGTACACTACCTACTGGCGCCACGTTATCTGCTTCAATGTCAGCGAGGAACTAATTGATTTTATTAGTTAGAGTTTTGACTCTAGTAATATATAATATTAATTATATATAATTATAATTAATTAATAATATTAATATGTAAACAATATATCTGAAATGTCCAAATGCAAATTCAATAAACAAAGTCAGATCAGCATGATAGTAATGATAATTAAACCAAAGAAGAGTCGACTAATCCAATAGAAATAAACTAAACCACAAATCTCAAAACACTAATTATTGTTTTTCGTCCTCTTCAAATTGCCCCTTAAAATATTCTTATTCATTTTATAAAATTTTGATACAAAGTTCCTAATTATGTAAAGGATTCTCTGACTATAATTAACATTCGGACTCTTTTTCATGAATCCCCTTTTGACTTTTTGTCAATTATAGAATCTCTAGTTTTCAAGTTAGCAGGGACCCGTCAATGCCTGAATTCTTCACCCTGTATACATAATTTAGACACTGACAATTAACAAAAAACAGTTTCACCAAGCAAACGATCGAATCTAATTGAATTAATGGAAGTTAAGACTTAAAACACATTGAGTAAATTGAAAATACACTTACCCGGCCTTGACTGACAATTTCCGCCTGCAAAAACCTCGACTTTTGAACTAGAATTCTAATCGCCTGCATTAGAGTGGTACAAGAGTCCAAGATTTTCTCGTTGACCTCCAATTTTATGCCGGAATCCGCTGCTCTGGAATTGGTTAACATATCCTAAAAATAAGTAGCGATAATAATCCTCCCATCACAATCACAAATAATCCCAACTGACCTGTATGCGTCTTGCCGCCTCCTCGATGGCCTTATCCATAGCCACCATCTCGCTCTCCAACATATCTGCTAAACTTTCCGCTTTTTCACCCAACAAAGATTCGTTTATACTGTCAGCTAGAGAAGCGACCTCTTCCAATTTTTCTTTCGCTGCGTCAACAGCACTATCGGTACTCTGATTCTCCTTCAGGCAATGCAGTAGATTCAGAACGCATTCCCCAAGTAATTTACACGTGTCCGCCATTTCTGCACAGAGAACACTTTCAAAACATCCCAATTATTTCCGGAAGTTATTTACTTACTCTCGCCAAAAGTGATATCGGGACTCGTATTACACGTAGCTCTTCCTTGTAAAATGTACGTGGCATGTCTGTGAGCAATCTTGTTCGCTGTAGTTATAATGAGCGCAAAATCGGTATGTGTAATTGCCGTGCTTTCTCGTAAAGATTCTAAGCAACCGCCCGTTAGGCTTCTAAGGTAATCCGGACTACAAGTGAGGGCGGTTAATGCGGGATTGTCGACTTCGTGTATTGCGTGTTTGAGGATGTCCTCGCTATTTTCCACCGATTTTGTAACGATTTCTCTCAGTTTACGTTGTATATCTCGTTGTTCTATAAAAAAAATCATAGGAATACAAAATAAACACCAATGTGTTGCGCAATATATGCAATCTTGCTTTAATTTGAAAAAAAAAATAGAATCTATTAACTTTGTTTTCTTTCTGTTACAATTTGCAATGCAAATTAATATTAGTCTAGTTTCAGAATTTTAAGCACAATCTCTAAGGCAATTCAAAGTAGTGAATCAAATTGTTCAGCATTTCAAATCATCTTGGTAAAAGCTATAAAAACAATTCACAGCAAAAACAGTAAATATAATTTTACTTTGTTACTTCATACGCTAAAATTTATTTAGAAACTGACACAATTAAAATTGATTCTGAAGATGTAAGAGTGACACAAAATTAATATTACCTTTTAACTAAAATTCAAATGAATATATTAATTTATTTTAAATAAGAAATGTTCAAATTCACAAGCTTGTGCCAAAAATTCAAGCTTAATGAAACAAATCAAGTGTTATATGAATGTCATTAGATAAGGACTATTAATTTAGTCCTGTAAATAGTTTCTATGAAAGCATTTGTGATAGTTTTTAAAATCATTTTTAACAAGAAATAAAAATAAACTCTAAAAATAAATTTAAAAGCCTGAATTACTGATTAGTGAATATGTTTTTGTGGAACTACAGTTTGTTGAAACATTTTCTAACTACTTAATAATTGAAATAGCTTTATTGAATCTAGAACATACTACAAAGATTTATATCTTTTTATTATCGAACAGATTTGTTTCATATAAAGAATGTATTTCAACCTCTATTATTGTGAAAATTGTTTAATTCTTCGTTTTTAATAAAAAGCTTAATTTCTTCAAGAGAATAATTATCAATTATTAGACTTTGATGTATAAAAATTATAAATCGACATACCGTTGTCAAGTTGCCTTTCTAAGTCAAGCAGTTTATACGACAATTCTTCAGACTTCTTTCTCAATTCCTCTTTTTCTTGTAAAACATTTGCCAGTTCAAATTTAACTGTATCCGCCTCTTTACAGGCATCGGCAACACTCTTCTTGAGGATCTAATAATAACATACAAATTAAGGCAAATATGTTTAAATAATAAACATTATTTACACGTCATACCTCTGTTTCCATATTAAATAAATCTTTATCCTTTTGGAGAACCAACAAATCGGCGCTCTTCTGTCTCTCCGCGTCTTCCAGTCTCTCTTTCTCTCTTTCCAATTCATTTAACCTCTCTAAATTTTTAAGAGCACCAGACAACTTCTTTTCAACTTCAGCTTTCTGAAAACAGCAAATTCAATAAACAAACACATTTAAAACAAATTCCCACAACGTTACCTACCTCTCTGATTTTTTGTATATGCTCATCCCGCAGCTTCACGTAGAGTTCCTTCAGTTTATCAAATTTCTCGTTCTTTACTTTCTCTAAAATGTAACAATCATGATACTTGAAAGCGTTAGGATTGGTGTATGGACTTACGTTCCGAATCCTGAGATTGTGCAATAGCAAAAGACTGATTGAGCAAATCCTCCTTTACTTGCCTCTCCTGCATAAGTTCGCTCTCCCTTGTTGCAAGATCAGTCTCCAGACCCGTTATTTTATTGTGCAGGTTTGTCACGTCTCGCTCATTTTTTGCAATGAGAGCAGTCACTTCGTGCCTAATAAACATAGATAATTTATTTCAACAAAAATGATACTTAAGAACAGGTATAAAAAAAATAATATGACAATGACATTAAACAATTGAAAATTGATTACATGCGAATGCAGGTCCAAATATAGAATATATTAAGAATTTTTTCAAATATATTTTTAACTAATGCTGTTGACCTTTACTTACCTCAATTTTTCACACTGAGATCTTAAGAATTCCCTTTCGTTGATCATTTCTTGGTGAGCGGTAGAGCTGAGGCTAACGCTGCTGGAATTATGATGATTTTCTACCATCACGTCATCAGTGGTGTCTATTAAACTACCCTCGTTTATAGGTTCTTCATCGTGTTCTGGCTCTTGGGGCACAACAACTTCTTGCGTAACATATGTTCTAAAGTCTCCCATAATTAAAAAGTTAGGGGGATTCTGCAATAGTTTATTATCCATTTACATAAAACACTAATAAATATCCTGAGGAAAAAGAGACTAATAGATTCTAAGACTTTAAGATATCTCTAATAACTTTTACTTATAATTAATGTTTTATTTTTTAACTGTCATTAAATGACATGTGTACAACAATACATAATTTTATTAATTTTCATGGAGAAGGCTAAGAAGGTTTCTATAGTGGGTGTAGAATGAAAAAAAAAAGTGAATAAGAAAATTCACTTTTTCTAATTACGTATTTCAATTATATGTAACCGAAAAAGAATTTTTTTTTACACTAAATGTTCATTGTGATTTGGTGTAGGTATCTTACTTTTATATAATTTTCTGGTTCACAGTAGAACATTATATACAGTACAATAAGTATCATGGAGTCGTGTTTCCCGTTAGTTATGCAACACATCTCAGCAACATATTAAATCTCAAATACGCAATAAAAAAAACTGTGGTTAAATGTGGGCGAGACAACCTATTCCAAAAAAATAGTCTCAACTAACGTTATATCATAGTAAACCGCCATTTGCGTATTTACTATTATAACTTATAAGTATGTTGTGTAAAACTATTAGTTATTATACAGCATAGTGCGTTAGTGAATATTTTATCATTTTACAATACTGCAGAATTGTCATTTTTCACCAATAAATTATAGACTTACAAAGAAATAGTAATTTAGTATACCATACAATACAACACTGCTCAGTCGTAATACTTGCTATTAAAGAAAAATTATAATTTGTTGTAAAAAGAATCCCGAGATTTTGTTTCGCCTACCCCCAGACATTCACACGAACGGACCGAGACGACTGATGTGGGACCGAACCCACGCCCTGATTAATCCGAACAAGAAATCTAGGCCAACTCCAAGAAATCCAGCGATATTGGAGGCCTTCTACTAGGTAATTATGGTAATAAAGGGTCTTTCAATAAAGGCGCTCGATTTTTAAATGTAAATAAAACAAGTTGTGTGTGATATCCACTCATTTTTTTTTTATTTGAAAGAATATTATTTCAATTATAAGAAGTGGCACGTATTCGGGAGGTTCAATGTTCGATAACTTTGTCGCATAAATCTGGCTGAATTTGCTGGGTGGCATTCGTTAAGTTGACTTTGAGGGCATCAATTGTTTGCCCTTTATTCGCATAGATCTGTGATTTAAGATAGCCCCAAATGAAGAAGTCTAAAGGTGTTAAATCGCACGATCTCGGTGACCAGTTCACGTCACCGCTGCGCGAGATAATCATGCCCTCAAATGGCTCGTGCAGAATGTTCATCGTGGCATGCGCTGTGTGGCACGTAGCGCCGTCCTGTTGGAACCACATGTCGTCGGTATCCATATCATTCAGTTCAGGCCACAAGAAGTTGCTTATCATTAATCTGTAGCGTTCACTGTTGACGGTAATGGCAATGCCAGTCTCGGTTTGGAAGAAGTACGAGCCGATGATACCGCCAGACCAAATTCCTCACCAAACAGCGACTCTCTCAGGATGCATTTGGTGCTGGTGTATCTCGTGTGGGTTGGTATCGTCTCAAATCCGACAATTTTGTTTGTTCACATATTCATTTATCGAAAAATGGGCCTCGTCGCCAAAGATGATTTTTTTTTGCGATATTTGGTTAAACTTTGAACTGCCCACGAGCCCAATCAGCGAACACGCGGCGTTGTCTATGGTCGTTTACCTTAAGTTCCTGGGTCAATTCGATTTTATACGAGTGCAGACCCAGGTCCCGACGCAAAATTCGCCAAGTTAAAAGTCGCAGAAAGGCCAAGTTCTTGTGAACGACGAGAAATTGATTGCCTCGGGTTTTGCTGTACGCTCTCACGCACAGCAGCGATGTTTTCAGCAAACCTTGCGTTTCGCTGATTATTTATCAAACTAGATGACTCAAATTTGGCCACCGAACGTCGAATAGTCGACTCAGCAGAACGTTTGTGGCGAGCATAAAAATCACGTACGAAAGAAGCACTGATTTTGAAAATAAGATTTGATGATTTGCACAAGTTGTTGAACTCTTTTACCTTCCATGGTGATTTGCCATACACTACTGAACAATTCACAACAAAGGGTCTCACCGGGTTTCCATATGAAATCTGTACTAGCGTCTTTGTGGACATTGGGCCTTTATGACGAGCCTCATATGTTGCATGTTATTGGAAATAATTTTGGGCCAATTATCAAACCCCTAGCTTTATTCGTTTTTGGAAAATAGGGGTTGAAACCCCTAACTTCAAAATCGCTTTTTTACGAAATTGTGTTAGATTTTTGAATGAAACCAAAGCGAAATGGAAGCTATTAATTAGAATTACATTACATATCTTTTTCATAAGTTTCCAACCATCAATGAGGCAGCAAAAAAATTGAAAAAAGTAGCGGTGGTTTTCCGTGGCTATTTCTCGAGGTACACCGATCAAAAAAGTCACGTATAATCAGTAAGTATTCAATTATAATGCGTAGCAATTACATAGATGTACGATGGGTGGAACATATTTGAAATAATAAAAATTCTATGCAGGTAGGCACATAGTGCATTCTGGCCAATCCAATAAAAATCACCTATCGCACATCTACATATGTAATTGCTACGCATTATAGTTGAATACGTAATTTTTTTGGTCGGTGTACCTCGAGAAATAACCACGGAAAACCACCCCTAATTTTTTTAATTTTTTCTTGCTCTCATTGTTGGTTGAAAAATTACGAAAAAAAAAATATGTAATGTAATTTTAGTTAGTAGCTTTAGTTTTAGCTTTGGTTGCATTCAAAAATCTATCATAGTTTCGTAGAAAAACGATTTTGAAGTTAGAGGTTTCAACCCCTATTTTCCAAAAACGAATAAAGCTCGGGGTTTGATAATTGGCCCAAAATTATTTCCAACAACTACCAACATAACAAAGGTCCCAATGTCAACAAAAACGCTAGTGCAAATTTCATATGGAAACCCGGAGAGACCTTTTGACAGATGTTGCTTTAACAACATGGCGGCTATAACCTAACAAATTGCGAGCGTCCCTATCGAAAAACCCTGTATAATTATAATCAACCAGGTTACAAATTCAGCATAAATGGACTAGCACAAAAAATATGAACCTCTTACATCTATTGATATTAAACACCCATCACTCTAATATGTACAATTGTACATAGGGCTTTGGTCCTATAGTTTAAGCTACGCTGCATCAATAGTATGCCTTTTTTCCGATATGCCATACTCAATTTTATTACAAACTAGCTACAAAAATAATTCCTTACCTCTGGCAGCGGGGGTATTGCTATAAGGTCCTTGAAGTACTGCAAATTATTCGTATTTTCATAAAACTTCTTCAACGCTTTGAACTGCTTCAGAAACCTATCTCTATGACCTGCTAAAAGATCCGGAGGTAAAGTCATATGTAGTTTGAACATGATTTTTACGCAATAATCATACAATTTCGAGGCGTCTTGTATACACGCTATCAATGGGGAGAGCCGGCATTGACCTGCACTGGTCATTGAATTGGATCTGGCCATGTTGAGGGAACCAAATACTAGAATTATCGCATTTTAGAATTCACGTTTTGATTGTTCTTCCCTTGATTTACCTGCTGCCTGTAAGTCTAATATGTGATCCAGATAGTCAAACATTTCTACAGTCATTTCGAAACTGGAAAATTAATAACACGAAGAATAGACAACCAATTTGATCATCAGATATTGATAACAATGGAAAAAATGTTTTTAAAGCATATAGTAGCTAGAAAAGTATGCATAATTGGTATTTATGTTATGTCATGTAAATGGAAATGGTCATTTCAGTGTTCTGTAAGCTAATGATTTGCAAATTCCATGATTATAATTATAACCAGGTTTGATATACAGTTGCTTTCGTAAAATAATGAAATTCGTTAAAAATTCAAGGAATTAGTTTTGGGAAAAACTCTGGGACTCGCCAAATTTTATTTTTATTTCGAATTTTTGAAATATAACTAATATATACAGGGTGATTCGTGTAGGAGGTATAACGCCATCGATACTTTTTTCAAGGGCAACCAAACCAACAAATACACAAATGTGCAATTGCAAATAGCAACTTACACATTTAATTTAGTCGATTTTTTAATAACCATTATTTTAAAATTAGTATTTTGAAATTGCAAAATCGCTTTTTCTTAATTTTATCTAATCTATATTCATGCTAATGGAATTATTACCGTAGCGTATGTAAAAAACTGTGCTCTTTAACATTCCGTAATAAAAACGGGATTGCCAATAAGAAAATATAGATGACGTCATATCTCCTACACGAATCACACTGTATGTATTAATTATGTTTTAAAAAATGCACAGCTAAAAATAAAATTTGACGGGTCCGAAAGTTTGTCCTAAAAGTTATTCCTTGAATTTTGAACAAATTTATTCATTACTTTAATAAAGTACTGTATTCGACACACATATGTTAAATACAGGACGGGGCATAGGAACCTGATGATTTTTAATTATTGTTTACTGGAGATAGCGTGAAATAATAATAATATCAGTGTGATGGAGGCGAGAGCTCACTTAATGCCATTTCAGTCGACATGAAACCCCTGACCGAGTAGCGTAAGTTTTTTAAAACTGATAGAGAACTACAGACCCCAACTTCGGACCCCCTATTCAAAAAATAAAAGATAATTACCACTATCGTGATAGAAAATGCTGAATAAAAAGTTTACATATATTTTAAATGTTACTTCACTTCAAATGCCATCAGGTTCCTATGCCCCACTCTGTATTTAACATTATGAGGTATTACTATAAAACAAACTGACTGTAGGGTTCATATTTTTATACTCCGCCTGACTTTCTGCGAATATTGTATTGACTGCTATGTAATATTTGAAGTTTTGAAAAATGTCTCATTGGCTCTACACTGTTTAGCTTTATGTAAACGATTTTGTTAAAGTTAAAAATCATAGCTAATTCTTAATTTAGCTTTAAATGTCTATTAGTAGTGAAAAGCATTTAAGTATAAAACATTTCGACATACGAGGATATCGACAACTAGTTAGTCTAACTTCTAACACCTTGTTTTTAAACGTCTTCACAAAATTAAGTTTCTTAAGAAAATCGTCTTAGATTAAACAAGTAAAGACAATAGCCTAATAAGCTAATATAACTCACTAGTTATTAATGTCATTCCCAGCAATGGACTCCAACTCATCTGCCGTCACCCCCAAATGTCCGGGGAACCTCGGATTCCGCCTATGGAACTCCAACTTGTTGATCAACAGCGAAGTGTACAGCCTTATCATCTTCCCGTACCCCTCCTTCAGGTGACCCCACAGCTTGCCGATCTCGTCCAAGTCCTTCCTGTGTCTCTGGCTGTCCACCAGGCAGAGCGGATGGCCCTCCCTGAGTATTTTGTGCACCACATGGCACAATTTCCAGGCCACTATCCTGTCGTCCATGGCGGGCAAGCGCAGGGCATAGGCCCAAAACGTCTTCGCGCTTTGGGTATGGAAAGTGCCGATGATCGCCGATCGAACATGTTTCTGTTTTACCGGCGTCTCCTGGCCATTTATCGCCTTTTGTAGGGCTTGAGACTGGAAAAAATCGAGTTGATGAGTTTTTTTTTGGGTCGATCGATATGAAAAGTGTGTGTTCCTAAGCCGAATAGGGCATGTTTAAGAGCTTACACATGGTATTAAAATAATAATGAAAAATAAATTATAATATACAAAAAAAGATAAAAAACTCTGATTCTATTTGTACAAATATCTGTTACTCTTTAATTCAATTGAAGTACAGAGAACGGAGGCTATTTTGTTTACCTAGAGAATTTCGCTTCGATTATTTTCATACTATAAGCGAAATTCAGTCTTCTGAAACTGAATATTTGTAAGTCAAAATAATATTAATTTTACCAACTGGCTGTTCTATAGTTTTGTACTAATAAATTCATAATAATTTATGAAAAATAAAAGGCGGAACTACGAATCTAATACAACGCCTAATCCAACTACACTAAGAAACAGATATGTTCATTTACTTAATCCAATAGCAGAAACAATAAAAATACTTTCTCTCTAGTAAACGAGGTAATGGTGAATGTGAAAAAAATATATATAAAAGCCCCTACTCCGAGAGACACAGTTAGAGAAGCCCTGCTGGACATACCTTTACCTCCTGAACCAGTTGTCACAACACGGGGTACTTGTCAGTAACATATAAGTCGGAAATCGAGAAAGGAACCACCAAACCGCCAAGCGGTTATCAAAGTAGTTCCCGAATAGCAAAGCTATTACATAATCGCTCTAGGAAACAACTACTCCTCGGGCTAAAGCCCCGCCAGGCATTGAATTATACCCAGATTTCCGACTTATATGTTACTGACAGAGATCGTATCGATAAAGATGTATACGCCATAAAGTTCATTCGGCCTGAATCGGCGTACCGTGTACGGCACTGACGAGAACTAATAAGTTCGAAACAGCTGTATGTCGTTCGGTTCCGGTCCGGGACAAATGTCGAATCCTACCTGTGGCGGGTTTTATTTTTTGAAACGGAGTACTTGGTTAGAAACTATAAAATATATAGCTTATAGAAACTATAAAATTTAAGCGTTTTCAGAAACTAAGACAAGATGTGTTATCTTTAAGTTTGATCTCAACGAAAGTAATACCATACACGCATTTCATAATTTACTGTAGCTACAAAGCATATGAGATGATTTCCATTGCATTAATAGTAACTACGAGTAAGCAAATCGCAGTAATATTGCGCGGCCACCTCGCTTATATCGAAGGCACCTCCGGTGCATGCTTCTAGAGTCTGGACGCTTCGGATCAAAAAACAAAAGTTACCAGGTTGTTTGCAAGGGTCGATTCACTGTATTGATTTTGTCGAAATGCCGAAATTCGAACGAAAAGCATTTCGTACATCGACCTAAAGAATTTCGTGACACACACTAAAACAGCCGTTTAGTAAATATATATTCCATCTTAATTACTACAGTAAAGAAACTGGAAACATATGGCTTATCGATATAAGAAGTTTAAGGTATTAAATGCTGTTAAACAAAAAATAAACAACCACAACACACGCGAAGTCAGTAGTCACTAAAAAAAAAATTCAAGATATGTTTATGAAAAATCTTGGATACAGTTGTTTGTAACTATACCGAAAAAGAGAGGAGCCGACAAATGCGAGAACTTTAGAACGATTAGCCTAATTTCCCACGCGTCAAAAATCTTAACCAGAATAGTGCAGAAGAGGATGGAAAATAGAGCGGAGGAAATACTATGAGAAGACCAATTCGGGTTTAGGCGAAATAGGGGAACTAGCGAAGCTATTCTGGTGCTAAGAGTAATGTTAGAGAAAATATATATATACAATACAATATATACAATAGAAAAAAGAAAGAACGCTTATATGGGATTTGTAGATTTAGAAAAAGCTTTTGATAATGTAAGATGGGAAAAAATGTTCGAGATACTAAAGAGCGCGGGAATGAAGTATAGAATAGGAGAGTAGTACACAATCTATACAAAGAGCAAACTGCTATTATAGAAGTAGAAGGGGAAAGAAGGGAAGTAGGTATTAAGAAAGGAGTAAGACAAGGATGTACGCTATCACCACTAATTTTTAATCTGTACATCGAAGAGGCGATTAATGCGGTAAAAGGTAGAGTGGATTTCGGGATTAAAGTACAGGGACAGAAACTAAAAATGCTGAGATTCGCGGATGATATAGCAGTATTAGCATCTAGTAAGGAGGAACTAGAATCAGCATTGAACGAAATGGAGGCAGTGTTGACAGAGGAATACGGAATGAGGGTGAATAAGAACAAAACTAAAGTATTAGTGTGCAAAGGGCACGAGAGCAGAGCAAAAACGAAAGTACAAATTAATAATGAAAGATTGGAGGAAGTTAAAGACTTCACTTATTTAGGAAGTAAAATAAATTGGGATGGAAGAAGCGATAAAGATATAAAACAAAGAATAGCTCAGGGTCGAGTAGCTTTTAACAAAAAGAAAGCACTTTTATGCTCGGGGGTAATAAACTTAGAAACAAGGAAGAGATTTTTGAAAAAGTATGTATGGAGCACGGCACTATACGGTTGCGAAACCTGGACGGTAGGGGAAGCAAGTAGGAAGAAATTAGAAGCTTTTGAGATGTGGTGTTACCGAAGAATGATGAAAATACCGTGGACTGATAGGGTTAGAAACGAAGAAGTATTAGAGAAAGTTGTCGAGAAAAGAAGCGTGGAAAAACATAAAGAAGAGAAGAGATAGAATGGTAGGCCACTTGCTGAGACATGGGGGAACAGTCCGCGATATTTTGGAGGCAGAAATAGGAGTGAAGAAATGCAGAGGTAGGCCTAGATTAGACTACTGCTCGCAAATAGTAAGGGATGTAGGTTGTAGCACAATTAGCGAAATGCGTAGGTTAGCACAAGATAGGAGAAGCTGGAGGTTAGCGTCCAACCAGTCTTAGGACTGATGACCTCATGATGATGAGCTGTTTGTAACACGTGTTCATTTCTAAAGAATACACATTAAGAGTACATCTCCGATTTTACTAAAATATAGTCCATATATTTATTTATTTATTTATAACAGCATCAGATAATACTATTTATAGGCTATATAGTTGTTTAAGAGAACTTGAAGGTTGTTCCTCTTGTTCTGACATGATGAGGCTCTTCCAATGAGAAAGACTTCTAGAATCCTATTTCAGATGCGATGGTCAGCATCTTTTGAGTCTTCTGCTGTTGTGTTCCTGCATAAGTGGTTATAATAGGGGGGTTGGTATGGGTTGTAATCTCCCGTGGTGCTTATTGCTTCTCATGTATTTCTTCCTGGACGACTGTTGATATAGAAGGTCGTAACTATTCAACATTATTCATAAATATTAGTAGGTTTTGTTCTTTTCTTATCGTAAATGTTGTGATTTGGTTTCATTAATTTTGGTTTTCCATTTCTTAAGCCTTCTTATAGTTGACAAAGTTGGTCTTAGAGGTTTGAGGAGGCAGACAAGAATGTTGTTTCGTCTGCAAACGTGCCGGTGATAATGAAGTTAGATGTTGGGAGGTCTGAAGTGTATATTAGATATAATATGGGCCCCAGAACGCTTCCCCGGGGAACAGCAGCTTTCCAGTCCCCATATAATTAACTTCTCGAACTGTCCTTTGGTGACAGTAGAGGTTGAAAGGATTTTTTCGTTGTTAAACTACTGTTAAATGATAGACATCCAGGTTTGTAGAAAACTGCAGAAAAGTACCTAGTGATAAACTATCATTATAGGCACTGGTCTCGATGCAAGTCAGAAACTGAAACCGACTGAGACGTATGTGTAAGTTTTTTTATGTTTACACATCTTTTCCAGTTTTTCTTAGTATTCGAGTATTCATTATTGTATTATGATGTATTTTTTATGAACTATCTCTGTGTAATGCTAGTGGCCTGAGTTCGACTCTGTTGCAGCTGGACGGAATAGACGCTTTGTTAATTACTTTAAAAATATATACATGTACCTACATATCAGCAAACCTTAACTAACCTAAATCGGTCATTTATAACAAAATTGGACGCACGTAAATTCGTAAAAATAGTAAATTAATAATTTGAGACTAAATTACCTACGCTAATGTAATGTCCTGCCTTAATGTTCCACATTTATAATAAAATAAGTGTTGAAAGCAATTTCCTATAACGCAATTACGTATATTTGCCGCATAAATATGTTTACTTAATTCATAAATCATCAGTTTGGATAGTTGGCTACGTATTACTCATTCAAGGATAGAGAAAATGATTCATTCATTCATATGTTTTTATGTTTAAATACATTTTTTCAGATGTTTGTTATTTGTTCTAGATATTTAAAAAATGCGTCTTAGTATTTTTGGGCGAAAGTTTACATCACAGATTTCGACGTGAGGTTTTTACTAATTTAAAAAACACTATTGTTAAGTATGGATAAAATAATAAAAAGAGACGGAAATATAAGAGTCAACATAATAATAACAGTAAAGTTCCAACAAGAGAGACATTTTTATAACTGTTTTATACATTGCGTTAATAATAAAAATGAGAAATTCCATAAAACAGGGCCGTTTTTTTTTGTCAATATAAAACTCGGAATCGACGATTTCAAATTTTGAACTGGCGATTTCATCCCTATACAGCAATTCCATACATCATTTTTGGTCTTGTAGGGTATGGTATTTATAATAACCAACTCGATTATTGTGAATACACTAAGCACAAAAATTAAAGGATGTAAAAAAAAATGCTTGGAGAAAAATAGTCGCAGATCAATTTAAAAAAAAAAGTAAATTGAACGTCTAATGTTCTATTTTTCAGATGTTGAGTTCAAAATGTTTTACCTTTAAATTATCATAAGAAAACCATCGAAGAAAAATTCCAAATTTTTGCTTGCCTTTCAAAAGGTCCACGGACTTCAGTGATTTCATCATAAAGCGCTTTCAGATAATGTTTTCCTCTTTAATCTAAGCGGTCTAAAAGCCATCATGTACGATGATTTTTCGCTGAGTGGTCGTTATTCAAAGTGTGTGGTAATTAATTACTCGGGAAAAAATGATACAGTACAGAAAATTCAAGTAGGTTTTTAAAAACAGCAATGTATTCTCTATTCAAGTTGTAGTTATTGATTTTTGATAAGAATAAAAATTCAGTGCAAGAATGTTGATTGAAAGAGATTAAAAAATTTCGTTTTTAGGAATATTCGCTTAACTTAGCATAACTTTTCAAATAATGGATAGACTAATAGATTGTTGACTGTTTCTTTTCAACCTCAAAGTATCCCAAAGAATCTTTGAAAATTTCAAAGCGATGCGTTTTTTTTTTCGTTGTCTTCAGAATGATTGAATTTGTCGTTTTTGCTAAAAATCAATTTAAGGATGAACTTTTCCTTTTTTATTAATTTTTTGAGGTAGCAAACGTTTTTTTAGCAATAATCCATATCTCTTTTAACAAAAACTGTTAATTATTGTAAGGAAAAAAAATTGTTTTAAAAAAAAATGTCAAAACTGACTTTTTTGCTTTGAACGACGATAAATCAGCGAAAAACCATCGTACAATCTTTTAGCCCGTTCGAATTAAAGAGGATAAAATTATTTAAAAGAGCTTTATGATCAAAACACTGAAAACAATTTATTGAAGTCCCTGGACCTTTTAAAAGGTAGAAAGTTTAACTAAGGGTGCTGCTAGACCTTTGATAATGTATATTTAAAAAAGATACAAAATTATACAGAATTATTCAATTTATTCAATTAAAAAAAGGGTATACAACAGATATTATTATAATTTTTATAATATAGGGTGTCTCAGTTGGAACTATAGGTTTTGAATTGCGCGCCATTTGTGTTCCATCAAAGATAGACCACAACGATTCATCTACAAGCTGAGCTTTTTCAAACGTTGTTTGTTCTCTTGTGGTGTGTTGCTTCATCGTTTGTTGCTGACGTCATCTTCAGTAGTGATTAGGACCTAAAATTGAGCTTTTATCTGTTGAGCCATGACGGTATATATTTGTATTATTATATTATTATAAAAATATCTCACCGGAATACCCCGACTAGCGATCGCTTCTAAGTCGGGTAACTAAAAACGTCTTTATTTCATCCCCAAATGTAACGTATGATCTGAAACGTGTCCATTGCCTAATCTGAACATTTATCTATCCATAAAAATTAACACTAACCTTGTAGAAATTATGTTAAGGATGAAAGCTATTCTCAAAAAATGCCCTGCGTTTTCACGCATTGAGAATGTGTTAATACTGGGTTGTCCAAAAAATCGTTTCGTTTTTCCGAGTCACGGCCTGTCATGCGCACAGCTGCAGCCTCGAAGCCTTCCTCTCAATTTAACCCTGATTCCTCAACCCTGAACTGTTATTTACTGCCGTTATACTAGTGAATTTGTTTTACTGTTGTTCTGTGTGAGCTTAATTGAGAAAATGAGTAAAATCGAACATTTCAGGTTAGTGATGCTTTCTTAGTTTAAAAAAAGGCAAAAGAGCCGCTGAAACTTGCCGCAAATTGTGTGTGTTCGGCAAAAATGTTATTCAAGATCGAACGTGTCAAAAGTGGTTCGAGAGATTTCGATCTGGCGATTTTTCTCTCACGGACGCCCCAAAGTCAGGCTGGCCTAAAGAACTCATTCCCAAGCATTTACGATCCTTAGTTGAGACAAATCCTCGCCAAACCATACGTGAACTTGCAGAAAAAATCGGGACGTCGAAATCTAGTGTACAGAATCATCTTAAACAACTTGGGTTTGTCAGTAGACTCGACGTTTGGGTTCCTCACGAACTTGGCGAATCCAATTTAATGGATGCATCAACATCTGCAATATGTTAAGGATTCGTCAACGTAGCGATCCCTTTTTGAGAAATATGGTTACTAAGATGAAAAGTGCACCACTTACGACGTCAGTCGAAAAATATCGTGAGGAAAGTCCGGTGAACCTTCTCAATCCACACCAAAGCCAGGGGGGTTCTCCCCAGGAAAGTTTTATTGTCCATCTGGTGGGATTTCAAAGGAATCATTTATTTTGAGCTACTCCCGAGGAATGAAATAATAAATTCGGACGTTTACCGCGAACAACTACAAAAATTGAGTCAAACCATGCAGGAAAAGCGCCCAGGACTTGTAAATCGTAAGAAGGTCGTCGTCCATCACTACAACGCTCGATCTTACACTTTTCTGCAGACCCGGAGGAAATTGTTGGAGTTAGGATGTTTTACCCCATCCACCGTATTGTCCAAATCTTGCGCCCTCAGATTTTCACCTATTCCGCTCCATGGATAACAGTTTGCGACACTTAAAATTTGCCAATGACGAGGAAGTCAGAGATCATTTAAAAACGTTTTTTGCTAGCAAACCGCGAAGTTTTTATGAAAATGGTATTATGAAGCTTACTGAGAGAGGGGAGAAACTTATTGAAAATGGAGGAACGTACATTATTGATTAAAATGATTTGTAATAACTATAATGTTATAAATGTAATATAACATTATATCATTATAATGTAAAAAAAATATCATGTGCAGCACAGTACACGTGATAGAAGTGAATACTTCTTTAGAATAGAGAATGACTGATATTAAGAGGGAGAGATTGAAAGAGAGAGAGAGAGGTGGGGGATAATTTCAAAAGAAATATAACAATATAAAATTTGTGTAAAAAATATTCAGTTTATTCATTATCTACACTATCATCGGCTGGTGGTTCAATTGGTAATACTGATATGATTGGTTTGTGATAACTAAAATATGAAATATATGTTCGTGATTCGATATTTTCTAGATAACGTGTAAAAATTGCATCTATTGTTGTTCCGGATTTTGTTGTCGATTATTTGGGATTGTTGTTTATAAGCAAACCAAATTTCTCGAAGAAAGTTAATCAACGTCAAAGAATCATTGGATCCGAAATTTACATTGAAATCTCCCCCGAGAATCAAAGGGATTTAGTCTTCTCCTCTTCCAAGTGCATTTGCACCTGTGTGGCTGTAAACCAATAGGGAGCGGTGAATGAAATATATTATATCTTCTAGATTTTAACAAGTTAAACGGTTCGAGGATATTATCAAATAATCACAGAACACAGATGTAAATAACGTAAATGATTACAAAACACAATGATAAATATTCGGTACACACGCGTGCTGCTTCAGCTGTTAATATATTATATAGCGTCTGGACGCGTACATCTATAAAGCGCGCATGCGCGACAATAGGGAGACGCGGATAGCCTGAACTGATATATATATATGATGTATACCTCTTTTTCTCTTTCTCTCTATGTTATATATCTGTGTACTCTGTCTTGTAACGAAGCCTGTGTTTTAGGTATACCAAATGTATAGCTCTTTCTCCTTCTCTCTACGTTATATCTTTTTTCTCTCTCGTGTAACGAAATCTCGAAACGTTACATTTTTTCCAATTCACTCTCCCTTCTCGTCAAATATCAGAACGTCGCCAAAGAAGTATTCACTTCAAAATGTTTTAGACAACCCGATAAAACTAATTTTTTGCATGATTGTATATAGGTTGGTCCACTGTAGTGCGGACGCCACGCGACATACATACATACTTGGATTTGTTAACGACATTACGGACATAAAACTCAGCCCGTACGCTCATTTTTCATAAATCATGACATCACGACACGTCGTTACGCGACCATTTATACAGAGTGGGCTAATTAACGGGTTAATTCAATAAAAAAGTATGTGTGTTGCCGTACAAACATTGCCCGGGATGGCGTGTTTGTAAAGCAGATGCTGGAACGGAAAACGGAAGCACTTGAAAAGTATATCAATTGATAAACCTCCTCCGGTATTTTTCTCCGGTCGGCCAGACGGTGTCAATAGTTTTTTCCTGTACGTTTACATTGTGTAGAGATTAAATATGTAGTCAGAGCCGTGACAATTAAGTCGTGATCAACTCGTGGCGTGTCTTTTATTTGATTTTATAAAGGCTGCAGATGTACGAAGATCAACAACATGTATACAGTGAGCCCAAAAAGTGATGTATAAATTAGATAAAATTGATAGTTTATTTTTTTAATCAGCATAAAAAATGTATTTGAAATACCAGTTTAAGAGCCATCCTTTAATTTTTTCGAGTCGTATTTTTAAAAATTATGCCGTCATCGATATTTTTTATGGACAGCTTCATTTTTGATTACGTCATTTGAAAGAACTATTTTTTATGTACAGTAAAATAAAATAAGAAATTTGGAACATAATTTTATGAATCAACAGGAGGCAATAATCCGAAGGGAAATGTGGCTAATAACACTGGATATTATTGAAACTGCTCAGAGGAAATTTATTCACATATGTATTCACTTGTCTTCGACATTGCCAAGCTGTGAATGAAGCACATTATGAACATTTAGTGTAAATTAATTTTCTTTTAAACATTAAAAGAAATATTGTGTAATCAATCCCTTATTTTACTTTATTGTACGTAAGAGCTCTTTCAAATGACAAATATTAAAATAGGGCTTCCCATTATCGATCGCAAATATCGATATTTTAAAAAAATTTCGAAAATATCGAAAAACTTAAAAATACGTCGCAAAAAAAGGATAGCTTTCGAAGTTATTAAAAAAAAACTACCATTTTTATTTAATCTATGCATTACATTTAGGACTCACTGTACTTTACTACACTACTCAAAAAAATTAAGGGAACAAAAAAATTCTAAAATATTTTCAGTGATTTTTGAAAGGCTGTAACGTTATGAAAAATCGTCGTATTGAGATATAAAAAACCCATTTTGAAGTTTCTAGTTTTGAAATATTAGCAAAAAAATGTTCTGAGCACTGTTACTGTGTAATCCAAAGAAATACTAAATTTTCCAATTTTTTTATTTTTTTTTAAGTGCGTCCTCGGGCTCAGAAAATTAAAAAGGTTCTTTTTTTAGCTTATTATCCTCCCAATGGTCCTGTAAATTTTCAGTCATCCATCTAACCGGTTTCTTCCCCGAATAATCAAAGTTTTTTTTGAAAATAATTAAAGGAACAAGATTGTTATGAAACATTATTTAATGATTAGCAAGATGGGACAAAAATTTTTACTTTCCTTACAATTTCGCTACAACACTCATCGAAGTGGCGGTAGATTTTGTAAAAAGTCAACGGGGTATTTTTTAAAAAAAGTCAAATTAATAGCGAAGGTAAAAAAATTGTATTCAAAAACGACATCGTCATTTATCGTCGGCTTTTATTCAAGTTATCAAAACCGTTCATCTATCCGCTGTACGACCACTAGTTCCTGAGATATCAACAGTCAATGAGAAAAGCGTAATTTTTTATTTAACAACCCACCTTTCTAGTTTTCATTCAAAACTAGAAACTTCAAGCTTCAAAATGTAACTTGATACGACCATTTTTCATAAAGTTACAGCCTTTCACGAATGACTGAAAATGTTTCGGAATTTTTTTGAGTAATTTATAATGGTATAAATTGAGAGCGACAAAAATACTACTGAAATCACAATAAACCCATTTTGTATCCTAAGACAGGTCAATTTTGGTTAATAAAAACACACAAAATGCCCTAGGTGTCTGTATATTATTGGAATAAAAATCAAAAACAAAAATTAAATTAAAGAATACAATATTTTATTTTAATTTTGAGAAAATCAATTAAAGTTAATATGCAATCGATTCATAATGGCATACCATCAACCGTTTTAAGGAGTGCCTCCCTGCAAAAGCTAATAAGTACAAGGTTTTTATTATGTGGTTACATTAAAAATAAATTCTAGGTTAAGGGAAAACAATAAATTTAATTCACAACAAAATGATAAAAGTAAAAAGTAGTACCATATATCTTTAAGAATATCTTTAAATATGCTCGTAATGTGCGCCCCCTCTTGCTGACAGTACAACATCCTATTATAAAATTCTTCTTTCACTCGTTCAAATGTTTCTGAGGAAATTAACCTACATTCTTTAATAATTCTGTAAGTTGAAACCTTAGTGTTAACAGGTTGCGTAGCTTATACTTTAGATTTTAAATAACTCTTTAAATAACATAAAAAATCGAAGGACGTTAGATCTGGAGACCGATCAGGTCACTCTATTGTACTACGATGTTCAGTGCGCCTATTAATATGGTGTCTGTATGTAACCTCTTATGGCGCCACAATAGTGTGGAGAAGCACCATTTTGTTGAAAAGTTATTTCCAGATATCGAAATTCATCAGGATTTCCCTCCAAAATCTCCAAAATTAGCCACCCACTAGCATTCTGCAACATGCTCAAATACACATCTCTAGTTAAATATCGATTGAAAAACCCACACCTATGTCATTACTCGGGAACCCTATCCACATGTTGATTTTTTCTGGAAATTGTGTGAAAATGGCTCTCACGAAATACATGACGATTCATATCATTCCAGTCACTTACTCTGAGTATACACATTCCCATTTAGAAAAAACGTGGATTCATCGATAAAACAAATGTGTTTTAATAACCAGGTTGGCAGGCTATATTTTCAGATACAATTTCACAAACTGAAGTTTGTGATCAGGATCGCCTTCTGTTGGCTGGTGAACTATTTGTTACTTGTTGGGGTGAAATTTTGGTTTGTTTAAAACTACACAGTTTTTGCACGAATTCATACAAACATACTCCACAAACAGCTGTAATTTCAGATGTAGATTGTGTGGGATTCGCGAATGTTTCAGCGACAATATTTGTTAGTTTTCTACAATGCATGGGCGTTCAGTTCTTCTTTTTATTATGAATACTACTTCTCTGAAACGTCTGCAATATTTGTCTAGAGACAGGAGATATCTCTCATTGAAAATTCTTTCAGCTGCATGTAGACTTCTTCCAGCCTTGCCAACAAATAGAATCCCATTAACTTTTTCTTCTAAAGTACTGCTCATCAAGAATAGGAAAAAGTACGAGATTCTCTAGGTATGAGTAGAAGAAAGAGTAAGAGGCAGCATTCGAGGTAAAATAATGCACTTTACGCGCGGCCAGATCGAACTCTGTGGACCATTCAATATACGAGGGTGAATCAAATATAAACGAGACTTTTGGTCCTGGGCATGCAATAGTAACGCGTGAGGGTTCCCGCATCGTGGGGTGTTGGGTAGGGATGTCAGGAGGGGGGAGAGCAGGTGGGCGACCTCGCTCGTTCCTTTCAGTACCGGTCGTGACGATGTCTGAGCAGGAGGTGCCTTCGTCAATTGCGCAGCGTGTTATCATCAAGGTTCTCGGCACGTTAGGTGTAAAACCAGCTGAAATCCTGACGAGATTGACTGCGCAGTTCAAGGAAGAGACACTGTTCCGAGCTAGAGTATTTGCATGGCATAAACAGTTTGTGGAGGGTCGAGAAAGTTGAAAATGAGAACCATGACCGCCGACCTCGCATCAGCGACAACATCGTCCGCGTTCAACAACTTCTTGAGGGTGACAGGCGTCTGACCACCACTAAGATTGCATCTAAGGTTGTAATAAGTTATGGAAGCACTTTTTCGATCATCGCAGAGGAGCTGGGGTTTCGTAAGGTGTGTGCAAGGTGGGTCTCTCGCCTTCTGACAACTGAGCAGAAATTGCATCGTTTTCAGGCGTGTAAGCGTCTCCTAGCGAAATTTCGGGACGAGGGAGACTCCTTTGTCACTCAGGTTATCACCTGCGATGAAATGTGGGTGCACCACTATACCCCTGAGTCGAAACAAGAGAGCAAGAAGTGGAGACGTCAAGGGGAGGCTGGGCCAGTGAAAGCCAAGTCAAGGCTGTCAGCAGGCAAGGTTTTGGCTAGTTTTTTTTTGACCAGCGTGGCTTGTTGCACCTCGATTTTTTGCATGATGGCAGAACCATTAATGCAGCGTACTACTGCGACATCTTAAGCGAGGTTAGACTTGCATATCGCCGCAAACGACGTGACCTACCGATGAGAGAAGTGAAACTTCTCCATGACAATGCTCGTCCCCATACAGCAGCCCTAACCAGAGAAAAATTTGAGGAATTAGGCTGGGAGACATTTGAACACTCTCCCTATAGCCCCGACCTATGGCCCTGCGACTTTCACCTCTTTGGTCCTCACAAGGAAGCCATGGGAGGTCAAAGATTCAACATCGATGAAGAGGTCAAGGCCTACGTGCGCAATTGGCTGTAGACACAACCAACTTCATTCTATGACCAGGGCATTACAAAATTACCTATCCAAAATGTGTTTCCAGATCATTAGATTATGTAGAAAAATGAGCTGTTATTCTTTTTTTTTTTTCAAGTTCAAATAAAAAAAAAAGGATCGTTTATATTTGATTCACCCTCGTATATTCATCGATATTCACTCTGCAAAGGTCTCAATTCGACTGAGTAAAGGCCAGGCTATTTACTGAGCACCTCGTGGGCGGTCCGATATCGCAGTTTTCAGACTTGTTCCTATTCTTGATGAGCTGGACGTGCCATGTTATTAGTGATTTCTGTCAGAAAAAAACTGACACTTCGCTTTCACAGGGAGACACTGCCTAAAAAGTTCGATGGTATGCCAATATTAAATTTAACTGATTTTCAATCAATTGACGTATCTCAAAATAAAAACAACGTGTTATTAGGTATGTGAAACAACATCCCAATGAGGTTACCCACATACAGTTGCCGTTTAAAAATAATTTTCAAAATGACACCGCAACGCCATCTTTGATGATACCATTATATATAAACTGAATTTATTAAGTACTATCTATTAGCTTTATTTCAAAATATAAAACCCGCCACAGGTAGGATTCGACATTTGTCCCGGATTGGAACCGAACGACATACAGCTGTTTGGAACTTATTAGTTCTCATCAGTGCCGTACACGGTACGCCGATCCAGGACAAATGCCGAATGAAGTCAATGGGGTATACATCTTTATCGATACGATCTCTGTCAGTAACATATAACTATAATTTCTCGATTTCCGACTTATATGTTACTATTAGCTTTATGTTTACACTTTAATGTATATATGCCAATTTTAAGAGGGTGAAGGGACTTTAGACGTTCACTATATAATTTTAACACGTATAACAAAAATTCTTGTAGTTCAATTTTATTACCATTTTTACTCCAAACTGGAATGACGTAAACGGTTCATTATTAAACGGGATTTAGTGAAAAAGTTATAGTTGATTATATATAGTTATTCCTGGGTACAACTGTGTATGCGATCCCAAAATGGAAAGAGATAACGAAAACATTAAATCACAATGGTTACTACGCCTGAAATTCGCATTTTTAAAAGTACAACTGTTGGTACATACATACGTAAATAAAAGTCAAGTGTAGCAACTAATCCTAATTACACATACAGCCAATTGAGATTAACATGAATTACTCAAGATTAACAGGGACAAATTAGACAAAAACAGAATATTAAATATGTAGTCCAAAAAAGAATGATGAAATTACAAGCGGCTACTATAGCATAAATCGAGACTTCATGAATTATGGCATGCACCGTATGGTTACCTCTTGAATTACTGCGTTTAGATAGCGTGTAAACAAATAGAGACGGTGGATTATGGCATGGCGAAACGAAAAAAAAATCTACTGTTCAAAGCCAGAACGTTGTGCATTATTTTACGGTGATACGGCAATGCCGTTATTGTCGAGGAAAGGAGTAGAAAACATGGGTTAGTGTCGTAACAAGTCTATTGTTAAAAATAATAACACATTTTAAATTCTAACCAAGTTTGCGTGAAAGGCCTCAGAATTTATGTGCTTGTAGTAAAGAATGTTCACTGAAATCATAGTTGAGAGAAAAATTAAACTGTACACAGAAACGAGACACTTCGATTGGATCAGTTTCTTTGGATTTTATTTCTTCGCAAAACCAAACAAAACAGAACAAAAATGTCAGTTTTGACTTTGAATTAATTACTCGGGAAATAATGATCGAACAGAAAATTCAAGTAGGGTTTTAAAAACTGCAAAGTATTCTTTATAAGTTGTAGTTATTGGCTTTTGATAAAAAAAAAATTCGGTGTGAGAATGTTGGTGATTGAAAAAGAGGTAAAGAATTGCGGATTTCGGGGTATTCCCTTAACTTGGCATAACTTTGTAAATAATGGATAGAGTAACGATGTTGACTGTTTCTCTCCAACCTCAAACTATCCTAAAGAAACCTTGAAGATTTTAAAACGCGTGATTTTTTTTCTCATTGTGTTCGGAATTATTCAATTTGTCGTTTTTGCTAAAAATCAATGAGGATGAATTTTTCATTTTTTATTCATTTTTTGAGGCTGAAAATGTTTTTTTTTAGCAATAATCAATATTTTTTTTATCGAAATATGTTTACTGTAAGAAAATTATTGTACAAGGCTTTTAGAGCGCTCAAATTAAAGAGGATAAAATATAATTAAAAAAACTTTATAATGAAATCACTGAAAAAAATTTTAAGTCCATGGTTCTTTTGAAAGGCGAGCAAAAATTTGGAAAACATTTTTCTCATGGTATTCTTATGATAGCTCAAAAACTGGTGATGGTGAAAAAATTTGAACTCCAGATCTGAAAACTAGAAACTTGGCTTCAATTTGCTTTTTTTGTTTAATTGCTCAGCGACTATTTTTTTCCAAGTTAGAGCCCTTTGAAAAAATCACCTAAAAATTTACAATTTTTTTACATCCCTTAATTTTTGTGCCTAGTGTAGTATGATTTTATGTAATTCCCGAATTGCCTCAGATTGGCACATTTCCACACGCATTTACCTTACAAACTACTATAAAACATGATCCAATTGATGTAGATTCTTGTTGATCTCTTGAAAGATTATTCAATCATATTCATCGATTGTCTCTTTAGACTTTTTAAATTCAAAAGATACCTTTACAAGACGACGGAATTACAAACATGTCATAAACTTTCAACGATAATCGAGATTATACCATATTAAGGTAGGGGTAGAATAAAATATACAGTCCCTGTTCAATTTATTACTCACCCCTCCTAGCGCGGTTTTTTAATTTCTGGCATATATTAAAATCAGTCTTTGCACCTGATGGGTATGCGTATGTTACAACAAATAAATATTGACGGATGTACAACCAAAAGGTTTCGATTTGATAACATAATTCAGTCGGTATTGCAGAACTTTCATGCAACTGTCAGAAAGTGACTTTTTATGCTCTGTATGTCTGTTCCAGCGCAAGCTGGAACTTGTGTTGATTTTGGATGAAAATAATTGTTTTGCTTTAAACTTTTCCTATTTTCATTATAGTAATTCAAAGATGAGTAATGATTTTACTATATAATGCCATTATTTATGGTTTTTATACTTTTTGTTACAAAAACTTCAGTCGACTAACCCCTAAATGGATTTTTTTTAGATGGGTAAACGTCAAGATCTTTCTTTGGACGAAAAATCGTCTGTAATTGCACTTTTACGAAATACTGAATACAATCAATGGGAAATTGCAAACAAATGTGGGATATCCCAATCATCAGTTCAACGGTTGAGTCAAAAATTGCAAGCGGACCTACCTGTTGGTTCGGCTCGGACAGGTCGTCGTGGCAAAGAGTCGCTGATAACTCCTAGAGGACAGAGATTCTTAAGAAATATGGCTGTGGAATACAGAAGGGCAACCCACAGTGAAATAAGGAATAAGTTTCATGAGGCAGGCTACAAGGCATCGGTGGCTACTGTACGAAGAAATTTGTACGGTTTGGGATTCAAATGTCGAAGGCCGGTTAAAAAACCAAAACTAACACCAGCCATGGTCAAGAAGAGGCAGAATTGGGCTATTTTGCATAAAAGGCTTTCTGTCGATGACTGGCAAATGATAGGTCATTAAAATTTATTTTGTTTTGAGGTTTTATTATTTTTGTTACATGTCTCCAGGTCTGCTTTAGCGATGAAGCAACTTTTCAAATTATAGATGATAAAACCCAGTTTGTTCGAAGACTTCCAGGTGAAAAGTTTAATACAGATTGTGTAGTAAAGAGAGTGAAGCATCCTACATCTGTGATGATATGGTCTGTCATAAGTGGGATGGGATCGGGAAAGCTTTATGTCGTAGAAAGAACCATGCGGCAAGATCAATATAAAAAGGTTCTCCATACAAAATTGATCCCACAGATGAGGGAATGGTTTGGAAATGGTCGTAAGATATTTATGCAAAACGGGGCCCCTTGTCATACAGCCAAGAATATAAAAAAATTCTTAGCAGAACAAGGAATACCTTTATTACCATGGCCAGGGAACTCGCCAGACATGAACCCTATCGAGAATGTGTGGGAATGCTTAGAACGAGAATTAGCAAAGGAAACCAACCAATAAAGTTCAATTAATTAAGAGAATAATTTATCATTGGAACCATAATGGTCAATTAAAGGAAATTGCAAAAAACTGCATAAACAGCATGCCTCGAAGGGTGGACGCGCTAATAAAAGCCAAAGGCGGTTTGAAAAAATATTAGTAGTATAAAAATATGTTCAGTAATTAGTATCAATATATATATATATATAATTTTTTTTGTATAATAAAGAATCAGAAATGTGAAACCACGCTTTATTCTCATGTACATATACTTAACAAAGCCAATATTATTTATAAAACAACAATTTTGCAAGTGAGCCTAATAAAGTGAGCAGGGACTATAGACTGTCCAACATGTGTGATACTTTTATTTTTCATAACTTAATTGCAATCTATTTATTTGTGTTATCTTCACGTTCATAGATTACTTAATGATTTGGTCGCGTATAATGAATAACAATTTTTACACCATAACGAAGTAAAATGATGTTACCTAGGTTTATTGAATTCATTTTTCATTATTCAAAGAATTCACTTACATAATTCCATCATTTATTAATGGAAAACGTTAGTAAAAATTGTACTTATAATACTAATACTTATACTAAAATGGTCCTTATAATAATTATTATATGTATACAAGTATTAACTGTCAGCTAGCGTTTCCTAAGAACGAGTTAAACATTTTCTTCATAGAACTAAAGAGTGGAGGTAATAGTTACGCCAATCCTTGCGCAATTCTTGATATTTATTATGAAAGTACATCGATTTTTATATAAATAGCTGCAATTCTAATTATATGAATGCAATAACATTTTTAATCCTTTGAATTCGATTTCATTATCTGTTAAATGTAAACGCAACAGCTTTCCTTCTCATCGAGTTTGTAATATTTTTACATGTAAGAAAATTACGATAAAGGTTTACGTCATTAAAAGGAAAACATGATTAATTAATTTTCAAGTTACCGTTTGAAAGAGATTCCATTATCTCGTAGTTATAAAAGAAGTTCGTCAGTCAAGTACTGGTTATTTAGTTGTCCTTCATTAGTTATCATCATGAGGTCATCAGTCCTAAGACTGGTTAGACGCTAACCTCCAGCTTCTCCTATCTTGTGCTAACCTACGCATTTCGCTAATTGTGCTACAAACTACATCCCTTACTATTTGCGCGCAGTAGTCTAATCTAGGCCTACCTCTGCCTTTCTTCACTCCTATTTCTGCCTCCAAAATATCGCGCGGACTATTCACCCATGTCTCAGCAAGTGGCCTACCATTCTATCTCTTCCCTTCTTTATGTTTTTCCACATACTTCTTTTCTCCCCTACTTTCTCTAATACTTCTTCGTTTCTAACCCTATCAGTCCATGGTATTTTCATCATTCTTCGGTAACACCACATCTCAAAAGCTTCTAATTTCTTCCTACTTATAGTGCCGTGCTCCATACATACGTTTTCAAAAATCTCTTCCTTGTTTCTAAGTTTATTACCCCCGAGCATAAAAGTGCTTTCTTTTTATTAAAAGCTACTCGACCCTGCGCTATTCTTTGTTTTATATCTTTATCGCTTCTTCCATTCCATTTTATTTTATTTCCTAAATAAGTAAAGTCTTTAACTTCCTCCAATCTTTCATTATTAATTTGTACTTTCGTTTTTGCTCTGCTCTCGCGCCTTCTGCACACTAACACTTTAGTTTTGTTTTTATTCACCCTCATTCCGTATTCCTCTGTCAACACTGCCTCCATTTCGTTCAAAGCTGATTCTAATTCCTCTTTACTAGATGCTAATACTGCTATATCATCCGCGAATCTCAGCATTTTTAGTTTCTGTCCCTGTACTTTAATCTCGAAATCCACTTTATCTTTTACCACATTAATCGCCTCTTCGATGTACAGATTAAAAATTACTGGTGATAGGGTACATCCTTGTCTTACTCCTTTCCTAATATCTACTTCCCTTCTTTCCCCTTCTACTTCTATAACAACAGTTTGCTCTTTGTATAGATTGTGTACTACTCTCCTATCTCTATACTTCATTCCCGCGCTCTTTAGTATCTCGAACATTTTTCACCATCTTACATTATCAAAAGCTTTTTCTAAATCTACAAATCCTACCTATATATATATATATATATATATATATATATATATATATATATATATATATATATATATATATATATATATATATATATATATATATATATATATATATATCATTAGTAAAGTTGACAATTTCTCTGTTTGGCTTTAATAAGGGGTCTGATACGGATCGTCATTAACACATTAATTTTGTACATATGTAAATATATTCTCGACTATGCAGATATTTCCAAGAGCGAATAGCAGAACAGTTTTGCTCCAGAGATTTTCAGATATGGTAAATATATAGACGTTTCCCGGTGTTTTTTAATGCTGAAACATACGAATAACAACACCGACTTTTCTGTTAATTTATTAGAATAGTGAAACTTTGATTACGGTCTGTTTATTATCTTTAATAAATATCAATTATCGTAAAAATTGTTCCTTCTCACTTGATAGGAATTATGGAATTTATTATTATATTCAGAGTGGAATAATTTATATAAAAATTGTCTATACTAAACTTTACTTTTAACTGTAATACCAATTTTTTACCAACTAACATTTTATGTAATATGTTAGTATTATTTATAGGGAATATGGGGGGAGGGGGGGAATTTGATGTTTTTATAGTTCTTGGTAGATAGCTCTAAGAGGTGTGAATAAATGGGAAATATAGGATGTCTCAGTTGGAACTATATGGAATTATGCGCAATTTGCATTCTGTCAAAGATAGAGTCAATATTTAACGACTGTCATCTGCAAACGATACAGCGTCAACATGCTGCGATTAACAGTTCAACACCGAATTCTTTGTGTACACCTGTTTTATGAAAGTGAACGATCATTTACAGTTGTATCAAGAAAAATTCGCACAAAATGAAGCACTTAGAGTTAACAGTTCGTAACATAATCAAGAAATATGAAGAGATGGGTTCTGTTATTGATAAAGCAACACCAATACGTCCTCGTCCTGGTCCGTCAGATGAAAATATTTGCTGCAGTGGGGGAAAGTGTACGGGAATATCCAAACACATCAATTCGACGTCGTGCACAACAATTGAATCTGTCAAGAGCAACCACGCATCGGATTTTAAAGAAATATCTGCATCTATCAGCATACAAAATTTAGCTGGAATTAAAAGTTAGTTACAGACGTATCATACAGCACGTGCAACCATAACTCTGTTGCATACCAGCGAACGAAATGAAGAAAAACGGCTTTGCAGTTTTAAAATACTAAATTTAATGACAATGGTTATTTAAAAAATCAACGAAAACAAATATTCAAATTGTACACCGTTAGCAGCCCGACAGTAGCTATACCTCCTACAAGAATCACTCTGTATATATTAATTATATTTTAAAAAATGCACAACTAAAAATAAAATTTAACGGGTCCGAAAGTTTTCCCCAAAAAATTATTCAGTGAATTTTTAATGGATTTATTCATTACTTTGTGAAAGCATTGCATAGAAAACTATATTTTAGTTACTAAAATCTCAGTAAAACCATGCAATCCAAAAAGCGCATTACCACACAAATTACAATGCTAAGAGTTCTAAATATTTATATTAAACGTATTAACAATTACTTATACTTACACTTATTTTAAAACCAGGATACATTCCTCTTTCCATGTACTAAACTCGAAGGCGAAGTAAACACTTTAATAATAATTTTTTACAGTTTATTTGCAACTTATAAAACTGTTTACCATGTATATGCGCAAGACAACCATAAGGAAATAGTCGGAATAATATTTTCCATTTTTTTTAGATAAGAACTCGCTTTCGTCAGACGAGAATACTGGCGGTATTTACTACATCTGAACTTACAGTATCTTAACGAGTGAGGATTTGTTCTACGCTAGACAATAGAATTGAATAATTAACACAATGCTACCTGCTAATTAATGAACATGAATAAGCTGTGGTAAATCGATTTTAAAACAAAATAGGAACACCGCATATTTTGTTTTACACGGTAAATACACTACCTCGGAAAAGTTTCCGGATACCTCTGATTTCCACAGGTTGATAAGAATTTCAAATAAATATTTGTGAAATATATTTATGTTTTAAACATAAAACATATTCCAAAGGTTTTTACAACTCAATACTCAATATAACAAAACTGAATAATAAAAAAAAGGTCAAATTATGGTTTCATCAAAGTAGCCCCCACGCATACTGATAACTGGCACGCATACTTTGCAGACTCTGGGCATTATGTCAGTTAGTTTGCGTAGGGTCTCAAATGTAATAGCCTCCCAAGCATTCTGTATGCACTTAAACAAATGACTATCACTTGTGGGAGACATTTTTCGCACTGCTCCGTCTAGCTCATCCCAGAACAGCTCTATTGGGTTATCTATTGGGTTACAGTCGCGTGAGTGTAGAGGCTAGTCCATGTTTTTCAGCTCACCCATTGATTCTTGGACAACCAAATAGCCCTGCAAAGTCTGGATGAATGCAGTCTATGAATGGATAATGAGTCATTATCCTGCTGCATAATGAACCCCTTACCGATAAGTCTTTTTCCAAATGGGACAGCGTGTTTCATTAGAATTTGATGGTACTCTTCCTTCTTCATTATACCCTCTACTCGAACTAAGTCTCCTACTCTGTAATTGCCAAAACACCCCCACACAAGCACTGATTCTCCTCCGTGTTTTAAAGTTGGCAAAACACACTGTTGCAGCATTCGTTCACCTGTGCAACGACGTACAAATGACCTGCGCTTATGATTAAATATTTCAAATTTTGATTCGTCGGTAAATAAACACTTGGCCCATTCTTCGGGACCCCAATTTTCATGTTTCCGGCCCACTGTAGCCTTTTTACCCTATTTTTAGGACGGAGGAGGAGAGGTTTCCGAGCGGACACGTGACCATTTAGTCCTGCGTTTCACAACAGCGTCCGTATGGCTTCATAGCTGTCGCGTTTGCTGGTAACTATAATATATTTATCTTCGTTATAGAAGTCGTCACTTTCGGCCTACCAGACAGCCTCCGGGAGAGATTTTGTCCAGTTTCGGCAGACATTTTCAGTGTTCTATCACTTACGGTTGAACGCGGTACGATCACTTTTTTGGCTATTTGTCGTATTGTATAAATGAGGTGCGTTTTCAGTTCAGCAATAATATAGCGCAATATATTCACATTGTTTTGTTATCTAATCCCTGTTTTCGTTTAAAATATGCCTTACCGTGATTTAAAAATTACCTAGTCTACAGTTTACCCCTATTTTTAAAGTGTTTTGCCACCTAACTTGAGGAGAATGTCCATTTTCGTCACTGTCCGGAAACTTTTCGGGGATAGTGTATGTCGCCCCTCCCCCACTTCTCCTTTATAATGAGAAATGAATAAATTCGTTAAAAATTCAAGAAGTAACTTTTGGAAAAAAATTGGGACCCGTCAATTTGTATTTTTAGTTGAGCATTTTTTAAAATATAATTAATACATACAGGGTGACTCGCGCAGGAGGTATGACGTCATTGATATTTTTCTACATAATTGAACAAGATACTAGTTCCTATATTCGTGTGGAAGTCAATGAACTTTACTCGCGAATTCGGGACCAATTTATAGGGATTTTTGGAGACAGCAAGGATAAAAATGCTTTTGCCTCGACCGGGAATCGAACCCGGCTCTCCCAATTTCCGGTTGAGTGCTCTGACCGCTGAGCTATCAAGGCACACTCATTATCCCTGCTAATACGCCAGTTTAATGCGTCACTACAATACTCCCTCCCTAGAGACATGGTTTGTCTCGATACAATTTAACGGAATGTGACCGCGTTCGCCATTCTTACGAACCGTTGTTCGGTAACCCCCGGGACTATAGGGCAATGGATAGGACGGGAATCGAATCCGCGAATTTGAGATGTAAGGGAGGTTGCATATACTGGAATGACGAATCACATCACGTCGGGGTCACCACTTTGGCGATAGCAAGGATAAAAGTGCATTTTGCCTCGACCGGGAATCGCACCCGGCTCTCCCAATTTTCGGTTGGTTGCTCTAACCGCTGAGCTATCGAGGCACACTCATTATCCCTGCTAATGCGCCAATTTAATGCGTCACTACAGTACTCCCTCCCTAGAGACATGGTTTGTCTCCATACAATTTAATGGAATGTGACCGCGTTCGCCATTCTTACGAACCGTTGTTCGGTAACCCCCGGGACTATAGGGCGATGGATAGGACGGGAATCGAATCCGCGAATTTGAGATGTAGGGAGGTTGCATATACTGGAATGACGAATCACATCACGTCGGGGTCACCACTTTGGCGATAGCAAGGATAAAAGTGCTTTTGCCTCGACCGAGAATCGAACCCGGCTCTCCCAATTTCCGGTTGAGTGCTCTGACCGCTGAGCTATCAAGGCACACTCATTATCCCTGATAATGCGCCAGTTTAATGCGTCACTACAGATTTGTAACGAATTTACATCCTCTATTAACCAAGAACACAATAATATATAAACTTAATCAATTATTGCCTGTTGACTGATGGAGGCGATATAATAATTAGAAACAGAATCCTTCGTTGTCATTAGTGAAGTCACTGTAAATAGTAGACACTGTACACATCCAGCTACATGTTTTAGATGATGCAAAAAGTAAGACTGTCATAGCAAAGTTTGAAATTGTTTTAAAGAAATTTCAGATTTTACCCGCATTAAGACAAATGTGTAGTGATTGTGCGTCTATAGATTCATTACGGAATGTCAAAGATTATTTTGACCATGCAAATATTACATCATTAATATTTATATAAGGACACATCTTTATATAAGGACACATTTCCACTACTGCGAACAAGTTTCAATGACAACTGTGGAAACATACCTGATGCTATAGTATGTTCACAAAGTCCTGAGAGCGCGTCAAAACAAATGCATGCACTGTTCACGTGAACTAACAGATGCTTAATTCACAAGAGCCATCCATGCGTAAAATTATTAGAAATATACTAATAATAATAATTAATGATTTACTATGATAATAACTATAATTTTGTCTTCTTTTTAAAAAATTTAAAAATTAATTTCAAATACAACCATTGCAACCACATTTTAAATTAATCATTCTTTAGTAAAGTAGTAAAAGTAATAATTATTTTTCTAACAACTAATATTCTGGTTTTTGGTAATGCTAAAGATAATGTATAAAAGATTTTCAAATAGTTTTCTATAAAAAAATATTTAGTGAAAACACTTTGATTTTGTAAAAACTTTTGTGTGAATACAAATATACTTTTACGCGAATTGTGCACTACTGAAGGAACGATAGTCTGTAACTGGATGTTAAAAATGCAACCAATGAGGATTGGGCTACGTCACGCCCACGTGACAATCACGTACATATGTTTGTTTTGACGTGGTCTCAGAACTCGGCGAATACACTTTATAGATCTTTCAACGATCTCATCCAGCTTGTGAACGCTGAAATTCCAAGGATTGATTATCGAATGTTCAATTCGAATTTCCCAAACATAATATTAACACATTTTCTTATTCAACTTACTTTCTTGCTAATAACGTTCGTGGTAACATTTTTCTGATAGTTATTCAGGTCTGTAAAATCATCCGAATTCTACGCACTACCTTAAAGGTGCGTATACATTTGCGAGCCGAACCGTTCGCGAACCGCTGTTGAACCATTTGATCGCAACATTGGGACGGGGTTTGGAGCGCCGAACGAGTCGCTTGTAAACCGCTCGTGGCGAACCACTACCTGTCGGTTTTTTTGACGAACAGAAAGGCATTCGCAGTTCACATTGAGACGGCGTGGTGTGCAGTTCGTCGTTTTTCTTCTGCTCGCGAACCACGGTGGCTCTATTTATTTTCTTGTGCCTTTTTGTATGCTTTTTTCTCTCTCGGTTGTTTATTTAATAATCTGCCTACCCTTATAATTTTATTTAATAATTTTTATATTATAATAATTATTATAATGGAGTGGACAGAAGAAAATGTAGCCAAACTAATTGATATTTATAAAACGAAATCGTTATTGTGCAATTCCAAACACAAGCGCGCCGAGCAAGACTGCTGGTGGTTCGTGGTGAGTTCCTTCTTTCCCATGGATCGTGTTTAGTTTAGTAGATGTTCGCTGTAAAACTATTTTTAACGAATAGTTCACAAACGGTTCGGCTAGCAAATGTATCGTACTTTAATGTAAACCGTGTTCGAACTGGTGTTAAATTAAAAGATAAACATGACCAACAAAATATATATATATATATATATATATATATATATATATATATATATATTTACATTACTAGTGTCCATTCCTATTAACGCGTGGAAGCGCTATCGAAGTTGCTTCCAATCACTACGAAACGCATTACCTATTCATATATAATGTAATTATATAATGTAGTTATACATATGTATATGTATAGTTGTATAATAAGTTTATTATCCATGAATTATTCTCTGCGCTTACATGAGGACTGGACTCAATATTTCAAACTGCTTCCAATTACGCCACGCTCTTTACACCGAAGCCGACAATTAACGCTTTGCCGGCGATTTCCAATGTCCATATTTACAATTCCATAAACAATTTTACAAGGAACAATTTCATAAGGCATGTTACGGGATTAGGCCCGTATTCCACTGTACAGTTGGACAGGATAACACCAAAAATATTCAATACTCTTATTCATAAATTCAAAGAAAAACATCAATAATTTCAATATTGCAGGAATAAACATAAATATATGAATTTCTAACATGAAACGTACTCGTTACTACTTATTCTATACCAATATTGTTAGGGAAGCATTGTCTCCCGTTGCGTCCATGGACCGCGCGCCGCTGTTTACCAGGCTTTCAATTTCACTTTTATATTTAAATATATTACGTACTATATCTACTGGTCTATAAACTATAAAAACGGACAAAAAGAACAAAACTGTAAGAAATAATCAAAGCAAAAGCACAGTCAAACAGCCACAAACAAACCGCCAGCACACCAAAGCTGAACAACTCGTTTTTGTACTCACGTATTTCTCCAAATCTCTATGGGTATATTCCCTAGCCATGCTCGACTGTTAAAATAATTATATGTTTTCCTCAATAAAGGCATGCAAATGTTAGGAGCAATTATTGTTAGCGGGATCAATGTTAATCAATCAGTTCATGCAAATCTGAAAATAAATATTTGAAAAAGCTGTTAGCTGCTCTTAAATTTCATTCTATAATTAATTATAAAGCGAATTGTTACGGCAGACTTCATGGTAATCAATCGGAGACTACCTTGGTACCATGAAAAAAAAATATTCAGCAATCATAAACGTTGTTATCCTAGACATTTGTAATTAATGAATATTAAATTCCTCGTGAATTATTGGACGAAATTCGTAACAAAATAGAAAACTGATTTGAATGTTGATAGATATTTGGACATCTAAAATTTCCGAAGCGGATTCTTGTATGACATTTTTTGTGATTTTCTAGTTTATAGATAAACTAGTAATGTGCATTAAGTATGACACAATCGAATTCACGAAATAGCTACAAATAAAACGTTAATTTTCGGGCTAGCGTTTATTTGCTTCCCCCAAGATTTTCTATTTGTAAAAAAAATTCAACTATAGTTCAGTGCCGAAATAATTAGAAGCGATTCATACGTAATATTAAGCCACCATCACACTATTCAACGTTTTATGTATGTCCAACTGCTCACATAATTCTGTGTACGAATTTTATGTGTTACTCTATCGACATGGTACGCAAAGCACTGGGTAACTTAGCCGGTAAAACAGAAATCTCCGTATAACTTTTGTCTTCTCTTAACCCGCTAGGGACAAAGGTATACAAATCGGGTAGGAGCGATTCTTAGGATAATTCATGGACTATTCACGAAAGCATTTCTCATTATTCAAAACGAAATAAGACCCCTTATAGAACGAGGTTTGTATTATGGCGAGGAGATTGTTTAGAAAAGCTCCCCCACACCGTACTATACTGAATATAAATGAACGAATTGTGTATTGATATTCTACAGGTGTCGTAATAGTTTACTAACAAATCGCCTGAAACACCAAAGTAAAACTTACCTAAAAAAGAAGTTATTATATTTTTAACTGCTTAAAAATAAAACCACAAATATTATAAAAGCCGTTTAAGACAGTAGTTAAATAACTGGATTTTTATTATCTTTATAAAGTGACATTTCTAAATAAGCGCAAACAGAAAACAGACGTTCACACCGTTATCATTATCATTATTATCAGATAAGTGTATATAATGATGCAGTGAAGAGATATATTGGTTAAATATTCGTTAGATAAATATGTATCCCTTATACATTGTTGTAAACAATTCTAATTGTAAAAGGATGAAATAAAAATATAAAAAATGTGTTTGTTTTTGGCGGAGGTGCCAATTTAGGAAGAGTATATTTTGTGATGGTATTAAAATGGGTAAAAAAAATAAAATTCGAAATCCCAAAACATCACACGAAAATTTCACAGTCATGGAATTATATGCGACACTATTTTGCGAGGTTAATGACATGACTACGATTTTATCGACAAAAACAGTATCCAACAAAAACATTGTATATGCATAAAAGGATGAGCTAAGAATATATAATATACTACGTCTTTTACTTTTACTGCAAAATATGTTACAATTCTCGTACTTGTTTTGAAAAACACATCCTTTTAAGTATGGTGAGTATAATAAGAGCAAAGTTTAATATTTATCATTAAAAATCTAAACCTTGCTATGATTAGTTTACATTACTTTTTATTTTACACGTTAGTATACCTATAACTATTTGGGTTGATAGATGTATTTCAAGGTTTTGATTAAAATTGTATGCGATATTCATATACGACTTTTTACTTTTAGGAGCTGTTGCTTAAGTTTTAATGATAATTCATGTGGCTCAATATAAGTGAAATTTGTGTTGAAATTTTTTGTCTTTTGGTTGTTGCTAAAATATAATGAAAAAAAGGTGTATGAAAAACATGTGCATAGAGTATTCAAAAAATTAACCCACATCTCACATGCTAGTCATCTAGAAATATAAATAAATTATAATACCCTATAGTTCTCATATATGTAGTTGACAAATTATGCAAAACATGAGACATATGTTAAATGTAAGTAGGTGTCTGTACACACCTAGGTATATTAAAAATAAATGTTTACAAACAGGAAGAACATATTTTGCAGTTGACTAGAACTGTTTCATACTGTTTTATTTTGATTGTACAAGAAGCAAATCAATATTTACTCTGTATTAAGCAAGACGGTTTTATTCTATGAAAGTGATATGTAAACAAATTAAATGTTAACTAAAGATTTCGTCGGTTGCAAGTCAAACAAAACCATAAATATAACGAAAGCAGTAAGCTTTCGTAAAATCAAATCAGGTAAAATCAATCAGTAATATAAAATTAATGAAAATAACCACGAGTATGTAAATCCACTTTAGATATTAAAATTAGAAATGTAATAACAATATTACGTTTCATGAATGAGTTACAAAGGTCCATTTAATCATGGAATTTCGTGACAAATGAAAAAAGTAAACAACGTAAAACGAATAGAGCGTAGATTCACTATGAGAAATGAAATATTACTAGCAACTATTGAATAATCTAATAAGTCTCCCAAGAGGATATTAGACAATAATAAAAGCCGCCTAATCTAACCTAAATGCACACCTGTGATTTTTCGAAGATTTCCTTCTCAATTTCCAAACTTGTTTTTCTTGGATGTAATACTCGTGGTAACGAAAGTGATGCCATGTCCTAGGTAACTTATAAAAACATTAAATAACTAATTAAACTACAGGCACACAAACAATATTTTGGTTTCGTACGAAGACAACACCCGTATTTCTCGAACACTAGAAATAAACTAAATCCAGAAATCCACAGATGACGGAACACACAAAACATAGATCAATTAGAACACTAATATGAGGAACGCAGCCACCCCGTGTCGCGACAAAATATAGTGGGAATACCATATACTTAAAATATTCGATCAAATTGGACCTGGTGGAGAAGTCTAGCAAGTTTGCACAGGGAACAGTTTGGCTGCGTTTTCAAATTTTGGAATTAAGTAAATATAAAATAGAAATACCGCTCGTCAAGAATAGGAAAAAGTGTGAAATTCGTAGAAATGGGATGAGTAAAAAAAAGAGTGAGGCAACATTCGGAGGAAAATTGTACTTCACGCGCAGCCAGATTGAATTCTGTGTACTTTCACATTCAATATATATTCATCGATATTCACTCTACAAAGGTCTCAATGCGACTGGGTATAGACCAGGCTATTTACTGCACATCTCGCGAGCGGTCCGATATCACAGTTTTGAGACTTGTTCATATTCTTGACTAGCTGGACAATGGTCACTGTATAATAAATATATGTATTTTGTTTAAATTGAGTGAATATAAACAACAAAAACATAATTATATGTTAATTTTTAAACAGAAAATGAGTTTGAAGTTCCAATCCCTGAGAGGGAATATATACAGTGGCGGCGCTAGCATTATTTTGCGGTTGGACAAAAATAGATAGGAAATATCTAGGGTAGGCGAGGGCGTTAAATATATTATTTTATGTGCGAATGTGATATAGTGACGTTATAAGAGGTTGGGCGAAAAGGATCTTGCCTGGGCGCTCGCCCAATCATGCCCGCTTTTGAATATCGAAGAAAGATAATCAGCTCATCTTACCATTATAAGCTTGTTTCTAGACCCAACCAGCACACTCTACACTTCAGCAACAGTTTTAAATGGCTTTATTACGGAGATGAGACTAAAATGGGAATAATTTCTACTTAACTGTTAACGTTCTGCTTACTACATACATTATAAGGGTCGTAATTATAGAATTAGACTAAGAAGCGGTGTAGGTGCTATTACTTTAATGTTGTAGCTCTTTCCTTTATACATCTAAAAAGTATTTTACTTTTATTTTCTACGTATATGAATGCTACCATCATGTTAACACTATTTCACTACTACCTATATAGTTATTACTACCTAGTGTTACAGATAAATGCATTTACTATTTCAGAGTTAAACATAATAGCATCCAACGTTTTATAAATGAATATGGTGTAAGTATATTTAGAAAAATATTTTTCTAATTATTTTGGTGCGTAATGAAATTCACTTTATAGAGTTTTTGTGGGTCACGTAATTTTTACTCTAAACTTGGTTTTAGTTTGTTTTACAGTACCATAGTTGGTAACACTAAAGGATCAGGTAAAGTACCTACAACGCAAATGTTATTTTGGAACTACTTCAAAATTCGAAAAACTTCTATGATGAATAAGCCACCAGAAATTTGTTGGTATTACTGTTTACTACTTCATTATTCGTCATTATTTTAGTAACTTGAAAATTGCTTGAAAGTAATTTAGTTTGCCGACAATGCACCATCAGAAAATATATCATATTATGTTGTCTATGTACCCATTCAATATATTTCAATAGTTATTTAGAAATACGGTAATTGTATAGAAGAAGTGTTCCTGGGCAAATGCTTACGAAACTTTTCCTTTCCCCCTATTTTCGAGGGTGCTGGAGACGAATCTGGCTTCAGTTTTATTCGCTCGGACACGGTTTTCGAGAAAATGAATTTTCCACTTTTCCGCATGAGGCCATTTTTTCTATCAAATAACTTTTACTTCACACTACATAGATAGCTAATATTGATACCGATATATGCTACAACACCTCCTTTACACATATCATATATTAAACCGTCATAGAACCTATTAGAAACTTTCGATGTTTAGTTACTTCAAATGTATACAATGATTTGCAGTTGGCGTCGTACATTGTAATCGTACGCCCTCCATGTCGTTCGATGAAACTACATACATACAGAGAGGCTCCAAAAGCCAACTTTGAATATTAACAACTAAATACGCTGTTATTTGAATGATATTAACCTAACCTAACCTAACCATAATAAGTAGGCAGTCAGGTGGGTGTAAACAGACCTTTTGTCTAATCTATTGTCAACAAGGTAAGAGCTACTACCATTGCTTAACTTTCTTTATTCTCTTGCAAAGGCAAATACCAATGTTTAATAGAAATAATAACTAGAACAAGGGTATTTGCTTGAGAAATGTTGGCACCTTTTGCTTTTAGTTTCTTGTAATTCTATGAAATGCTCATTGCTGTTTTAACTTGGCCTTTGTATAGTACCATAGTAGTTCACATTACTTCAAGAACTGCACATGCTCTTAATAGCAGTATTGAAAGGACTAAGTAAACTGTTCACTTTATTTACAATTGCATAATTCTATATATAAATATATAAAAAAAATGGAGAAAATCTACAAATCTATAGAAATTTTTAACTTAGTCGTCATTACTTATTCTTTGGCGTGCGTTCTTTTTTGCTCCTGAACCAATTTTCCTTTTCTTAAAACTACTGCTTGCACCGAAGTTCTCTAAACTCTCTACAGTTCTTTCCTTAAATTCCTTTACTACTGGTTCTGGTTCAACTACAATTGGACTTTCAAAATATTCCTGCTGTACAGGCAATTGTAGATCTATATTTTCCCTAAAAAAATAATAGAAACAATTAAATGAACAATAAGTAATGATAAATTCTGTGATTTTAAATTGTTCACACAAAAGGACTGACATTTTCTTACATGTCTGAAATTCTTCAAGAATTTACTGGCAGCAATACTTAAAGATATATATTTAATAGATTATAGTATAATTATTCAATTAACATATTCATTCTTACACTTGTTTTACTGTCTGCCATTTTCCATACGGGTCATTCTTTCCTGGGTCAATAATTGGCCCATAAACAGGTTCTGGACAGTCGTCTATCACTCTCCTCTCTTTCAGTTTCTCTCTAGCCAGCCTCGCTCGTTCTTCTTCATCTTCTTGCTTCTGGATTTGCATCCTAGAATTTCACACAACTCAAATACACACAGAATATTGTTATATATATATATATATATATATATATATATATATATATATATATATATATATATATATATATAAACAATACCTTTGGAAGGCCTCTATCCTTTTAATTTTATCTACTTCCTTTAATTGCGTGGCAGTTTCTTTATCTTTTCCTTCTCTTTGTTCCCTTATGCTAAGGTAGCCCTCCTTTGGAGCTGTCCAAGAAGTCTCTAAAAATATTCATTTGGCATATAATTAGAGCATGTTTGTTACTATGCTACTGTTATTTTACGGGCATTTTTTCATTCCAGGCCAAAGCAAAAATTTCATATACATAGTCTTTTGTGTATACGCTGTTTTCTAAGTATGTATTGTTACTTATCTGATGGGTGGTTTCTTGTTAAAACATCGATTTTCTTTCTATAAACATGCCCTAAAACTAATTTAGTTCCACATTCCTGAAAGGTGATAAATCATCTTGAGTTTTTACTGTGTTGTTCATATAATGAAAGACATTTTAGTGAAATTTCGTAAGGCTAACCCTCATACACTAGATATTTTATAGAACATGTTTTGGAGCTTGTGTTAGTGTTTGAAAAAAGGATAAAATTGACAACTATGACTTTTTTGTTAGGCCTTTTTATTATTGAATAATTTGTATTTAGAAATAAATACACACGAAAAAGAATGTTTTAGTTCCTTTTTCTCTAAAGTTAATGATTTCTGTTGAAAAAAATATAATTTATTGCACAAAATAAATATTTAATAGAAAACAATGTTTTTTTAAAACGAAAAAAATTATTAAGCAGATGTTATGTTCACATTCGTACTCCTAACATTTTATTTAACGCTCTCTTTTTATACAAAAGCATATCTGTTACATATTCGTTCTATGCAATACGTGATTTTTTTTAATTAGTAAATTAACTAGAGAAGTAGTGCAAGAAACAAAAATGTTTCTAAGTAAAGTAGAAACTATAACTCTACGAAAAAAAAATTAAAATCATTAATAAAAGTATTATTTAAAAATTACAATTAAAAGTATTATTTAAATAAAAGAAAATAAGTGGCGGCTGGTGACATATAGACAACTCGCTTACTCGCTCAACTCGCGAAGTAAGCGTACCGCTGGTACGCTTACTTCGCAATGTTTTAAACGCGTGTTCCATAATTCGTACCAGACGCAGGTCGAGCTAAAAATATCTCCGCTCCATTGACCGTTCACAAGCTTCGAATCATGCATTTAACCTGAACTGTGCATGCAAGGTGGTATTTTTGGAAGCAATTTAATATTTACCTTTACTTGATTTGTGATTTAATTAATGTTGCAGATGAAAATATAATGCAATGCTGTATTACAAGCAAAATTTAGTCAGTGCTGCAGTACGGCAGCTCTTATATACCAGTCGCCACTGTGAAGAAGAATAGAAGTTTTAATTGAAATCATCTTTCCATATCCAAGCAAATAATAAAATCTATTTTAATGTAATTTTTTGGCATCATATCATTCAGTATGGGAGTTTTAGGATACATTCAGAAAAAAAACTATTTTTGACAAGCAATCATCAACCATCTAAATAATGATAGTAATCAGGAATCACTCTGTATAACATGAAAGACATTAGTTTTTATATATTCAGAAAGTTTCCGCAAGATTTTCGGTAATGAGACACTATACAATGTCCACCAGAATCATTCAGGATATAAAAAAACGGCCTGGAGAAAACCCGAAAATATTTTTTTTATAAAATTTTGTAATTTTATTCATAAAACTATACAATACCATTTGTTAAAGTATTCCAGTAGTAAATTTGGCCATCCTTGGACTTTGCCTCGTGCCACATCTTTTTGTTCTCCTCACTGAGAGTTAGATTTCCCTCTTCCAATTTTTTATTTATAGCTATAGAAGTCAAATCTATGTTAGCATTACTTTCCACATCTTTTCGATATGCAGCCATGGCGGCAACCTCCATTTGCCTGAGTGTGGCATCGGTCTTTTCACTTTCCCTTTGAGATTTGGCACTACTTTTTGTGATAGATTTGAGCCTCTTTTTGACATTTTCTTGATGTCTTCTGCCTTTCTCATGGAAATCTACGCTCTGAAATTGAAAATTTGTCAATAATTTTCAAAAACACTTGTACGATAACCATAAATGTCAATTTCAAGAAATTGTACATATTGTGAAATATAAACTAAAATAAATTTTAACTGTCTAACTGAATTTATGTTACGAAAATATTTCTGAATAGATAAAATATGAACGCCAATTAAAATAATTAATGGGCCAATTCATGAAAACTAAATATTATTTATTTAGAGTATGTTATGAATCAACACACACCATACAATAAAGTTATTTCCGCGATTATTTCTCAATTGTGCTATTTTCGTATCTATATGGGAATTTAATGGTCCATTAACATTGATTGAAATATTTGAATTTCTGTCAACGCCATCATATAATAAATGTTTGATAGAATTTTATGATATGGCATATGTTCCAAATACTCTAGGAAAAAGGAGTTAATCTATAAATATCTGAAAATATAATAATGCTCAATGTTCATCGAAGACTATAGAAAGGATATACAGTGAGCATGTAAAAGTTGGTTCAAATTATAAATTCAGGCACTTTTTATCAAAAAACTCGCTGACCAGCTAATTTTATATTTTTGTTGTATATTTTTTTTTTACTATTTTAAATGTCATGACACTTAAAATGTAACTTAAAAAGACAAAATCATATTAAAGTTCATTTTTTTAAATGGATACACCTATCTTTATTTCATATTTGATTTTATTTCATAATATTCTACGTAATATTCTTAGCATGTTTCGTGTAACATACCTTCGATCCCTATTGAACCGTCGTCAGTAACTTTATACTTAAGGGATACTTGCATTAAGTCATACTGACAGGGACGTTTATTACCTTTAAAAGTATGCATAAATGTTTGTAATTGTATAAATTGTTTGTAATATGTATAAACGGACTGTTTATATAAATATTTTTCACAAGCTCGTTGGATATGATGATATGAATCTTATGTTCTTTTAAAAAATTATATGTTTATGTAAGAATGCACAGAAACATCCTATGGGATGTGAACCGGAATAGAGGTAGGTATATGTAATTAAACCAAATGTCGAAAATACAGGGCATATCTTATGATACTTTGTGGGATCAAACATCTATCTCAAATCCAAAGTGTATAAAAAATAATATTAAAAACCTAAAAAACCGAATAAGGCGTGAAATTAAATTAATAGAACTTCTTCTTGTGTATTATCATGACAGCGAGAGAACTCAATCTCATGAAAAAAAAATTAATTATTTGCATAATCCTGAGATGGAGCTGGAACCTGCGATGTAGGTGCCCTGGTTTAATTATATTTATAGTTAAAATATGATTTTGTCCCAAACTGTTTATGTAGATATAAAGTATAGTATATGAAATATGATTACAATGTTACATAGAATATGACTTGCATTCAGGTCAGTTGCCTGACGCGGAGCTATAAAAGTGCAGCACATTGCTCCGCGGCCATTATATGGATGGGTGGCTTATCGTATTCTCCTTAGAGGTGGCGGCAATAATGTCATTCGTACTGTAATTGTTGAGATGTTATTGTGTGATTGCATTAGAGTCCCAATGGAGGAGTTGGCACCTCTGCATATGCATGGGTGTAAATTTCCTCTCCACAGTCTGAGGCTTTAGGATAAGGTCTATTTCTTATATGCGCTTATGTAAAAAGGTTGCTGTGATATTCTTCTTTTTAGGTTGCATTGTTTACTTGAAATTTAATTTAAAAAATATCCAAAACAAAGGAAAAATGTTTTGCTTGTTTTGTACATTTTTACTATTATTTGTTTTTAAGTTGTAACGTTCTTGTACCGCCCATTGGCCTACACAATTTTATCATATTTTACAGGGAACAATAGAAAAAAAAAGTTAACAAAAACCACTTCTTGTGAAAAGTTATCTGCATAGAATACTTACAGGTTTATTGTCAGCTATCCAACATTTACAGAAATCACAATATTTTCGGTCCTGAGACTTCCAGTAATCAGCCCTGCAGAAAGAGGAAAAGAAAATAAACCCAACTCGTTACTTTAAGGAGTTTTTAATGGCAACAATCCGATACAATTTTTATTAGGAACTAATGGTGAAAATTCGAACTATATGACTAGAACTACCGTTTACATGAGTATAATTCGTAAATACTGGTTAAATAGAGGTAACAAATTAATAATTATTCAAGGATTTATAGGTGAAAACGCTATCTATCTTTGTTCTTTTCATCTGAGCAGAATTACATGTACTTAATCTCAAATAAAAGGAACATGGCTCATCTTTATAAGTACAATTAATTTAGTTTTGAAGATATCTACTTCGTGGCTGATTATAAAATGAGTTTGTTTCAGTGTAGATTATGCTGTATACTCTATTAATCAAACATAGACTACTACATCTACTGGAATAGTAACAATAACATACAAAAATATTAGATTCATTTCGTGAGCACTAGGATTAAAGGGTACATATTAAAGGACTAAACTAACCTCGTCTATATCATCGTGCAACTAGATTTAAATTGAATTGTGGTAAGAAAAAAAATATTTTTATATGGCTATATTTGCCAAAAAAATAAATCAAAAAAATTTATAAAGTAATATTAATAATCATAAGAACTTGGCAAGTAATATTGTGAATATATACAGTGTGTTAGAGAGGTAGTACGGAATAATGATTTAAGAACAGTTTAGAATTGATTTAGAATCGATTGAACTATGAATAGTCATATAAATTGTTGCCGTTTTCCCAATATTTGCGATTTTAAATTTTTTAAAACATTAATTCTGCATGTTGTCTATTCACTATTCTATTTAGTTCCTTCAAATTAGTAAAATTGAGGGAAATTTTTCCTACAGCTAAGCGACCTATACAGAAAGTTCTGTTGGGGTGTTTTTTAGATATAAACATATATATATATATATATATATATATATATATATATATATATATATATATATATATATATATATATATATATATATATACGCGTTTTTTGCCGTTTTTTTTCGGTTTTTTTCGTTTTTCTGAAAAACTGCATTTTTGGGAAAATATGACCTGATTTGATGTCGTAGATTTTGCGATTTATGCTCCACAATTTTTGTTCTTTTCGTTTTTTCGAAATTCTGCTTAGTTGCGCCGCTAGAGCGCGCTGAAATATTTTTCAGCTGTTTTTCGATTTTAAGCCAAAATGCATTTATGCATTGCAGAGAAACATATCCAGAGATCAAAGTTGTAGATATAAAAATTTACGACACATTTTGTTGTTTTGTTTTTTTCGAAGTCGCACGGTTTTGCCACTAGAGGGCGAAAACCGTTTTATTTTTAATTTTTTTTTGTAATACTCTTGAATGAAAAAAACACTCTAGCGCATTACTTGTGATTTATAAGCAAAACTATGCATTTTTTGTAAAAAAAAAAAGTGTAAGACAATTTGTAGGAGGCTTTTTGCTCTCCAACTTTTCTAAAAAAAGCATAGTTTTGCCTATAAATAAAAAAACAATGCTCTAGTGTTTTTCTCAATTGCCAAGAGTATTACAAAAAAAAAAAAAGAAAACGCCTTCTAATGGCAGAACCGTGCGACGAAAAAAACAAAAGAACAAAATGTGTCGAAAATTTTTATATTTACAATTTTGATCTCTTGATATTTTTTTCTACAATGCAGTTTTGGCTTAAAATCGAAAAACAGCTCAAAAATACTTCGGCACGCTGTAGCGGCGCAACTAAGCAGAATTTCGAAAAAATGAAAAGAACAAAAATTGTGCAAAATCTACATCAAATCAGGTCGTGTTTTCTCAAAAGTGCATGGTTTTTCAGAAAAACGCAAAAAACCGAAAAAACGGCCAAAAACGCGTATATATATATATATATATATATATATATATATATATATATATATATGTTTATATCTAAAAAACAACCCTTTTTTATCATGCGCAATGTGAAAAATATGTTCGACACAATCCTAACACAACTTTCTGTATAGATCGCTTAGCTGTAGCAAAAATTTCCCAAAATCAGTGATTTTTTTTTTCTAATTTGAAGGGACTAATTTCTAATCCGCAGACTTGTCTCTTTCTATTAAACACCAATTTAATTAAACTGACCAATTCATAAAAAAACATTCACATTTTTATGCGCAGAAAAGTTACATTCATAAACAAAGTTACGATTTGAAATGTTCATTATAAAAACAAAAATTGGTGTTTCACTGGTATTCAGATTATTGTAAAAACTTGCCTATTAAATACTGTACCTATGGATGATAATAGATTTGAACATAAAGCAGAAAATAAAACAACCGCGATTTTAAGGGTTTCGTTTTTTGTCAACTAATAAGGTACTATTCATCGCTATTTGCCAAATAAAAAACTCTCTTATCTTGCCTATAAACGGAACAGTCTACGTGAGCCTAGCCATAAAACAAGCCACGGTATGAGATAAGACCCGTTTGGGATTTTTTATTTGGAAAATAGAGATGAAATAAACTATATAATTTAATCTTTAACATGCAGAAATCTGGTCATAAGAAAATGAATAAAAAAAAAAAACGATACTCGCATCTAACATCTTTTTCAATATTCTTACTATCTCTCTAACACCCTACATAATTAATAAATGGTTTTAATAATGAAATTTATATAACTCTATTATTAGAAAAAAGAATACTGAAAAGAAATGACAAATATGGTGCATTAGAAGTAATGTTCTATTGTATGTTTTTTTGCGAAATTAAAAATATTTTTCATTTTATTTTACAATTTATGAACTACGTTTGTATTGTGAACAAATTGAATAGGTTGATTAATTTTGTGTACTCCTGGACAGTTCTTATTACGTTTTTCAGTTAAAACATATACAAATTCTATCGTAATATGCATTAGAAATCGAAATATACTACAATGTACGGTGCAAAAAAATTCCAGTTAGTACAAGAAATGTGTACGCATACAAGACTCTTTTATTTGGTACGTTTTCAGATTACTTAAACGGCGCCTAGACCAAAAATATCATGCGTTTCATGGAAATATTACATTTTTGACACCTTCTTTAAACACTTTATTACAATGCAATCTGTTAGCAAAAATATGTTGCATATATTTATATCGAGCCTTACTCGTATTTACATAAAAATATAGATAAGTATAGAAATACACAACATTAATCAAAAATCAAGGAAAGAGAGGATACACAAAATTAGTTATCTAGAGAATATTTTTGTTAAAAATGTTGTCGCATTCACTTTTTTTGGGCAATGCCGCTGAATTCTCTAAGTAGAACCCATTTAAGGTAACGAGTTCATTAATTCAGTGAGAATTTTTCATATTATAATGGAAAATGAAGAGAAAACTTTGATACTTAATATATAAAAAGTTTCAATCACACTAGTCGGGTATAGAATATATTTATAACATGAATTAAGGTGCAGTTTTCTTTATACAATTCGTGGAATACCTATTATACATCAAATATTATTAGGGCTTTCATGTTATACAAATGTAGCACTGAGCTATTTATTCCTTTACTGAAAATTGTTTTTACAAGCACTAAAAGCAAACAGAATTAGTAGCACAAATACTGGTTATAGAAGAAATTCTTGACATAATAATTGAGACACTTTTAGTGATACATCTTCAATATTTACGTTATCTCACTGAAGAATAGTTTTATGTAGTTTTAATATTAGGATAACGCAATTTCCTTGATTTCAAGAAACTCTTCCTTATGATCTTAAATATTTAAATTTTGGAGAACACTCAATACAATAAGCTTCACCCAGAGTCTACAAACTGGCTTTCATTAATTACTGTATTGCATCATTTAATTAATTTTGTTTCTAATAACTAATAACTTTGTTTCTCTGTTTCTCTTAGAATAAATTTCAAGTACACACGATGCAGTATTTAATTTTAAAGTATATCTGTAATCCTAAAAACAACAGGAATCCTTAATGCAGATATACCTAGTAGCTAAGATAGTTCACAAAATTATATGTCCATGGCACGACAAAGAGATAATCCGATAATTACATATTAGGAATAGTTTAAGTTAAAATGATTTACAAAATGTTCAAGATAATATAGATATACTGAAATACCGGAAAGTAATCATCATGTTAATACTAATACTCTTAAATTTAATAGCCCATTAAATAAAGTTGGCGCGAAAATCAATATTTATTAAAACCATTAGGTATTTCAATATACAGGCATAGGTAATTTATATACACAAGTTTAAAGTTCAGGATAATCTTTTTCACATTTCCAGACTAATCAATTGATGTTTATAAACACAATAACTTCGAACGTATACATTATTGAAAGAACAGATTACCCTGTAATCCTATTAAAAATAAATGAGATACTCAATTTGAAATAATACTTTGATCACATGTAGCATCTACAATAATAAAATGAACGAATGCAAAATAATTATTTGTACTAAGAAAATTGTGCAGGACTAATCTTTGTATGTAAAAAAATGAATACGAACATCATTAGGTACTATTTTCTTGGTAAACTGTATACTAATTTTTTGCGTTTAATTAACTTTTAGACATAAATAATCATCTTTATTGCATACAAAAACCAGTGCCTGCACAGCTTTGTGAAAAATCATGGAAATCGTTAATGAAGATCATAATGGCATGAAAAAATAATTACATATATATTGTACTAACTTAGAAATAATATTATTCAATATACAATGAATATTCATTGTAGTATAAAAAACATAATACCATTTCATTTAGTTTCCAAAAAAACACAGGCAGATAATTACTTTTTGTTATTACTGCTAATAATACTTTACCGATAATTACTGTTAATTGCTGATAATATTGTTTTTCAATAAAATTCTTTTCATTTGAAGCTCAACATTTCAAGAGTGGAATTGCTGTTAGAATATTACTTGTAAACTATAAATTCTATTAAATATGCTACTAACAAAATAAATATAGAAGAGTTAGAATGACACATGCTTTTAAAAAACATTTTTTGGTTCAAAAACAAAAATAGATATTAACAGTATCATTAATTGAGGAAATATGGCCTATTACAAAATAAATAGTCCTAATATTTATTTCAATATATTTAAAGACAATAATGACTGAATGAACATGTAAAATTTAACATAACTAATTGAACACATGTTATATACAACCTACATATTTCCTACATGTGAAAATCCGCTTCAATATATAAATGAATTGTAATTAGAATGGTATCGCCATTTAATTGCATGTACCTTGGCTATTCATGTATTCTAAATTTAAAATTATCAGCAGTTTTCAATTGCGTCAGATGTTAATACAAGTTCTGATTCTTTAAATACAGTTTTGCAGTTTACTTATACACTGCAATAGAAATCGAATTATATAAAAGAAAGATATATTTAATTCCATATTGCAACTGAAATACTCTTCATTACAATTTTTTTATATATCGCAATAAATTTTGAGAATTAGGCAACGTTAATATAATTCTTTTTGATGAGGTGCCAGGAAAATGAATAGAATTAGAAATATAACTCTGCACCTTGCTTAATTTGTGATTTATAAAGTGCCAGGACTATTTCTATAATGATTTTGGTTCACATTATTAAAGGTGCTTAACGTAACATTGTTATATATGTATTTTTAGAATGTTATTTTTGTCAAACAAAGGAACCTAATTTCTCATGATTATGTAGTTTTACTACCATACAACTAAGCCATATTACATAAAGGGCATTTTTCTTTTCTAATCATTGCATATAACTCTCAAGCAAATCGAATGCGACAATTGAATACATACAGAGGAAATTGGTATTATTTATCACAGATAAGGTTAATATCAGACTAGATATATAAGGAATATGGTCAACTATTATAAATTGTGACAGGTATATGCAAAATTCTAAGGTCACTTATACTTTGGTCACTTCTATAAGTATCGGGTAATGTATATTATCATCATAATCACAATTATCCAACAAAGCCAATCTTTTCTCCCAAACGACATTATTGTAGTTTAGAATTTTTTTACATACAAAGCGTCTTGCCTCCGATTGTGCTATAAAATTATCCAATGTGTTTCCTCTTTGGGGCGCCATTATAAAAGCAATTCCGCCATTAGCAAGATAAGCCCAAAGGCACTCAATTAAATCAGCCCTTGCATCGTCAAAAAATAAGCAGTCAGCACATAAAATCACATCAAATTTTTCATCAGCAGCTTCAATTGAATTCCACTTAAGAACCTTACATTTAACTACAGCATCGAAGTCATTACATTTCAGGGTTGCCTGGACATTGTCGACCGATAATTTATTGCCATCAGTAACCATTACATGTTTAGGTTTACCATATTTGGCAGTAAAAAGGCCAGCTAAACATGACATACCCCCGCCTAGCTCTAAAACGGTTTTATTGTTAAATTTTTCTAAATTTGAGCAAATGTAGTAGCTTAAAGTTTCTTCTGAAGGCCAAATACAAACGTTGCCAGTATTATTAAAACCCATTAAGTCTTCTGCAGAGAAGGTACGATTTCTATGACCTACATTTATATAGTATTCAAAATCTTCAATATCAATAGAGTATTTATACCAAGTACGCTTTTTAATTTGATCTAGATACTGATTTTCTGTTGGAACTATAGGGGCTGCAGAATGTTCTTGAGTTTTTAATAACATGAAGGAAGAAATTCGACGCACCGAAAATTCATCAGTAGGGCTTGATGGCTGACTTTCCGTTGGGCTCTGTTAGAAAAAAAATTGGATATCGTTTTGATGCTTTAGTAAGCAAAAAAAAAACTCTAATATCTAGTCAATTTGTATAAAAAATACTGATTAATTCGATTTCACCAGTATAATCCGTAATTTTCATAGGCACCAAACAAAATTTTCATTTATGAAAAGGCCTGTCAAGTGATACGTAAAAATATGTAGTGTCCATTACCCTCTCAATCAGTATTTTTCTTTGTATAAAACTCAGAATTACAAAACACTACAAACATGCAATATTTAGTAACAAACTATCTAAAAAAACAAGTATATATGTTATAATTCAAACATTAAGTACCTTAAGTGCTTTTGCTAAAATAGCCCATCGGCGCCGTGCCACTTTTTTCTTTTCATTGCCAAACTGTATGACTTCGTTTAAATTAATACTGCATTTAGAACTGAATCCGAATATGTCTTTACTTTGGTCCATAGAATGAGCATGTTATTTAACTAATCAATCAGTTGCCTAGAAGGCAATTTACAACAAATTAATTAGTGTGTCAAATTTCATTCCTTCATGCTTTTATTTATATAGTAATGGGGAACACGTGTAAAATAAACAAGCTATTTAAATCGTAAGCAAATACAGTCCGAAAATAAAAGCGTACATAAAAATGGTTTCGTTGTAGGTAGGTACAATACAAATAAATGTTTCTATTCTAAATAGTACATTAAAACGCTACTTACATTTATAAATAGAAGGAATGGTAAGATCGATGTAGAAGTTCTTTAAAATAATAAATTTATTTCGTTTATTTCCAACCAGTACATTAAAAATAAAGCATAAATTACTGCCTACACTTAATTCTACAATTGTCAATTATCTTTCTTCTTCTTCCTTAAATTCCGTTATTCAAGCGATCAATAAACAACTACATAATTCAATCTTAGAACACGAAAATTTAAATTCTTTCTATTTTCTCGTCTATGTTATGATGATCTGAGAATCACGGAACAAAACATATCAGGTCTGTTCTGCAGACTCTATTCTACACAATTAAATCAGGTAAAGTAATATAGCCAACAATTTATCTCTAATGAAAAATTGGAACATAAATATAAATAATGTTTAGTCTGTTCAGCATAGATACTTACAGTGTCTATATGCCTGATCTTCATTCAGCGATATTGATTATAATTAGACATCACTGAATTTAGACAGAATACTTTTCATTTAAGAATTGAGCATCTAATATAATATTGTAGTGTCTGCATTAACGAATAATATTAAGAAAATAGTACAATCAAATATGGATTCTTTAGAGAAAATATTTGATATTTTGATATGTCATTATGAAGAACAAGGATTGTAAATATAATTTTATATCATACACTATTTCATATTATACACTATTTCATATCATACACTATTTCTTAAGTTTGTTGAATGTCGCATAATGTATTTTTCTTGATGAAGTATATTAATAAATGTTATGCTATTTAAGTTTATCTTGGATTTCAATTATGTCAGATCGTGGACGAAGCAAATAAAGTGGTATGGCAAATATAAGGCGAATTAAGGAGATGGTACGATATTCTAATCGATGTACCAAATTAAATGAAAATCGATATTATTAATAAACGTAATTGAACGCTATTAGAATTCTCTTATATCCATGAATATTCTATAAGTTGTATTCATTTTACAATTTTTGGTATTGTGTTCTTATCATACACTTACTTGTATGAATATTATATTTTGAAATAGTCTCATCATTTGAAAGAAAAATGAATATATATATTAGATTCAGTTTATATTGAATAAACCACATTTTCTTGTCATCTTCCAAAACATATATATATGTTGATATATTGTAATAAATATTATTTACCACGGACAAATGCACATATAGATAGAGGGTTATTTCATTACTCGTTACTTCTCAACAAACTCCAGTAACTACGATCGCTAGAAGAAATTTGCTTGTGTTATTTATTCCAGTTATAGTTTTATTGACATTTCATAAATCTCTTACGATATATTGACCTGTGAAACAGAAAAGAAACTATAATAATATATTAACAAATAAACTATTAACAAGTTGTAGGCGACAACATGTTCATTATTTCTCTTTAGGTCTATTTTTATTACTTCTGTGATCTATGATTTAAAATAACTGAATAACCGTTGATGTTTTATGTGCCTTGTACTTTATTTTTGTCGGATGTCTTTATGTTTAATTGTATAGCTTTTATGAATTCAATGGATTAATCCAATTGATTCAAACGGTTTTCTTCATGGAATCTTATTATAGTAGTGATGAGGAAATAGCTTGGGGGCCAGTAACTTTGAGAGAAATAAAAGGTGATCTGAAAAGACAGGCTCGAAAACCAAATAGAAGACATACTGTGCCGTAAGATTCATTGTTTTAGTTAGTTTTTTTTATTAGTCAGTATTAAATATGATCTAAAATTTTTAGTTATATTCAATAATATTCAATAGAGATATTGTCTACCATAAAAGCTTTTAATTTATACAAAAGTAACCGACAAGATATACATCTATAAATATATTTCAGAAATGTTTGTTTTGGTCTATACTTTCACGTAAAATATACATGAAACGTATATTTTACGTATATATGTGCTTGTCAATTGAGTTATAAATTATATTTTTTACATAATTTAATTTCAGAAATATAATTTTTCAGTTACAATTTTCAAATGGATTCCCAAGAATGTTCGAATACTGCTTCTGATGATGCATCACCAGAATCGCGTGAAGATACATCTCATTTGTCTCAAGAAATTATAAATAAATTAAATATCTCGCCAACATCCACGGAATACTATACACCTAATGAAAGTTTAAGGACCGAAAATAATTATGACTTTCTTGAAAAACTGTCAAAAGTAATAAACGAACCACAGTCGTTTGTAACATGTAGGTCTGCATTGGATAATACAAAAACATCAATATCAACAAATGATTATGTGTCAATAACTAATAACGAGTTTATAAGTCCTTGCCACAGTGTTAGAAAAGATGCAGATAATATGAATGACACTTGTTTGAATTTTGTGAAATCTGCAAGAGAGCGCAATACAAATTACGATATAGCCAATTTTCAACAAACTTTAGTTAACAGCCCTCTGTCAGATAGTGAAGCAGCAGCACATGTATATGAAAAATCGCATTTCATTGATGAAAATAGTTTATGTGATGATGAAAATGTCAACACTGAAATTGAAGAGGCATTTAGAAAACAAACAACAGCAGAGAACATTGTTCTTATAAGCGATGAAGAAAGTGTCAATAGTGAGCATTATGTTATTGATGTAAAAGAAGAAAGTAGCGATAATGAGCTATCGATTGATAGCCTTAATATCGGGGAAGATGAAGACATATCTGGAAGTATAAAGAATAATGAGAGAAGATTATATGAAGATGATAGCCTTTGTGAAAATATTAGTGAGTCCAATGAAGGTACGTCTTCAAAGGCAAGTTCTATGTAGCACTAATTGAAAGTTTAAAAAAATTGTAGGTATCCCATTCACTGAACATAGAGATACTATAGATAGGGAAAGTGAAAAGGCCGAAGAAAGAGGTCTAATAACCAGGATTGTACCACAAATTCCCCCGACAATACAAGAAAATAAATATCTGAATACCTCCCCAATTTCACTTCCAGACATTGATCTAGCTCAATTCGATGACTCTAGATCAAAGAATAATAGTCCACAGTTGAACGATACCATGGAAGAAATGAACAGACTCCTTGATGAAGGTAATCTCATTGTATTTTTTAAGTGGGATTAATTGATTCTAGAAAGTTAACTCTTCAACCAATCACAAAAAGATTATCATTACTATAGTATCTGTTTTTGTTTATACATATTTTATATCGTGGTCGATAAAAATCAATTTTTAAAAACAATTTATGTTTGAAATACACAATCGAACGTTTTGTTATAAAAGATTTAAAATCACAATCATATTAAGTGAGTACTGGAGGTTTGAAATGAGTTATGCTAGTTTGCCGTATACTATGCCGGTCTGCCGGATACTAACTTCTGGTCGCACGCTTTCGCCTATATAAACTGTCATGTGCTGACTCTGCATGGGAATGGCTTTAGCCATGAGTATTCTTAGTTAGGCGTGAGTTGCTGACCATAAGCAAGTCTTTGTTTTTGAGAGCAAGATAAGTCACGAATAGTATCAAGTAACTATGAGAAACAACTGATAAGAAAAAGCAAAGATTGTGTTACTTGAGATAGGATACAATGTAAATGGTACCTTACTGAAATTATTCTAAGTATTCTAAGTCTAAAATGTATACAATTAAATATTTTATATAACACATATATGTATGAAAACTGTCTATGTTTATTCAAACTATATGTAACATTTTTTTGTAGGCCTAAATTACACAGTTTCAGATGACGATTCCATTTTCGATAGTACCCCTCTGAAAAGCAACCCAAAACTGGAGATGCAGTTTACTCCCTCAAATATAATATCGGGTTCCTTTTCTCATACACATATACCCCTTCATATTTCTAATAGTAAACCGCAGGCCAATAAAACGCCATCGAAAACTAATCAACCACTGTCAGATAAGAAACAAGTCAACAGATTTAATGTAAAAAAGACTCCAGATAGTAACTTTAAAATTCCCGAGAGACCTGTACGACCGAAATTAACAATTCCGACTCCACCGAAACCATGCCACAGTCATTTGAAAAACGTGGTGAGTCCTGTGGCGCTCTACATAAAAAATAGTCCTAGCATGGTTCTGAAACAGAACGTTCCTCAAAAGGAATTGTCTAGAATTGTAACCGCAACGAAAATTCCGAAACCCTCCAGCAAGGAGAATTTCCCCGATTTACCAGAGGTTGTCTATAAGCCATCTAAGAAGCAGATTGTTTCAAGCGAAAAAGAGATTGTATTACCACCATCAATAAGAAGGCTGAACATTAAAGAGCCAAGTATCGTAAAGCACGAAGGGAGAATACTGCATAGTTCAAATAGATTTAAAGTAAGCAGGAAGCTATTGGAAACGGAAATTACCAATAGCTCCATCAATGCAAGTGTTTTAAACGACTCCAAAGATATATCTGTTTTAACTAGTAAGCAAGCATTTATAAAATAGATTATCTGTAAAGTGGGAAAGTATTCGTTTTACATCGAGATGACAATTTTTAACGTGTGGACGTATAATGAAAATTAACTAGTGTTTTCTTTGTAAGAGTTTTAATAATGAAATTGCACAATTTTGTGTAAAATTCCTTAACTTTGAATGCGCATATAAAGTTAAATTGCAGTTTGGATAAGAACCTCTTTATTAACCATTTGAATGTACCAAAATTGAAAGCATTTTATGCAGGTTATATATCCCTATTGTTTTAATAGAAAATTTGCCGAATAACTTCTGTAAAATAAACCAATTTTGATTAAAATGGATTAAATATTGTACAGAAAAATACTTATCCCAAAATACTCTTTTAACTGTTGGAACTCTATCGAGGGCCTAATTTTATATATTATGTTAACAGTAGTCATACTTCTGAACGTTGTTTTCTATTCAGTGAATAATTTATAATGACATTTCAATTTTGTAATATTAGAAATAAAATTATGTACAGGTTTCCTTCCTCACTTTATTCCCATCTTCATTATTAATTCAACACATTCAGAACTGTATTTTTCAATTTCTTTTAAGCTAAGGAATAATTGGTTCAAGCAATTAATTCCTTTACTGGTTAGACTTTCACTTTTTATTTGAAAGTGAAAATCTAACCAGCAAAGGTTTTAATTTTGTAATAATATGGATTTTCATCAAGTAACGGCCCAAACAATTCCAGACTGCGTGTATTCGCGATTCGTGGGCAATACGCGAATAGTGTGTAGAGACTTGTTCGCTGAAAATCGATTTGTAAACATGATTCGTGTGTTCGCAGTGATTCGCTCTTGGAGGCGGTAAGTTGAATACCAAAGGCCGCGCATTAACATAGTCTGTAGGCTCTGATTTGCGACTTGCTACGAACTACAACGAACTGGACAAATCACGTATCGCGAATACACACATAGTCTGTAGCAGGCTTAAAACATTCAGTTATTTTTCTATTAAAAAAAAACATACTTTATGCAACATGACGACTGTGTTTTAATTTGCCACATAAGAATGAATATAAGATGACGATTTTGTATCTCAAGAGAACTTTAATCATACTAGTAGAAATATATCCATTTCTTTTGCACAAATACCTAGAAGAATATCATAGCCATCAATGTAAATCTTCTATAACTCAATTCAACAATAAAACTTGCAGTTAGAAAACCAAATCTAATATATTTCCAATGTATAATAAGTATTTTATTTCAATTGAAAACGGTAATTCTGTGATCTAGCTAAACTAATCACTATCGAAATCCTGTTTGCAGACATGATGTTTTCTAAGATGTTTCAGAAGATTCGTGTTGGTGGTATATTGTTTACCACAAAAATTACAAGACGGTTTAGCAACGTTATCGGTGTGTTTAACAATAACATGCCGATTTAAGCTGGACTTATCTCTGTAAGCCATAGTGCAGATGGAACAAATAAACGGACGCTCTCTATTTTGATTATGACGGAATACGTGTTTTTCTAATGTAGATTTCAGAGGGAACCATAACCCGCAAATTGTACAGTGAAAATTTCTTTCTTTTATGTGCTTCAGTTTAATGTGCGTTGTCAGTGTTCCATTATCATTGAAGCGAAGTCCACATATTTCGCATACACATTGTCTAGGGTGCGTATGTAGTTTTTTGTGTTTTACTAATACAGTTCTCCTACGAAAAGCTTTGCCGCACATAGGGCAAATATGTCGTTTCTCTGTTGTATGGACTTCTCTGTGATCATTAAGGTATGATTTTTTTAAAAACTTCGCATCACAATGTTCACATACATAATTTCTACTATGTGTTTGAATGTCAGATGAAGGAATTTGTTCTTTAGAGGTGCTACATTGTAGTTTTATATTTTTAGTGTTATATTTTGAGCGTTTTATGACTTTCACGTTTTTAACGCTGGCTTTAGATTTATACATATAACACTGAGGTACTGGTTTTTTATGTTTTTTTTGTATGTGTTGTTGAAGGCCTGATTTTGATAACGTAAGTATTCCACATTTTTCACATCGATATTTGATTGTATTTGTAATTTTCTTTTCTTCACATTTGATAACTTCTTCAGTTAATATCCCTTGTTCTATAATGTCCTGAGGATCAATAAAACCTCCAGTTATTTCCAAATCATTACCATCTACAATCCCTTGTTTTTGTGAACACTCTTGTAAAACTTCAGTTATATTTGTGTAGTGCAAATTTTCTTCATCGTTATTCCGGTCAGTATTAGATTTATCAGATTTGCTGTTACGTGGTGCTGTTTGTCCTTCTACCGTTATTTCATTATAATCAGGTGTTGTAATTAACCAAGAGACGGTCTTAAAATCCCCATTCAAAAGTGATTTTATGTACCTTTCATTTTCTTCATAAACTGTTTTAAAGTTATAAAAATCGACTACAACCGTTGTGCAATTTTCGCACAGGTACGGGGATAATCCATCATCTTCTTTGATCTACATTTAAAAATTGCGCGTTTATAGTGTTTAGGTGTACGGCATACGATGCTTACCTCAAAAGAAGTTACGTTTTTTAAAATTTTCAACAAACTTAAACCTTGACTGAATTCTCCGTATAAGTAATGCATTTCCTGTTCCTCTGAGAAACAAGCTCTGCATCTCGTACTGAAATCTACTTCTGTTTTCACCATTTTAAGAAAATGTAAATATAGCCAATTAAAAACGACTATAGCTTATGTGACTAGAGGCACAAATCTTATTACCAACTTCAATTCGTTTTAGATTTGACAATAGACTACCTTGTGAATTTGATAGAGCTTGATAGATTTATATCTGGCAGAGATTTTGAAGTATAAGATCTATGCGTTTAGGTGTGTTCACCAAATGTTCCAAACAATGGACCGATAGAATATATTACTTCAATATGCACAGGATCACAAAGATATATAGAAGGAAGTGGGGAATTTTTCTCTTGTCAATACTTTGTAATACTGTCACGTATGTTAGAATTAGTTACCATTAAATGGCATCATGATGGCCGCATATTAATCTTGAACAACGTTTAATTAACAATGCGTTAATTTATTAATAAAGTTTAAAGGTCTTTATAAAGATTTAGACATGTAAGAATTGAATTGACACATTGTTGAATAATTTCACAATCTGACGATGTTCTACAGATATTTTATGTTGGTATGTCCTGTTTTACGCCAACTTTTGTTCTATGTTTATATGTTCTATGGCGCCAACTACTTAAATAGTTTTGTTCACAGATTACCCACAGAGTTTTGTTACGGTGGTCACTGTTGATGGTCATAAACGTTTCTTCGTTTTTATAATAAAATAATTACAATAATACAAGAAACATATATTCTCTATTTATCATTAGAGAACCCCAACAAGTATATTATGTGGACGTTGTGAGAATCAGAGTGGTCCATTAATTTAATCTCGATTATTTCTATAATTATATATTGTCTTATTTCATCGCCATTTGCCAAATAAAATGTTTCAAAACATACCGTAGCTTGTTTTTATGGCTAGGCTCAGGTAAAGTGTTTCGTTTATCGGCAAGATAAAGAGACTTTTTTATTTTGCAAATAGCGATAGTAACATGGTCTACCACTAACTATACATAATTTTTCTGTGCTGCTTTACACAATAACAAAACCACAGAATTTATCTGCGACTGATTACCAACCTAAAAGCAATGAAAAAGTAAATGCCTCTATGATATATCCAATACGTACAGTATGTTCAGCTAGTAGCTCGAACGGTGGAACTCGTTTAGCGAATTAGTTTGAATAGCTGGACTAATCAGCTGATTGGGAAAAGTAAACTTGAATAGAACAGAACAATGTTAATCCGGTACTCATATTTGTATAGAAGCATAACTTTAAAGCTATTGTGACGGTAGATCTCAAACCCCGTCAAAAGCAATCTTTTTATTTTAATTCTTGTTATAGACAAGAATAAATTTGCAATTATATAGCTTATATTAAAATATCATTGAATACAAATGAACATACTGATAGAATATAATATCATATTTCTAACCCTGGGAGTTTATTGGTACTTAAAAAAGCAGATTGAATGGAACTAAATTGAATATGACAGTATTAGAGAAAGAACTGGAACCTTCGATGCAGCAACAAAAATGCGGAACCAATTTTCCATAGCCGCCGAAAGATTACAGGTTCGACGCGAGTTTGGCCAACCAAGTTACCATCATCAGGAGACGATTAAAACTGTTTTATCAAAAAATGAGATTAAAACTGTTTTAATTATCTCCAGATTTGCCAATTTGATTGTCGAAACGTCTGTCGGGTAACGTGTAATCTCTCGTTGTTCTTAAAAACTGGTCAAATTTTTTATTTGTACGACAATATAAGACATCTCATTGAACAGTGTCAAGGCATATAGGGGCAGTAATTATTGCTTGCATGGAAAATGGCTACTACGTTTGTTTTAATTGAAAAATTTATTATTTATAAATTTGAAATACCACTCTAAAATTGTTGATGTAGAAATATATTAGAAAGCAATCTGCATGAATTTATCTAAGGCTTTAAGGGCTTACCAAAAAATCATTCAATTTTGTTCAAGTAGAAGTCACAAGCAGTGTAAGCATAAATATCTCATTATTTTTAACATCCACAAAAGGGCTGTAGAACTGACTTTCGTATGAGTATCAGCTATCGAATAATGAATAATTAAAAACACTGGTATTTTATTTCAGTAAAAAAATATCTTACATATTTATAAAACTTAATTTAGCTGCATGTATATGTATATACAAAACTACGTTAACGAGAATCAGAAAACTACCTATTCCATTCTAACAGTTTATCTAAAATAATATTCGATCCTTCAGATCCGTACATTTCAATTTTTCTATCAAATGCAATGAGATTCTCTGGATTGTTTAAAACAGAATCCAAAAAAGCCAGGAACATGTAAGTTTCTGTGAACATTTTCAGAAACCGTCGTATTCCCTTGGTTTTGCCATTTTTTATAAACTCTTCCTTCTATAAAAAAACGAAAAATTAGTACGTGTTAATGGTCTTGTACTCGTCGACAGATTTACCTGAAAATGGCCATCCACTATAAACTTTTTATAGTCCTTGAAACACATTATGAAAACTTGAAGGTAGGCGTCACTCACGTATACAGATCGGACGTAATCCGCAGATGCAGCAGCTTTACCTGCTAATGCCAGACTTCTCTTCCAGACTTTCTGCATGCTGCCACTTAATATTTTGTTCTCGTCCCCTTCATCAGCTAGAACCTTTTTGGTGTCCAAGTCGACTATAATCCCCTAAAAATATTTACGTAACCTTGTATTTGTAAAAAAAAAAAAAATTAGAACGTGAAAAACAACATTTGTAGTTGTTCTTTCAGCATTTCTTTAAGTTTCAAAGTCAAAATAATTCCAGAAGTAATATACGTTAATTCTAATTATACTCGTAACTTATTAATGTGAATTCTACCTTTTAACTGTGAAAATGTACAAAAAAAAGTTGTATTTCATACTATCACTGTACAGTTGAAAGGAGGCAACCGTTATTTTACTTACATTTTCAATTTTATGGTGGACAATAACCTCTGCTGAGAGAACGCCACAAATTAGCGGAGTGGGACTTTCCACAAATTCCCACAAGGCTTCAGGTAGTATTGGTATGAAAGTATGGTGCCATGAAAAAGGGTAAAGAATGCTTTCGAGAGAATCCACACATGAGGACAATTTTCTAAAAATTGAATGAATATTAGCATCATTGTAAGGGCAATATTTCTTTACTCAGACAGTTCAGAAATGCTTAAGAAACGACTATATGTACAACAGCATTTTAAAAACAAAATATATATTTTTATGCTAACCCCTAAGACCTATTCATGTATTCCCCAATTGACAAATACTGGTGAGACCTTTGAATTTTCATTAGAGAAAAAATAAATAAAGCAGTCGTAAAAACGAATAGAAATGTCAGTGTTTCCTTTCTACGTTTTTATACAAGCTGTCCTGTTTTCCCTATTTGTTTGTTGACCATCTCGGAAAGTGGTAGTGGTAAATGTGGGTGCACATGTATTTGTTAAGAGGGCTACACCCCTTCCGTTTATCTGCGCAGTTTATCAGGTGTGACGTCATGTTTCAGGAATAAACTATGTAAACTGCCCAGTTTAGACTGGTATTTACGCAGACGAAAAATATGTGCATTTGGACCTTTTTTCGCAACGATAATCTGCGAATATTATGCAGTTTATCATACAATTTGTTCAGTTGACGTCCTCTTTATGTACATAATCACGGTTTCCAAAAATATGCGTTTTTGGCGTTTATTAAAATTTTTGCACCAATGTTTACAGCGTTTTCTCCTTCTTCTAGCAACACAGCTGCAATTATACAACAAACTGCGGCTCTTCTTTTTGTGTCACCCATCGAACTTTATTTATTATTAACACTTTTTTAACCAAACCTGTCGAAAGTGAGGAGAGAACTGAAGAAAAATCGGACGGAACTGAGGTGAAAACTGAACGTAGCCTACACACCTTCAGTTCAGATAAATGTATAGATTTTCAGACAGTTATTTACGATAGATATCTGCACAGATAAACGGAAGGTGTGGAGCCTCCTTTAGACACCAGACAAGATGGGGCTACCGGCTATACTGAAAAGTTATCAGTGCAAGCCGTTAGAACGATGTTGCCTGGAAAAGTGATCTCAAAATGGGGAGACATTGACCTCCCAGAAGTCCCGATTTAACGCCAATGGATGTCTCCTTATGGGGTTATTTAAATTCTAACGCATACACTGATGCTCTTAGGGCCTTTTTCAATTAAAAAAAAATGAGCAAATAGACTAATACACGTTTGTTTTTTTTTTTAATTATTGGTATGTGTTACAAATGTTGTTTCTTTGTGTCACTTGGAATAAACTGATACTAGCTAGTTAGACACCCTTTATCGATATTCCGTATAAAGGGTGATCAAAAAGTTGCAGCTAGTCAATTATCAAATAGTGAAAAAATGTTGGAAACAAATATTTGGCATATCAAATAAATTTAAAATACATCCTATTATGCTATAATATTTGACACAAAAAAGAAAAGGATTAAGACAGTATCGGAGATAAAGGAGTTAATCCTTTAGATATACTAGTCAATGGAAAAATGTGGGTCTTTGGCTCGACGAAGAATTAAGATTTACTAAGCAAGTAAAAGCATACATCACTTTAAAACAACTTTATCCACACAGGAACATAATGAGCTCACAACTAAAACTTAATTAGTGTAGTTCTTTATTTTTTAATTATTTTACTGTGATTGCATACATGCTTATTGACCTGCTCTTAGGAATACATAAATGGTATTTCACATACAAAGAGTTGAACATAGTTGTTTTAGATTTGCGCATGGTGTAAGAAAATATGAACATGGGATTAGTGAGTTAACCTATAAAAAGGTTATTTCAATTATAAAAGTACTCGAAAATTATATTTATTATTTATATATAACACGCAATATTTTAAAAGATAACGCTCCTGAATATTTATAAAAAAAATATATAAGTTACATAAATATATACTCCTATCTAAATTTAAATAATGCTATTCATATATGTTAGAAATTTCACGCTACGCCACTGCCTTGTATATTAGAAATTTTATTTAACAAGCTCGCAAAAAATATAATTATCTTCCTTCCAAGTTCAAGAAATATGGAATTTTAAATATTAAGAAAAAAAAATAACAGATCTATTGATTAAATACAGTATATATTAGGAGTAGATGTGCAGTTTTTTTTATTTAATTCATTGATTATTATCAGCTGACGGTTTTTCTAGAAATTCTGTAAACTATGTATATTTGACTATAAAAGCAAGTCTATTTTTTTGTTTCGTGTACATACTTTTCTGCGGGTATAGTAAAAGCAATTTCATACTAACACTTCGCGTATTACCTAATTTATATTTATATTTAATATATTTTGTATACTTATGAACTTGTGAATTTACAAATAAATAAAGTCAAATTCTTGTTATTATTACATAGGGAGGTTACTTATTATTACGTCTAAACTATAAATTAACGTAATTTATTGGACATTCTTTAGGATGTAATTCCTCACACATGCCTTTCTGGATTGAGATGAGATGATTTATGGAGGCCTCCATAGAACTGGGGAATATCAGTTTAATTTTGGAATTTAATTCTGACATTCCATGTGGATATTTATAAAAATAAAATGAGAAAAACATTAATACATAAACATAATAATAGTCATTTTCCTCTCTTTTGTTCTTACTCTTTTTTGTTACTTCAAGAGCATGGTACAAACCTAAAACACATTTTACAATGTAAACAAAAAGAAGTCTATATTAATCGTTCCATACATATTCAGCAGAAACCGACCGTAAAACGTTCTAGGAAATATTAAACTGTGGAAACGGGTGTCTTTCCGCAGATAACATTTGTTACAATTTTTATAAGATTTCCTATTAAAAATTTCTTAAGGATTTTGTGTCAATGTCAATATAAACAAATTTTACGAACTGATAAAGATAAGAACTCAAATAAAACAACTTTTATCTAATGACCACAGAACAAATTGTTGTAACTTGGAAATTTGCAGAAATAATGAATTATAATAGATTACTTGTTGTGTAGTGAGAACACCCTTATTTATTAAGTCAAATAATATTCTGACGATGCCACATTATACTTTAATTAGTATCCTGTTAATTAATTTTTTTTGAACATTTGAAATGCCCATGTGCCATTATAAAATCTACTAGAATTATGAGATTAAATAGCTGGAGAAACAGATTTTGTTACATCACAAATGGTCTATAGGTATTTTGATGCCGAAATAATGTGGACGGGTTAAAATGAGGGGGTCGCTATACCATGAGGTAAATTAATACTAAATGGAGTAAATTTTAAAACATTAAAAATAAATCAAAACTATTTTAACTAACTGGATATTTATATTGTATGTCAGTTTATATTGCTCATATATTTACCCAAAAACCTAATTCTAAAGTTATAGCTGTTAATTAATTTTGCGCTTTGTTGTTCTATCGATACATCGACCATTTGTTGCCCAGTTATACAGGGTGGGGCACATGAAACTGACGGTTTTTGATTGGGGTATACTGGCGACTGGTTTAGCTGACGTTGCCGATGTTAAGGGAGGGGATAGCGCATTTGACGCCATTTCAGTGGTCATACCTGGCAACAAATGTGCGTTCTTAACTGAAACGTTTTTTAAAATTGGTGAATCGGTTATTACAACTCATTTACATTTTGGAATCCCTGGTGCCGCTCGGGAAAATTTTGCTCAACAGATGTTTGAAATTTTGAATGAAAGTAATGCCGTGGACTTTCTGTTTATGTCAGATGAGCTTCATTTTGAGTTATCTGGTTGCGCAAATAAATAAACTTTCGGCATTCGGCATTTGACGATCCGAACGAACTGCAACAGCGTCCTCCAGCCAGAGGGTAACTGTATGGTGTGCAGTAACATCATTGGACATTATTGGCCCCTTCTTTTTTGAAAATGATGCAGGCAACGCCATTACAAAAACATTAGACTGTTTTGCGGAACTTCTTAGTAACTTTTTGGAGCCAAAATTTTTGATTCGGTGCAAAACTGAGCGAAATACCGTATGGTTCTAACAAGCTGCTGCAACTTCACACACGTCAAAGGCAACAATGGTTGTTTCCCGAAAAAGCAAAGAGTACACTCGACCGCTAATATTGAAGACTTAAAACAATGAAATTGGGATGATATTAGGACAATTCCTAAAGCAATTATCAAGTAAGTAACAAGAAATCTTCGAATCTGACTAGACAAATGTTTCCAGAACGGTGGAACATATTTGACTGATGTCCATTAAAAAAAAAATGATGGCATAATAGTAGGCTTAGAATAACAAAAATATATCAATAAAAAGTTAAAAAGGAAAGGTTCTATTTCGCTTCAAAAACCGTCAGGTTCTTATGCCCCACCCTGTACTACTGTAAAATGTCTACAAAAATAACAGCAATAGTTTTATCACAAGTTGTAGAAAGGTAATGTTTAGGGTAATAAAGGTATTCATCTGCTTTATTTGAACATTCCACTGATTTTTGGAGTTGAATCTATCATACCAGTAAATTGTAAAACAATTTTGTCTTCAAATTATTCTTTCTCATTAAAATTATATTTTGTTGTTTTGTGTTGAGCTTTCCCAATTCTATAGGAATATTAAACTGACTGCTAAAATTTTGGAAGCATGTATTTAACGAAAAACATGTAAAAGAAAAAACCTACTCACCCTATCACAGAACTAATGAGTATCACCTTCCTCTCCAAAAGCAAGGAAGAAAATATCTTCAGCAGAATATCCTCTGGCAATTCGTGGAGCTTTCTCAAGTCAGAGTCCTCGTACCTGGAATCGCTGTGCAACGTTACAACAAGCTCTATCCTGTCCTCGTCTTCAGTTATGTAACTGGGAGTCGCACACGAGTCTTTAATATCATGTTCATTAATGTAAATTTGATCCAGTTTTTTATCACTGTTTTTCTTAATCACTTTATTAATACTACCGTATTCACCACACTTATTTATATGCACGTAACTAGTCAATTCTACCGATTCTTCTAAGTCTTCTCTGCTTTCAGTCTTATGGATTTTTGGTTCGATGTTGGTCAAATTTATCTTTATCGAATCGCCGGGTTTGGGGAATTTCTGATTGTAGAACTGGCTGATCAGTTCATCGCGGAACTTATTTTTAATACCGTGTCTGGATTCTAGTTCCACTAGAATTTTCTTGTAGAATCGGGGAGCGCGGTATTTGCTTAGGATACAGTACGCTAGGGGGAGGCAGTGCGTTGAACCTTCTGGCAGAACCCTGCGGCAGTAGCCAAACATGCGTTCACCCTTGTCGTTGGTTATGAGGAGGGAGTAACTTTGCGCCGTGTTGTTGTTGTCCAGGGGCACGCTGTCTGTTTCGGGGAAGCACAGGTTTTCTATGTTATGGGGAATATCCACCTGAAACAAGGTGAAAGTCGATTACCTCTTAAAATAAACTTTAATTTAAAAAAGACTCAACGGGGATACTGTAAATTATATAAGGAGAATGATACAGTAAAACACTTGTAGTGACGCATTAAAATTGGCGCATTATCAAGGATAATGAGTGTGTCTCGATAGCTCAGCGGTCAGAGCAACTAGCCGGAAACTGGGAGAGCCGGGTTCGATTCCCGGTCGAGGCAAAATGCACTTTTATCCTTGCTAACGCCAAAGTGGTGACCCCGACGTGATGTGATTCATTCCAGTATATGCAACCTCCCTTACATCTCAAATTCGCGGATTCGATTCCCGTCCTATCCATCGCCCTACAGTCCGGGGGTTAGCGAACAACGGTTCGTAAGAAAGGCGAACGCGGTCACATTCCGTAAAATTGTACCGAGACAAACCGTCTCTAGGGAGGGAGTACTGTAGTGACGCATTAAAATTTGCGCATTAGCAGGGATAATGAGTGTGCCTCGATAGCTCAGCGGTCAGAGCAACTAGCCGGAAACTGGGAGAGCCGGGTTCGATTCCCGGTCGAGGCAAAATGCACTTTTATCCGTGCTAACGCCAAAGTGGTGACCCCGACGTGATGTGATTCATTCCAGTATATGCAACCTCCCTTACATCTCAAATTCGCGGATTCGATTCCCGTCCTATCCATCGCCCTACAGTCCGGGGGTTACCGAACAACGGTTCGTAAGAATGGCGAACGCGGTCACATTCCGTTAAATTGTATCGAGACAAATCATGTCTCTAGGGAGGGAGTACTGTAGTGACGCATTAAAATTGGCGTATTAGCAAGGATAATGAGTGTGCCTCGATAGCTCAGCGGTCAGAGCAACTAGCCGGAAACTGGGAGAGCTGGGTTCGATTCCCGGTCGAGGCAAAATGCACTTTTATCCGTGCTAACGCCAAACACTTAACTTTGTTACTATCACATATTTTATTGTAACTTAACGCAACTATAGTTTCGTATAAATTAAATATATTAGAATCAATAGAAATTTTAAAAGCAAACAGAGTTCCGGAGAACAATCTACTTAACGCCCAGTTAGACTTTCATATATACATAATACAACCCTGTTTCATTTAATGTAAGTCATAAATAGTTATATTCCTATATAACTAACCAGTCTTTTTCGATCATTTGTAAAATTTCCCAGTCCTATTTGCTCATTCCTTCAACCGGCCAGTAATCTGGTTATTATTCGGAAATTTCCCGCATTGTAATAATTAAATATGCATAGATTAAACACCCCTCTGTTCATTCATTCTTTTGAATCGCTTTGAAAATGATACGCTGAAAGTATCGAAACTATAGCAGCGTTAAGTTACAATAAAATCTGTGATAGTAACAATGTTAAGTGTTTTACTATATCATTTAATTTTAACATGAATATTTTTAAATACAGAGATTTAAAAATGAATATTTCTAAATACAGAAAAATTATAGTTATATTAGGGTTCTCTTTTACGGTTGTAATACTTATTTCTAACATAGATTTGCTAAAATTCTTATTCCGAAAATATCCATAATTGAAATATAGTTTTTCCCATTCTCACAAAAAGATTTTAGATTCGCTGTATTCTTAGAAAGCCGTACAACTGAAATTCATATCGATTACATCCATGTAAAAAAGTCCAAACAAGGTCCTCACAAAATCCTAATATTTTGTTTTTGTTTTGTAAAATATCTCACACACTTTAGGCAAATCTTCCTAATCCTTAGCATAGAGTAAATCTTCCGTTAGTATATTATAGATTAATTGCGAAAAAGTTATAATTAGGGAACTGTCGGGATGATGAATCAGTGAATCAGTGCATCAGTGAATCAGTGAATCAGTGTAGCCGTTCGTTGTGTCGCTTTCACAGTAGTTGTTGAACACATAGTGGTGCTCTGTGCATTTTGATACGAATGTTTTACATTGCAAAGTGCCAATTTATTATGTAAAATAGACGTAGGGCTAAGAATACCTCTTTTTGATCAAGTAAATAAGTTTAAATGGGAATTTACAGAATTAAAATAAAACAATAATACGTTTAGTTGAAATAAACCTTTGTTGTGCTGTTGAATTATGACAAAACAGTTTTGATTTGTCATATTTATAGAATAATTATAACAAAAAAAGGTTTTGTCATTCCAAATTAATTTTATAAATGCCAATAAAACAGGCGTATTGACTGATAAGAGAGTATAGAGAGAATAAAGCAGACAAATTCAGATGACACATGTCTACCATTATTTATCTCTCTCTATTCGTTAAAAAAAGAACAGAATATAGTAGTTTGTTACTGTTGGCACTGTTAATACTCTCTCCATTTGTTAATAATAATACATAAATTAGATTACCTTGTTTATTATATTGTTTTGCAGTGATATACTACACCGAGAGAACAATTAGTTTATTGTCAATGGATTACTTTTATTATATATAACTACCGATTTTGTATATGGCACGACAAATATATATACAGGGTGATTCAGCTAACCCGTTCATTAAAAGTTTATGAACTTCCCATTGGAATTCATATTTTAAAATTTGGAATCAGGGGTTAGCGAGGACGATCTATTCAACTAAAGTATTTTTGCTTTTCTGACACTTCCGATTATACCGAAAGTAGCTATCAACTTCCTTATTTTAAATAGAACACCCAGTATATTATTACATTTTTGAATTACCCTGCTGATTTTAAGTGAACTTTCTTAACAATTCCCTATACCTATCTCCAGCAGTTTTTGAGATATTTTAATTTTTTTGAAAAAATTAGGTTTTGTAGTATCCCATTGGAATTTGAAACCACCGTCCTAAGAATTTCTAGGTATTTACGAGAATTTAAGAAGTAAATTAATAAAATGGAAAACTATGGTATCGAATAAAAAATACCTCGATAGCAAGAAAACGGTAGCAGATAGGTCCTATAGGGAATCCTAATACAGATTGAAATATAAGTTAATTCTCCATCACAGCAATAAAATACAGGGTGTTTCATTTACGAAAATTGACTTTCGAGCAGTTGAAGTTTGTCAGAATGAACTAAATCTTTTGGACACCCTGTAAATAATAAAATATCAAACTACATATCACCTGAAAGCTTAATAGTCCGCCTAATTACAACCCAAAGTTTGCTACTATAACTTTTGTTTTGAATAAGTGACGAGCATTCCAATGGGATACTACAAAACCTAATTTTTTCAAAAAAATTAAAATATCTCAAAAACTGCTGAAGATAGGTATAGGGAATTGTTAAGAAAGTTCACTTAAAATCAGCAGGGTAATTCAAAAATGTAATAATATACTGGGTGTTCTATTTAAAATAAGGAAGTTGATAGCTACTTCCGGTATAATCGGAAGTGTCAGAAAAGCAAAAACATTTTAGTTGAATAGATCGTCCTCGCTAATCCCTGATTCCAAATTTTAAAAAATGAATTCCAATGGGAAGTTCATAAACTTTTAATGAGCGGGTTAGCTGAATCACCCTGTATATATATTTCTCTTAAATAAATAAAAACCTCAATATTAGCAAATTTGGATCAATGCAAATATATTAGATATAATCTAATATTCATTTATTACGTTTGAACCACATTTGTTGTGAAATAAATATTATATTTGAAATAAAAGTATTAAGTAGTAACGCCTAAATAAATTTGTTTATGTAAAACAAATGCTATCTTAAGGATAAAATATTTAGATTGATGTTAAGTATATCAAAAGTTACCATGAACTAAATCAATACCATATACCTATTTTAGTTCAATAATGCTTCTCGTTGTAAGGTACATAATGTACTACTAAATAACTCGTCAAGAATAGGAACAAGTCTCGAAACTGCGATATCGGACCGCCCACGAGGTGCGCAGTAAATAGCCTGGTCTAAGTGTGCTGCCCTCATCCTTCTACACATACATAGAAATCTCACATTTTTTCTTTTATTGATGAGCAGTAAATAAATTGTAATTCTTTGCATAAACTACAATATCCATTAATTCCGCGTAATCTATTATTTTAAATTACCTATTTTCTCATAATTAATGGTAATATGTACCTACAACGAAAAGCGAGTAAGTACACATTACCTCAATGTACACCTGAATGAATATGGAACCAATATGGAGATCAGCTAATTTATACGATATACACTGTCTTTCCGTGTATTTTACTTAACGATTCAATGCATAATGAAAGTACTTACACATGAAGGGTATTTAAATTTGATCTGTGCCACGTCTCTAACTTTCTCCACGATCAGGCAACAATAGAACAAGGTATCCTTGTGAATTTTCGGCTTGCAGTACTTGGGCATGCTCTTGATGTACGTCTGAAACTTGGTGATGATATCGGCCACCTTGGTTTCCTGGTCGTTTTTCTCGGAGTCGCTATCCCTCATGGCGCTGTCGATGGAGAAACTTCTATCCAGAGTCTGCCGGAGCGAGTTTTTTAGGTTTTCCACGCGGTTTGCACTGTCGATATGACCGTATATGCTTTCGTGGCCATTGGACTGTTGAGATCTCGATTCGAAACATTCTATTATGCTTTTTATTTTTGGAGGTTCTTCCATAGGCGATGGGGTAGAGTCCAGGTCTGAGGTGAACGATGAAAGCGACGAGTTTTCAGCAGAGGCCTGAAATTGAGCAAATGTAAACGTTAATAATAAAATCTCAATAATTCGTCGCAAAAACATAAGGCACATACCAAATTATAGAAAATCAAATGGTTTTAAACGAGAAGGCATCGGTAATAGACATTGCAGATTGTAATTTTTTACATTTTATTTACTTTTCATTTTCTACAAATGATTTCTGAAGTATCCTGAAAATGTATTTTCACGAAAAAAGTACTCATGAAGAAGAACTTTTGAAAACTACAAATAAAAAAACAACAACCGCAACTGTAATTTATTGCTAACATTGCTAGTCATAAAAAATTATTATTATTATGTTTTGTGGGTTTGGGCCTTATCAGCCAGTGATCGCATGGGTAGTCCCTTGGTGATCCCCTCTTATCCGGGTCATTATTCAAACATGCTATCCCATAAAAGGAGCAATTTGGGCACGTCCTTCGCCTTAAGCCTCGCCCCTCCTCCGGGATAACAGGGATCCCTAATATAAGGCACCTCCTCTCCTCCAGCGCGGGGCAGGTGTGAAAAAGATTAATCGAGGTTTCCTCGTCTTCTCTACAGTATCTGCATTCCGGGCTGTCAGTCAGCCTCAACTTGTGCTTATATGCCTTCAGGCTACTATGGTGGCCCATTATGATTCACACCAAGGTTCTAGCTTTGTGTCTGTTCAATTTAATGAATTTTTGGGCTCATTTCTCAATATCTGAGTATTCGATGAAGAGTTTGGTTATTCGACAACCCGTTACTCCTCTCCACCTTTCTCTGTGCTGGTCTCTTGCCCAGTCATTGATGCGGTCTCTGATCAGATTCCGACTTATTCCCATTGCAGGTTTTAGTCCACAGAGGTTTTCCCTGGTCCCTAGTCTGGCAAGGTCATCTGCAATTAGATTTCCCTTAATGCCATTATGCCCAGGTATACATAAGAGTTCCACCGGTCCCTTCCCTGCCAAGTGGTTCAATGCTTCATAGCAATTATAGACCAGCTTCGACTTTTTCGTTGCTGAATTCATGGCTGTCAACATCGCCCTGCTATCCGAGCAGATACATATCCTCTCCTGGGTCCGATTTTGGAAAAAATGATTAAATGTTAATAAATAAAAAAGACCTCTAAAGAAACTATAAATTTATCGATTTTAAAAATCATGAATAAAAACTGTAACTATAATTTGTGTTAACTAATTGTGTTAACCATGTTAACGATAAATAAAGCAACTTATAAAAGCATTTTAACAAAAAAGCCAAAATAATTCTCCCAAAACCCCCAAATAATGCTCATTGCTTTGTTAAATTTACAAATTACTCGATCCCTTATGCCATTAAAAATATTTTGTCGTGTGGAACTTCTAGCATTATAAATAGACATTCTTCAATGAATCTTTATTATGGTTAAAATTAACTTCATTATCCCTGTTAATTATCATTACAAACGCTTGCTATATGATTTTTTGTATTATGATAAGCAATAAAGTTAAAAAATAAATATGTAATTGTTAATTATTATTACAAACGCTTGCTATATGATTTTTCTATTGATAAGCAATAAAGTTAGAAAATAAATACATGTAGTATAAAATATTGAATACTTCAGTAACCTGTCTAATTCAAATATATTATGTATGAATCATTTCATAACAAGTGGACCATCTAAATCATTTTATATAACAAAGGATATAAACCTGTACCCGTCATAGCGTAATCTCTTTTGTTTGAATCTTTGTTTCTTAATATGGGTTAAGAAGAGCGAAAGAATGTAACCTTCTGAATAAAAAAAAAGATAAATGGATTTGCCATGATGTACCAAATGAATCATAATTACATAATTCATAAGTTTTACTAATCATTAATGTTTTTAAAATGGCGTATAAATTAAAAATTACAAAACTTGTGAATATTGACAGCTTTCTTTTAATTGGGCAGTGGCGGCTCGTGATGAAATGAAACGGGTGTTCTGCACAGGGCCGATCCTAAGGTATTGGCCACCCGCGTGAAAATTTCAAACGTATCCAAACTACTGGCGCCGTAGGGGCTGCAAAAAAATTGCGCCGCAGGCTAAAATTTTGAAAATTTTCAAGGTCACGCGTACTCCTGATACTTCAGAATTTTTATATAAAATCCGTTTATACAAAAATATAGACTTTCACAAGAAAAATTTTTGGAATATAATACCTTTTTGAAGAACGTTCATGTTTGCCGTCATATTCTTTGGTTAAGAGAAAAGGCTTGTAAGGTGAATTTTCTACTAGAGGGTCTATAACACTTAAAATATTTTCCGAAAGAGTTTCAGCGTCACATTTTGTAGGTTTCAGGTATGTCCGAAAACGTTCAATCGGTTCACCATCGAGAATATATCTTAAAACTATCTCTGACTGAGTTTTTGCAGATACATCAGTTGTTTCGTCTGCCATAACTGCCAAAAATGAAGGTTTGTTAATTTCTTTAATTATTTCTTCAGGACATACTTTTAATATATACAGTCTAAAAGATCATTTTGTATTTCTTTAGAGGTTCCTTTAAATACTGAAGCATTTTGTAGACGTTCGCTTAAAGTTACATCAAGCTCAGCAGAAAAATTTATCAAACCGCGAAACATCCCCGGGTTTTGAGAGGTTTCAGCTTCGTCATGTCCTCGCAGCGCCAGTTCAAAGGCCCCACAAAACTTTATGCAGTTTATAATTTTTGAAAAAACGTATCTCTTTTTTGTCACATTATCATTATGCTTTTGCACATTTATCCAATAAGCTGAATCTAGCTGCGCTTTAATATTAGTTGTTCCTAATAAAGCTAATTCCATTGTATTATGTAGATGGCTTTTGGAGTTGTCGTGCTTTTTTATTTTTTCAGTTAAGTGCACCAAATCTGTCACCCCTACCTCCGCCCATGCTTTATCACCGCCAAAAAGTAAACAAGGAAAACAAAATAACGCATATTTTTTTGTTGCACCCACAAATACAATTGTTCTTCGAATAAATGTCTCTATTAAATTCACGTTTATATGCTTTTCCGCAGCTAACACCTGCAGTCTCAATAACAATATCGGGCAATGGTCTACCATTGTTTTTTAAATCAATTTTTTCTTCATAAGAGTATTTAAAAAATGGCTTCACATGCACTAAATTATAAACTAAATCCATTGTCACTATCACAGTATATAAATATTAATAATTAGTACAATAAATCACAACACAAATTCACAAAACAGTATTTAAAATCTCAAATTAAGACGAAATACGAAATAGGTACGATTCACGCCCGCCCGAGTAGGAAGGAGTATAAATTCACTGATGTTGTCTTAGCTGGAAAAAATACAGCTCACTGACCGTGTAAATTCGCGCATTTACGAGCGTCAAGTGTGGATTGTCGTGGGAGTTGAGGGGGAGGACGGGTGTGCCGAGCGGTGCTGAGAACTACCTCGTGTGGCCCAGTTCAATGTACCGCGACGCGCTCGCGTAGAGACCCAGATAATTCATCTGGTCTACTACTCAATAGAGGACGGCGGGCAGAATGCGACTTTAACGCAATAATTTGGTTAGCTGCACCAACTAACCAAATTATTTTATTAATAAATTTTAGTAATTATTATGTCGCGAAAATATACAAATATCTAATTTTTTTGGCAGTTCTGCAGCACCTATACACCAGCCGCCCCTGTAATTGGGTATTACAAAATATAATTTTAAGAAGGAACTAGTGAAATATACAGTAAGTACAATACATTAGGCACAACGATTAAGGGATGTAAAAAAATCTTAAATTTTTAGGAGATTTTGAAACGGCTGTAACTTGGAGAAAAACAATCACAGAGCAATTGTAAAAAAATCAAATTGAAGCTCCAAGTTTCTAATCTTCAGATATAGACTATCAATTTTTTACCATCAGCAGTGTTTGAGTGATCAAAAGAAAACCACCGGAAAAATGTTTTCCAAATCTTTGTTTGCCTTTCAAAAGGTCCACAGACTTCAATAATTTTTTCCATTGATTTCATTAGCTTTTTAGATAACTTTATCCTCTTTAATTTGAGCGGCTTAAAAGCCTTGTACAATGATTCGCCGAGCTATCGTTGTTCAAAGTAAAAAAGGCAGTTTTGCAAAATCAGCAAATTCTGTGTTTTCTAACACCCAATTAATAAATGTAAGATGTAATGTAATGGTCTGTAACTTTTAATTGTTGTGTTAACTGAATTTTGTATACTGACAGATGCAGATCTTTCTTTAAAGTCCGATGCGTGGTGGCTCTTGACAGATTCAATTATGCACGACGTCAAATTGATGTGTTTGGATACTCCCGTACACTTTCTCGTACTGCAGCAATAGTTTCATCTGACCGACCACAACGAGGACGTATTGTTATTGCCTTATCAATAACAGAACTCATCGCCTCAAATTTCTAACTCTGTAGACACTTCACTTTGTCCTAATTTTGTGCGAATTTTTCTTAATGCAACTGTAAATGATCGCTCACTTTCATAAAACAGTTGTTCACAAACTACATGTTGACGTCGTATGGTTTGTAGATGACAGTCATTAAATATTGACGCTCCATGACAGAACATAAATGTCATGCAATTCAAATTCTATAGTTTCAACTGAGACACCCCATATTATTTGAAGCTTACAAAAATAAACTGATTTCTCATTCTTGAGACTTATTTTAGCATAAAACAGATGTTAAGTATAAGTTGATAAACGTTGTGTCAGTTAGTTGTATTCGAATAAAAATAAATAGAAGTAAAAATTTGGCTATAAATACGCCTGCAAATTGTAAATATTTACAATTTACATTTTTTAAAAATATTAAATTAATTAAAAATACGGGATGCTGGTGCTGAAAAATATTTTGATCATATATGGCTAGCACGAATTCTTATCAGAATCAGAACTTTCAAAATTACTGGATGAATAATGTGTTTAATGAAAAACGTTACCGTTTTTTGACAAAATATTGAATTTAATCCCAATTTCCCTAACCCACTGTGTATTAACTTATAATCCTTAATAAGGAAATGAGAGACATGCCAGTTGTTGTTAACTTGCATGCTGTAAATATGAATAATAAAAATTTCTTGAAGTAGCAAAATTGTTATTCGTTTGGATATTTAAATAAACACACTTTAAGAAAAAGTTGCCAACAGATATTTCAAGAAATAAAACACAAATTTTAAGAAAAAATAATGAATATATCTACTGTGATATTCTGGTTACTAGTGTGGAAAAAAAATGTGAATAAAATGAACATGACCGTAAAACATGAATAATGAACTGTTTGCCCTTTATACAGCAATCACAAAAACTCCCCCCCCCCCCCCCCACACACCCACCCACGCACGCACGTCATTATTTTCATATCTAATGCGAACTCGAATTTAATTATAGTATTACTATCGAAACATGTATATACAGGTACATTACGACATCGTTTGTGGCTAAGAGGAACATAATAATAAACGCGTTGCATTCGTAAAAACTATAAGGGCACTGTCCAGTGCAGTTTCTTGTCCTTTCTCGATATTTGCCCATTTGTTAATCATGGCATAATTCCTAACTTTCATAGAAGGTTAAAATTATATTGACAAATGTATGAAAAACTATTTTTCAAAGAAACAAATGTTCACGAGAATTAAATTGTTATGTATTGTTGAATTCACAAACATATACAGGCTTACTTATACAGTCTTCTAAAAAACGCCGTAAACTGTAACTGCTATTTTTTATCTGATTAAAAAACAAAACTAAATTGATGATTCAAGGAACATTACAAATTAGCGCCAATGTAAAATTTTTCCAATGTGGACAAAACATGTAAAATATTCCTTTAATATTAATTTCAACTGGTGTAAAAATGTTCGATTAGCCATGGAAAGCAAAGGGATCAAAGAGACAAATGGTCCTATCAAATATTTACAGAAAATATTTGTTGTTAATACTCACGATTGTTCCTAGGATTTTCCTCCAATATCGATGAATATTTCCGTTATTCTATTCATGCCATTGTTACTAAATGTACTCTCATCAGGCAAAATTATTTTCCTGTAGAAAGTACGATCTTGTATTTAAGAAAATACGACAAACTTTTTTTAAATCGGATAAAAAAATGACGGAATTACAGCTTGCGGAGTTTTTAGACAGTACATACAATATATTATACAAATTCATTTGAAAAAAAACAGTAGATTTTTGCTTGACATTAATGTTTCAAGAAACTATATATGTAAGTACCAGATCATAATATTTCTAGAATCATTGATTCCATTTTTTACTGTTTTTTTATCGGATACAAAATACCGGAGATATTTTGTTCAAGACAGTCAATATACCTATGAAAAAATATAGGTAGGTAAGGGTAGTATATATTTTAATGAAGAATACTTATAAATATATTAATAGTGCTGTGAAATGACTCGTTCGAGCTTAAGATCGTTCATGCAAAAATTCCATACACGTAAAGAATTGCCATTCATCAATCTATTAACTTTTCAGATTTAATCAAGCATTCCTTAGTATTAATTAATTACTTACGTTATCAGTTTGTTGAACCATCAACTATTTTAAAATTTAAGATCAACAAAAGAAGAATCGCCAGTCCGCTGGTTTTTATCACATCCGTGCCACTTGCGAAAACGATTGGCGCCACACTTTTATTTTAAACCAGCAGAACGTCACTACTACTAGTTTGTCGGAGATTAAATAGAACTTTTTACTAAAACCGATTTATTTGAGGAGAAATAGCTATTACATATATAAGTAAAATCACGAGTGGAAGAGATCACATCACATAAAGCAGCATCCATAATTACTGATATTATAACGTTAAATTATGTAAACATATCAGCGCGAATGTTTATAGACGACCAATAAACACGACGGTGGCTTACAGGATGATATTTTCATCGTGACTAAGACTAGACTGCAGGTTTTTCATGTCGCCATAGAGAGGAATCGAGGTTTAAAATGGCTTACTAATTTTTTAAATTAATAGCATAACAGACAAGCTATTTAAGTACGTAACTGTAAACAAGACGCTGTTGAGTATTTTACATTGGTAAAAAGTATTTAAAACATGTTCAATTACTACACATTCCTGCAAATAGTCAGAATAGTGCTAAAAAAATTAATAGCCAACTATTATAGGTAATGAGAGCGCTACTCTATTTACGATTTTTACAAGGGGATTTTCCACGCTACATACTTACATATAAAAAGCAATAAAATGTTTGAATTTCAATCTTCGATGGTGTTTATTTTCTTAGAAGACAGATGGGGAAATTTTGTCATTGAAAATTACTCGGAATTTATCGAGTAACGTATTAGGCCCTTATATTAACTACATTTATTTTACAGAAGAATTGTGACATATTAAGAGTAAAGTGCTTTGAGAAGAATGCATGGGCGCCCAGAGGGGAGGGCAAGAGGTACATTTGTTCTTCCTAGAATTGCGAACTGTTAAATTGTAAAAGTGCAGATAAATGAGAAACAAAAATACCAAAGACAACTACTGCAGCCTTAAGAATGTTTGGTTTAGATTTATCAAAAATGGTAGACAAAAATATGCAGTGACGGCTCGACACAGTAGTGACGTAACGGGTAGGGGTGCCAAATGATAAAAAATATATGTCTTACCGTTACTTGTAGGAGAAGTCAGCTCGTTTGTAAAGATAAACAAAGCAAAATAATATTTCTTTTAGGACACCCACATAACCACTTACATTTCGCGAACAGAACAATCAATCATGAGTGATGGTCACCTACTAAAATGTGACAATTTCTGACGTAATCTTATTGAATTTAATTAAATGCCTTTGCTGCCCATTTGTCAACAAGGCGTACTTTATCCGTTTAACGCAAAAGTGCGACCAAACAAGACTAACGACAAGGGCGATCGAAACGTGTGTCCGTAAGCGCTGTGAATCGATACATAAGTCTTCCTAAAATTTCAGACTACGGTGGCCTGATGAAGAGTCTAGCGTGTAGATTTGATAATATAAAAATCCTTTACAGTATAAATGTATAAAATTTATACATAAATTATTATATTATTTTAGAAAGTTTATAATTAAAGTATTACAAACTGAACAGAAAACAAGCGTTTTTTTCTTAAACAATCAAAGTGTGCACGTGCCCCTGCACATTTTTTTACCAGCCGCCACTGGGAATGGGAGAGATCCTCGATTGTAAACGAAAAATTAAATGCGTCCGTACATGCATTTAAGAGCACTACTCTATGGTTACTTATCATTTTAATAGCCACAAATTGAATCCTGTGATAAATGTCTTAAAGAATATCTCTGAAAGAAAATATATTCAGCATGGAGATACTTATTAGTTCTCATCAATACCGTACACAGTACGCCGATTCAGGATAAATGCCGAATCAACTCTATGGGGTATACATCTTTATCAATACGATCTCTGTCAATAACATATAAGTTGTAAATCGAGAAAGGAACCACCAAACCGCCAAGCGGTTATGTACGGCACTGATGAAAATTAATAAGTTCGAAACAGCTGTATGTCGTTCGGTTCCGATCCGGGACAGATGTCGAATCCTACCTGTGGCGGGTTTTATTTTTTGAAACCTTATCTGATCGTGCAGAAACACGAGAAAGGGGTAGAGGATCGCTTCTGGGTATAATTTAATGCCTGGCGGGGCTTTAGCCCGAGAAGTAGTTGGTTCCTAGAGCGATTATGTAATAGTTTTGCTATTCGGGAACTACTTTCATAAGCGCTTGGCGGTTCGGTGGTTCCTTTCTCGATTTCCGATTTATATGTTACTGACAGAGATCGTATCGACAAAGATGTATACCCCATAGAGTTCATTCGGCATTTGTCCTGGATCGGCGTACTGTGTACGGCACTGATGAGAACTAATAAGTTCGAAACAGCTGTATGTCGTTCGGTTCCGATCCGGGACAGATGTCGAATCCTACCTGTGGCGGGTTTTACTTTTTGAAACCTTATCTGATCGTGCAGAAACACGAGAACGGGGTCGAGGATCGCTTCTGGGTATAATTCAATGCCTGGCGGGGCTTTAGCCCGAGGAGTAGTTGTTTCCTAGAGCGACTATGTAATAGTTTTGCTATTCGGGAACTACTTTGATAACCGCTTGGTGGTTTGGTGGTTCCTTTCTCGATTTCCGACTTATATGTTACAAACCCTGATTTGAGGAAGTGTATATGTAAAACAAAGGAAACGAATATATTGACCTTATAAAATATAATAATCCCAATCAAGACCAATTCCAATCTCGTTTTGTAGTAAATGTTAATGAAGAATTCTATGAGAGAGAAATGGTAAGAACACGGAAATATATATGCTGTTTTAGTGAAACTTTACAGTGTGGTGAATGGACAAAACTTAATGGAATTTTAGCGCAAAGTAGTAATGAAATATAACTAATTAAAGGAAATTTTCGTTGTTATTTATTTACTTTGTTAAATCGTTAGATGTATTTATATATTGTTGTATGTATATTCAATCAGATAAGATTTTTATTATTTATTATTACCATTACCGAGTTACTACACTTATTTTATTTATTATTCTTACTTATATTGCTTCTGTTTAAAAAAACAAATGCAATTAATATTATGTCCTTTATAACATACTGTTTTTTTAATTTCATTTGTATTCCTTTACATTTATAACAGTAAGAATTTATTTTCATACGCGGTATGAGAAGTACATATAACTGTCATTATTTTAACAGTTGATAATTTAGACCTAAAGAAACAAACAAAAATGCTCTATGAAGTATTAATGAATACATTTTGGGATACCAATAGAGTAACAGAATACATATTACAGAGTAAACTGCAAGATATGTAGAATTCCATAAATAATAAAGGCCTTGAAAAGCATTAAAACTATTTTCTACAAATTCAATTATTTTGAATACGAAATATGTCTGTATAAAGTTGGTCAAGAAGTGTAATGGACACGGCTCCTGTCTTTCACTTCAAAGGAGGTTTTTAAAAACATTTTTCCCACATATAAGATATATATCATTACATATGACATATTAATCAATTAGTATAATTTAAAATAATAGGTTTTTAATAATACTCGAACATTGTCTGAGAAAGAAGCAAAATAATACAATAAAAACATATAGGCGATATTGATTAGGGAGGTCAAAACAACGATCGGACAACCTTATTTTATTACCCCTTTTGTCTGTTACAGAGAGAAAAACAACCCGCAGAATTCACCATGCATATTTATATACTTCAAAAAATAAAACCCGCCACAGGTAGGATTCGACATTTGTCCCGGATCGGAACCGAACGACATACAGCTGTTTCGAACTTGTTAGTTCTCATCAGTGCCGTACACGGTACGCCGATTCAGGACAAATGCCGAATGAACTTTATGGCGTATACATCTTTATCGATACGATCTCTGTCAGTAACATATAAGTCGGAAATCGAGAAAGGAACCACCAAGCCGCCAAGCGGCTATCAAAGTAGTTCCCGAATAGCAAAGCTATTACATAATCGCTCTAGGAAACAACTAATTCTCGGGCTAAAGCCCCGCCAGGCATTGAATTATACCCAGAAGCGATCCTCGACCCCTTTCTCGTGTTTCTGCACGATCAGATAAGGTTTCAAAAAATAAAACCCGCCACAGGTAGGATTCGACATTTGTTCCGGATCGGAACCGAACGACATACAGCTGTTTCGAACTTGTTAGTTCTCATCAGTGCCGTACACGGTACGCTGATTCAGGACAAATGCCGAATGAACTTTATGGCGTATACATCTTTATCGATACGATCTCTGTCAGTAACATATAAGTCGGAAATCCAGAAAGGAACCACCAAGCCGCCAAGCGGCTAATAAAGTAGTTCCCGAATAGCAAAGCTATTACATAATCGCTCTAGGAAACAACTACTTCTCGGGCTAAAGCCCCGCCAGGCATTGAATTATACCCAGAAGCGATCCTCGACCCCTTTCTCGTGTTTCTGCACGATCAGATAAGGTTTCAAAAAATAAAACCCGTAATGTAATACCGATTATGTAATAGCTTTGCTATTCGGGAACTACCTTGATAGCCGCTTGGCGGCTTGGTGGTTCCTTTCTCGATCTCCGACTTATATGTTACTGACATATTTATATAAATGTTTTGTTCGTATATGTATAAATACCGTATATTCAAAATTATCATAAAATAACATTATATTGTAATCAAATATACAATAAAATATTTAAAATGTTGATCTTGGGGGTTTTGGGTTCTATTCCAAGGGGTGGCACGATTTGGTGAGGGATTTTTTTCACTTAACTACTTGACTTTCGGTTCGAATTCACATGGATGTTTATGGGTATTACGAAATCTTGAGGTTAAATTATCTCATAATTACCTCTCAGAAGGTCTGCAAGTTATCTGGATGATTTGGGGCACTGATGCCAATCGCTTGGAGCCGGCTCGGAGTAATCAGGGTGTAGGTTCGATTCCCATATAAGTCGGCTGGATGTGGGTATGTGACTCTGTCACTGTCCAGATTTTAGGTCGAAGAGTAGCTCTGAACTAAACTCGCCCCCGTAAAAACAAAGGCGGAAAAAGTATTGGTTTACTATGTAAGGAATTCCACAAATCTTGCAGTTTTCACATATTATTGTTTTTGGTTTAGTAATGTTATCCTATCATAGGTAGGTATTGATGCCGACTACGTCTACACTTTGTTTAATTGTTTCTTTAGTTTTCGCGAAATCGCGACTGTCAAATATTCTTATATATGTATGTATCTTACATATATGTATAAGAATTATTATCCCTATTCTACATCAATTTTACATTGAAAAGGGGATTTTTCCACTAATAGGGGAATTTATCATAAGCACATCATAAAATATTGGCGATTTTAATGCATAAATTATTTGTAATTTATACAATGAATAACAGATTATCTTTTTCTTGCCAGAATAATAATGTTCATAAGTCTATTGGTTCACTGGAGTGCGTGCTTGGTCTTTCATGTTAATATTATGCAGTAAGGATATTTTTTAGAGGTGACTTATAACGTTATTTCCATGAATTGGTAATAAAAAAAAAATAGAATTCGTGGAGCGCATGTAGGATGCCATGAAATCAAAAATAATTGAGCAAAAAAAAAACAAACCAAGAATAAACATCTTTTGGCGATAGCAAGGACAAAGCGTGCTTATGCCTTGACCGGGAATCGAACCCGGCTCTCTCAATTTCCGGTTGGTTGCTCTGACCGCTGAGCTATCGAGGCACACTCATTATCCTTGCTAATTCGCTAGTTTAATGCATCACTACAATCTGAAGGTTTTTATTATATCAAGACTCTTATTAGTACAGTGTATTTATTTTAACCATGTTTTCGTTGTCAAAATTTGTTAAGCAGTTATGGTGAAGCTTTTTTATTTTTTTTATCGTAATCCTATGCAATTTTTGAGTTACGATTTTCATTACAGAGCACAAAATTTCGATGCTTGAAGCCTATTTTCCAACTGCAAGATATATAGAATATACAGACCTGGCAAGTATAAATTTTGAATAGACTATTTATGTGTGGTAGAAAAGAAGAGAAATGGCAAACCCATGTACGCGATAGAGCCGACCATATCACTACCACGTCAAGTTTATTGCGCTTTTGCAACTCTATAACGATACGGATTATGCATCCAAAAGCTACATGCGTTATGAAACCAATTTTTAATGTGGAAAAGGATCATTAGATAAATGCAAAATGTATGTTTATTTCACACTTGTTCTTGGGAACACGCCCACCGTATTTTGTAATTGGATCCGTTTACGCCCATTGGTTGCACTCTTAGTACTTCTGTTAGAACAGGACTAGTTCCTTCTACAAAATAGCCTTATTATCAGTAACTTCTCCCTAATATTTAGTACACTTTAAGAAATCGTGGGGTGTGGCGGTCTTTTTCATGTGGTGGCCATTTTCTGAAAGTGGTCAAATAACTTATAAAAATAACTAAGGACTATGTTTTCTATTCGCATGTTTTAGCCTTTAGCATGAAATTAAACTAGTATTCATTAAATAAATGATGAAAATATTATATGGATAAGTGTATTGAATAATGTAAATAAAAACCTTAATGTTCTAATAAAAAATTAAAATAAACGATAATTTAAAAAACTTGAAATTACAAAAAAAAAATAGTTTTTTTTAATTTTATTCTATGAGGCTCAAACATATCTCTTATCAAAACAAAGGTCTCCTTGTTGCGTTAAAATATCCTAAACGATCACAGAATTATTTTCTAATATTTGCTTGCTATTTTGTTATTTGGACTTTATTATTTCTATTTCCGCGACCAACTTTAACCAAGATAATTTTTGATGACCTGGTAGTAAAACCATTCCAAATATAATAGTATAATTTTCCTGAGTATTAATTCTAAACATAGTTTAAATCTTTAAATTTTATTTAAGCTCTCTTTCGACACAGCCCTCTTTTAAATGGACGCACTTTAGCCTCTTATTTCCTAGACTCTTTTTGGTACTATTTCTATAGCATAAATCTTGTAATATTCTTGGTTGATTTTTTAAAACTTCTTAAGTCGAAGTTTTTCTAAAACTTCGGCTATTATCATAGAATAAAAAATCTTAAAAAGTAAAACTCTATTGGGGTAAACCCTGGGTGGCAGGGGTGTTCGATTATAGGGTAGCCATTTTGCGTGGAGGCTCTTTCGTCTGATTGTTAGGTATCTACAACGTCAGCGGTATTGTATTTCTCACAAAGAGATATTTTCAACGAATTTGCAAAGATCCTTGATTCTAAAAATACATTTCTCTAAAAAAATGGTTCATGTTAGGCTTTCGTAGCAATGTTAAGCAATAGTAAATGATGATATTTATGTAAACCTGAAAAATATCCTATGTGTGTGTAAACACGAGAAAACACTAAATAATATTTAAATTATGTTTGATGCCTGCTTTTTATCTTGTATTATGTATACCGATTTAATAATATCTAATTAAATTATCTGATGAATGTGAAAATGTAATGACCAGAATGCAGATTTAACTCCTCTGGATTATTTTCTTGGGGATATCGAATAAAGTCTATGAGTCAAAACTTAGTGGGTTAAAGAAGAATCAAACTGACATTTCACAAATAATTCCGGAGGTTCTTTATATATTTTTTTAAAGACACAACGTACAAAATAATGTACTTATGCCCAATATTCTCATTGTACAATTTTATAGAGTTTAAAAATCCATAATATAATACTTTAAGCAATAATTAGTATTATAAAATCCTTGATGCAATAGACTAGAATTGATTGAGAATAGACTAGCATAGACTAGAATTGATGCAATGAATAAATATACTTACCTTTTCTAATAGATTATCTATAATAAGACGATTTATACAATTTTGTTTACATTTTAATGTTTAATAGCTTGACAATTTGTCCAAGTTTTTCTGAATTATATTAATTCTGCTGGAATGTCTTTCGAAATTTTGGGTGGAATTGTGTACCAGAAAGTTAATTATATGTTTTAAAAGTAAAGTTCAAAGAACGGTCGAGGTGGTCGGTGATGATTATTTTTCCAAACAGTATCCAAATAATATAAAATGTTAAATTCAAATAGAATTTGTTTGAATTTGAAACATCGTTTAATACCGAAGATAGGAAGTTATGGGAAGAGCGCACGTATTCTTCTATAATCTTCAGTTGAACCTGATATTCGAAATATGGAACGCATTCTTAAAAACAATCGCAAACGCAGAAAAATACAATATAGTGTAAAACACAACTATAATGTAAGATCAGGTAATGTCAGGGTTTTGGATGACTTTTTCGATAAAATTCCTAAGCTGCCACAGCATTATGTAACGAAATATTGCTCGAAGCTTTTTCTACAACACGACATATGATGAAACGTACCAACTTTTAAACGTGCCAAATTGGATGAATGTACTGGGTAAATTTTTGGAATGGGGCCACACTCAGATGGAGTGTGGCTGTGTTCACACCGTTAAAAATACACAATGGAAATACATCTTCCAAGTGACATATACAAAGCTACAATTGTAGCAAGGAAGCAGCCTGCACCATATGAAGCTTATTTTATCGAATACATATTTTTTTAAGACTATGCAAGACCAGAACACTAAAAATATAAGTCAATCCACCCAAGAAAGAGGACTGGAGGACCAAGTGTAACATATATCCGAATTCCCATTTGTAAAAATAAAATACAAATCAATACACCTACAAAATCTACGCATTAAGACAAAAAATTGCCAGTAGTAGCAATTTAGCCTTCCCTTAACAGAAATATACCTATAATGGCAACAAAATGGAGTCATCTGCGACAGTTTAAGGATGTATCTTTCAGATTTTCACAATGTCTACGATTTTTTGTCCAAAAATTAATTTTCTTCTAAATAATACTTAATAAATTTTATCGTTTTGTACCTTCCTCTTTAATAAAAAAATTATTCTATTTGCAAAATAATATTATCTTGTACAACAATATCTAATACCCATTATAGTAATATTATTATTCAGTATTCCAATAACCAGAAGAATCTCCTACGTGAGGGCCTAAATGATGGAAACAACTCCTAACTGCACTAGATTTAATTAAAATTAGGGATGAAAGCCAGAGATAATATAAATAAATGTAAAATGCAATTTTAGAGAAACAAAAAAACAAAGAGTAAGAAAAATATCATGTCAGATGCCTACAAAATAGTTATTGTTCGTCCTGTAAACAAAGGTGATTTGTACACAGGACATCTAAGTAATTACAACCCAAAAAGCAATATATGAAAGTAGCAGCCACCGAATTTTAAAAAATGTAATAAAAATATTTCTAAAAAGAATCGAAAAAAGGTCCTATCATACGTAAATGAGTCCGCCAACTCTAAAAAGATGACAAATAGATAGGGTACCTATAGTATTGAAAAATTATGTATGAAGTAATAAAAAAGTTACAAAGTGTACCCCCTTCCCGTTGTCACCCTGTATAGGTATACATATAAAAAAGAGAATTCTCGCTTTGTAGTAGTAGTAGAAGGAAAATAATGTTAGTAGTAAATGGAACAGTTAGTATAAGAAAAAACTATCACCTACTGTACATGCTTTATTATTATTGTTTTAATAGATTAAAACATGGAGGTTAATCAATTTTAATTATTGTAAGTAGAAATAGTAAAGCTTCTAGTAAAATAGGTACAGGTACTTACATAAGTTTAAAATTAATTACTACAATACGATTAACATTGTATTCTAAAAATTTCAGATATATACTAGTGTAACAACATTTACGATTTTAAATACTAATAAAATATACTATATAAATATATAGTCATTTAATCTATTATTAAATAGTTGCCTATTAACAGTTTTATATAAATACATATAAGTTTAAACAAAATTTGATAAAAAATCTGCAAGTATTTTTCCTCAGAAACTTTTTAATCATATGTATAAAACCTTACGGTGGAGTCAATTTTTGTTAATTTGTATACAATTTTTTAATTCTATCTACCGTTTAGAAATCAACTCCGACGAAAATACAATAGAAATTGTTCGAAATATATTTTAATTCTCTATACAATAAACATATGTATTCCAATAAACATTACGTCTATTTGATTTGAACAAAATTGATTTTTTTAGTAAGACATCCATCCCACATCTATTCAATAACCAAAAATCATGTTTATTAAATTAAATTATTTTGAAGCATACAATAATTTTCTTTATGGAAATAAAATATTATAAGCGCACATCAATTTTATTTTTTGCTTCTTTAAAAGTGACATGAATGAATGAAACAGTGAACATGTTAATTTAGAATTCATGAAAGGGAGAAACAACTTGGCGTTTTATACAGGGTCGTACAAATTTGCGTGATATCATCTGGATAATCTTAAGTCAGATAAAAATAATTACAACAAAAATTTACGTTTTTAATTCTGGAAGTAGGTTTGAAAATAATCATGTTCTGATGATGCTAATTTGCTTACTAAAATGAGGAGTAAGTACAGTACAATGGCTCCGCTATTTTAAAATCGATTCCCTCCATTCTTCTTTTAAATATATTCAATAACGTACCCTAATTCTTAACAGCTACAACTTTTTACATATTCGACTTCATGGGCCATATTTTTAATCAGTAACTAAGTATATTTATTATTTTCTTTTCTACTATCTTAACAACGTATCTTACAATAACAACGGATTTGAAAGATGCGCCACTTGAGATTTTAATAGGTTAAATGTTCGCCTTTCGGTAAAACAAAAATCAATAAAACCGTGAACTATTTATTGAATTAAGTTAATATTATTTGCATTATTAAAATTGCTATAGTGGCCCACTCATTTCAAACTTTATCGTAATTGTTAATGACTAGAATAAGAGTGTATATTTGAAAATGAAAAAAACATAGTAATGTTCATTAAAAAAATATCACACTATGAGCATTATTCTTAATGAGCGACTATATTTTTTATTTCCTTTTCTACTTTCTTAAGGTTTACAATGACAACTGTTTTGAAAGATGCGCTACATACGATTTTCATAATTCAAATCTTCGATTTTCCGTAAATCAATAAAATGGTAAATTGTTTATTGATTTAAGTTAAAATTATTTACATTATTAAAATCGCTATATTCACGCATTCGTTTCAAATTTTATCGTAATTGTTGAAGTACTGATGTTTGGGGTAAGAGAAAATAAATAAAATATAGGACTATTCATTAAAAACAATGTCGATGACCTATTTCACGAAAAATTTTATAGCTGTTGAAAATGAAAATCCGTTAGTGAATAGACCAAGAAAATATATAAAATTGTAAAAATGTACTGTTTTAATCCAAGTTATAGTTTATTCAGAAATTGGATGTTCTGACACCCAGTTGTCTCAAAAAGTGTAAACAAAAATTAAAAACAATTTAAGCCCCTCTATTCTCATTATTTTAAACGATTACAATTATTTCACGTAAAATCGTCAGTTGACTGCCTCTACAAAAATACAATAGAAAATTGACTTACATATACATCTCTTATTCGAAATATATTCTAATTCTCCATACAATAAACATACATATTCCGATAAACATTACGTCTATTTGATTTGAACAAAATCGATTTCTTTTAGTAACACATCTCACATGTTTTCAATAACCAAAAATTATCTCTATTAAATTAAATTATATTGAAGCATAAAATAATTGCTTTTATTCCGCCATCATCAGAGAAATAACAAAATATTATAAGCGTACAACTCTATTTTTTACCTCTACTTTAAAAATGTAAAAGACAGATCACTTTAGAATTCATGACACGGAGAACCAACTTGGCACTTTATACAGGGTCGTACAAATCTGCGTGATACATCTGGATGAATTATAAGTCAGATAAAAATTATTAGAACAAAAAACTTACGTTTTTAATTCTGGAAGTAGGTTTAAGAATAATTCTTTTCTGGCGATATTAATTTGTTTTTTAAAACGTGGAACGAGTACAGTACAATATCTCCCGTTATTTTCAAACCGATTCCCTCCATCCTTCTTTTAAATATATTCAATAACGTACCCTAATTCTTAACAGCTACAACTTTTTACATATTCGACGTCATGGGCCATATTTTTAATCAGTAACTAAGTATATTTATTATTTTCTTTTCTACCATCTTAACAACGTATCTTACAATAACAACGGATTTGAAAGATGCGCCACTTGAGATTTTAATAGGTTAAATTTTCGCCCTTCGGTAAACCAAAAATCAATAAAACCGTGAACTATTTATTGAATTAAGTTAATATTATTTGCATTATTAAAATTGCTATAGTGGCCCACTCATTTCAAACTTTATCGTAATTGTTAGTGACTAGAATAAGAGTGTATATTTGAAAATAAAAAAACATAGTAATGTTCATTAAAAAATATCACACTATGAGCATTATTTTTAATGACCGATTATATTTTTTATTTCCTTTTCTACTTTCTTAAGGTTTACAATGACAACTGTTTTGAAAAATGCGCTACATACGATTTTCATAGTTCAAATCTTCGATTTTCCGTAAATCAATAAAATGGTAAATTGTTTATTGTATTAAGTTAATATTATTTACATTATTAAAATCACTATACTCACGCATTCGTTTCAAATTTTATCGTAATTGTTGAAGTACTGATGTTTGGGGTAAGAGAAAATAAATAAAATATAGGACTATTCATTAAAAAAAATGTCGATGACGTATTTGACGAAAAACTTTATAGCTATTGATAATGAAAATACGTTAGTAAATAGACCAAAAATATATATAATATAAAAATATATATCAATTGGATCTCCCAACATCCAGTTGTCCCAAAGTGTGAAAAAAAATTAAAACCTATTTAGATCTCTCTATTCTCATTATTTCAACAATTCAAATTATTTCGCGTAAAATTATCTGTCAATAGATTAACATTTTTGTACCGTATGAATTTTTCAGCAATTGGTTTTTGGTTATTCTATAAAAATTAAAATCAATGTATACCTTATTATATTTTGCAGTATTTTAACAATGGTCTAAATAATCGAAATATTAGTAAAAATGAACAACATAATTCAAAAGAAGAATTTTAATATTTTACTCCAAATCTTGCAAATAATAATGTGTTTAATTAAACTAAGCAAGTATACACACACAACGCACAAAATACACAAAAACTATCACTAGTAAAATTAAATATGAATGAAAAAAATGATTCCATATAAATGATTACTACTTATACACTGTTATTAAATAATTAATGTAATTTTTTGTCAGCACTGCGTATTATACGTTCCACTTAAGAAAGCATTTTCGTTTTCCCCTTACAAAATTGAATTTGGAACTTTTTTTAATTTATTTTTTATATACACCAGGTTAAGAAAATCCACACAACACTTCTTTTCAATTTATCATTTTTGTTATATTTTCTAATGCTCACACCAACTTTATGATTAATTGTTTTTCACATAGCATAAAAGTTTTATCTATTATGTTGCACATGTTCTCTAACCAGGCAATTTGGCCCCTTGTTACACAGATCTATTCCTACCTTTAACTGCGCCCTCTCATATCATTTCGAGTAATAGTACATGCATTTTCATTATAGCATCATCAGATACATACAAAGATAATATAAGTAAGAATTAATTTTATTTTTTGTACTTGTATTATAAAGCTATGTTTCTGTAACCATATTTTTTATTTTATTTCGTACTTTCTTAACGTTTACAACAACAGGTTTGAATGATGCGGTACTTGCTATTTTAGTAGTTCAAATGTTCCAAGTTTTGCTGAATTAATAAAATGGTAAATTATTTACTGAATTAAGTTAATATTATTTGCATTCTTAAAGTTGTTGTTAACTCTTATTTAAAATTTTATCATAATTGTTTGATATAATATTGATCGGGATAAATGTATATTTGAAAATAAAAAAAAGCAGGAATAGTCATTAAAAAAAGTTAGGCCATGGGCAATATTTTTATTAGGTGAATAAAATTTTTTATTTATTTTCTTAGATTCTTTCTTAATATTCAGAACAACAATGGGTTTGAAATATGCGTTACTTGCGATTTTAATAGTTCAAATGTTCTGGCTTAATAAAATGGTAATCAATATAATGGTAATTATTTATTGAATTAAGTTAATATGATTTGCATTGTTAAAATTGTTAATCACCCATTTATTTCAAACTTCATCGTATTTTTTTATGGAATAATAATTGGGATAAGAGTGTACATTTGAGTGAAAAAAAACAAGGATATCCATTCAAAAAATGTTCCGCTATGAAAGTATTTTTAATGAGACCGTATTTTTATTTTTCTCCTTTACTTTCTGAACAGTACAATAACAACACGTTTGAAAGATGCACTACTTGAGATTTTAATAGTTCAAATGTTCCGTGTTTCGCTAAATCGATAAAATGCTAAATTATGTATTGACTTAAGATATTATTTAGATTAAAATTGCTAATCACTCACTCATTTCAAACCTTATCGTAATCGTTTGATGTAATATTGATCAGGATAAGAGCGTATATTTTAAAATAAAAAAAAAAAAACAGAAATATCCATTAAAAAAATGTCATGTCATGGGCAATATTTTTAATGAGTGACCAATTTTTTGTTATTTTCTTTTATACTTCCTTAACGTTTTTAACGAGTTTGAATGATGCGCTACTTATTATTTTAATAATTCAAATGTTTCGACTTTTGCTAAATCAACAAGATGGTAAATTGTTTATTGAATTAATTTATTACTATTTGCATTATTAATCACCAGCTCATTTCAAATTTTATTGTAATTATTGTTGTAATATTGATCGGGATAAGAGTGTATATTTGAAAATAAAAAAAAAAAAATAGGAGTAGGTATTCATTAAAAAAATATCACGCCATGGGCAATATTTTTAATGAGTGATCATTAAAAATATCATAATTGTTCATTTTCTTTTATATTTTCTTAACGTATACAATAACAATGGGTTTGATTATGCGCTGCTTGCAATTTTAATTGTTCAAGTGTTTCGATTTTCGCTAAATCAATAAAATGGTAAATTATTTATCGAATTAAGTTAAAATATTATTTGGATTATTAAAATTCTTAATCACCTACTCATTTCAAACTTTATCGTAATTGTTTGGTGTAATATTGATCGGGATATGAGTGTATATGGGAAACTTAAAAAAAAAAACAGGAATATTCATTAAAAAAAAATCACGCTATGGGCAATATTTTTAATAAGTGACCATATTGTTTTATTTTCCTTTATTCTTTCTTAACGTTTACAATAACAACGACTTTGAATGATGCGCTACATGAAATTTTAATAGTTCAAATGTTCCGAGTTTCGCTAAACCAATGAAATGGTAAATTATTTATTGAATTCAGTTAATATTATTTGCATTATTAAAATTACTAACCACCCACTCACTTCAAACTTATTTATGAATGTTGATGTAATAGTGATTGTGATAAGAATGTATAATTGAAAATAAAAAAGTAAGGACCATATAATCGAAAATAAAAAAAGCGTAGGAATTTCTATGATGTATTCCACGAAAAATTTAAAAGCGTAGAAAACTATAAAAAAGTACATTTCTAATACATGTTATGGTTTAGCCAGAAATTGGTTGCTTTGACATAAAATTACCTCAAAGTGTGTAAAACAAAAGATAAAAACTATTTAAACCTCTCTATGGTAATAATTTAAATATATTAAAATATATTTAAGGTAATATCATCTGCTGCCAGCGTTTCCTAGGATTAAAATTGTTATATTCATATAATATGGTTATCATTATGGAAATTAAAATTAATGTATACTTTATTATTTTTTGCAGTTTTTTAACGATGATTAAATATCTAAATTTTAGTATTTTAATTATGAATCAGCAACCAAACATTGTCGTAATGCAAATAATAATGTGTGTCGTAGAACTAAGCAAATATATGTACATACCCGCAAAAAATATAAAGTAATATTCTATTTTCCTAGTCAAACTATAACTAATACACTAAACATGAATGGGAAAAAAATTTCCACGTGAATGGTTACTACTTTTAAACTATTATTAAATCAGTATACACAAACTGATTATAAAACCCAACTATTTGATACGCTTCATTAAATACCGTTTAATCTGAATCTCCTTCACAACCCAAGCGTTTTGTTATGTTTGAGAATGCACTTGAGGCGAGAAATTCTTTAATATTTGTTTTAATTTTTTCTATGCTTGTGTATGATTGTTTCTAAGTCTCATTATAAACATACGAGAATAATTAATAAGAAACTATCAATACCTCATTAAAATTATCCGTTATTTAGGCGGTGACGACATGCAAATAGTAAAAAAGTGGGCATCATGCTATTAAACTTGACACAGTTATGCAACCGTAAAGACTTGCATGTTCATGCTATTTTATTGAATTATATATAGATGGCAGGACGATTTGCTAAGTATGAAATAATAACTGTAAAAAATTAAGATTAATGAGGCAATATATCATAAAAATTATGGGCAATTAATTGATGGGGCGCATTAACAGGTTATACATTGTTATAACCTGTCTAAGGAGTAAATCTTCAATGATTTGCAAGTAGATTAATATATCTGTAAATATGGCGAAGTGCATGAAGTGAAATCATAAACACTTAATAAATAAACAAAAACTTAATATAAAATATTTAAAAACAATAAAAAATAATAGTTAAATAATCGACTTACATCCATAAAATAATTAAATTCACTTCTAATTTGTTATTCTCAATATTGCCTTTCTGAATAGTTTCTTTGCAACGAAATAGGTAAGCACCATTAAGGTGAATATAATTTTTAAAGATAAGATAAAGAGCGTCTTAAATAACTGGATCTAGCCTAAGATTTAACAGAGACGACAAATGGGCAATTTTCTATACCAAAATTGTATCTATGAACACTAATATGTTCACTTATCTCTCAAGTATTGATAACATAATTTTAGTACGTATATGTATCTTTAGTAGTAATTGTTATTTATTATCTATGTTTAATGATAATCTTCGCAGCAGATTTTCCTTTTGGCTAAAACACTTTGCATAAAAAAATATTATTTTGAACTAATTGTAATGTATACGAGGACTAGCACATGCTTTAGTTTCTGTAAACATTATAATTCCATAAAGTCCATCCAAACCCATTCTAATTTATCTCCCTTATGCCAAAGGGGAAAATAAATTGTTTTGCCCATCCAGTTAGCTTAAAATGAATGACTTAGCAATAACCCATTCATCTCTTATTATAAATTATTTTATTACAGAAGAATGATCTGTGTAATTGAAGTAAAAAAGGAAATACATCCCAGTGGCTGTACTTATAAAAATGATGGATACTTTAATGATTTGTTATATGGGTTAGAACACATTAGCTTATGATGATGAAAGTAACAGAATGCATTGTAATATGCGTCAGAGAGGAAACATCTGTTCGAAATATTCGAAATATGAAAAACGCCATTAATAGAAGCGAAACAATTAAATATTAGATACGCTAGTTAGTGCTGGGATTTTCCGTAGCAATTCCTTCCGAATACATTTTTTTTTCGTCATTTTTGATGGACAAGAAAATAAACAATTATATGAAATATGTTCTTTTCTAATCTAATCAGAATTGACTTTAACAAGAGCTGCTAGATATTATAACATAAGAGGAAAACATGGGTATTATTAGTCAGTAGAAAACACTAGACACTGTGAAATTGATTAGGCGATTTTTAAAATATGTTTTAAAACTTCTAAATGTTCCAAAAATTAACAGATATGCGACAATATGAAAAAGTAATTTTTGAGTAATATAGATTTGGCAAAATATATAATAGAAAAATTGTTATTAATTAGAAAAATGGCAAGTTATAATAATTTAAAAACAAGAAACTATAAATAAAAGGGAAGCCAATGATAATTTTTGTAAACATTTATATTTTTGTAAAAACTATTATGAACGTTTTTAAAATTTACGATATTTTAGTGATTGTTTGAATACGAAATGTAAAATATATATAAAAAGAAAAAATATATATTTGTATAGTTTTGTACGAAATCTGTTTTCTTCAATATACCTGTACGTATTATAGTGCCAAATTATACAACTCAATTTTCGGATCAGTCATATCTATGTTTTTTACAAAGTAAGTTGAAGTAAGTCATAAAGCAAGCATTATTTTTCCAACTTGTTACACAGTTAAAAACAAAGACTGACTTTATTTAACTTTTTTTGGTTACCCGATTTTTTCAAATTTTCAAATGAAGACTGAAAACGTGCACTGGGAAACAACAACCAACATTAAAAGCTTTCTTTAGAAAGATAATGACAAAAAACTATTATCTACTACATAGAAAAGTAAAGAATACAAAGTACTGTCCCAAAACAATGACAGCTTTTGTTAAAAGATGTTTTTATTTTTGTTTTAATCAAAACCAATTTATATCGATTGTGCGCATGTTTTTTTTATTATACAATCAAAATTTAAATAATACTTGACGCCTAACTGGAATTGCAAAATAACCAAATTGAAAATGTTACCAATAAACTTGTTTTTAAAGTGCATACATATAAAATAACAAATAAAGTCGCTTTAAGAAATATAATCGACAGTTTTGAAACTTTGTTATACCTCTGTACATGATCCAGTGGTGGTATAAGATAATCCCTTTCATTAAAAATAATAAGATTGTATTCTTGTTTCAAATTATTGTTTTGCAATCATCAGTCGCGGTAAAAAAAATGATATTCTCATTAGTTTCCTTACAAGCACTTAGGAATTTAATTAATTTTATGTATTTGATAATTTATTTCAGTTATTGTTATAGTTAGAAAAGTGGTTCGAGTTATGATGCAGTTCTGTCCATGGTACCTTGAAGTGAATATAGCGTATGCGTTAATTTAAAATAACACCATAAAACTTCATATTATTACTTCTAAGCAGTGACACAGGAAGTTGAAAGTACATCTACGTATTAGACAGCTACAAAACGTGTTCTTAAAAAAAAAATCGAATAGTTCATCACAATCTGGTACCCAATTTACTAACAATTTCCAAATCAATTTATAATTAAAATTCAGTCTAGATTTAAATTGCATAGTACGTCACCCTCCATGTTATTTTTCACATTATGACAGAGAAATGAACTCAACATACTAAACGTAATATAATTATTAAGACAAATATTCAGACAAAACAACATATGATTTTATCATGGAGTATCATTTAGAGTTATTTAAGGTGCATGACATGCTTCCTCTGTAAACCGCAAGAACAATATATTATACGTATTTGGTTATAGAGATATGCAACATTAGATATATGTACGTACTATATATACCTATATATCACATATATTCAACATTATATGTACGGATTGATATAGTATCATATTAATAACAAAAGTGGATTTTCTTTTGACCCTAAAAATTTTACGTTTAAAATAAACTAACGTTTCAATACCTTAAAAATGGTATCACTGTCAATGCCCCAAGAAAAGCATCGGTATAGTTTGATAAATCAGTCAATAACAACTTTAAAACAACCAATTCAAAATAAAAATTTTAAACAGCTTATAAATACAACTATACCTGTCGATTCAAACCGCTTAATGTAACTTTGGCTTCATCCTGAAACAAAAATAACATAATAAATAATGATAAACATACAATTTAATAATAACCAATACTATGTATTTATACTGTTTTTAATGAATATTGTATAAAAAGTTATTTTCATTAAAATGTACGGTGTGAATACGAGTTGTGAATGAATAAATGTTTATTGCAGGTGGTTGTTAGTCAACTGCGGACCTTCAGCTCATATTTGTATGTTACGCTTATAGTGGGAAGTCCAGTATGACTGGAGGTTTATTTAATTCCTACCTTTTTTTTATTAAAGCTTCACCATGAATAAGAAATTATATAGATGTAGATTATCTGACTACATCATTAATCAATCAAGATCTTATTTAAACAATATATATATTAATTTTGTACAGTATCATGGTTATAATTCGACAACTTCTTGCAGAAGACAGGGGTGCCGCAAGGTTCGATATTGGGCAAATTGTTATTTCTCATGTTTATCGACGATACCATATCTTGCAATCTGGTCAAATATCTGTTATATGCCGATGACTTTAAAGAGTTGTTTTGTAAGATTACATTTAAAATAGACCGTGTAAGTGTGTATATATTCAAAGATCCTTGAAGAGTGCACTTCATTGGTGTATTGGGAACATACTTTCCCTAAACGTCTCTAAATGCAATGTTGTGATATTTACAACAAAAGTCACATTTATAATTTATGAATACAAACTTGATTATGTATCAGAAAGGCCAAGAATAGAATAGAATACAAGAAATATCTAGGGTTTATTTTTGACAAAAAAAAATACTGTTATAAGACATGGAAAATACTGTGTCATCTGCATATACATATATCATTCGGCTTAATTCCAAAGAATAATAGTTATACACTCCGATTGCTTTATATATATTATTTGTTAGGTCAAGGTTACTATATGCAGCAATAGTCTTGAGTCCCATCTATAATCCACATATTAATTATTTGGAAAAAATACAACGTAGTTTAAAAAGTCTGTAATATATTACTGGAAAGTTTTAATTTATCAGACCTTGAAAAGCTTAAATAAACTCAACTTGTAATATTTTTGTTTAAATTAACCAATAATTTACTTGATTGTATATAGTCCAGGCAACGAAGGATATATAGCGGCAATAATTCATGTAGAAGCCAATTTCTGCACAGTTGTAGGGGAAGGTGTCCTTAACAACATATTAGAAGTACTGATGAGTGGGAGTGAAGCTAAGGGGAGAGTGGGGCTGTAAAGGTCTCTTTTTTCAGTTTTTTGTTAATAACTCGAAAACTACTACCTCTAGCGAAAACATGCCTATTAACTAAATTAATCTATATAAACTTCCCTACAAAAAAGGTCCTATACACTTTTTCGCTAGAGTCAATACTTAAGGAGATATGGAGGGGGAAACATTGAAAATTCTGTTTTGTTGAAACATTGTTTTTCTTGTTAACAATTAAATTTTTAATAACAATAATAATAAATATAAAAAAATAAATAATAACAATAATAATAATAAATGAAAAAAAGAAATTTGTGTCCAAGGATGTATCTGAAACATAAATTTTAGTCAAAATCTGAATTTTCATCATCATCTATGCTGTACCAACGGAGCCCCCCGTTCGTACATGAGCCGAGGCACACGCCGCAGGCACCGGAGCGGACAATCCCTGCTTTGCGGCAACCGCAGCGGGCCCCACACCCAGGCGTGCATCGGCAAAATATCATATTTAAAACAAAGTCGGATATCACAGGGTCGTTTGTGGTAACTGGGTTGAGGATCCCATCTTCTCCCCTGGCCCAACCCCATTGGGTGGTGGTAGGGGGTTGCCGAGCCACTGTTGTATCTGTAAGAAAATAATCAGACCAACGCGCAACGTAAGTATTTAGCACAAATTGATATTTGTAATTTAAAGAAACCAGTATTTAACAACTATATGTAAATGGATTTACCTGTAGATATACTCTAAGCGAGCGTTGCTTTGAAGCTGCTTTGGTTGGAGGAAGAGTGGCCAAGTCTGATTTGGGCTTCGTTGACGCTTTCAGAAATGCTGAGTACCGATGTTTGTTCAGGTTGTCTTGATGTGCAGGCGCTTGCTATACAGCCAGCCTGTTCGGTATCCTCAGTTGATGTTAAGGAATCTGTGAATATTGCTGAGATGTCATGGGTGGGGCCAGGATTTGCTGTGAAGAGCTTAGAGATTCCCACTTTGCTTTTTCTATGTATCGCTGAGGTGGTGTCGCATCCGGAGAAGCTATGGAGAAGGAGGATCGTCTTGGCGAATGGACGCTCTTGAAGTTGTCGCACCGAAAACAATTTTGTCTCCACCTTCCCACGGCCTGGCTTCATGAAGTACATGTTGATAGATGGTGGTGCCAATATAATGAGAACTATCAGGTCCACATCCTCCCCAACTATTGGTACGATTGGATGTACAGCAGCTATCCAACCTGCACCTCACAATAGTGCCATCAGCCATGTTTCAATCCCTGCTGCTATCATTTTCTCGGTGAGCAAGTGGATCAGTCTTGTTTTGTTCCTTTTATTAGCAAGAAAATGCTCCTGTTGAACTGTGATGGTCTGGTCTGTGCTTTTTGGCAACTTTCTGGTCTGTCTGTTGAACTGGTGCTTTCATTAAAGTTTATGTCAATCGAAGTTTTTGTGAGCCCTCTTCGCTTCTGCTCTGCTCGTTTTGTGCTGTTGATATCACTGTAACCATCAAAAACCACCGTACAATTTTCACTCTAATGTTTCTGTACATAGGCAAAGTACTGATGGCAAATTGAAGAAATGCAGGAGGACTCTTTCCACTTCATGCGGTGGAAAAGGAAACCACCGTCTACCACATTGGTGCTTTGAGTGAGATCGAGAGTTGTGTTGTCCTCTAGTGGCAAAACATCGTAGAAAAAAAAACTTCTTTCCTTTTCGCATTCCGCTCTCGTTGAACAGAGCCATGGGGAATGAACTTAATCATATGTCAAAAGATCTGCTACATCTTCGTCGTTTTTTTTTGCTACGAGAGTTCTTTGAAAAATTGTCAGAGGATTAACAGTAACTGTCTCACCATAGGTTTTAATGGTATTGCTCATACTGGCTATCGATAAAACCACATTCTTCTTAGACTGCTTCATGTCACCAAATTTGCTGCCAATCAAACTTTGCATGGTTTTGGTTCCAATATCCAGGGCTTGGTGGCAGTTTACTTTGGAGTTTCCCAGAATGCCTGTTGACAGCGGCATGAGGGAATTCAACTTTGGAAAAGGAGGATGGTCATTGAACCATTCCCGAATCTCGATCTCGTGAATCTCTCTTTTGCCGGGATACACGTAAATCAACGTGCTGCTCTCCACTTGCAAAAACCACTCCAGCGAACTCCTCCAATGACACAATTCTTCCGTTATATATTACAACATAAGCGCTGTCCTAGCGATACATGCAGTAAAGTCATTAATACGTGGTCTGAGCATAATTCCTTTATCATTAAAACCGATTTTAATAATAAAAACCGATTTTTTAAAAACTGCCATTTTCCCCCTCCATATCTCCTTAATTATTGATCTTAGCGAAAAAGTGTATAGAACCTCTTTTGTAGAGAATTCTATCTAGATTAATTTAGTATATAAGCATATTTTCGCTAGAGGTAGTAATTTTCGAGTTATTAACAAAAAACTGAAACCAAAGGATCTTTACAGCTTCCCACCCCCTTAGCTTAACTCCCACCCATCAGTACTTTTAATATGTTGTTAAGGACACCTTCTCCTACAACTGTGCCAAAATTGGCTTCTACATGAATTGTTTCCGCTATTTGGCCTTTTTTGGTCTTCGTTGCCTGGCCTAATAAATTTATTAGGTCGATTGGATTTGAAAATCCCTACAATATCATCACGATATAACATTTTTAAACGACGAACTGCTAGAACCAATATTGTGAAAACTTCTCCAATAGTTCAAATTATTTCTAGCTATTGGGAAATAAAAAATATAACTAATATATTTTTACGTAATATTGATGGTATTAAAAGAACATTTGATTTGATACAGCAGTCAATTTCAATTTATATTATTATTTCTTTGTCTTAAATGATACTCATTGCTGGTATATTAATTGTGTAACCTATCTTTAATTGACTGATACATACTATTTCTATTAGTGTTATTTATTTGATCGGTTATTTAGCATACGTCTTTTGCATGTTATAAACGGGTTTTGCCTGTTGCATATGCATGTAAATAAAAAAAATATCATGTGCAGCACAGTACACGTGATAGAAGTGAATACTTCTTTAGAATAGAGAATGAGAGAGATTAAGAGTGAGATATTGAGAGAGAGAGAGATTTTGTGTGTGTGTGTGTGTGAGAGAGAGAGAGAGAAAGGGAGAGGGATAATTTCACAAGAACGAAATATAACAATATAAAATTTGTGTAAAAAATATTCGGTTTATTCATTATCTACACTATCATCGGCTGGTGGTTCAATTGGTAATACTGATATGATTGGTTTGTGATAACTAAAATATGAAATATATGTTCGTGATTCGATATTTTCTAGATAACGTGTAAAAATTGCATCTATTGTTGTTCCGGATTTTGTTGTTGATTTTTTGGGATTGCTATTTATAAGCAGACCAAATGTTTCTCGAAGAAAGTTAATCAACGTCAAAGAATCATTGGATCCGAAATTTACATTGAAACCTCCCCTGAGAATTAAAGAGATTTTGTCTTCGCCTCTTCCAAGTGCATTTGCACCTGTGTGGCTGTAAACCAGTAGGGAGCGGTGAATGAAATATATTATATCTTGTAGATTTTAACAAGTTAAACGGTTCAAGGATATTATCAAATAATCACAGAACACAGATGTAAATAACGTAAATAATTACAAAACACAATGATAAATATTCGGTACACACGCGTGCTGCTTCAACTGTTAATATATAGCGTCTAGACGTGTACATCTATAACGCGCGCATGCGCGACAATAGGGAGACGCGGATAGCCTAAACTGATATATATGATGTATAGCTCTCTTTCTCTCTATGTTATATATCTGTGTACTCTGTCTTGTAAGGAAGCCTGTGTTTTAGATATACCAAATGTATAGCTCTCTTTCTCCTTCTCTCTACGTTATATCTTTTTTCTCTCTCGTGTAACGAAATCTGGAAACGTTACATTTTTTCCAATTCACTCTCCATTCTCGTCAAATATCAGAACGCCGCCAAAGAAGTATTCACTTCAAAAATAAATGAATAAATAACAACATTTCGGAACCTCTGTAACAAATCAGTAATCAACATTACTGTATTTATTATCATTTAGAAATCTGGTTAATTATATGGCAATTCTAACTAATTCTAATGGATAGCAAATGTTTCGTACTTGTAAAATTTTTACTAAAAGCTAAAGCTCAGATAATATGTTCAACTATGAATATATTCTGCAAGAATTATATTTAAAAGGCGTCCAAATGTATCATCTGTTTTAATTATGCTATTTCGCAAATATCCATTGTGTTCAATAGTTGCCTAAAATGATGTCGCTTGATAATCCAATTAAAGCCAGGATAGTGATCTATTAATAGATACCTATTCTTCTAACCGATTACTAGGGTAATCGGATTGAACCAAGGTTAGTTATCTATTAATAGATAGCTATTATTATAACTAATTATTAGAGCCATGTTTTTTTTTCTTTTTTATGATACATTTTGTAAGGCAATTATGTGCCTTGATATTTAGATACACAGGGTGAGTCTTTAAGGTGTACATATATTTTTACCAGCGGTGTATTTAGGCACATGGAACATTATTATGTAGTTTATTTCATAAAAAAATGTTTTTTTTTGCAAATTTTGCCTTAAAACCCCGCCACATGTTGGTTACCGCTGATCAAGCATGCCGACTGCTGTTAATATTCCATCACAGAAATGCGCTGTTGTCAGCTTGTCACAAATTTCTCACAAATTTGAAACAATATATCTACCCTACAGATATATCTACCCTACTATCTAACTATATATATAGTTAGATAGTGCGCAATATTATTTTTGAAAAAAAAATGACCGAATCGACATGCAACACAATTTTAATTGTGTTGCATAATAACAACGGTATAAAGACTGGGAGGGGAGAAGGGGCTGCCGACCCCCCATTATCTACACCACTGGAGAATTTCTTCAAATTATTTTAATCGATACTTAGAGATGTACTACGTTAGTCTGTGTGAGAAACTTGATAGAAATCGATCGAGTTGTTTAGAAGTTATGATGAGAAAACCAGTTTACTGTTACAACTTAGACACCCTGTATTTTTGTTAGGAAACATTTTTGAACAAAGTTTTCTTATAAAAGTCTACTTTTTTTCTTGTTGTTCTATCACCTATCAAAATTAATGACGTTTAACCTGGACCACCCTGTATTATGCTTTCCGGTATGATTTCCTGTGGCAATTGTTTTGTAAAAGGTAATGTATTATATTATTCCGACATATGTGATTATTGTTTTTTTCAATAAGCAATGCACTTAAATGGCCTGATGTCTTTACAAATAGATGGAGTAACTTTTAAGTAATTATTGAGGATGCAGAAAATATTTTTTGCTTCTGTATTTTCTACCATTTACTATCCACAAGGAAAGAAATTAATACGGTGGTTTTACCAAACGTGGCCGTGACTTACAGTATTTCCTAGATGGGCAATGGGAAAGACGGAATCAAAGCGCTACTGTTATACTAATCTACTAAGTACTAATTATTGTTAACAATCTTCCTTATAATAAATTGCCTGTAAATGAAAATTCCGATTGAAATCCCATTAGAAAATCAACTACGACTAATAAGAAATCCCCAATTTTTGAAGTGCCAAAAACCTACAGCTTGTCAAGAATAGGAAAAAGTGTGAGATTATCTGTGTATGCCTAGAAGAAACAGTGAGGCAGCATTCGGAGGGAAAGCGATGCACTTTACGCGCGGCCATTATTCGAGTATCGAGTATTTATCAATGATCAAAAATATAGTTCTGAAGGTTTTGCAGAATTATCCACTGCACAAAAATGGCAGCAAATATTTAATGAGACGAATGATGATTTTACCAAATTGTACAAATTCATTTTTTTATTGTCGATTCCCGCCACTTCAGCATCCACAGAGAAAATTTTTTCGGTGATGAATATTAAGTGGTCGCACGAAAGAAACGGCGTCCCTGAATTTGATGAAAAATGAATTATTTATTTATATAAACTTAAATATAGACAGCAAGATGATGTGTAGCTGTTTAGCAGTGACAATTATTTGTTGAATATTGCTAAAAGTAATAAGAAATATGTTTTTAAACAAAATAATAAAGTAAAATAAATAATACTTTATTTTGATACAATGTACCTTTTTCCTGCGTTTAATAACCAATATACTTTATTTTCTCAAATAAAAGGTGGCAACACTAATCTCACTCTTGATCGATACAAAGAGAAACAGTTACAGTTTCACGAATCAGCCTCGGCCACACAAAGCTCGTCTACCGTTGCGGGCAGCGTTCTCTGCCCGCAACGCAATCTGGCAGGCGATCTAGTTGTATGATGCAATATTGTATCATCCATGTCACACAGAATGCGGTCTGTCGCAGCGGGCCAATCTAGATCGTAGCGTGCAGCGATACAGTACATAATTACAAAATATCGCGCAGTTGAGCGGTCAGTTCCAATCAGATTTGTCTTATGTTTTTATATTGCAAATAACTAATTAAAAATAATTATTATAATAATAATTATTATAACAGGGATCCTTAAAATTACTATAACACTTGACACACACTTGGAATACTTGACTTTTATCAAAAGTAGGAGCAACACCATTTAATTTCCCTGTTGCATGCTTCATCTTCTGGCAAAGCAATCGGCAAAGTGTTCACGAACTTGAATTGCAGCAATAGTTGACCTTCGATGGATTAACCTAGTTGACATGCATGCACGTACAGACCTAGAGTCTTCTCCAGTTTCAGTACATGTGTATTCCTTATTATTCTTATTTGATATAATGTAATCATGCAAACAGCAAACTGCTTTTACAATATATTCTGCACTTTCAATATCAGTTTCTATAGCTCTCAAGAACGCACGCCATTTCATAGCCAATATGTTAAATGCATTTTCAACTACATGACGTGCTCGGCTGAGCTGTGAATTGAATTGTTTCTTTCTCATTATTGATTATTCCTGCTTTGGGGTATGGTCTCATTAAAAATGGTTGAAGTGAACAGCCTTCATCACCTACCAGAACACGAGGAAGAGGGGTGCTTGTACTCGGAAGTGGCTTCGAAGGTAGAATAACTTTTTCATCAATGTACTCTCGGTAGAAAGTAAAATTTCAAAAATTGCGCTGTCGCTATGACGTCCATAACTCCCTATATCAAAAAACTTGTAGTATGGATCAACTATATCGACATACGAAAATATTTAAAAAACCGATCTTCATATGATTTCAGTTCAATACATTAGCGATGGTATTCCTTAAATTGTTCTATCCTCGCATTGATGTCATGCATCCAATATCGTTTTTTCTTTCTATTATTTCGTAATGCAAATAGAAGAAGGAGTTGTTCCTCGTCAGAACTGCTCATTTTGCCCCAAAATCTATTAAGAAGAAAAAGCAACAAGGCTGTGTGAAACCGTTGGCCCGGAAGCAAACACAATACTGGATCGCTCACAAAGATATCGCACTGTATGTGACAGTGCCATATCGCTGACCGCTGCGACGATCGCTGCCCGCAACGGGAGATCGCGCTCTGTGTGGCAGAGCCTTAAACGTGTTAATAACAAAAAATAAATATAAAACATAGTAACTTTTAATTACATTCACTGGGTAAAAAACGTCAAAAAATTCCTATTTAATAATAACATTTACTTCTACGTCAACAAATAAATATGTCCCCGTTATTACTTGTTCCATGATAGTATTGTTAATTGTGAACAATTATTAATTTTGCACGCATAAACTGTGTTCTAAATTCGCTTAATCAAAACTCGGACAACTTCTCAACGCGAAGTAAAGCAAACATACCAGCGTGCAAATAAGTTGTACGCTATATAAATTGACCAATTACATTCGTGAAATGGAGGTTAACAGGCTAAATTATATACAAATTTTACCATATTGCGTCACAGACTTGTTAAGAAGTCCTTTCATTCGATTTGAATAATTCTAGTAGCTCGCATTTTGTGCTACGACAATAAATAAGTAAACGACCGGATACTTGTTTCGGATTAAATATTCATTTCTACTAAGAGTACATTTCGTTACGTCAAGAATGCATTATTCGAGTTGTTACTTTTCCGCACTCCACTATACGCGGAAAAGTAATGTAATCGTGTAAAGAAAAAGTGAAAAAAACAATTTTTTTTTGGGTTTATTTTTCGATTTTCGGTCTAAAAAAAAATGGTTTTTAAAACATTTTTGCTGTGTGTGTGTGTCGTTGTCGGCATATATTCTTGTTAGCACGATAACTCAACTAAATCGTGTCGGATCGATCGGGTTTTGACTGATTCTCATTGGGGACGTCTCCCAGACGACACCTATTGATATTGAGGTGGATAGAACACACTCTACCATGTTACATGGGTCATGAAAAAGTACAATGGTGGACAATTTTTGTTAGCACGATCACTCAATTAAATTGTGTCGGATCGATCGGGTTTCGACTGATTCTGATTAGGGACGTCTATCAGACGACACCTATTGATTTTGAGGTGGATAGGACACACCCCACCCTGTCCATGGGTCATGAGAAAGCACGACGGTGGTCTATTCGAAAAAAGTAAAACTGTCGCATAAAATACATATTCTGCATTCTTGTGTTGGTTTATTTCTTCTCGGCCACTCAATATCGAAATATAGATGTTCTACGTGCGGAAAAGTCCTTTAAAACTTTATTTTCCATAGGTTTTACGCCTCTATACTGAATTTTCAGTACACACAAAATGTATGAAATTGAATGGACATTTAATTTTCTTGTATTAGATTTAATAGAAGGCAAATTTAGTGTTCCGATAATTCATGCTGTTCGTAGTCAACCAAAAGAGAAACACAAGTAAGTAACTCATACTCTTCGTCAAAAAACAAAAGAGATGGAATCACATAAAAAAATATTTGAGGAAAATGCCCTCAAATATGAATATATTTAAGGGCATCAATTGTTTGCGGTTTATTCGCATAGACCTGCGATTTAAGATAACTCCAAAGGAAGAAGTCTAAAGGCGTTAAATTGCACGATCTCGGTGACCAGTTCACGTCCCCGCTGCACAAGATAACCATGCCCTAAAATCGCTCGTGCAGAATGTTCATCGTGTCATGTAGCGCCGTCCTGTTGGAACCACATGTCGTTGATATTCATTTCATCCAGTTTCGTCCACAAGAGGTTGCTTATCATCAATCTGCAGCGCTCGCCGTTGACGGTTATGGCAATGCCAGTTTCGTTTTCAAAGAAGTCCCGACCGATGATTCCGCCAGACCAATATCCGCATCAAACAGTGACTTTCTCGGGATGCATTTAGTACTGATGTATCTCGTGTGGATTGGTATCGTTCCAAATCCGACAATTTTGCTTGTTCACATATTCATTATTAGCGAACACGCCGCGTTGTCTATGGTTGTTTACCTTAAGTTCCTGGGTCAGTTGTATGGTATATGGGTGTAGACCTAATTCCCGGCGCAAAATTCGCCAAGTTGAAGTCACAGACAGGCCAAGGCCAAAGAACAGCAGCGATGTTCTCAGCAGACTTTCCGTTTCGGTGATGTACGGGTGTTGGCTGATTAATGATTATTTATCAAACTGGTTGACTCGAATTTGGTCACCAAATGTCGAATAGTCGACTCGGCGGAGCGGTTGTGGCGAAGATAAATATCACGTAATAACATTTCTCGAACGGAGCAATGATTTTGAAAATAAAATTTGATGATTTCCACGCTTTGTTGTATTAAAACATCCTATACGTGCAACTGCAAGAATTTTTAATGAGAGATATACAGATCTCCCTATCTCTAGATCATACGTACAACAGATACTACGCAGGTTTCAGAGAACAGGTAGTATTCAGGACGAACAAAGAATTGGACGCCTTAGAGGCATTGCAGAAAACAAACAAATATCCAGATAATCTACATTTCACATTGTATATGTTTGTAGAATATCTGCAAAAACTGCAAAGAGTTTTAAACAAACAAAAATTTCATCCTTGCAAATTGCAAATGGTTCACTAGTCCACGGAAGATGATGGCGATCAGGAACTTCAATTTTGTGGAATGATATCAGAAAAAATTGCCCGTGAACCTGTATCTCCAAAGACAATTTGTTATACCGATGAATCCACGTTTTTCGTAAACGGTCATACGTATGTATGTGAATATTCAGAATGTGAAGTACTAGTATGATACGAAACCTCATCTCTCTCGTGAGAGCCATACACAATTTTTAGAAAAAGTTTTTAGGCGCACACTCCTTGTATATATAGATGAATAGCGTGTTCCTTTTAAATTCATGGACGCTCTATTCAAGCAATTACATGCAATTACACACAATAACTGTGCCTATCAATGAGAAAAACAACTTAAATTGCTTAATTAAATTTAAAACCAGAAATATAGAAACGCACCATGCTGATAGAAGAGTACAATGTCTATAAATAACGATGAAAAAGACTTTATTTTCTAGGAATTAGAGATATACATACTAGCAAGCTTTATTTGTTATTCTTGGAATTGAATTCAGAATTTATTGTATGTAAAAGAGTATTATTTAGTATAAAAGAGGCCCATCTAAAAGGCTAGAGAGGCTAAAAATATTGTTAAGTATACCTCCCCTTTCTGTATTTTAGAGATGTTTTCAAAATTCAACACATCGGATACCTACTTTTTGACATACAAATTAATAATTCCATACGAACATGACAGCAATTTTTCGATTTGTAATAGAAATACCCTTATTATTATTATATTATATAGGTTTGGGCCTTATCAGCCACTGATCGCATGGGTAGTCCCTTGGCGATCCCCTCTTATCCGGGTCATTATCCAAAAATGCTATCCCAATAAAAGGAGCAATTTAGGCACGTCTCCCGGCTTAAGCCTCGCCTCCTCTAGAATAACAGGGGTCCCTAATATAAGATACCTCTTCTCCTCCAGTGCGGGGCAGGTGTAAAGAAGATTAATCGAGGTTTCCTCGTCTTCTTTATAGTATCTGCAGGCCGGGCTATCAGTCAGCCTCAGCTTGTGCTTATATGCATTCAGGCTACTATGGTGGCCCGTTATGATTCCCACCAGGGTTCTGGCTTTGTGCCTGTTCAATTTAGTGAATTCTTGGGCCCATTTCTCAATCTCTGAGTATTCAATGAAGAGTTTGGTTATTCGACAACCCGTTACTCCTCGCCATCTTTTATTGTGCTGGTCTCTTGCCCAGCCATTGATGCGGTCTCTGATCAGATTCCGACTTATTCCCACTGCAGGTTCTGGTCCATAGAGGTTTTCCCTGGTCCTTAGTCTGGCAAGGTCATCTGCAATTAGATTTCCCTTAATGCCATTATGCCCAGGTATCCATAAGAGTTCCACCGGTCCCTTCCCTGCCAAGTGGTTCAATGCTTCATAGCAATTATAGACCAGCTTAGATTTTGTCGTTGCTGAATTCAGGGCTGCCAACCCCGCCCTGCTATCCGAGCAGATACATACCTTCTCCTGGGTCCGATTTTGGTCGGCCCCTAGAACACCGTACGTAATTCCAACTAGCTCGGCCTGGAGTGCGGTAGTGTATTTGCCCAAGGGGAAGGTTTTACCTATCCCGTCGCATCGCCTATACACCCCCGCACCCGCTCTGTTCCCACTCTTGGCTCCATCCGTGTACCAGATGTCTCCATTGAGCGGCAATCCAGCTCGACCCTCCATCCAGTTGGTCTTACTGGTGAGGATGATCTTATATTTCTTGTCAAACAGGAAGTGGACACCCGTACTGTCAGAGGGCATCCATAGGAGTCCCTCCTCAGCAGAAATACCCTTAATGTTCTTATATTCTTGGAATGCATACAATTTTCTGAATACAACGGTGTCACCTTAGTGTCAGTGTCATTTTAATTCTCCAAAATATTTTTGGGGTCATTTTATTTTCCAATCTATTCATCTAATCGACGATAATAAGGGGGCATTTATCCACGAGGCATGTTTATAATCAATTTCGCTTTACTTAAACTTTGGCCCTAAGGCAAAAAGAAACCATTTATGCACCCACTATTTTTCGTTAATTAATGTATTTTATATAGTTTTGGACATAATAGTTGGAACAAAATAAATTTGCACCAAAAAAAAAAAAATGTATTAAATAAATATTCGGCAAAAGTACAGTTGCTCTCAGATTATTAGAATATTTCCTACAGTTTACAAAATTTTTGCTGGTGTTTGAAGATAACAAAAGAAAATAAAAACATATTTTTTTTTGTTTTCGGACAAAAAGGTTGGAACATTTTATATATTATCAAAATATTTCGTGGTATTTACTTACAGAGTCAAAGAGTGTTTAGAAGTTGAACAGTAAAGAATACCGATATTTTCTATAATGACGAAAGGAAGAGCCCTTGCTGTAGATCTTCGCAATAGAATTATCAATTTTATAAAGAAGGGATTCGGCTGAAGGGATGAAATATCAAGAAGACTTAATATACGAAAAAACAGTGTGTCTCGAATTATAAGAAAATTTAAAGTGTGTGGTAATGTGATTCCAAGTAAAAGTCCAGGAAGGCCTAGAAAAACAACTGCACGCCTGGATAAAGAAATCATTCGTTTATCCCACAATGATCAATTTCTGTCTTCAGTGAAAATTCTGTGGAAACTTGACGAAACTACACCATCCGGCAGATGCGACACAACAATAAGGCGTAGGTTAGCTGAACACGGTCTTCTGAGCCATAGACCTTAAAAAAACCATTACCAAGTAAAAAGAATGTTAAAGCACGACTTGCATTTGCAATGGATCACGTCAATTGGACTACTAGGGATTCGAACAAAGTCGTATTTAGTGATGAGATGAGTCTAAATTTAACTTGTTTGGCAGTGATGGAATCAAACATGTACGGCGTCTTAAGGGTCAGCGGTTAAATAAAAAGTATCTTTGCCCAACTATAAAACATGGCGGAGGATCTATTACGGTGTGGAGGTTTTTCGTGGTATGGTATGGGTCCATTACATCTTATATAAAGATGGATTGTTTTATGTAAAAAGATATTCTTAGAGATGTACTGGAACCCTACACATCGGCACAACCGTGTTGATAAATTTTATTTTACAGCATGATAACGACCCAAAACACGCGTCAAAGCTTGTAAAAGAGTGGTTACCATGTGAAAAAACTAATGTTCTGAAGTAGCCGTCACAAAGTCCCGATTTAAACCTCATAGAAAATCTATGGAAGTTGATTAATACAAGAATCCAGCGGGAAAATGTACAAAATTCAATTGAAATTTTTGAAAAATTGACAGAAGCCTGGAATAGTATTGACCGAAATGTGACTGAACATTTAATCGAACCTATGCCGAAGAGGTGTGCAGATGTGATCAGAGCAAAATATATCACACCAAATATTAAAAAAGTTAATTACATAATCAGTTTTTAGAAAAATTGTCTTTGTTCCAACCATTTTGTCCAACTTATATTTTATTTACTTGTCTCAAAAATTTAATATACTTTGAACCAAATTATAAGTGTACTTATTTACCCAAAACGCCTTAGCTAACTATTAATAAATATAAGTAATGCATATGTCACATAATTAATTAATTATTTTAAAATTGCAAAAGTTCGAAACATTATGTCCCATACTGTATGCTCGGATTTATCGAAAATAACATAAATCATAACTTCTATTTGTGATTTGTATTTATAAATACAAATCACAAATAGAATGTTAACTAAAGAGATAAATGTTAACTAAACCAAAAAGTTGCTCAACGTCATTCTCCACTTTCAACTCCTTCATGTAAAATTCTTGATAGAGTTTCAAACAGAATAAACGATTACGAAATATATTTTGTTAATAAGTAAATTAAATCAGGGGCGGTTGGTGTATAGGTGCTGCAGAGCTGCAGAACTGCCAAAAAAATTAGATATTTGTATATTTTCGCGATATAATAATTACTAAAATTTATTAATAAAATAATTTGGTTAGTTGGTGCAGCTAACCAAATTATTGCGTTAAAGTCGCATTCTGCCCGCCGTCCTCTATTGAGTAGTAGACCAGATGAATTATCTGGGTCTCTACGCGAGCGCGTCGCGGTACATTGAACTGGGCCACACGAGGTAGTTCTCAGCACGGCTCGGCACACCCGTCCTCCCCCTCAACTCCCGCGACAATCCACACTTGGCGCTCGTAAATGCGCGAATTTACACGGTCAGTGAGCTGTATTTTTTCCAGCTAAGGCAACATCAGTGAATGTTTACTCCTTCCTACTTCTCGTACAGTTGGCGGGCGTAAATCGTACCTATTTCGTATTTCGTGTTAATTTGAGATTTTAAATACTGTTTTGTGAATTTGTGTAGTGATTTATTGTACTAATTATTAATATTTATATACTGTGATAGTGACAATGGATTTAGTTTATAATTTAATTCATGTGAAGCGATTTTTTAAATACTCTTATGAAGAAAAAATTGATTTAAAAAACAATGGTAGGCCATTGCTCGATATTGTTATTGAGACTGCAGGTGTTAGCCGCGGAAAAGCATATAAACGTCAATTTAATAGAGACATTTATTCGAAGAACAATTGGATTTGTGGGTGCAACAAAAAAAATGCGTTATTTTGTTTTCCTTGTTTACTTTTTGGCGGTGATAAAGCATGGACGGAGGTAGGGGTGACAGATTTGGTGCACTTAACTGAAAAAATAAAAAAGCACGACAACTCCAAAAGCCATCTACATAATACAATGGAATTAGCTTTATTAGGAACAACTAATATTAAAGCGCAGCTAGATTCAGCTTATTGGATAAATGTGCAAAAGCATAATGATAATGTGACAAAAAAGAGATACGTTTTGTCAAAAATTATAAACTGCATAGAGTTTTGTGGGGCCTTTGAACTGGCGCTGTGAGGACATGACGAAGCTGAAACCTCTCAAAACCCGGGGATATTTCGTGGTTTGATAAATTTTTCTGCTGAGCTTGATGTAACTTTAAGCGAGCATCTACAAAATGCTTCAGTATTTAAAGGAACCTCTAAAGAAATACAAAATGATCTTTTAGACTGTATATTAAAAGTATGTCATGAAGAAATAATTAAAGAAATTAACAAACCTTCATTTTTGACAGTTATGGCAGACGAAACAACTGATGTATCTGCAAGAACTCAGTTAGTGGTAGTTTTAAGATATATTCTCGATGGTTTGAAGACCGATTGAACGTCTTTGGACATACCTGAAACCTACAAAATGTGACGCTGAAACTCTTTCGGAAAATATTTTAAGTGTTATCGACCCTCTAGTAGAAAATTCACCTTACAAGCCTTTTCTCTTAACCAAAGAATATGACGGCAAACATGAATGTTCTTCAAAAAGGTATTAAATTCCAAAAATGTTTCTTGTGAAAGTCTATATTTTTGTATAAACGGATTTTACATAAAAATTCTGAAGTATCAGGAAAACGCGTGACCTTGAAAATTTTCAAAATTTTGCTCTGCGGCGCAATTTTTATGGCCCTTACGGCACCAGTAGTTTGGATACGTTTGAAATTTGCACGCGGGCGGCCAATACCCTAAGATCGGCCCTGTGCAGAACACCCGTTTCATTTCATCACGAGCCGCCACTGAATTAAATTATTATTATACATGAGATATAATATTTATTATTAAATGTAAGAAATATAATAATCACTAAACATAATATGCAATGTTTAATTTAATAAAAAATATTAGTTCAAATAATTATTTCTTCATACCAGCTACAAGAAATCAATGTATTATTTTAATATTTATTTGAAAACTTGTACAAATAATCCTTTTTTTCTGTGTATATAATTTGTCATCGCCAGTGAAACCAGAAGAAAAAAAATCATTTCTATATCAAGAAGTAAGGTTTGACATGTATATTTGATATGTAAAATTTGAGAAATAATCTCTCTAAAATATATCTATATAAAAAAATATATATACAAGTAGAATTGGGGGTGTGTTCCATGAGTTTGTTGCACACTGTATGTACACATGGTTTCTTAATTTGTCTATTCGTCTTCTACAGTTCTTGAGTTTAAAAAACACTGCAATATTTAAATGCATTTTCTATACCAGTACTGTTTGCAAGAAAATAAATAAGCGAATAGATTAATTGCAATAAATTGTACTCTTTTATGTACTTTCGTTTGGATGCATAGATTTTGCTGCTTTATAGTTACCCTCATTAAACTATGTAAATAATAATCAAACTGTTTACCAGCCATGAAATTTGCCAATTAATCTCGATATTAGGAAAAAAATACGTTTATACAGTCAGGCATACGCTAGAGTTACAACACAAACAAGTTTTAATAACTGGAATAGTTTTTTATACAACATAAATATAGTAAATCGACAAGCTCTCTATAAACTTTTGGTAATTACCGTGAAAGTAGACTAGTTCTATTTTCAATTGATGTACGTGTAGTCTGATGCCCTCATGAGGTCCAAATTTTAAATGGGTAGGGTTATTTTAAAAAGAAAAAAGTTTTTAGGTAAAATTATAGATACAAGCTTTTTGAAGATTTTGTTGCTGACCTTCAAAACCTAATATATTGTATAATTAAGGACAGACAACGTAGCATTATTTTTTCAAACTAAACGCCATGTATATTATTATAGTTTGATAAAAAAAAAAAAATGTATTCCGAATTCAAGCATTTCAACTACTACCATTAAAATTTGAAAGTACGAGCCCAAAATCACATGAGTTCGCCCGTACTGACTTTTTACCTAAATGAGCTATAAACGTTTTGAATTATCCCGTTAAACTGTTAGTAGAAAAGCCGCAGTGATTGCTGCAGAATTAAGAATATTGGGACGCATCACAAAGAAAAACCGTTGTGCCAATTGCAGTGCTCTAACAGTTCTATGGAATGAAGCGACAGACAGGCAGTATTCAAAATCGACGTACGAGGGCACTGAAGAATATTGGATTCAATTTTTATAAGATAATTTTGGTTTTATACTTCAATGCATGCATGTAACTCTTCTCGTTATTAGGCAAAATAAAAACCCCTACTCACTCAAAAACAGAAGAAAAACCACTTACTATGGGCCAAAATACATAAAAACTGGACTTTGGAGCAGTGGAGGTCGGTTATTTGGAGCGACGAATCAAAATTTGAGTTTTGTGTAGAAGATTCGCGAAGTAGGGTGATTCGAACGAAAAGCGAGGTTTACAACAAAGACTGTCTTCGGCAAAAAGTGAAATTTCCCGCTTCAATTGTGGTGTGGGGATGTATGTCCGCCGATGGCGTTGGTAGGCTTCTCTTTGTTGAAGGCGCCGTAAACGCAAAAAAAATACATAGTCATTTTAAATCAGTGCCTTCTTTCATCAATCGAGTCTCTGCAATTAGCTAACCGGGAATTTATTTTCCAACAAGATAGCGCGGCTTGCCATACAGCCAAACGTGTGAAATCCTGATGTCGGAAAACGATATTTCCGTCCTAAGTTGGCCCTCGAGTAGTCATCTTTCTCCGATCGAGACATTATGGCATCGAATGAAAAATCCACATCGTCTCAAAGAAACATAGGGCTCTTTTTTCTTTTTTTTTTAGAAGTCTGCCAGTCTTGTAGACACCATGCCTAATAAGCGTATAAATGCTGTTTTGAAAAATAGAGGCGACGTAACTCTGGTACTGAAATTTTGAGATTTAACTACTTCATGTCTTTATGCTTTCTTTTGTCACTAGCTTTCTTGTTATTGCGAATAAATGTGTAGTTCTTATATTTCTCAAGTACAAATAAAATCTTGTATTTATTATAACGTAGTTTATCCAGACTAGGGACCAGGGAAAACCTCTATGGACCAGAACCTGCAGTGGGAATAAGTAGGAATCTGATCAGAGACCGATGGCTGGGCAAGAGACCAGCACAATAAAAGATGGAGAGGAGTAACGGGTTGTCGAATCACCAAACTCTTCATCCAATACTCAGAGATTGAGAAATGGGCCCAAGAATTCATTAAATTGAACAGGCACAAAGCCAGAAGCCTGGTGGGAATCATAATGGGCCACCATAGTAGCCTGAATGCATATAAGCACAAACTGAGGCTGATTGATAGCCCGGCCTGCAGATACTGTAAAGAAGACGAGGAAACCTCGATTCATCTTCTTTACATCTGCCCCGCACTGGAGGAGAAAAGGTATCTTATCTTAGGGACCCCTGTTATCCTAGAGGAGGCGAGGCTTAAGGCGGGGGACGTGCCTAAATTGCTCCTTTTATGGGACAGCATTTTTGGACAATGACCCGGATAAGAGGGGATCGCCAAGGGACTACCCATGCGATCAATGGCTGATGAGGCCCAAACCGATATAATATAATAATAATAAAAATAACGTAGTTTATTCCTACCTTACCGTTTGTACTGCGTGGACGTGAAAATATCTAACGGGCGAACTCATGTGATTTTGGGCTCGTATATTTTACTAGTTAAGGGCACGTAAATGTCACGGTTTTATTACGGATAGAAGACTAAAATGGGGGCTCATTTTTACTTAGCTATTACGTTACGCCAACTACCCCGTTAAGGTGCGTATACATTTGCGAGCCGAACCGTTTGTGAACCGCTTGCGAACCATTCGTTAAAAATAGTTTTACAGCGAACATCTACTGAACTAAACACGATCAATGGGAAAGAAGGAATTAACCACGTACCACCAGCAGTCTTGCTCGGCGCGCTACTTATAAATAATGTCTTCGTGCAAGGAAAATTACACGATTTTAGTTATGAGTGGCGCGGCTTTAATGATAGCAGAAAGTTTCTGCAAAAAGAATAGGAAAGAAAGACCAATTTCCCTCTAAGCATCTTCTTTTAAATTTTTTTATAATGGTCCTTGTGCTTAGGATTCCACAATAACAATTTCGTTTTATAAATGTCAATTAGTTTGACTACATTTTCCTCTGTCCACTCCACTATAATAATTGTTATAATATAAACATTATTAAATAAAATTATAAGGGTAGGCAGATTATTAAATAAACTGAGAGAGAAAAAAATTACACAAAAAGGCACAAGAAATAAATGGAGCCAGCCCCGTGGTTTGCGAGCAGAAGCAAAACAACGAACTGCACACGACGCCGTCTCAATGTGAACTGCGAATGCCTTTGTGTTCGTCAAAAAAACCGACAGGTAGTGGTTCGCCACGAGCGGTTCGCGAACGGGTCGGCTCGAAAATGTATACGCACCTTTACATTGCGCTTAGATTGTAATTATTAAATGAGTAAGAAGCGGTGTAGTCGCCTATGCTTTAGCCCCAAAATAAATTCATTCTGTACTCTATCAATTATTTCCGGTCCGATATTGGGTATTTCCTATCGAATTTGTTGCTTTAAATCATCTGTGTTTTCGAGTTTATTAACACAAGACTTCGGTTTTTAAATGACCTCAAAAAATCAAGGAGTGTAAGATCAGGGGAACGAGGTGGCCACTCTATAGTTTCACGTCACACTATCCATCGTTGTGGAAAGATGTTATCCAAGTAAGTGGGAACAGGAAACCCGTAATGAGGAGGTGCACAGTCTTGTTGATGCCAAAATCTGTTATCAGGTATGCCTGATTTATTTAAACTTGAGTATAAAGCTGTCAGTGTTGAATCAATTCTTGCTGTGAAAATTGTAAGTACCTTGCGCCAGTCAAGCTGTCATCAAAATAATACGGGCTCATAATTCTGTTTCTGACAATACTTGCCCAAACGTTCACTTCTCTTGGAGATTGACTATGTGATTCCTACATCGATCGTGGATTCTATGAGGCCCAATACCTACACTTCTGTCTATTCACAATTTCAATAAGGAAAAATTTAACTGATTCGAAAAAATTATATTTTTGCAAACATTATTATGTAATCGTATTTCATAATTGCATTTCTTCGACGATTAAAATTATCTTCTGATGAATTAACTTCATGAATTCTTGAGTTAATATACTCAAGTACATACTCAAGGAAACGAGTCATTAAAAATAAATGCGCTCCCCTTGAAACATGCGCTACTGTAAATAGAACCAAATTACTTCAAAAGTCAGCAAATTTAAAATACCTTTTGATTTCTTCGAGCGTTTTTGCAAGAAGAAAATATTTTGCATTTTTCTGGCGTACCAGACTTCCTTTTGACAGTGTATATATAATATTCTCTAAGATAAAATTAAGCAACATCCTGCAATGTCAAATTGACGTTTATTAATGATTGCTTGTAATTTTTTTTCGTCGCATTTCACAAATTACTTTTCCGAGAATTGCCCAAAGTGAAATTTAACAAAAAATAAACATCTTCCTTTTACACCTTGTATTATTATTTCTGTGGGTGCAACTGCTATGAAACTACAATAATCTATAAACATTTTAATTTTTTAAAAACATTTATACAAATAACTTGTAGTTTGTAGTAAATATTATTAACAATAACACATAAAATATATTTCAAAACAAAGAATTTGTCGAAACGCTTTCCTTCTCGATTTTCGGTTTGTTTATTTGAACAAAAATGTTCGCTTCTTAAAGAAAAATATACAACAGTAGGATATTTGGCGGCCATAAACATGTTCCAATAATATACGAGTGCATATTATATATCACAATTTTCAAACTGCTTTTTCTTTTTGTACTCACTACCCACACATGCGTTATTATATTATATAAGGACAAGGGTATATCTCTTACCTGCTTAGCACAGGAACCGCTCATATTCCCGAATTTCTCCCCTTCACTTAACAGCGACGTGCTCTGCAACAATATAAATTAAAACTGATATGGGGAATATTTCAAATAAAAGAGTTAATAATAACAGCATTCACATCTTTGTTAGATAAGGCGGAAGTGTTTCCTGAGGTTTAGATTGTTAAAATAAAACCAGTCGTGTCGTGATATCTGTGGCATACTGGTAATTCACACGGGGTATTTATTTATGTATCTTATAATGCATGTATGTGTGTATTTTTAGTTGTTCCATTACATTGGAAAACAAGATTTATTCATTTTCGTCCTACGTGTTGAACTTGGTGAAGTTGCTAGTACTTTTTATACTTATTTCAATAAAAGTGACAATGCAATTAAGCTTTGCAAAGGTGTATATTATTTATCAATAAATAACGTTGTACATTGTGATAAATTTATTTAAAAATTTAAAGATATATAATTTTGGGTTGCACATCTCTTCAGCGCCAGCGTCCAGCAATAGTGTGCCAACATAACGGGCTCCATTTGCCTCGACATCGTTTCTACATACATGCCTAGAATGTCGTGATCAAATCTTTCCCGATGCTCATAATAACTGATGGCTCCAAAATTTGTTGGGAAGAAGTCTGAGTAGTGCAAAAAATGTATTTTTAGGTTCATATTCGATCCCATGGCTTTATATGAAGCCAATTGATTGTTTACAATCTCCACGTAATTTTCTGCTTTGCAATTTCTTAAGAAGCCGCAGAGCAATTAAAAAAAAACATTGAAGCTCCTAGTTTTTAGTTTCTAGATCTTGAGTTAAAAAAATTTTACCGTCATAAATTTTTGAGTAATACAAATATTTTCAAAATTTTTACTTGCCTTTCAAAAGGTCCACAACTTCAATACATGTTTTCAGTGATTTAATGCTTTTTTAGATACTCTTATCCTCTTTTATTTGAGCTGTCTAAAAGCCTTGTACGATGATTTTTCGCTGAGTTATCGTCGTTCAAAGCAAAAGTCAGTTTTGATTTATTTTTTTTTTAAACAATATTTCTTTTCATTTTATTTTTACAATAATTAACATTTTTTTGATAAAAAAATATGACACGGCAAATTCAATCAGTCCGAACACAATGAAAAACAATCGCAGCGCTTTGAAATTTTTAGAGTTTATTTGGGATACTTTGCAGTTGAAAAGAAACAGTCAACATCCTTAGTCTATCCATTAGTTGCAAAGTTATGTCAAGTTAAGCGAATATCGCTAAATACGCAATCCTTTACCCCCTTTTCAATTAACATTCTTGCACCGAATTTTTTTTTATCAAAAACCAATAACTACGAATTGTAAAGAATAATTTTCAGTTTTAAAAACCCTACTTGAATTTTCTGTATGACCAGTATTACCTAACTAATTATCAAAGTCAAAACTAACTTTTTTGTTTTGAACGACAATAACTTAGCGAAAACTCAGAAAAGTTTTATGATGAAACCACCGAAAAAAATGTATTTAAGTCCGTGGACTTTCTGAAAGGCAAGCAAAAATTTGGAAACATTTTTCCCCTGGTTTTCTTATGGTTACTCAAAAACTGCCGATGGTAAAATTATTTTAAGATCTGAAAACTAGAAACTTGGAGTTTAAATTTGCTTTTTTTTTTTTTTAATTGCTCTGCGACATTTTTTCTCCAAGTTACAGCCCTTTTAAAATGACCTAAAAATTTGGGATATTTTTTACATCCCTTAATTTTTGTGCCTAGTGTATCAACTTGTATTTTTTTTTTTTTTTTTTAATATAAGTTATCGATATGTGTAGTGAACTTAAAAATCTAGCTCTATCGACAATTCGAGCACCTGAAATATAGAAATTTACCCACTTTGCTGTTAGATTAAAAAATAATTTCTTTTTTTAATAGTTAATTTCTCTTTTCTTCCGTATTATTCAGTGTTCCTCAGATCTTCTATGTTGTTATTATCCTCATCTATTTATTGTTCTGGCGTTTTCCCATGTCGGCATAACCAATAAAAATATAACTTGTATTTTCCGGATGAGAAACCGCCCGAATACGGTTAAATATTTATCAGAGTTACGCCGAGCATAAATTATATCTATTTTTATGTGGTAAGGAGTTCCTGCGTCGTTAGTACTATGCATGAATCATATTTAATATGCGACTTGAAGTAGTAGATAATTATATCCGAAAATATAAAAATCCTGGAGAATCAAACATTCCTTTGAAATGTACGGCGTGCCGTGGCAACAATTACTTACAGTAAGTGGTTATTGAAAAAAAAAATCGCAGAAATCAGTTCAAAGCATCTATTAAATTCGACACTACAAGACCGATTATACAGAATTTAACAAAATAATAATAAATTAGTCATCAGTCATCATTCATCATACACTAAAATACTACGTTAATCATTATTTAAAATACTACACATTTTATAATATTCATGTAATTAATAGTAATTATTATTATTCATTTAAATTTTATTTTTATTATGCTCGATATTTTCGGAATAATAAATGTATGTACATACATAATAAATATACTATTTCGCATATAGTTGATTATAATCCCTAATTATAAAACGTTTGTGAGGTGTATTATGATTATCGCCTTTCAATTATAAATATTAAGCTCGACACAAACATTGCATTATACACCTTTGTATAAACCATATTATATTACCCAGTATTAATTTATTTTCTGTTCAAAGGCGTTGAAATGAGAACATTTAATTCGATCTAATCCAAGATACTAAAATTGGTTGTCAAACCAGTTTCAAGAGGTTGTAACATAAAAGTTGGGAATAAATTAAACGGTGGATTTTTCAGTAAAAAAAAAAATAGATTTTTTCATATGAAGTTATGTTTTAGGGGTTTTCGTTTCCAAGCTACAGGGCGATAAAAATTTTGTAAAAATTTAGTTTTCCTCTAATAACTTTTGAATATTAGAAGATAATGGAACAAAATTTTAGCCTTAGCTTAATTTGATAATGCCCTAATAACAGGAAAAAGATTGACTTCGTAAGTTACTCAGTGGCGTGCGTACGCATCGTAACGTAGGGTTTTCCGAAGAAAATTATGATACGCCACTGGTAAAAACATTCCTTTTAATATTTATTCAAGATCTACTTTTTATTTTAAACAGAATTACCGTCTTGCATTTTATTTGTATCTCTTGTCATTTTCCCATAATTAAAACTTTTGTAAACACCATTTTTTCCCACTGCTAACATAGGAAAATTAAAGTAACAAGAACATTATCAAGTATATGTTTTCTTGTTGCTAGGTCATTATCAAATTAAGCTACGGCTAAACTTTCATTCCATTATCTTCTAATGATCGAAATTTATTAGAAAAAGCTAAATTTTTTCAAAGTTTTTAGCGCCCTGTAGCTTGAAAACGAAAACCCGTAGAGCATAACTTCATATGAAGAGAACCATTTTTTTTTTACTGAAAAGTCCACCGTTTAATTTATTCCCAATCTTTATGTTACACCCGGTATAGTGCATATTTGTGCTTTTATACTATCTTCCATTGATTATTACCTATTTTATTTTACTTATTAATCAATTAAAGAGTCTAAAATATTGCACTGATTTGTTTCAGGAAGTTTGCTTTCTCATTTATTCTCGAAAAAGCAAATCACATAAAATTTAAAATGTATATTTAATGTATAGCCACTATTATTGAATAGCACGAGACTATTTAAAAAATATTGACTGAACTCTCTCAAGAAAGCTCTCATAATATGGTACGAGATTCTGCAGACTTTAGAAACAGAAAAACGAAAAAATAAGTAGGAAATCATTGTAAATACTATCGAGAAACATTTTATTAGCTATTTATTTTGAGATTATTATACTTTACTCTATTATTCTACATTTGACACACGTTTTTCACTAACTAAATTGTCATTATTGACGAATTGTTACTATCATTAATTTTAATCATGGCTGACAAGTCCTAATCAGTGTTTTATTGAAAATTGAAGCCTCAAGGAGAATATTAAAACAAGATTCATTTATCTACCATATTTCAAATTATTTACCATTTATTCATAGTAGGCCATATATATATCAGGCAGTATTTATTTATTTTTAATTTGAAAGAAAAATGTGTATTTTTTCCTGTTTTATTCTATTTTTTTTTCGTGTGAATTTAGAATTGTGGATAGTTGGCCAAATATCTTTATAAACTATATTTAAAAAAGGAAAAAAAAAGAATTAAATCCTTTAACAATACTTAACTATTTTATTCATTAATTTCGCTTCACCTCGTATTGTTGAGCTTATTTTATTATCTGTTATCAGTAAAGCCGCTCGATTTTGCCAGCGAGGCATTGCAACCGTGGGGATGGTGAGTTGGTGAATCAGCATCTCAGTTCGATCGATCGACTTTCGCAGTAATTGTTAAACATCTGCTTAGTGGTGCACTTTGCATTTTGATACGATTTATTTTGTGTCGCAAACTGGTAATTCATTATGTCGAATGTACATGAGGCGAAAAAGCAATCATTTGTTCCTCAAATTAAAAGTGATTTACAAGTTATTCATAATATTTATAAGGGACTAGTGGACACAACAGGACAGACTGGTGTTTGCAGTGTGTGTAAATTATACGTGTACTATTCATTTCATCGCTATTTACCAAATAAAAAAAGCTCTTATCTTGCCAACAAACGGAACAGTCTACCTGAGGCTAGCCATAAAAACAAGCCACGGTATGAGATAAGAGCCATTTGGGATTTTTTATTTGGCAAATAGCGATGAAATAAACTATAGCCAGATGCTTATTATTATTTTAGTACTTAACATTACTTATTTTATTTGAATTATTACGAACTCGCGAAAGTGACGCCATTGGTACGCTGAACAAACGAGCAGCTCTAGTTAAAGTTGCAAATATTTTCATTTTGTTTATATTTTCTTATATATACTGTTTTACATAGCAAGTAAAAATACCCTAATTTGTCATAGCTCCTTTAATCAAATAAAATAGCCAAAACCGAGTTTATTTATATATTAAATAGTTATTTACTAACAGTTACTAAGTGTAGTTATTTTCTATTATTGGTACAAAACTATTTGTCAGTTGCCAAATATTGCTTTTTCTCTGCATTGAAGTTAATAAACCATACACTTTAGCTAACCTGATATTTTGCAAGCCAGTACTCTGTGAAATTATAAGACTGATCAAATTATTCAAATAATTTCACAGAACACCTGTTTTTCTTTAAGGTATCCAAGTTTGTACTGCTAATACAGGGTTACAAATGAAAAGCACTCACCATATAATACAGACTATTCCTACAGTTCCTGCTGCTGCTTGAACCTTGCCGTTTTCTAACAACAGAATCCAGGGAATCCCTTCGATAATGATATGGTTCCGCATATAGAGGCTCCTCGTTGATGCTGCCAACAAAAAAAGAAGAGTTCGATTCCTTGATCTTTTCATAAGTAGAGTTAGTGCAGTTTAATCCATTCAAGCAGTTCAAATTAAATGCAGGGTTATCGCTTGTGTTGGTTTCAGTAATCGGCAATTTGGGTAATGCACGATTTGACTTGCTTTTGAATAAAAGACTATCATCACTATCTTCACCAGAAGTCGTTGATATATCAATTTTAGCTTGTCTTCTGGCCCTAAGTTTATTATTTCTTAACGCATTTTCTAATTTATTGAGCATATATTTCGGATCACTTTTCTTGGGGGTACTTCTAGGCTTACCATTCACTTTCTTCGTATTCACCTCTTTGGTACAATGAAGAAATGAACTATTTTTTTCTGCATTATTTGGAATATCATTTTTCAAATGTATAAACGTCCTTGGGGGTTTTTTAGGGGCTGGGCCACAGGGTAAGGGTCTTTTTAAAGCTGTTTTTAAAGTATCGGTTAAATTGTCAATAACAACTTGCTGTGTTGAATTAATTAAATCTTTAACTGGGCATTTAGTTTCACTTAGTTTTAAGGTACTTGTACTATAAATTGTATCTAATTTACATTCTACTTTTTCAGTATTTACAGGGTTTTCGTTTTCATTATCGCTTTCGTTTATATTTTTGGCACGCAGAGCCTTAGGGATTGGTTCAGTATAAAGAAGTGACAGATCAATTCCAGTAAAATTATCATTTATATTGTAATGATTTTGAGAGCCAGGATTTATATCATCAAATTGGTTTTTGTCCAGATTTCTTGTAATCCCATTGTCAAATTTACTACGAATATACTGAAAATCATGTGAACTCTTGGATTTAATCATCATGGGTTTAATCTTGAAATTATTATTATTAGAGCAACTGGGTGTATTGGACGAATCATTTAACTTAACATGTTTACTAATTTCATTTTTGTCACTTAAATTGCTATTATCACAGTTGGATTTTACGGCACTGAACTGTTTTATTTTATTTTCGAATAAGGTACTTCTGTTAAAACAAAATCTTTGGAAATCACTATTCTCTAAATTCCTGTCAATCCTAAAGGCTGGAGTCCTTTTGATGTTCCGCTTCACTGGGTCACTATTCTGCCTTTGAAGCACTTGCTTCACATGGGAACCAACACATTTAGGGAGCTCTTCAGTCTTCTTTGGCGAGTTATTCAAGTTATTCCTATATCCATTTTTCAAACAATTCTCTTCAAGGGCCTTGGAATTATTTTCAATATTTTCAAATTTAGTTTTGATATTCTTTACTCTATTGGAGTTCTGTGGAGGTCTGTACATTATTTTTTAAGTAATAAAGCTATTTAGGTTACATGTTGGTTGATGAGTTAAATACACAGGAAGTGTACAATTTGTTAGTAGCTCGCAACAAGTGGCACAACAGGTAGGGTTATTAAAAATCTGTAAATAAAAATAAAAAACTTACTTCATACATCATAGGCGAAGTATCACTACATGACTAATTCAAATATGTCTTAAAATCAACTTACCGTGAGGTTTTAACTGACCTAATGGTATTAATTAAAACTGTACCAGAAGTTAATTGCCTATGGTGCTGCTTGATGTTTTCTTACGCTGCGACCGAGTTCGTATTTTGACAGATTTCCTGTCATCGTATCGGTTATAAAAAGTCAAGGCCATTGTCCCTCTATCTTACGTCAGGCAACCAACGTCACTAAGTTTATATTGGTATGTTGCCTATAGTGATGTTTTTCTAAAGTTTGTTTAGGTTTTGGGAAGGAAAATAAAGTAAAAGTTTGCTTCTGTCAGAAATACCAAATATTTAGTCTTCAATTCTTTTGTATAATGTGGTGATCACAAAACGAGTAGATATTTTAAAATACTTTAATATGCTTTACTGTGTATCAAGAAAAAAAGTAATGAGACACTTTAGATATATCTTCCTGAAATATGGTGCCTATAGGAAATACTGAATTATATGCTGGTTCAATTGAAGGCGTAACCATTTTGAGACCGTATTAACTCCAGAAAAAAATTATTATTGCCTATTATATTTCAGGGAAACTTATCGAAAGTATATTATTCTCCTTACTTTTTTCTTGGTGGAACTATTGAGAAAACTACGAGGCAGTTTTTATACATTCTCCTGTAATTATAGAATAATTAATTCATTTTAAAGTTGTCTGGGCCCCTACGAGCAAAGAGACTTTGCTCGTAGCTGGGCCCCAAAATGGTCGCGCCCTCTATTGACCAAAAGCATAATCAACTTCGCTGATAAATGGTTATGTTTTAGTTCAAGTTCAAAGTTTACTTGTCGAGTTCACCCTACGAGCAAAAAGACAGAGTTCACCTAATTCAGATCACAGAGGACAAACTGTGATAATCTGTGATTCAGATCGACGAGTATTTTGTTGCAAATCAGACGATTCCACAGATGTCCATATTCCAATGGCATGACTTTTCATAATCTCATATGTGGTAAACTTTATTCCATATATTTAAATACTAGTTTAATTTTGTCATTTGACAATGAAAACTAATAAATTGTTTTATCATTGTAAGATTTCTTTAACTATTTTCAAGAAATCATTACAGATCTACTTCGCCGATTAATGTGAAAAAAAGGTCAAAGGGAATGATATTGAAAGAGTGGGGAAAGCTTTCAATTGGTCCGCGATATAGTGGGTCTCTTTGACAAGGGTGGTATTTAACGGTCTACCAACTTTACCCAATATTTTCATACAAAAAAATACTTTCATTTCCCAAAAATACTAAATGCTCACCAAAATTAAGAAAATGCATAATCTTAAAACGATAACCTAATATTGACATAATGCTAGTCTTTCATATTATTTATTCCTAAAAATAACTGTTGTTGGTTATAAATGCTAAATGTTCCCTAAATTTTATTCTGCATTTAATTCTAACATGATACCCAGATATTTCATTTTCGTCGGTGATTTATATTATTTAGCAGTTAAAAACACTCTTTGTTGAGCAAAAATACACAATGTTTGCTATATTTTATACCACATTCAATTTGAAAAGTATACCCAGATTTTTTATTCTTGTTACCCTAAATTTCACTTATAAGTAAAAACTATCGTAATTTATTAGGTCTCGTTAACAAATGGGGGAAAAGAAATAAGTAAAGAATTCATGAAAATAAATCAATATATTAAAAATGCAACATAAAATTCACGAAACAAAAACGAAACTTAGTGTTACGAATTCTTAGAAATAAAACAATATAATTTTTTAACATAAAATGAAACACAACATTCACGAAACAAAAATGAAAATGAAACAAGCACTTTTATTGCACTATTAAGGCTTTCTTAGCTTTAGTTGGCCGTCCTCTTCTTCGTTTTTCTCCAATTGGTACATTCCTTGCTTCAGTAGATGGTTCAACAAGTTTCAGACGAATTGCTAACCTCGCTAAATGTTTGCAAACGTAATTTCTAAGGTAATCTGGACAATTGCATGTGCCATTTAGCCAGTCAGAGTCGTCCTGTGGTAACTGTACTTCCCACTCACTGAAATGTTGTTTTTTGTAGTCGTCAAACGTCTCCCACATATCTTCAAAAGTTTCACATTCCATTGCATCTCCACCTGGAATTCGGTAATACCGTTTGATTTCACTAGCATGTTTTAACGATATTTTTTTAGGCAGTTTGGCCCACTGATAAGCTTTTATCCACATTTTCAAAGCCATCGTTGGAAAGTGGCTAAACTCTCGCTCGTTGTTTATAGTGTACTCATTAGACCAATCCCTCACCATTTCTGAAGCAATTATTAAGAATCGAGCCAGCGGATGGCGTTCACGAAGTGTACCTAAAAATAATAACAAAGTTAACGATACCAAATTACGCCATTCATTGAAAGTGTACCTTTGTCTTTTATTATTCTGTTAAAAGACTCCAATGCATTGTTTGTGGCAGGTGTCCTCGGTGCGGCACCCAAATACCAACAACGATTTTTAGTGAGCTATTCGTCTTTGAAATAAAGTACAACATTTTTTTCGTCTTTCCATTTATCTAGAAAATTTTCACAGGCCCTGTGGCCCTGTCAAAAACCTCTATTGTTGAAGCACATTGCAAAAAATCAATATCCTGTAGTATGTCCCTCTGGTACTTCTTTTGCACAGATTGCTCAACTAGTATTTGCATCTTCTTTTTTGCATGCGCCCAGCACATTCGTATAATTGTATCCTGACCGAATACTTGCACAAACGCATTTTGGATACTTTTGGCTGCGTCACATATCAAAACCTTACAAGTTAAATCGTAGGAAAATAGTGAGAGAACTGTATTATTTAACGTTTGAAATAAAAACAACAAAATCATTTGTTTGTTCCGTGGTTGTAACAGCAAGACCAAAGGAGTGAAAATGTTTATCTCTATCCGTGGTTCCAACTATGAGTACTGGAAACCCCTGCCAAATAAGTTTATAGGTTGCATCAGCATGAATAACTTTGCATTGCCGCGATAGACCAATTAAATATTTGGTCGATAACAACAATTTGAAGCTTGAATTTGAATCGTCTTTAGAAACTTCATATGCAGCAACAAAAACTTGATGATCATCGGAAGGTATTTCTGAGTTGGTTACTAACCAGGATTCTAGTTCTCCTAAGCTGATTACTGCAGATCCATACTTCTTTTTACGTAAAATTGTAAGATAATTGTTCAATTGTTTCATAGGCGGTAGAGTTAACCCTTGTATTTTGCTCAAATTGCTCATAATAGATTTGGGCTTCAAACGTAATTCTTTTTTCGTCTCATTACTCAACCCACATTTCGATTGGGCCTCCAAATTTTGATGGTCATGAGCTTTTTCATTTCGAAATAATATTATCTCGTCGCTGGATGCATTAAGCAATAAATAAAGTGCAGCTGAACATTGGATTTTCCGACTTTTGGCTTTATTACATCGATAATATCGCTTTACGCCTTCTTCCGTAGAGTGGCATTTCTGAAAGGACCACAGTTTTTCATTTCTTATAAATTCTTCAGCACTTTTAATGTTCAAAAATTTTCTTTCAAGACACCAAATCCTACCTTGCTTGCGCCGTCTTTTAGGCTGTACCGTATCAGCTTCTCCATCTGACTCCGAAAAAGAACGAAACAGCGGAACTTCGTCTGGAACACTACTCGGCCCTGGTAAAATTTCATCGGCCATTTTAGTTTATCATATGGCAATACACTGGTTACACATACTGTAAAAGCTACCAAGCATAGTGTGCGACTGCAAGCTGAAGCCTGCAAAAACTTGTCTGGAACCAACAGGCAGAGATGCGCGAGCATATTTAATTTTTGGAGTAACATAATAATTATTTGACGCACAAGTAGTTTTTTCGAGAAAGAATAAATATAAATAGATAGTACGAATATTTATTATATACAGCACGGACGCGGAATTTGACCGTTTTGAATTTGGTGAACATTTAGTAAAATCGATAGACATATAGAATTTAAAATGTAAGCAATGGTAAAATAATATGCAACATAGCAATTTTAGTAGTGCTGTTCTCATTTTCCGAAGTATAATAATTTGGGTTCCATTAAGATTTTTTATTGTTCAATAATTTTTTTGGTGGACAGGGCTAGGGATGCATGGTTTAATCTGGTGTACATTATATTTGTTCCCCTTTGACAATATGTAAACATTCTAATTGCTGGATACCAATTAGGATATTTACATATTGTCAAAGGGGAAGTAGTGAAGTAAGGCTTTTCATCTCGAAACTCAAGAATGATTTTAAAATTGTAGATAATAGAATTAAAATAAATATGATGAGTACCATTTATCTATCATGCCAGGGCCAGAATCTTTCACGGAATGGTCCGATTTACTTATTTTAAAATCTACTTTTGTCAAGCTCAAACCATTAACATTAATCAGCTAGAAAATATTTCTGAATAAATTGCCTCCAATGAAAGCCTGATGTATCCAGAAAAGAAATAAGAATTTGTAGTTTCTCGGCAGCCCTCAGTTTGTAGTTGTGTATATCTATTTTATCTTTACACATACGTACCTGTTAGGACTTACTTGACATTACTACAATATAGTTTTGGATTAGATGACTTATCCAAAACTGTATATCATGTTTACAAACTAGTAGAATAAACTTCATCTAACGAAAACACTTCAGTCTGTACTTAACAAAATATATTTGTTCATAGAATATAAGAATAATAAATAAAACTGCAATGATTATACCTCAGTATAACAATACATTTTAGAGCATAAAAACAATATAAATTTCAATAATAACCAAGTGTATATAGGTAAAATATCACAAAATGGGTTAATTCGCTCCTATTCCTGCTTTGGAACGAGGTCCTCCAACACTGCCGGGACTCCTTCTGGGACTCTACCTGCATCTATTTCTTTGGCCCACAAATGGTACTGAAAAAAAAAAACAAAATATGGGTTTACATCTCATAACACATCTCTTTAATGTCTTGACTAGTATTCTACGAACATTGAAAAATTACACGTTCTCGACGTTTGTTTCGTCAACCAAGTTGGCATGATCGGGAGATGATTAAAACTGAACTCTTTTAATCATCTTCTGTTGCCAACTTATTCGCAAAACGCGAGTCGAGAAACGTGTAATCTTCCGATGGTTCATGGAAACCTGGTCTGTTTCTTTAATGGTATAAGTAGTTTGTTGTTATATAAATGTGGAACTTACACACAAATATATTAATAAAGCATAACCATATCTGTGGATAATGTACAATATCTTATCTACGATAGAAAAAACGAAAATTTAAAAAATTTATATCAATGATAAAAATTTCTGTTATACTGTTTTATTTTGGTTTTTTTATGTTGATGATCACTTGAACAAAAAGAATCTACAAATTTATTGATTTGTAGTCAGGGGTGAAAATCAATGCTTACATTTGTCACTAAATAATAAAATGAGAATTGTTTGCGACTACTGTAAATATATAAGATGGTTAATCAGCTTTAGTCAGAAGGTCAACATAAACATGTTTTTTGTTCCAAAACAGATATAGACCAACCATCTTGTAAGTGTTAGCATTCATGAATTTCTACCAAAGCAATAATGAATTTTTGTTTTGTGAATCTCCGGAAGATCATCTATATCTTTGTTACCATATTGTGGATCTCTAAACTCTAAGGTGCCATGGTGCCTGATAGTTTAATACTATGGCTCAAAAATTTAATCAACTCGTTAATCAAATATTAAGAATGCCAGTCCTCATCACAACTGCCACCTCCCTTACGAATTTTATTGAAAATTTCTTGTAAAGTGTGTGTCATTGATATTTACAATAAAACATTAATTCACGATTAAATTTATAATTTTTAACATATCATTTGCTTAGAATTCCATCGTTAAATAATATCTTTAATAATAATATTTTGTAATATAACAATACATGCATAATCAAGTAAAAATGTAATGAGACCCCTTCGATATGTTCCCCTGAAATATACACAATAATGAATTAATTTTTGGTGTTACATACCTTTTTATTGTCAAAAGTGTGACGCCCTCTATTGACTAAAAGCATAATAAACTTAAAAAGTAACCCAGTATTGAATATATTTTAGGAAAATATATCAAGTGTCTCATTAGATTTCGCCTTGATGGTACTTATTGATACAAATCTGCAGCTAACACAATTATACGAGTATGTATGCTTTCACAGTTAGATAACCAAACTTGCATACCCATACCCCATCCCTGTACCACAATTGTCTGTGTATCTTGTACCTACATTTTTTAAGTACCTAGTTATTGAACTGTTTCCCCACACAGTGTAGTATTAAGCAAACAATATATTATCTATTTAAGGTGATTACAAGGAGTGCGGTATAATGGAACATAGTACGGTAATGAACTTCATAATTCCCTCAAGATGAGAGAGATAAGAAACACTTATTTCATGGTCGTAGATAAAGTAATTTATAATAGAAAATTAAGAACGTCCTATTAATTTGACGCGAATGGTTTGTCTGTCATTTTTTATGCATTTCAGATGGGATTTTTATTAAATTTTGAGAAGACAAGACCATGTTTGTAAAATGAAGCAAAAATACGAATGTAGTGGACAATTACAATACGATTTGAAACTGTATTACATGATTTACATGTATCATTTTTTCAAATGTCATTTCTTGGTTCTTTGTAAGGCATTTACTTAAAAATTAATACTAGCATAAATACAATTTTCTGTAAATAAAAGTTAAAAGCACAAACGTGTATTGTATGCAAGGGAATAATTAATAGTACTTATTTAAACTTATACAAGCAATATGGATTTACTAAAATAAATAAGCTACGATGAAAAGGCTGATAGATGATATTATTTGAATGAGAATGTTCTATTTTGAATATTTAATAATTAATTGCCTGTTCTAGTTCCTTCCTTAAAGCAAATACGGCCTTTTCTCTATCTGCTACAAGTTCTTCAAGATATTGGTATCGTAATTTTTTACGGGCTCTACATTCTCTAGCACTTTGACGACTGCGTTCTGAAATAAAAAAAAAGAATGTATTTACTATATATTCAGAAAGTTTAATACGACTGAGAATATGAATAGTATACCTAATATAAACATTTATTTTTCTTTACACCGTTCTAATTTTGAATTTCCTTAAAATAAAGTTAATGCTGATTTAACACGTTTATTTATGGGGCTTGCATACGTATTTTATATCCTTTTAGATTTTCCTTTAGCGACGGATGTTCAAGTTCGACATATGTATCCTGGTAACATTTTCAGTAACAGAAAATAAAAGGAAATCATCAAAATCAAAGCCTAAATTATGCCAACCCACAGTACTTATTATATAATACAGGTAACAACCACAAATTATACAAAAGGAAAGCCTCTGACAACGGAAAGAAGTATTACCATCTACTTAAAACTAATTAATTTCAAAGATTTAGGAATTAGGTTTATTTTTCCCTATTGAATTACTCGAAGATGTAAAAGAAGCCGCAGGCTTTGACATAGCGGCCAGCGTTTTTACTAGAGCTAGGAATCTATAGAAATTTAGGTTATTTACCTCATATTAACAATTGGCTTCAATGACTTAGATATCTTGGCTTAAGAGATGCTGATTTCGTCTTCATTTTATAATATTTGGCTTTAATTGAAATCGTTTAAAATGTCATGAAATCTGTATCAGGCTTTTCTATTTCACTACTTGGAGATTCTTCTGCAAATTGTATTACAGTGAGCAATCGATACCATGTTTTAGAATACTAACGGGTGGTCCAACCATAATGCACGATGTTAATTGTGAGTCACACCTTAACGTCAAGTTTTTTGCCCAACTTAATTTGACATTTCTTTGTTTCAATGTTTGACAAATTCAACCATGGAGAGGTACACAATTGAGCAGCGCGTTAAAATTGTTGAAGCTTTTTACGAAAATGGGCGTTCAAATCAAAATGCATTTCGTGCACTTCGTGACTTTTTTGGTCAGCATAATCGACCACATGTGTCCACAATCGGGAGAATTGTGCGCAAATTTCAGCAAACCGGGTCTGTAGGAAATGTTAAAACACCTGTGCATGCTCGCCCAATTCGTTCTGCGGAAAACATTGCTGTTGTTCGCGATAGTGTAGCAGAAGAGTCGTCGTGCCCAACAATTGAACATCTCACCAACATCACTGATACGAATTTTGAATAAAGATTTTAATTTACACGCTTACAAGGTTCAATTGACTCAAGAGCTGAAGCCTACTGACCATTTCAAGCGTCGTCAATACGCCGAATGGTTGGTTGAACAGACAGAAGTGAATGGTGACTTTACAAAGAAAATCATCTTCAGCGACAAGGCACACTTTCACCTCAGTGGATTCGTTAACAAGCAGAATTGCCGCATTTGGGCAAATGAGAATCCATGAGTGATTGTTGAAAAGCCGATGCATCCACAAAGAGTGACTGTTTGGTGCGGTTTATGGGCTGGCGGCGTTATCGGGCCGTACTTCTTCGAAAATGAGGTCGGCCAAGCAGTTACCGTGAATGGTGTTCGCTATCGCGAGATGATAACGGACTTCTTGTGGCCAGAAATTGAAGATATGGACCTGGACGATATGTGGTTCCGACAGGATGGTGCCACTTGCCACACAGCCAACGAAACAATGGCACTTTTGCGCGAGAAATTCAATGGCCATGTTATCTCACGTCGTGGCGATGTTAATTGGCCGCCACGATCATGTTATTTGACACCGTTGGACTTCTTTCTTTGGGGATATTTAAAAGAAAAAGTGTACGTCAATAAGCCAAGAACAATTCAAGAGCTAATGGATGAGACAATTCGGCACATTAACGACATTGAACTTCAATTATGTCTCAGAGTCATTGAAAATATGGACCATCGGATAGAGGTATGCCACCAAAGCCGTGGCGAGCATTTGGCCGATATTTTGTTTCACACATAATTGTCATAGATCCTTCTATCATAATAAAAAATATTAAGATAATTCTCTGAAAACTTTTTCTTTTATTTACAATTAACATCGTGTGTTTTGGTTGGACCACCTTTTAGAATGAAAATATGACAAGTATTTGAAACACTGGAGACTTAAACCGCTTTATTTTATTTAAAATGTTATTTCAGAATAACATTTTTAATTTATCAGTATGTTGAAATTGTAAGACAAATGAAAATAAAATTTGGCATTCATAAATCTACAGTATTAATCAAACATTAAACTTGAATAATTCGATTCTAAAAATCTTTAAAAATTAATTTTATATATCTGATCTGTGTATCTATCTAGTGACTTAAGTATCATCCCACACTAATTTTATATTAGATCGTGATTTCATATATTTAGAAGCAGTTTTTTAGTAAAAAGTAAAAACACATATAACACCATAATAAAAATTTTAAGATTATGCGTAAAACATGTGGAAAAGTGCGTGTGTATCGACATATCTGAATGATTGAAAAATTGTCAAATTTCGAGCAAAAAATCGATGACAAATTTTATTCGTTCATTAATACGTATACTCATGCAATAATATTTCTACACATACATATATCTAGAACCATAATAAATGCAGTTGAAGATGATGGTAGTATTCAGGTACAAGAATTTATAAAAAATATATACAGTGGTTCTCAAAACTATTTGTACCTTGGGCGATAATACCCATGGCATTGTCTAATATTTTCTACTTTGCAAATTCTGCATTATAGTGTAGGTACACTGGTAATCACTTCCATATTGGGCCAATACATATGCAAAAAATTGGAGACAATAAATACACTAGTGTAAAGTTGACTTTACACTAGTGTATTTGTTTAAAATATATGGATATCGAAATGTCATTTGTTTAAAATATATGGATATCGAAAATCACAAAACTATTCGTACGGCTACTCAAGAGTCAACTTATTAGGCAATACCATCTATACAATCGACGAATCTTAGAATTAGTTTCTGATTGGCTGGGAATCCCCACAAATATATAGTAAGACTAGTTTCTCAAAATTCATAATATGCATAAAGCTGTCAACATGAGGTGTAAAAAGTGCGAAACTACAGTAAAGCAACAAGAACAAGTATTTCAGTGGCATAAGGATGGAAAGTTATATAGTGAAATTGGAAAATTAATGGGAAGAAGTACGGCAACTATACAGTACATTGTTAAAAAAATACAAAGAGAAGGGGCAGCAATAAATTACAAATACAAGACAGGAAGGCGTAGAATTGTAACAGAACGTTAACGAAGGAACGGTACTTAATAAATAAGGTTAAGAAACAGCCCTTTAGTTCGACTCTTCAATTAGCCAAAAATGTATTAGAACGTTGTAATAAAACTGTTAGTGCCGAAACATGCCGCAGAGTATTGAGAAGGAACGAATTTCACGGTAGAATAGCACGAAAGAAACCATTTATTAACAAAATTAATAGACGAGAGGTTGACATTTGCAAAAAAAATATATTAATGTGGAGCATGAGTTTTGGAGACAAGTTATATTTTCCGATGAAAGTAAGTTCAATTGTTTCGGCTCCGACGGACGAAAATTTGTGTGGAGAAAAGCCAACACGGAATTGATATTGCAACATTTAAAACCGACAGCGAAGCACGGGGAAGGATCTGTGACGGTCTGGGGATGCATGAGTGACAGTGGTGTTAGTAATTTGCTAGTTATCAATGGAATCGTGGATAAATTTAAATATCTAAACATTTTACGAGAAAATGTTGTTTCAAGCGCGAGAAAATTAGGCTTAAACGACGGATACTACTTCCAATATGATAAGGATCCTAAACATATGGCGTATATTGTAAGACGGTGGCTGTTATACAGTGTACCTCATCGGCTCGAAACACACACCAAAGCCCTGATCTCAATCCAATTGAGAATATGGGGTTTGAAATTGAAACACGTGTAAGAAAATGTGAGTTAACGAACAATGAAACCTTAAAAGTGAAACTTGAGGAAGTTTGGCAATGCAACAGCATTGATGAAAATGTTGCTCAGAATTTGGTTAGCAGAATGCGAAGGCGCCTACAGGATATTATTGCAACAAGGGGTGGGTCAAAAAACATTAGATTTAGGGAAAACGCTTTTTCTGCTGTATTTAGTAACCGTGCGAATAGTTTTGTGACTTTTGTTACACATATCAAATAAATGAAAGTCAACTTTCCAATAGTGTATTTAGTGTCTCCAATTTTTTGCATTAAAATATGTATTCTCCTAATACGGAAGTAACAATCGGTGTACACTACAATGCAAAATTTACGCGGCAGAAAAGATCAGACGGCGCCATGGGTATTATCGCCGAAGGTACGAACAGTTTTGAGAGCCATTGTATGTAGGTATAACGTACAAAATCGCGAGAAGCGTTTTCGCACATTATTTTGTTTATTAAACAAAGTATAGATAACCAGAGGACAATATCTGCTATAGCCAGTCATTAACGGAGACAAATAAAATAATATTATCAATACATTATTGAGGTTCATTATTCAGTTCCTAATTATTTCAATGATAGGAAATGTTGACGGGTTTAACCCCCCCCCCCCCCCCCCCCGAAATTATAATAGAAACTGAATTATTTATTATAATAGAAACTGTAAATACGATATACGGTACCGTTGACTGTAAACTACACATGCACAAGCTGCATATGAATTATGGTACTTAACGATCTTAAAAAAATTGAAAACATATGCCTATTCGAGACAATGAACACATTTTTTTTATTTGAAGTAGAACAAATAATTTGAGAAATTACGTGTCTCTGGATTATTGTGTAGCGTGGAACAGAACGTATACACTTGATATTATTGCAACGATCTATAAGTACTATAATAGGGAGTAGTACTTCTTGAATGTTTTTTACAATACTCTAAAGAACATTATTCAAGCTTTAACGTTTAATCATTATTTTTATACGATATATCTTTATAAATCATATCTTTCTTACAAGATTTACCTTTTTTTTTTAAATAAATGCTCAAATTATAAAATGTCCTGTTATTCCTGAAGGAATTCGAATTTAATTTCCTAATATTATCAATATATGTATTATTAGAGAAAAAACTACGATTTTGAAAAATTAATTCAGTCGTAACTCTTAAATATATAAATACCGTACTCCATAAGTAACGAATAAATTAGTTTTGTATAAATTACGAATTGCAAATAAAACTTGAAACACTCATGGATTTTTCATCATAAAATGATATTATTTCAACCTTTTTAAAATAAGTAACAGTGTTAAAAATGTCAAGTGGAACGAAGTTGCGTGTGAAACCTCATTCGAACGAATTCTTAAATCTCTATTCAGGAAGTTGAGGTTTTTTGAAATTTGTACTTTTTTATCGAGAAAATTAAGTTTGCAAATTTTAATATCAATCATCCTTCACAATATACCAATATACAATCAACTAATCAACTACGTTTTTAAGCCAAAAAATCCGGAACTGGTTTTTGCGTGTTTACCAAATATCTGTTAAATTTAACTTGTCTATTAAATGTAGTGTCATATTTTGTTTAACATTCAGTGCAAAAACTATATCGTGGATTTTAAATTTTACTATTAATAGGATGTGGCGATAAATTAAGACCACAGAAGGAGGTATGTAAAATCCTCAACAGTAAGCAGTGGCGTGCGACACATGGATGCACGTGTGGCAATGCTTCCTTTAAAATATTAGTATAGATTTATTTATATTAAATACATAACCTGGGGATTACAGTACTGAAATACAGACCTACTCTAAGCCATCCTCCATTTAGAGCTTAAGACGAAGAAATTCTGATTATGTTCACTTGTTCACATGAATTTAACTTAAGAGAAAATTCCATTTAATCTCAATTACAATGGTGGTTTTATTGTAGGTGCATTTGTGCAGTGAGCTTCCTTAAAAATTCCTAAAAGTACCTATTAGGTGTTTACTATACATTACATTATCATTATACATAGAATGTTCCGATATCAGCAGTCTCGCTTACAGCTTATTAGATGTGGCGAGAGTCGCCAGGCCTAGACTTTATCAGATTTATCTACGGGGTATTAAATCTGCAACTCTAAATACATAGCGCGTTCAGTTTTCATCTAGCACACATCAGAGGACCGTTTAACCATGTGTTAGAAAGAGAGGACCCAGGCGCGTGAAACAGGAGATTTCTATACGCATGTATATGAGATTTGCGTGCATTGCACGGCCACGCAAAGCAAAATTTATTCTGTAAGCTTTGACGCAAGTGTGTTGTATAAGGTTGTCTATTGCATTGTCTTGTATTGTATTGTCTGTTGAATCTGGGCTGTTTACGTGGTCACGTGTTGTTTGTATTTTTATAACCACAACGAGAGGGAGAGACCGCAATGGAGGCATATGTCAGACTGTTTTAGTGATATTGTTTTATTATTAAAAGTAATTTGTACCATACCCATGACAAGTGTTGAGAGTGAACGCTGTTTTTCGACGCTTAAAAGATTTAAAAACTTTTCGAGAAATACAATGGCGCAAGACAGACTAAAATTCACTTTGCATGATGAGTATGGAGAAAGTGCTAATTGCAGCAATTCCAGATTATTAAAATCTGGATTTTAATGATCATATAATTGACGTCTTTACGAATTCCAAGAACCGACGAATGAATTTTCTATATAAACAACCTCAGATTTGGACATAAGTAAGTTTATTTTAATTTTTCGTTTGTAATTATTTAATCGATTGCACCCCCAGACAAAAATTACACCGGCCGCCACTGCTCAATTACTTGATATTAAATATATACCCTTCACACCTTAAGAAACCAATAAATTTGTTTATTTATTCAGATCAGTTCAATTATTAGTTAGCTGTTTTGCATTTGCAAAATTTATAAATTAATTTTTATAGGTTAGAATTCTTGAAATTAAATAATAACTACTAATTAACACAGATGACAATATAATGATCATCTTATATGCTCTTTTACTGCATAGGAAATTAATTCATAATCAGTTCAGATGAATAGAAATTTTAAACAAAATGGGAATGGCTCTAATTCTTCCACGTGTTGCCGATCGACCTTAACGGAAAGAGTATGAGCAACAACACCTCTACATTTTGAGTGGGTGTTATTCAGTGGGTGTTGGTATGAGGCGATTGGAAGCATTTTAAAAGTTCGATTCCAGTCCTGCTGTAAGCGCAGTGAACAGCTGATGGGGTGATGCTAAGCCAAAATTACATTTTCTTCAATAACGCTTCCACGCAATCAATTGAGAAGGGCTTCTGCGCTAAAATCTGTCATGTACTGTATAGCATATATAATATAGTACAATAGCAAACGCGAAAATAAGCCAACTGTAACGATTAAAACAATAAATCAGGTCGTTGCCATATCTATCGGGTTGTCCAAAAAGTTAGTTCGGTTTTTTCATAAGCATTTATTATTAACATTATAGTTATTATAAATTATTTTAATCAATAATGTACGCTCCTTCATTTTCAATAACCTTCTCCCATCTGTCAGTAAGCTCCATAACATCAGTTTCTCATATCATCAGTAAATGATTTCTGACTTCATCGCCATTGGCAAATGTTAAGTTTCGTAAACTGTTATCCATAGAGCGGAATAGGTGAAGTTCAGGGGGCGCGAGATCTAAAGAATACGGTGGATGGGGTAAAACATATCACTTTAACTCCAACAATTTCGTCCGGGTCTGCAGAGAAGTGTGAGGTCGAGCGTTGTCGTGATGGAAGACGACCTTCTTATGATTTATAAGTCCTAGGCGCTTTTCCTTCATAACTTGGCTCAGTTTTTGTAGTCGTTCGCAGTAAACGTACGAAATTATTGTTTCGTTCTTCGGGAGTAGCTCAAAACAAATGATTCCTTTGAAATCCCACCAGACGGACAATAAAGCTTTCCTGGGGTGAAACCCTGATTTTGGTGGGGATTGAGATGGTTCACCGGGCTTTCCCCACGGTATCTTTCGACTGACGTTGTCGTAAATGATCAATTTTTCATCTCCAGTAACCATATTTCTCAAAAAGGGGTCGCTGAGTTAATGATTCCTTAACATGTCGCAGATGTTGGTGCCATCTATTAAATTGGATTCGCTGAGTTCGTGAAGAACCCAAACATCGAGTCTACTGACAAACCCAAGTTGTTTACGGTGATTCTGTACACTAGATTTCGACGTCCCGATTTTTTCTACAAGCTCACGTATAGTTTGGCGAGGATTTGCCTCAACTAAGGTTCGTAAATGCTCGGGAACGACTTCCTTGGTAGGCCTGACCTTGGGGCGTCCGTGAGAGAAAAATGGCCAGATCGAAATCACTAGAACCACTTTTGACACGTTCGATCGTGAATAATATTTTTGCCGTACACAGAACATAATTTGCGGCAAGTTTCAGCGGCTCTTTTGCCTCTTTTAAAATAAAGAAGCATGACGTGCCTAAAATGCTCGGTTTCACTGGTTTTCAATTAAGCTCACACACAACAATAATAAAACAAGTTCACGAGTATAACGGCAGTAAACAACAGTTAAACATCAGCGTTAAATAGGGAGGAAGGCTTCAAGGAAAGCTTCATAGACCGTGACGTAAGTGGTTAACTCTGAAAAACGAAATGACTTTCTGGACAACCCAATAGTAATCCTTAAATCGGCGATAGAAATCCACGGCATAAAAACTACCGCCTTTCAAGGTAAGACGGCAGATTGCTTAACAAGATCTCCAATGAAAAACTTTCAGTCAATATAATTGTTGGCGGGAATAGGTCACTTGTATGCCCGATTTGAACAAGGTTTACATAAACAGCGATATTGCAAGAGCGGAAATTAGTTTTACCTTAGATAATTGCCCAATCGTATGTAGCCAGTTCGAATGCTTTTGTTAGTTACCTATATAACATTTAAATCCGAGCCTTAACACTGACGTCTCATATCTAGAGGTGTATAATCAGTGCCGCGTACATGTGGCTTGCGTATGGGAAGGTGTAGCGGGGGCTCGAGCGGAGTTCAATTCACGCTGATTTAATCTGACTTTCCACTTTTTCACGTGCAGATGGTACATAGCTGCGCACTATGGCCCTAGTTGATAATGGGTACTTAGGATTGTATTTCTTCCAAAAATCCTTAAATGCTGCTGTGTCAAGTAATGTAAGTGGTAAATGACAGGTAATTAACATGAGAAGTAGATCAAAAATGAACTCCGTTTTCTGTGGCAGGCTCTTTTTTATATTAAGATGTTCCGTACTATTTATATGTCTTTTGCAGTGTCTCTTGTACCAACGCAATAAATCTTTTTCACAAACCTTACACACTATTTTCGTCCCATCACACATTAAATCTGGAAAGTCCCGAATAAACTTATTCACATTGTCGGCAATAGAAACCTATTGCCGACACCGATTATACAGCTCTACGTCATATCTCACTTCCAAAGGCTCTAAAACCAAACTGCTTTTACCTTAAACTGTACGCACCTCATGACATCGATATCTCGCACAACGAAAATTCATCAATCACTACGACTTGGAGGGTCAATAACTCCCATTATCCAACAGTTTCCAGAAAAAGATAAAAGTACGATTATTATAAATCGATAAAAATTCGGTAAATATTTGGTCGACAAATAACAAAATTATCTAATAGCAACTTTTCGATCGTTCTATGGAGGTTGACGATTGACCTACTACGACTATTACCTATATTCACTGAAAAACATAATTAGGTACGTTGTAAATATTGACTGTTGTGATATGACATTACTTCGCGCAGTTTATTACATCTCTTCCACTCAGCATTCTTTTATATGTGCATGTATGCACGATACGCAATGGCGTCCGCGGAATTTCTACAAAATCACGCAAGAAAACAATTGGCTGCGCATGTGAAGACTTGCAGACTTCAACCACTCAACAGCGATGTGCATACTATGTGAACACCTTATCTGCCAATAGAGCGTTTTCCTAAAATAAATTGACTTTAGAAATGTATTTTAAGAATCTGGGAAGCATTGTTTATAACAATTTTATTAGTTTGCTGAAAGATTTTCTTTCACAAGAAACTTCTTCAATCAAATCAAAATAGAGAATCAATCAGGTCCTCATTAAATCATGTTTTTCAGGACAACTATATGGCCGACTTCAAAATAAAACATGAACTAGGAGAGCTTGGATAAGATGCGATCTTATGCGGAACCCTATTCGAATATAACAAATGCGACGTACAACTTGCCGCACTTCCGGTAGAACCAGGAAGTATTATTCCAACTAAAAATAGCGTTCTTATTACAATGCATTCATTCCGTATCCTTTGACTCAATTTCACTGAAATACTATAGCAATTATCAAGAACGCTAACGCTTTGAAATCCAAAACGGTGGTATTTAATTAAAATTAGACTTCTATTGTCTTTCATTCTGTCAATTACATAAATAATTGACAGAGTGCGGAATGAATTTATTTTGAGACTAATACATTGTCAAATAGTTAATGAGCAACAATTTGAACACATTAGTTAATGCATTTATTTTGTTTATAAATAATTTTTTCAATTAAAATTTTATTTGCATTATTCTCGAAACTTTATGCATCTTCATCAAATTTTTATAACTATACTAAAAAAAATGTGCTCCGATTGTATCGAACAAAAAATAAGGTTGGCCATTAAAAAAAATGCGGCCCCTTGGACCCTGCAAATATACGCCACTGTACATAGAACTAAAGTATTTCAAAAGACGGCAACCTTAAAATACCTTTTGACGCCTTCGAACGTTTTTGCAAGAAAAAAATATTTTGCGAAATTTTTCAGGTGTTCCAGACTTCTTTTCCACAGTGTATATTGCATACACTGCATATTATTTGAACGTATGACTATTAAGTTCCTGGTACCAATTTCATAGTATAAAATAAATAAATTCATTAACTATTTTACAAGTTTGTTAATACCTATCTATTTTTATCTATCATCATCATGAGGTCATCAGTCCTAAGACTGGTTGGACGCTAACCTCCAGCTTCTCCTATCTTGTGCTAATCTACGCATTTCGCTAATTGTGCTACAACCTACATCCCTTACTATTTGCGAGCAGTAGTCTAATCTAGGCCTACCTCTGCCTTTCTTCACTCCTATTTCTGCCTCCAAAATATCGCAGACCTCTTTTTTATGTTTTTCCACATACTTCTTTTCTCGCCGATTTTCTCTAATACTTCTTCGTTTCTAACCCTATCAGTCCACGGTATTTTCATCATTCTTCGGTAACACCACATCTCAAAAGCTTCTAATTTCTTCCTACTTGCTTCCCCCACCGTCCAGGTTTCCCAACCGTGCTCTATACATACGTTTACAAAAATCTCTTCTTTGTTTCTAAGTTTATTACCCCCGAGCATAAAAATGTTTTCTTTTTGTTAAAAGCTACTCGACCCTGCGCTATTCTTTGTTTTATATCTTTATCGCTTCTTCCATCCCATTTTATTTTACTTCCTAAATAAGTGAAGTCTTTAACTTCCTCCAATCTTTCATTATTAATTTGTACTTTCGTTTTTGCTCTGCTCTCGCGCCCTCTGCACACTAACACTTTAGTTTTGATTTTATTCACCCTCATTCCGTATTCCTTTGTCAACACTGCCTCCATTTCGTTCAACGCTGATTCTAATTCCTCCTTACTAGATGCTAATACTGCTATATCATCCGCGAATCTCAGCATTTTTAGTTTCTGTCCCTGTATTTTAATCCCGAAATCCACTCTATATTTTACCACAAAAATTAGTGGTGATACAGCGTACATCCTTGTCTTACTTCTTTCCTAATACCTACTTCCCTTCTTTCCCCTTCTACTTATATAACAGCAGTTTGCTTTTTGTATAGATTGTGTACTACTCTCCTATCTCTATACTCCATTCCCGCGCTCTTTAGTATCTCGAACATTTTTTCCCATCTTACATTATCAAAAGCTTTTTCTAAATCTACAAATCCTATATAAGCGTTCCTTCCTTTTTCTATTTTTATCTAATTTGTTAACAATTTGAGTGGTATTTATTTCCTATATATGCCATGTTTCATATTTCATATTTCTAATAGTAGATTATGATATTGATGATTGTTCTTTTATGTACAGAATCTCGCAGTTTTTAACAGAAGTTAAATGAGACAAAAATAACTCTGTAAATAACATCACATTTCGTACAAGCTTGTGAAGGAATAGGAACAAGTCTCCAAACTGCGATATCGGACCGCCCACGAGGTACGCAGTAAATAGCCTGGTATTTGTTCAGTCGCATTGAGACCTTTGCAGAGTGAATATCGATGAATATATATTGAATGTGAATATACACAGATGTCGATCTGGCCGCGCGTAAAGTGCATCCTTTTCCCTCCGAATGCTGCCTCACATTGCTTCACTTTTTCTTCTACGCATACAGTAGAATTTCACACTTTTTCCTATTCTTGACAAGCAGTATATGGATATATGGTCAAGACACGAGGCGGAAAGAGAGTAGAAGATTTTGTAGGATGCCCAAAAGCATCAAATATATTAAACTATCAAATTATTAAATTTTATTACTAAAAACCATTTGGACTAGTAATGCTTAATGTTATATATGTAAATATTTCATTTATATTACTTGTTCAATTATTATAAATCGGGAAATTCATCAAAATAGTTTTAAATTGGATTAAAATAGAAACATAATTCGTTCATTTTCCTTTTTTATTTTTAAACATTACAAATTTGTAAAAGAATAATAAAATCAAGCTAAAGTTAAATTAAGCTTCGCTATATTAAGCTGGTTTCGATATTATATTTTACTGTGTACTGGCTAATTAATAAAACCGATTTATAGCATTTTGTATAGGTTTTGTTGCGTAAGACGTTAGAAACACTAGTTCATTGCTTTAATTTGAAAAATACATAAAACACTTACCTAATTTGGCTTTCATGTCAACTTTATCAGCAGATTTTCTGCCTGGCTTACGTCCCCGCTTTCCCGATTCCTTCCGATGAGGACCCTCCTGAAAATAACAGAAAACGTTATACAAATGATATTACCAGACAAAATATTGGAAAAAGACGTATCGGTAATTTCCGTTTATATTTACAAGTCATATTCGATATCCTATTTTTTAAATACAGTGCGGACAATTTATATGAGAACATTTTGATCTGCTGCAACGTTTTTATTTTTTAAACTATTGATAAGAAGCAAAAAGCAAATTGCAGGGCTTCTTGTCAAGTCATTTGTCACAAAATAAAATTCTGGGAAGGCGCTGGAACTATCGATGCAGTAAGAAAAACATTATACCACTTTTCCACGAATACCGAAAAATTACATGTTACTTGACGTACGTTTCGCCAATCAAGTTGACATCATCAGGTGATGATTATACTGATGAGTTCTAATCATTTCCTGATGATGCCAACTTGGTTGGTGAAACGAGAGAGTCGAGTAACGAAAATGAAACGAAATGAAAGCCTGATGAATGTTACAATGTTTTGCACGAAGAAAATAAAAGCTATATTACGATTTTATGGGACGATGGGACGTATCGGGCTAATTCAATTAGATATTCGACAAACAGGATTTCGCATATGTAGATCTGTGCATCGCATAAATATACACTGTCTAAATTTAGAAATACTATTAACTATTAGAAATATTGACTGGTGAAAGTTTATTTTCAATAAAAAAAGGATGTAATAAACAGAATTGTTAGGATAATAACTACTGTATCAAAATATAAAGTACGCTTTATAGAAATATATAGGGTATTCTATTAAAAAAAAAAAAAAAAAAAAAAGTTATATGTATATTTCTAAATATGACGTTTTTTTATTGTTTTCTTATTTCTTGTGTCTAAAAAACCCTGAATTTCATTTTTTGGTTTACATCAATGGCAAAAATACAGAAGACCAAAATTTTACCAATATAAATTGATCGCACTATACATCTTTGCGAAAGAATAATTCTATTCCCTTCGAGATAGTACGCCACTGGCTAAGGATAAGATTACAAAATTAAATAAAAACAACTTGTAAATAAACTGCAGCCTCTCCAATATAGCTTTCACTTCTCACAACGTCGTAGTGTGTTTTGATTAGTGAATCTTTCGTTGCACCTAGCAACAGCTAAATGCTGCGCATTGGCGTAATGGATAACATTGCTGTCCAGGTTTCATGGTGTTAGGTTAATAGTTCCCTTACACCGATAATAAAACAATAATCGCTATAAGAATTATTCGTGCAGTAGTTTAGATTATATGTATATATATGCTGCTGATGTATTTCATGTATACAATTTGAGACAAATAAATATGATTACAAAAAAACTATATTTCAAACTATAGAATAAGCGACAGACTCTGTTGTTTGTGACAAGGCAGGATTTTCTTTTACCATAAAATATATGTGGTTATAAAATATGTTTCAGAGATTTACAGCTTAAAAAAAATCGGTCAAAATCTATCCAGAAAAAAAGGCTTTGACACGGGTGTGTCTACTCAAATGAAGACACCCTGTAGATTGATATTGAAAAATACTGTAATACACCAATTCCAGTTCAACTATGCATATACATATTTTACCGTTATCAGATTATATGATTGTATTAAAAATAGATAATAAATATCTGTAACTGGTAATGTTTACCTACTACAAATGTACCGGTAGCGACTTTACTCTGCCTCCTGTAACGTAATAACGTCAAACGTCGTGCCTCATTACGTATTTCAATTATGTGACAGTTAATATATTATATTCAGCGCAATGGGTACACAGCAACAACCTTTTGTTTATTAAAATGAATAACTATTCTAATATGTAAGAGAAAGAGACAGAGATATAGTAGGGCTATAAAAAAATAATAATAATGTTATAATGATAAGATTGATAAGCATAATAACACAATTTTTGTATTTAATAAGTGTATTTCTAATAAAGAAAAATTGTCCAGATAAAAAATATATTGGTGACTAATTGTAAGTTTGCGACCATTTTTAAGTAAAATGCATTACATTAGTTATAATTTGGTATATTTACGTTGAACAAATGAAGGTTAAAATAAATACGTTTTCTTTTCAGAAACAAATTGTTCTCTCGGTGTATAAAAACCGAGACAAACATTCTGTGCGAATAATTCGTAATTACGGTTCTCCCTGTATATGTAAACGTAATATGTCCTTACTGATAATTATATGAAGACTGTCTCCTAGTCTAGCATCTGGTGTTTTTTTTTCTGTCAGATATAAGAATGAAACGCGTTGCCTTTTGAGGGTAAAAACTAAAAATAAATCTATTGATATTCCAGCATTCTTTCTTTAAAAGTATTTTCTTTATGTATCTTCGCCTGCAAAATGCTAAACATGTTGACGCAGTTTACATCTGATACGTCATACTAAAGTCAGTTACCGCTAGGACGTGATAATAACGTTAACACTAACATTAGTAACAAATGAACGATTTGGTTTTCCGTTGCTATGCTTATATATAGTATCGACTTACTTATAATGCGTAGATGGAAGTATATTTTTTCCACGATGACAAAAGGAACGATAAGGAAATGTGGCCATTATTTATTTAATACCAAAGTTATCTCCTTTAACCGCCAAATGTGTATACATGTATTTGAGAGTATGCCCATTTAATAAATAAATATATTTGTGTGCGTCGTTTTCTTTATCGGGAAGAGTGCCTGTATAATGGGCGCTGCGTATGAATCATGTTGCCAATGGTAGTTGTAAACATGTATAGGGTATCTTATTTGGAACTATAGGATGTGATTAATGAATAAAACTAATATTTGAAAAAATTAGGTTTTTTATTGTTCAACATAAAATGGAGACGATACGGCTACAAATGGAAAAGAATATCGTTCACATGGCCGCCGGCCGCCTCGACTCATCTGGCATGAGTCGTGGTCATGATCGTTTCGTCGTGGTCAAAGGGTCTCACCGGGTTTCCATATGAAATCTCCACTAGCGTCTTTGTTTACATTGGGGCCTTTATTATGTTGCTAGTTATTGGATATAATTTTGGGCCAATTATCAAACCCCTAGCTTTATTCGTTTTTAGAAAATAAGGATTGAAACCCCTAACTTCAAAATCGTTTTTCTACGAAACTATGATAGATTATTGAATGAAACCAAAGCGACATGGAAGCTACTAATTAGAGTTATATTACATATTTTTTCCATAATCTTCCAACTAACAATGAGGCAGCAAAAAAAAATTGAAAAAATTAGGGGTGGTTTTCCGTGGCTATTTCTCGAGGTACACCGATAAAAAAAATCACGTATAATCAGTAAGTATTCAATTATAATGCGTAGTAATTACATAGATGTGCGATGGGTGGAAAATATTCGAAATAATAAAAATTCTATGCAGGTAGGCACATAGTGTATTCTGGCCAATCCAATAAAAATTACTAAAATTAAAATAAAAACAGCATTTATCATAAAATACTAATAACTTTTATTTTGTGAGTAAAAATATTGAAATAATTCAATCTTCGTCACTATTGTCTTCTATAGTTGTAGTAACATTAATAACATCAAATATGTGTGTTAATATTTCAGCGGGCTTAATGATTTTTGATTGATAACGGCCATTAAATAAATAAATATATACTGATAAATAAATTATTGATGCTACATGTGAGCAACAACCTATAGTTCTATTTCCATTAGCACAATCACAGGTGTATCTCTTTATGCCTTATAGTTGTTCACATTTGGTTCGTATTCAATAAGATATTGATATGTTTTGCTATTGATGTGTCGAGAATGAACTGTTATCCTCGTTATATTGCCATTTTCTTTTAAGTACTCAGTATTAATATCATTGTTGTCACCGTTCAGCAGCTCAGCGAGGTAACATATCGCTTGTGACATCTGATATGTTCCTGTAAAGAGTATTTTAAGACCCTTTTCAGTTAATTCTGGAAAATCTAGGAGGGAAGTGAAAGACAGTGTTCTTGTGAAAATCTTTTTTTTTTAATCCGATGCGTGGTGACTCTTGACAGATCAAATTGTTGTGCACGACGTCGAATTAATGTCCTTGGATACTCCTGTACACTTTCTCTCACTGTAGCAGTATTTTCATCATTTTCATCGAGCACCACGGGGACGTATTGATGTTGCCTTATCAATAACATAATTCGTCTCTTCAAATTTCTTGATTAAGTTACGAGCTTGTAGGCGTTTCATTTTGCCCTAATTTTGTGCCAATTTTCTTAATGCAACCGTAAATGATTGCTCACTTTCATAAAACAGTTGTACACCAAATATTCGTTGTTGAACTGTTAATCGCGGCATGTTGAAGTCGTATACTTTGTAGATGACAGTCGTTAAATATTGACGCCCTGTCATTGACAGAACACAAATGGCGCGCAATTCAAATCCTAGAGTTCCAACTGAGACACCCTACAGTTAGATAGAGAAAAATAGTACATATGAGTATTTTTGTTACCTGTAAACAAGTTCCTCAAGTTGTTGCGGCAGATTTTACAATTCTTATGTTTTTTATTTTGAATAAATGAAAAATCACTTCTACTTCTTGAAACGTTTTAAAACTGATATACCTAACTTTTCAGATTTCGTATGGCCTTTGTTTTATTTTTGGATCGCACGATTAAACATGTCGCTCATTTGAAAGAACAATGACATAACTCAAAAAACTAAAGTTTTCAGGAAACATATTTAAAGTTTTTGGTAATCATTTTTATATAATTTTTTATAGGTACTAAAGTTTCTATTACTAAAACCTTAATAGAAAGTATGGTTTGAGAATATTTTTACATATCAACAATACCATTTGAAAAAAAAATTGTTGTCGAGTTTATTTTTAATATATTTTTTATTTTTGTTTTGATTTGTGAGGGTATTCCTTATACAATATCTGATGTTTCTGTAAATAAAAGAAATGACATAAATGACTCAAAAAATGGTTAATTGCCTAAAGGAACTTTTTTACTAAAGTGAAAATAAAGCAAACAAAACAAACATAACCCTATAAATTGGTAGTATGGAAATTTATAGTTCACGGATAAAAGAATATCAACAATATTAAAACAGTCAAAATAATAAAACAATATTAAATGGCATCTATTAAAGGTTATTGTAATATTTCTTATAGATTTTAGGAACAGTAGAACCTTCAGGTTTTCATCAAATAATGAAAGCAGAATTTTATTTTTATTTTCACTAATTCCAATTTTTTTTCTTGTAAGCTGGTAACAATGTGATGGTTCCTCTAATACTCTTAGGCTTTTCTATATTTACCTCGTTAAAATGCTCTTGATCAAGACGTTTTGTAGAAAATTTTGTTTTGCTGATTTTTCAACCTTCAAAATTTGTATCTCCGAAATTTTAAATGGTAAATTCCTAAGCCTATGGAGTTAGCCCAATTTTTTAAATCATAGAAATCATTGTATGCTAATTCTTGAAGGTTCTCCGACTTCTTTTGCAGTTCTAATTAGTGTCACATATTGCTCTAGTAAGTATCATATATTGGTCCAGATAGTAAAGAACTTATGTTTTTTTCAATTAATGCATGGGTATTGTCACCCTCATTTTGAGTGTGTCGCGGAACGAAGTATTTATGTGTGATACTATTATATTAATCTTTGGTAAATGTGTTACAACATAAATGTAAACGGAAAGTAAAAACCTGTTATTTTGTTGGCCAGCGCAGTTATCTGAGTAAAATATCATGTTTCTGTCATCTCCAAAGTACTCATTTAAATGTTCTGTTCACCAATTCCATCATCATTCTTATCAGTTATTAATGCAGTTTCGTTTTATTTTTGAGTAATCATGCTTACCGTACGTAGCGCCCGATTTGAAAACATTATTATCATCACATATCTCAATACCTACAAATTGATAATAGTCCTAATGAGAGCTGTAACATCATAAGTTCTGGAAAAATTACTATATTCAACACTGACATAAGTCCAATTAAGTCAAATAAACATTATTATTATTTAAAGCGTAATGACCCAACACAAAATGTGACGTTACTTCTTAAAATAAATTTGAAGAACTTCTTTCAAAATTATAGGAAACAGCGACATAACTCAACATATGTCGCTGTTGTCCTGAATATTTATTATACTTTTACTTACCGATAACACTTTTTGAAATACGACACTATTTCGTATAATCGATACCTCTTTTATTAAAAGCTGAAATAATACTAGTTGCGACAGTGTTGTACAAGAGATAGGTCCATTTCCGCCTGACAGGAATAACGACACTACTGCCATATCGTGGTCAATAACCGTAACATAATTGTGACGTTATTTCACAGTATTATTTAGGAGTTTTGGACACTAATTTACAATTTAACTGAACTTTTATAAATTTTGACTTATGTCACTGTTCTTTCGAATGAGTGATGTAATTAAAATAAGTAACTCGAACAATTCGTAACGCGGTTAGTTACAAAGATTTAACCTTGTGTGTAGAGAAGTTGTTAGTTGTATCACAATAATGACAACGATTATTGTAATGAAACTAAAGTGGCGAGCCTCAATAGCTAAATCACCCTCTGGTAAATTTCCCTTTTACGAGATTTCAGAAATAAGATTGGATCACGGGTAGATAAGCATGACATTTATTTGGATCATCTTATGGCCAAGTTAATTAGAAACGTTGACATTTTAATAACAGTGTGACCTTTAGAGAAAACAGAAAATTCTCAAGTTTTATAAATTCTGACAAAGCACGATTACACAATAATAAACATCTTTATAATTTCATTAAGGGCGAAGGTACATCACAGGCTATACTCTTCCATTTAACCTTTACATTACAGGATGTTTTATTAATTATTTAATTACCAGTGCCCTTAATATCAATAACACTATGTAACAGAAGAAATTTAATATCGGCGTCAATAGCGTCAATATTTAACAACTGTCATCTACAAATCCTACGACGTCAACATGCCGCGATTAATAGTTCTACAATGAATAGTTTGTGTACAACTGTTTTATGAAAGTGAGCGATCATTTACAGTTACATTAAGACAAATTCGCACAAAATTAGGACAAAAGAAAGAGCCTACAGAGCTAACAGTTCGCAACATGATTAAAAAATTTTAAAAGACGGATTTTGTTATTGATAAGGCAATACCAATACGTCCTCGTTGTGGTCAGTCAGATGAAAATATTGCTGCAGCGAGAGAAAGTGTACGGAAGTATCCAAACACATCAATCCGACGTCGTGCACAACAACTGAATCCGTCACGAGCCACCACGCATCGGATTTTAAAGAAAAATCTGCATCTGTCAACATACAAAATTCAGTTGACACAACAATTAAAAGTCACAGACCGTTTACAACGTCATATATTTGTTAATTGGGTGTTAGAAAAAGAAGGTATTACTAATCTTTGCAACAAAATTTTATTCAACGATGTACATTTCATCTTGACGGATACGTCAGCAAACAAAATTGTTGAACTTGGGGTGCTGAAAATCCACATGTTGTTCACGAAAAAGAAATGCATCCACAGAGATGCACGGTTTGATGCGTATTTTGGAGTGGTGGAGTAATTGGACCATAATACTTTGGAAATTAAGCTGGTAATATTATCACAGTAAGTGGGAAACGTTATCATGACGTGTTGACGTCGTATGATTTGTAGATGACAGTCGGTAAATATTGATGCGCCATCTTTGACAGAACACAAATGGTGCGCAATTCTAATCCTACAGTTCCAACTGAGACACCCTATATTAGCAACTAGAGAATTTAATTTGTGAATTTTATTTTAAAACGAGTCTTGAAATCATTGAATATTTAAAACAAAGGGTAACGTGGCAAAAGGTAGAAAGTGAGCAATGATAGTATTGACGATACCGAGTAAATAGAATAAAGACAAAGAGAAAAATAAACAAAAAAAAAAAGAAGAAAATCTCCAAATCCTTAAAATCCCCTTCCAAAAATCGATAAAAATATGGCTGAAATTTAAAATTTTGTCACCGGGTACAAGGAGAATGTGTTATTACTTTATTTTGTCCATGGAAAATAGTATTTGCCTTGGAAAAAGTGATGTTTCTATAATTTGTTTTCCTTGCAGTATGTACAAATACAAATAATTCGTTCAATTATCTCAACCGGACGCCTCTGACAAAGATCACAGCATGCGTGGCCATAATTTCCACAATGTTTACATTACAATGGAAACATTTTGCGCCCGAATGAGAAGAGAAAGCGAACTAGGATGGTAGGCAAGGTTTACGTCCAAACAATGAAATGTTACGCTATCGGGAACGAAATCGTGACACACTTATTCTTACTACGTATTATTTTTCTATTACGCCGAACAAGTCGCTTTAAAAAAGCAGTAAAACAAAATGTACTATTAGGAATGTTGTTTACCTTTTATGTATTGCATTGGAATAGATCACGTACACCTAAGTAATCGAAAATGGTGAATTGTAACGTTATTTTGATATACATATAGTGACAATGGCTTACTAAAAATTAAAAACAGAACAAGAAATAACTAGTTTTCGATTAAAATTGCAAAATTGATTAGATGTTTACTAACTTGAAGATTTATTTTTAATGGATGACACATCTTGATAAAATAAGTCGATCGGGCAGTATCTTGTAAAATTTGCTTAAAAGATTGCATTAAGCAATTATAATATACACAAATTTTTTAGATGCTGTTTGCGAGGTTGCCAAATGGTGTTATAATACTGAAAGAGACGTGCCTAAAAATTGACTCGAAAATGTCAGTTTTGTTTTTCCTTTTGTCTAAATCTTTTTGATTTTACTTAATTTTGTAGCAAAAGGCTAACGTCCATAAACGCTATATAAATAAAATATCGGATATGTTTACACAGAAAAGCTCTGCGTGAGGAGACGTGATTAACTTAGGTATGGCTTCCCTACAGAGGTTTTCCAACATTATATTTATAAAAAAATGTTTAAACAAAAAAAAATGGGTCAATACATAACCTCCTACATAACTTCTACGATATGTACACATGTAGAATTTCAGATGGTCCTTTACAGTATTTTGATAATGGTAATTATAAAGTAAAATACAGTAAAACACTATATCATACAAGGTATATCAAAAAATTACATATTTTCATTTTTACAAAAACGAATTCAAAATAATCAAGAAGGAAACCAAAACTAAATGAAGAATATTTGAATAGAAATATTCATTTGGTTGATAGTGAAGGGTCCGCCAGGGAGGTATAGTGTTTTTGAGGATGGTTGATATCTACTCGTTGCGGGATGCCATTCCAGTAACCATGAAGCCGTGGTATATGGCACATCGTGTGTTTATTTACAACACTTTCATTGAAACTGAAATTTTCATCTGTTAACACAGATCGCTATCTCGCCAAGTTGCGTGACTATTACCTGCCAGAACTAAGAAGGCGACGTATTAACCTCAACACAGTTTGATTCCAATAGGATGGGGCGACTTGCCATACGTCAGCCAGAACAATAGACTTTTTAAGGGAACGTTTCCTTGAGCGCCTGATATCGTTGCGTGGAGATGTGAAATGGCCTTCTCGGTTACCAGACCTGTCACCTTGTGACTACTTTTTATGGGGTCACTTAAAAGCTAAAGTTTACATAGACGAATCGCGGACTCTTGAAGCTCTTTCCGAAACCATAACGCGCAAAATTGAAAGGATTCCTCGTGCCATGCTCGAAAGCCACCCGTCTGCTAGTGGATGATTTTGCCACCCGTCTACTAGTATGCCTTGACAAAAAGGAACGCCACCTAACTGATGTGATTTTTCGCAGCTGACTTATGTATTCTTCAATGGCAATAGACGATTAATGTATAAAAACAATAAATTTCAAAATTCGTTCAAAAATGAGCTTGCGTCATTCTTTTTAAAAACGCCATACCTCCCTGACGGGCCCTGTATTTAAGGCCAATAAAATATTTAATTAAGAAGTAAGGTAATTAAAAAATAAGGCTACATAGTGATATTCCAAAAATAAAAAAATATATATAAAATAAAAACAAAATGTTAATATTCGAATGTTAAAGCGTAAAAGTCTTAGAGCATTAAGAAATATTTTTTGACGAATTTAATAAATTTGCTAAAATAGAGAAATATAACGAAATCCAGACCTTCAATTTAATTTACTTTGGGATTTCAGTTAAATTTTAGTCAGTGAGTTGGTCTTGTTTCTCAATTTTTATTTTTATGACTCCTCTGTATATACAAGCGATTGTAATGATTCATTGATTGTTAATGAATTTGCATGTGTAAAAAAAACTGATCCTGATTACTTATTGATAAACATTTACATATTTCAAAATAATTTTATTATTCCAAATAATTAATAACATATTATTTACACATTCTTTCTTCACAAATAACTGCATTCAAAAATGTAGTATTAATCATAGATTGAATATAGTATTAATTAGTAGCTCTCATGAAAGCATGTGCATTTTCAAATATTGATATTGACAATACAACATCGAATATATTTTTAATGGATGATTTATTTCTTTGATCATTATTTCATTTTGCCTTATTCTGAACTTCTTTCTACAGTAGAAACCGTAATTTCTCGTTTCCCAAACACAATACATACACAGATTCAGATCGTAGAGGGCAATGGCACTGTCACGTGCCCTATACGCCAGTAGGCGGTACTTCTACTAGCTTGTTAATAATGCGTCTTACATCTTGAAGGAATGCTTTTATAAAAATTTCATCTGGAAAACTTTTAATATTCTTTTTTTACCTTGCAAAAGGTATAAATCATTGATCAATGGATTTCATTCATTAGCGGATTTTCGGAAGTACCTAATTAATTATCTATTAACAGAAAAAATATCTGGTCGAAGTAGAAAGCGCCATACAACTATTTTTTTCTAAAAGATCTATAGCCTTATGCGTTTTTGTATTATTGTGTAGTGTTAAATATAATTAAACTTGTCATACTGTTATGATCTAATGTACCGCTTTGATTACTTATCTGCATTAAGTTCATTATCTGACTTGTCAATTAATAACATAATCTACAACGCATGCATGTAAATAGTATTGGTCTTTGACAGCAATAAGCGAAATGTTGTCGTTGATGTATCAAGTGAATAAAACTAACTAAATTATTCATCAAAAACAGGAGATCAGCTTTCTATGAACATCGAAAAATTAAAACTGTTAGTTTTAATCATTTCCCAATGATGCCAACTTGATTGACGAAATATTCTTGTTTTTGTTGCTGCATCGAAGGTTCCAATCCCTTCCCAAAATTGTTTATCCACATATATCTACCATTAAAAATAAATCCTCAAATTAGTGCACAGTGTGTATATGGAGTGATCAATAGGTATGGAATAATGTTTGTAACTCTTTAAAAACACCCTATATGGAAAAATATTCAGATAAATGTTTTTTGGTTAAGTTTTTTGCTCCTTTTGGTAGCCTTGAGTTTGTTTCGGAGCCAGTAATTTCGTTGCCATGGCAACCAATTTTGTTTTTTTAATGGCCCCATACTATTTTCTGTTCTTATTTGGAATCAACTCTTTAACTCTTCTGCATGTAACATAAATAATACCAGAAAATCAATAGCTATTGAGTGTTTTCAGTGTGAAAAATGGTTTATTTATCAGGGATAGAAAGGATTCAAATTTTAATAATAGTAGGATACGGACTATCCCAAAAGGATACAAATCGAAGCCTGTACCCTTTTCGAGGAGTTTTATCCCAACCGAGGACCAATTACTAGTCAGTTCTATGTAAAACTCTAAATTTTGTGAAACATGTAGTGTAAAGGATGGACATTACTCAAAACTTGGACTTTAGAAAGTCGCAACAAATATTGAGAAAAAGATGTGTTGCTGAAAGTGATTAAAATTCCCATATTTCAATACGCGATTTGTGGTATAAATAAAGGTTTTATACATACTATACTAAAAAACGAATATGTACGTCTATACAAAGCTGTATTGTTGCAAGAACTGAACGATGATGATGATAGGCGTAATAAATTTTGCGAACTTAGATGGACCGTATTATGTAATAATAATCAGAACAATATTTTTTCCCTCATAATCATTTATAATATTGTTTTTTTTATGAGTCACGTTCTTTTTAAATAGTAAAATAAACAAACACAACTGTCTACGACTGGTCCACCAATCAGCTATTAGTTCACTGAGATTCCTCATTGGATGGTCGAGCTGTATACACAACGACTACAAAAAATTGTGTGGGTCAGTATCTATAACAACCGCATTATCGGTCTATTTTTTTATTAATGTTAACTTGACTGGAGACAAGTATTTGGAACTGATATAAAGTAATTCCTGCTCTTGGAGTGCCAATTCGGGACATCTGGTGTAAGTTAGATGGAGCGCCACTCCATGGCCACCGTGATGTACGCTGCTATTTAAATAAAGTCTTCCCACAGGCAAGATTGGCAAAAGAGGGGTCATAGGCCACCGAGATCTCCTGATTTTGCACCTTGCGATTTCTTCTTATGGGAACCCTTAAAGGTGTATAAAAATCGTCTCCAAAATCTTGTCAAATTAGAAGAGCGCATAAGAGACCAAGTTGCGTTAATTTCTCCAAAATGGATTAGAAACGTACTTGGTAATGTTTACTAAAGACTAGGCAACTGTCTCGCTGTGAATGGGGAACACTTAAGAGCATGTGTTGCTTTAAATTAGTGGTTTCTGATATTAACTAATTTTAATGTACTTTTTTTCAGCAAACAGAAGTTAGTTACTATACAGACGATTTTTAATTTTCTAATAAGACACATTTTAAGTTTTGTATGACTTATGTCACGTTGACAAGTTGACGTTACATGCAAAAGGGTCAATATTTTCACTAGGCACCGCTCTCTTCGGCAACGCTCTTGAATTAGGATTTTTGCATTTTTACACATACACCATACACATCCGTACGCAAAAATAGAATTGATTAAAAATGAAAAACAGAAAATAGTGTAGTCCAATTAAAAAACAAAATTGGTTGTCATCGCAATGAAATTACTGGCTCCGAAATAAAGTCAAGGTTACCAAAAGGAGTTTTAAAACTTTAGCCTGAACATTCCTTTTCATATAGGATGTTTTTAAAAAGTTATGAACATTATTCCATGCATATTGGGCGCCCTGTATGTCCACAGTGAAAACTCATCTTACATTATGGAAGTAAAAGAAGTATGTAATGTATGATATAACACTACTGGTAATTCATTTACATTTCACAATTGGATTATGACTTTTCCTATAGACATCTAAAAGAAATATGCATGAAAATTATACGTATCTCTACCTGCTGTTTTCAATTTTATAAATAACACCGATTATCTCTATTCTATTTTGTAACATTTAATAAAACTGGAGGAACACAACATTATTTTTTATCAGGCTCGATTCTGTAATTCCAAATAGAAACAAGATAATACCCATTAATTATAATAAAGTGCAAAGTAAAAAAAATTTTTGCACGATTTCTGTTCTCATATCATATTTATGCTTTAATTTATATTTCGATAATGATTGTTTGTAACAAATATTTACATATGTAATAATAAAATAAAATCTTAAAACGCGAATACGTGCGTGAAATACGTAAACATCTTGTAACTTATTTTTTATGTACATCGGGAAAATTATACTTGTTTTTATGTTAATGGCGATATTGGTAAATCGAGACTATTATAGAGTGTGGGAATATTAAAGCATCAGATACTTTGGGCTCGTGATTTGTCTTAAAGATTATTGTCAATAAGATACTTATCAACGCCTATATGTTTTTACCACGTCAGAGTAAAGATTTGCAGCGTTATCGATTGATTCTCTTAATAGTAACATTATAAAATTTAGTAAGCAAAAGTATTCATCCACCTAGCTGTGTTGATGATAAATAGTGAAAATAAATTACACCTTCGAAGAGAAATTTAAACCTGACCATATAAAAAAAGTCTTAAACGAATAATCTGTTTCAAGTTCAGCTCATAATTTGAGAAAATGGTAAAATAAAAATGTATACACTAAATAATATAACAAAATGTAAGATGCAAAAGTATTCATCCACCTTTCACGAAGTTATTTATCTATGTTGCTACAACGGACCTTGCTAATATTTTTTGGGATACCCCTTAGCTGCAATTATTGCGCCTGTAGCCGTCTTGGCATCGATTGGACGTTAGATGTTATGTTGGGTTCATTCCATTCTCCCATAACCCGCTCCTTCAGATGTTCTTTATTTCTAATCGGAGTTTTTCCTATATTTCGCTTTAGTTTTTCCCACAGATGTTCTATAGGGTTAACATCGGGAGATTGTGGTGGAGTAGAAAGAACGTGGGGCACACCGTATAGGAGCCATTCCTTTATTATTTTAGCGGTATGCTTGGGATCGTTGTCGTGTTGAAAGTAATAATTCCCAGCTACACCCAATTTCTTAGCAATTGATTGTACATTTTGCTGTAGAATACGTAAATACTGCCAGCGGTCCGTAATACCTTCCACAAAACAAATATTGCCAACTCCTGTTGCTGCTATACATCCCCATATCATGACAGAACCTCCTTCGTGCTTCACCGTGTGGTTTGTTTTCTTTCTGAAACGCTTGTTTTCTTCGTACACGTATGCTCCCAGCAGTATCAAACACACATATTTTGCGTTCATCACTGAATATTACACTGTTCCAGAAATCAGGAGGCTTATTTACATATTTTTTGGCAAACTCTATTCTTTTCTTTCTCTTCGTAGCATTAATCCAGGGCTTCTTACGTGCAATGCGTCCTCTAAAGCAACCCCTGTGGATAGTACGGCGAATGGTAAACACACTTACATCTTTTCCGTTATTTTGCTTTACGTCGGCATGAAGTTGTGCAACAGAAACCTTTGGATTTTTTGATACTTCTCTTAGTATAGCTCGTTCTTCTCGTTCTCTTAATTTTCGTGGTCTCCCTTGACGCGGCTTATTCGTAATTAAACCATCCGATTTATACTTTCGTATTACGGACTGCAGCCTAGCTCGTGGTTTACCAACTAATTCGCGAATTTTACGTTGAGAAAAACCTTCATCTTATAAATTAATAATGCGCTTATAGTCTGCTACCGGCATTTCTTTTGTTTTGTCTGCCATAGTATACTTTCGCCAATACACTGACGCTCTGATCTACTTTTGTTTTACAACACAACGTAACATGACATTTAGGGGAAGCCCCGCTACACTTTACACGGCTGCCAACTAGCGGATGAATACTTTTGCTCCTTCATTTTTGCAGTAATATTTAGTCCATCAATTTTTTTTTCGCCGTTTCTTCAAATTATCAGGTGGGTTTATAAACACATTATTCGTTGTAAATACCCACTTAGATGTCCCCTCAGTGGTGGTGCCATATACAAGCAACGACCTATAAGTTATAATGGTTTACATGTATTATTATATTTATATAATATGTAGATGGTCAAATATCACGGCAACGCTAAACTGAATTGCTTGTACCTACAACGATTCAAGTATATCAAGCCTACACGACGGCATCTTGATAGCGGGGGAGTTACCCGACTGCAACGCCACTGATGCGATAGAATCGGTGCTGGTCAGGTTTAATGATCATTTATGTTATGACTGTCAGGCACGATGAAAATCGACCTATCGACCCCCTTTTGCGACCTCTTTAATAAAAACACGTATTTACAATTTCAGTTTATTTTATGAGCCTTATATACTTAGTACATTTTAACTCTACTTTAAAAATGATCAGATTGACAGTAGAAATTACATGGAGTGACCCTTATGATTCCCTAATTTAATGCTGTTAGGCGTTGTATTGAAAATAAAGTATACTGCATAAAACTGTAAACAGCTGTCACACAGATGTACTGTAAAATAGCATTTATAATGAGGTCAAAAATGTATTCAATTTTTCCTATATTTCAGGGAAATGTATCGAAAGTGCCTCATTACTTTCTTAACATATGGTATATATCTTGTCCTGATATTGATATTTTAGGTTTATTGTGTGTATTTTGTGATATCGTTCTAAGTTATGCCGTTCTACAATTTTCAAAATTTTCTTAAAAATGTATGCCTTTATCGTCTTTAGAATAAGGTAAAAGTTAATACGGGTTGTTAGTTACTATTGGTCTGTCTATAGAGTAGCTAAACGACAGCAAAACAAGATTCATTATAAAATTTTGTGTTTCAGTGTTACCTTTTGCCTCAAAACTTCCAAAATAAGTACTAAAAATTTCCTTTGCCGTATTATGTGATATAAAAATAACGTTTAACACAAAGACGATGAAGGATGATTTTTCATTCCGCCCGGTATATTAGTCTAGTTCGATCTTATCTGTTAATACATAAGTAACTGTAACCTATTAACGTATAAGATCGAACTAGAATCTAACCCCAATCAATTTGTTCTACCCACTTTCTGTTAAGACAATTATAAGCTATTTGTGTATTGCACGAATATTTTGACGATGAATGTTACACTCAATAGACATGTAAATTAAAGCAGTATTGTCTTTTATTAGTTATTTTCTGATGCACCACTTTTTTACAATGATAACGTCATGAGGTGATTCAATTATCGTTCCTAAAACATATAAATTGCCCAAAATTAGAATATTTTGGGCAATTAACCTTAAGCTAGCATTTTTCAAAATGGAAACACTTGGATATGTTCAGAACAAATACACGGTATGTTCCTGGATATGTTAACAAATACACGACTCCCCATATCCAATGAGATCGGTTTATCTGTTCTAGATTCGATACATAGCTAGTCTGAAATTGTTTGTGTAAAACAATTCCAGACACATATTAAGTAGTTTTGTGTATTGTGTAAATCTGTTGACATGGCGTAAAAAGGTTAAACTGTAGTAAAGCAACAGGTACTAATATTCCTATAGCGAAGATAAATCGTACAGCGAATAGGTAAGTTAATAGGAAGAAGTCAACTATTGTTTGAGTATATTATTCAAAAAAATAAAGTTACATATGTATATAAAACGATATTTGATACATGTAATTAAAAATATACCTATACCTTGTACCTCAATATTCTTGGCTAGATGGGACATGAACCATCTAGCCAAGAATATTGAGGTACCTACACCGATAGAACGATTTGTTTATTGGTACACTGAGAGAAATATTTATTTATTGGTAGCCAACCCTGATCAATGGAAATATATTAGAGAGGATTTAAGATTTTCATTTATTAGGCAAGAAACACATTTCTCATGTGAAATAGATTTCAATTTTGTTAACAAATTAATATAAATGTTAATATAAAGCCATTGGTTATTATTTACTGTATTTAATAGTGATGCCTTATTAATTTTATTGTGAAAGAAATGCACCTTTAGGTTACTTTAAAATATTAGATTTTAAACAAATCAAAAAATTACCATGTATCAAAATTAAGACCTTACACCTATTTCAATTTATAATTTCAATTACGCTTCTTTCGTTCAAAGGCACAAACCAGTCAAGACATTTAACGAAAACATATTTTCTTATATTATCTTTTCTTAAATTATATTTCAGTGTAAATACCACAAAAATAAACAAGAAATATCTGATAACCGGCAATATTTACCTACTATATAAGACACTAACTATATTACGCAAACATATACACTTGAATGAACGTTAATTACATCATCCAGATCAAGTACTCCAATATGATGCTTATTTTAAATGCTCCCAAATTGTCGTGTTTATATCGATATTCGATTGTATCAAGCCAGAGCAATATAAAGGCCGCTCGTCGTAATGTATCTACTGCAATGGGTACTTGGATACAGTAAACTACCTCATACATATATAGAAAGGGCGACAAGTAAAGACAAGAATAGTAAAGCCAAATTGATATTAAATAAGATTTGTTAAACGCAGTTATATTTGTCCAAAGAAAGACCTGTTCACAAGAAAAAATAGCAGGACTATACAAATAGAATAATAGTTTTCTAATTATGGTAAGCCGTAATTTTACAATTGAAAATATATTTTTGCAAACTAAAATTAAGCTACAACGCATAAGTATATTTACGAATGCATGTGAAATAAATGCAAATTATTATCAAAAATAAACTGTTCCCGGTGAATAATTTAATAAAATTGTCGAAACACGCCGTAGATTATTGAGAAGGAATAAATTCTACAGTGCGCAAGAAACCTTTCATCAGCAAAATCAATAGATAAAAAAGGTTAGGATTTACAAACCAATATATTAATATGAACCATTGACTTTTGGACACGAGTCTAAAGCCTACATACATGATACGTTAATGGATAGTATTTCGCTACACCTCCTCAAAATCCCAGGAATGGGTAGCTTCCGTGCAAAATTGACTTTGTGCATTTCTCAAAGCTGAAGGGGTATCCAACAAAATATTGAAAATACATAATATCAATAAGTTCCCCTGAAACTGAAGCAAGCTTCTCCTTATGAAACTACATTGAATTGTTTCGGCCTTGACGGACGAAATTTTGCGTAGAGAAAAGTAAATACAAAATTGAGGGTGCAACATTTACAACAAAACCTATTGTAAAATATGGAGGAGGGTCTGTTGCGATCTGAGACTATATAGCACGCAATGGTGTTAGCGAGTTAGTATTTATCAATGGAATAATGGACAAACATCAACATCTAAACATTTTTAGAAACTCTTGGTCCAAGTGCAAAAAATTTAAGATCAGATAATGGTTGCTACTTTCTTCATGACGACTCCAAACGTCCTACATATACGTGACTGTTATAACCGTAGATATAATGTCCCCATTGCCTGGAATCGCCACCATGAAGCCCAGACCTTAACCCTATTGATAATCCGTGATGTGAACCATGTGACAAAATCTAAAACAACGAGCAAGGAACTAGCAAGCAAGGATGATTGAATCTTGAGAAAGTTTGTATTGGATTGTTTAAAGTATTATCCCGAATTTCGTTAACAGCATGCCAAAACTTCTACATATTGTTATTGTAGCAAAGGAGGTTCAACAAATTATTTGTTTTACAATATAACATTTATTATTTATATATAAGATAGTAAATACGAGTACATTTTTTAATAAACCAATTCTATTCTCCTATGGTTTAACAGTCTGTGCATGTTTGTGTGTATAACACCATACAGAATTTGCAGTGCATAACAATATACGTATTGCCATTTCATATCGCCGAGGATACGAACGATTTTGCGGAACCACTGTCGTTATTTTTTCTTAAACACAAAAACAAAGCTGGAATTTACTGGAGCTACTTATTCATGTTTTCTTTTTTTAGATTCGAGATAAGATACTGATACCTATTGCCTAAATTTCAACGCACCACGTTCTATGTAATAAATTAGTTATTCTGTACGGGGTTTAAGGAGGTAAATAGGATTATGGGATTAAAATGGAGTCAAAGGGATCCAAAACATTACTATAGAGTAAATTGTTATATTAGATAAGACTATAAATGTTTGTTATTTGTATAATTTAAGAACGTAGGCAACTGTAATCTAGCGAGTTCCGACCCAACGTAGACCAAACAGGAAAACCCCTTTTTATTAATCGCGCAAGAATTCCGGATATCTCAAAATGAAGATTTATCAAAATTCAATATCCCTGAACTACCTATGCATGTGGTAATTTTAATTACTATCGACAAGAGGCTTATTTAACGACGACATAGCTATTACGTATTAAATAAAACGTTAAGCATATTTCGGAAACGTTGACATTTTTTGCTGATATTTATTTATTTGATGTAAATATAGTAATACTGCGTTCTTTATAAACTATTTAGTCAATGCGCATATTATTAGAAAGGTCAGTTCTTACCGGCAAAAGTAAATGCGTATTTCTAAACGACGGATTATGGATAATTTCACGCAGTGTCACGTACCTACTACCAAAAGTACCAAATACGTATATTCGGTGAATTATACATATATCGGTCCTATTTGCATACAAAACAAGGCGGCGTAGAAAGTTTCAAAGTCGCCGGTAATCCACGGAAATGCACTAAACCGGATGCACCAACCCTGAGCAACCGGGAAATGCACCTTACAGTGCGGATTGATTGATTTTCGAAATAAATGCGATGCAACTGCATCTCCTCGTGCCGCACAACACAAAAGCCGGCAGCTTGGGCGCAAGCCCCACGGACGAATTGAAATAAAACTCGCACACAGACGACACACCAACGAAATTAAAACATTGTATGCACTCGGGTGGTGGTTCACGATTTAAAAAAATTCAAAAAAACTATTTACTCACCGTACTGCGACGATCAAAATGCGTAGTTCAGCCAGCGCAAACACGCAGTGAAAAGTCGGCGAGAATAGCAGGGACCTGAGAGACCGTTCGTCCGCCCGTTAGCCGTGTGGAAGTGACAGGGACAGGGAAGCCTGTTACGATATTGCGCAGTAGCGTTGCAACGGAGAACAACGCCGAAAACGATATTTCTTGGTCGAGACGCGAGAAAGCCGATGCCTGGTGGTATTATGTATGCACGATCATCGGGTCGAGGTGGAGTGCAAGGCGGAATGCAGTCGGGTAAATCCATCCCCCCAAGAATTCTGATAGAATAAACATATAAGGTGTGTGTTGGGAAAGAGGTAAAAGGATGTTTGAAAGAGCACCCATATCTTATCATCGAGCAAGAGAGACAAATGTACCATCGAGAAAGAATGTAGTGAGCCCTCGATTGTTTCCTTGTAGTGAATTATTTATTCCCTGGCAATATTGAAATATTGACATGACACAGGTCCATAAAAAATTAAAGTTGTCTGCTTAGGAATAAATACTAATTTTTTGTATTTTTTCCTAATGAACACGGATCTAAAGTCAGAATTAAGGGTTACTGATTAGACTTCTAAGAAAAACCATAAAAACCGATAAAAATCTTAATCTAGCATTTTTCTTTTCTAAAGGGTGGTCCAACCATAATGCACGATGTTAATTGTGAGTCACACCTTAACGTCAAGTTTTTTGCCCAACTTAATTTGACATTTCCTTGTTTCAGTGTTTGACAAATTCAACCATGGAGAGGTACACAATTGAGCAGCGATAAGATTGTTGAAGCCTTTTACGAAAATGGGCGTTCAAATCAAAACCCAATGCATTTCGTGAATTTGAAAAAAATGCATTTCGTGCATTTCGTGCATTTCGTGACTTTTTTGGTCAGCATAATCGACCAAATGTGTCCACAATCGGGAGAATTGTGCGCAAATTTCAGCAAACCGGGCCTGTAGGAAATGTGAAAACACCTGTGCATGCTCGCCCAGTTCGTTTATGGGCTGGCGGCGTTATCGGGCCGTACTTCTTGGAAAATGAGGTCGGCCAAGCAGTTACCGTGAATGGTGTTCGCTATCGCGAGATGATAACGGACTTCTTGTGGCCAGAAATTGAGGATATGGACCTGGACGATATGTGGTTCCAACAGGATGGTGCCACTTGCCACACAGCCAACGAAACAATGGCACTTTTGCGCGAGAAATTCAATGGCCGTGTTATCTCACGTCGTGGCGATGTTAATTGGCCGCCACGATCATGTGATTTGACACCGTTGGACTTCTTTCTTTGGGAATATTTAAAAGAAAAAGTGTACGTCAATAAGCCAAGTACAATTCAAGAGCTAAAGGATGAGATAATTCGGCACATTAACGACATTGAACCTCAATTATGTCTCAGAGTCATTGAAAATATGGACCATCGGATAGAGGTATGCCACCGAAGCCGTGGCGAGCATTTGGCTGATATTTTGTTTCACACATAATTGTCATAGATCCTTCTATCATAATAAAAAATATTAAGATAATTCTCTGAAAACGTTTTGTTTTATTTACAATTAACATCGTGCGTTTTGGTTGGACCACCTTTTATATGATGGTACTATTCTTATATTGATTTTCGGTCCCGCACACGTTTGTCTTATAAATGATCTTTAAAGGGTTTTTCTCTGCAAAACAGCGCGCGCCTTCGTTCTCTTCGATACCACGGAGATGTAGACTAAACGAATCATCGCATGTCCGAACACTCCGTGGTAGCAGGTTTCTGACGGTACTTGCGTCGGTACAAAAACTTGAATGACAATAATAACGCAAAAATCTGTTTTCAGCGTAAATTTGTGCTCTATCAAAACTATGTGGTTATAAAAGCTTCTTCGCCATATAGAATGGCCCATGGTCTCTAATGCTATTTGCTTATAGAAATTTTCTTTAAAGATAAAGAACTCGTTACAGCTATGAATGATCAAGAAAAGGCATCATGTTTGAGTTTTGAAGAAGTGTCAACTAAATTTTTATGCAATAATAAACATCTGATTACAGAAACATTGTGGCAAATATCGGCTTTTATGGTTTTTCTTAGAAGTTTGACCAGTAACCCCTAAGTCTGACTTTAGATTCCTGTTCAGCGGGAAAAAATACAAAAAATAAGTATGTTTTATTCCTTAGCACACACAACTTTTTTTGTTGGCCTGTGTGATCAATCAGATAAGATTTTATTACAGTGGCCCACAAATGTCTTTATATACACCACATACATATACAAATGGCCCACATATACAAGGCAAAAATATAAATGTTCGTTATTTTTCTTCTATTGTATTTAACGCACCCTATATACATAAACAGAAAATATAGTTATTTAAGTGCCAAAATATGCAGACATGCTTTATAAAAAAGTAAGTAATAATTAAATTAAAAAAAAATAAGTAAAATAATTTTACAACCACCAAAATCTCCTTGGATGAGCTGGAACCATCGATGCAATAACAAAAATACCGACAGACTATACATCATTAAGTTTTAATAGTTTCCTGATGTTAACAACTTATTTGACGAAACGCATGTATTGCGATGTGTACTCTTTCGGTGTTCTTGGAAAACTGGCCTTTGTTTCTGTGGCTGCATCCATGCAAAGTTTTAACCTCTTCCGAGGATTAAATGGTTTAATTGTTAATATTGATTTAAGACAAATCATTGGAAATAGGTGAATAAAAATTATTCAAAATAAAAATAAGACTAGCCTGATGTCTTGCTATTCAAATTCTCTTCCATTGAAAAAATGCCGCTTATGTCCTAGCTTGCAACTTCTAGATATTAGTTGCACATTCCCTGTAAATGTCGTTTTTAAATATCCCGAAGGCTAAAAATCTGCAGGATTTATGTTTGAAGACCTGGCTTACTATAAAATAGGGCCCTTGTTTCCTAAAACCTCACAAAGTTTTACTAAATAATAAATATATCTATAGATAGATTATCTAAATCTCTCCGAGCCAATAATTTCAACAATTACATCATGGGACCTGGAACATTGGAAATAAGTAATTTGATACTGTCTAAGGCACATGTCAATAAGAGGTTCTACTTCGGTTTGTAGAATACTTAGAAAAGCAGCATTTAAAGTTATGTGGTGGAAGTGTGGTCCTAATAGTTGGTTTGCTATGAAACCGGGGTCCTAGGGAGTATGAAGAGAGCATAACCTTGCCAAAAAAGGATAAGTAAAGGTACTGTTGTTAGTATAGGAGGAGTTAATTAAATAGACATAATGGTAAAAGGACAAGGTTAAATATGTGAAGAAAAAAAAAACAACTTACAGAATGAACGAATCTATGAGAAAGTAAACGATGCCCAACATAAAATAAACAGTAATTATATCTATTATCAGTATTTCTATTTATTGCTACCCCGGCCTGTACTAACAACTTCTATCTAACCTTTTCCGGTAACATGTTTTCCGGGTTGCTGGATAGTCACATTTTTATATTTTGTATAAAAATGAAACAAATATGAAAATGCTTCACAAAACTTGCAAAAAATCTTCCGCAGTGATAAAAATAGTTTCGTGCCACATTTCTGTTCTTATGTTTAATGTTTCTCAGAATCTTTTAAATATATATTCTAAATATTACTTATCCACACCCAACTATACTAGCGGAAAAGTAATGTAATCGTGTAAAGAAAAATGGGAAAACAATTTCTTTCCAAAAATGTTTTTCGTTTATTTTTCGTTTTTCGGCCTAAAAACAACAAAAAAAGGTTTTAAAAAAATTGTGTCTGTGTGTGTGTGTGTGTCGTTTTCGTCGGCATTAAGATTTATTGTTAGGATCGATCGGGTTTTGACTGATTCTAATCGGGGACGTCTCTCTTAGATGACACCTATTGATTTTGAGGTGGATAGGACACACCTCACCCTGTCCATGGGTCATAAGATAGCATGATGGTGGACTATTTGAGAATTTTTTTTTGTTAGCACGATAACTCCACTAAATCGTGTCGGATCGATCAGGTTTTGACTGATTCTGATCGGGGACGTCTCCCAGACGACACCTATTGATTTTAAGGTGAATGGGACACACCCCACCCTGTCCATGGGTCATGATAAAGCACAATGGTGGACTATTTAAGAAATTTTATTTGTTAGCGCGATAACTCAACTAAATCATGTCGGATCGATCGGGTTTTGACTGATTCTGATCGGGAACGTCTTCCAGACAACACCTATTGATTTTGAGGTGGATAGGATACATCCCACCCTGTCCATGGGTCATGAGAAAGTACGATGGTGGACCATTTGAAAAAAGGTAAAACTGTCGCATAAAACACATATTCTGCATTTATGTGTTTTATTTTTTCTCGGCCACTCAATTTCGAGATATAGATGTTCTACGTGCGGAAAAGTCCGTTTTAAGGTTTTAAAACTGTTTATTTTTATCACAAGATATTGTTCTGCTTCAACAATATAAGTCTGACGTAATTCTTATAGCAAATAGTTACATTTTATTGATCACCGTAGGTTCTATGAAGATTTTGATTAATAACGAAACGGTGGCATAACCACCTTAGTTTCAATTTAATTTGTAGCAATTCCAGGAAATAAAAGACACGTGAAATACGTTATACCCATGTCAACAACGAAAAAAGAATATCTATATATGTATAGTTTATTTCATTGCTATTTGCCAAATAAAAAATTCCAAACGGCTCTTATCTCATACCGTGGCTTGTCTTTATGGCTAGGCTCAGGTAGACTGTTCCGTTTATCGGCAAGATAAGAGAGTTTTTTATTTGGCAAATAGCGATGAAATGAATAGTATTAATTTATACTTCTAGATTTATTGCCACAAAGTGTTGTGGCACATTGCCATTAAATTGACCACATTAATGTACATTCAATATTTCTTCTTATTTTCTTCCCGACTAATTGTTTTATTGGTAATACGCAAATTGACAAAGCACGAACTGTTTATTTTATCTTTGCTCCGTATAGATATCCAACAGATGCTGTGATTCGAGTCCGTTCATTTAGAAGAATCTAATTACATATTTGTATTGTTATAGTGCATCAAGCCATGAATTCAACAGCAGAAAATTAAGCCAAATGGATCCCCAAAGCGAGAGTTTCACTGTTCATATCACACTCATTAAACTTTTTTAATAACTTGATGATTATTTTATATCTACTCAAAGCCCAGGCTCTTAATAACAGTTAAAAGACTGTTTGTATAAAAAGAAAAAATATTTACAATTTTAGAATTATAAAAATGTTTTTATAAGCCCTCAATACGACCCTGTTAATTGCGTATATTTAAATCCGTAGTCCCCGTCTATAAAATGCTACAACGAAGCTTATCCGGAGTGTGTAATGTCGTTTGATATAACATTTTACTGTTTATTTAATGTTAGTAAGAAAACGTCCGTTTTTCATTGAAATCGCTTTCAGAGTGAAAACCAATTATCTAATGAACTAAATTAAAAACAAATTAAAAAATTCGACTGATTCGCATTTTCTTTCGAATTATAGGTCTATACATTGTGGAAAATAAGCCTGGAATACCTGAGAAATATCACAAAATATTTTTTCTTGCAAAAGGGGTGAAGAGGTATTTTAAATTTTCCGTCTTTTGAAATATTTTAGTTCTGCATACAGTGATGTAAGCTTGCGGGATCAAAGAGGGCGCATGATTTTAATAGCAACCTTTACTTTTTGTTCGATACAGTGAAATAGCACATTCATTTGAGTATTGATATAAAATTTTTATTAAGTTGCATGAAGAAAGTCGAGAAAAATAGAAATATAGTTTAATTGCGAAAATTAGTCCCTTCAAATTAGACAAGAAATCACTGATTTTGGGAAATTTTTCCTACAGCTAAGCGATCTATACAGAAAGTTGTGTTGGAGTTGTGTCAACATACTTTTCACCTAGCGCATGATAAAAAAGGGGTTGTTTTTTAGATAGAGACATATACATATGTGTTTTTGGCCGTTTTTTCGGTTTTTTTGCGCGTTTCTGAGATACTGTGCATTTTTGGAAAAACATGACCTGATTTGATGTTGTAGATTTTACGATTCTCCATAATTTTTGTTCTTTTCATTTTTTCGAAATTCTGCTTAGTTGCGTAGAGAAAAATATCAAGAGATCAAAGTTGTAGATATAAAAGTTTCCGACACATTTTGTTCTTTGGTTTTTTTTTAAAGTCACACGGTTTTGCCACTAGAGGACGAAAACCGTTTTCTTTTTTTTTTTGTAATACTCTTGTGCGAATGAAAAAACACTCTAGCGCATTATTTTTGATTTATAGGCAACTATGCATTTTTTGTAAAAGAAAGTGTAAGACAATTTGTGCCTATAAATCAAAAATAATGCTCTAGAGTGTTTTTTCATTTGCACAAGAGTATTACAAAAAATAAAAGAAAACGGGTTTCGCCCTCTAGTGGCAAAACCATGGGACTTCAAAAAAAAACAAAACAACAAAATGTGTCGCAAATTTTTGTATCTACAACTTTGATCTCTTGATATTTTTCTCTACAATGCATAGTTTTGGCTTAAAATCTAAAAACAGCTCAAAAATACTTCAGCGCGCTCTAGCGGCGCTACTAAGCAGAATTTCGAAAAAATGAAGACAACAAAAATTGTGGAGAATCGCAAAATCTACAACATCAAATCAGGTCATGTTTTCCCAAAAATGCATAGTTTTTCAGAAAAACGCAAAAAACCGAAAAAACGACTAAAAACGCATATACAGGGTGTAACATAAAGGTTGGGAATAAATTAAACAGTGGATTGCTTAGTAAAAAAAAAAATTGATTTTCTTCATATGAAGTTATGCTCTATGGGTTTTCGTTTCCAAGCTACAGGGCGCTAAAGAATTTTTAAAAAATTTGGTTTTTCTCTAATAACTTTCGAAGATTGGAAGATAATTAAACGAAATTTTAGCCGTAGCTTAATTTGATAATACCCTAGTAACAAGAAAAAGATTGACTTCGTAAGTTACTCAGTGGCGTGCGTACACATTGTACCGTAAGGTTTTCGGAAGAAAATTGTGGTACGCCACCGGTAAAAACAATTTTTAATTTCTTTTTTAAGATCTACTTTTCATTTTAAATAAAATTACCCTCTTGCGTTTTATTTGTATCTCTTGTCACTTTCCCGTAATTAAAACTTTTGCAAATACTATTTTTCCCACTTTCATAAGAAAATGAAAATTACAAAAACATTATGAAGTATGCTTTGACTCAATTGTCAGTTAAGACATTTAGTTTTCCTTAAACGGTTGTACTTTGGTTTAGATCTGTTAAAAATGTTAAACTCGTTTAAAGAATTAACAGATATGCATTTTATTTATGGCCTTGCCAACGGAAATACTGTGTTAGCTGTGCGTCTGTATGTTGAACGTTTTCCAGCTCGGCGCATTCCAAATAGGAAGACTTTCTCGAGAATTCATGCGCGCTTACGTGATACCGGCTCGTTAAAGCCTTGCACCTCCATCGGAAGACCTCGAAATGTAAGGACAGTACAACTTGAAGAACGAATCCTTCAGACGGTCGAGGCGAATCCTGAATCAAGTACTAGAAGAATTGGAAGAATGGAGAGAGTAAGTCTGTCCAACTGTCTGTGGACTGTCCAACGAATCCTGTACGATAATTTGTTATACCCATACCATCTACAAAGAGTGCAAGCACTTTTTGCCGAGGATTATGTATCGCGTCTCAAATTTAGTACCTGGTTTTTAAATAAGTGTAATCAGAATTTGTTATTCCACTCATTCATTTTATTTACCGACGAAACTAGATTTACAAGGGATGGTATAGTTAATTTCCACAACAACCATCTGTGGCTCATGAAAATCCACATGGAATGATACAATCTCGGCACCAGCAGCGATTTTCAATTAATGTTTGGGCCGGAATAATTGGCGATTTTTTGATTGGTCCCATAGTACTACCAAATAGACTAGACGGATTATCGTATCTGGATTTTCTTCAAAACGAATTACAACCTCTATTAGAAGAAGTCCCAATTGAAACACGCCAGAACATGTGGTTTATGCATGATGGCGCCCCAGCTCACTTTAGGCGAGAAGTGAGAGAATATCTGAATGAAACGTTCCGAAATAAATGGATAGGTCGTGGAGGGCCAAGAGCGTGGCCTCCTCGTTCTCCTGACCTTAATCCATTAGACTATTATTTGTGGGGGCACTTAAAAAACATAATTTATTCCGTTCCCATTCCTGATGTGCAGACCCTTCGGCAAAGAGTTGAAATGGGCTGTCAGCAAATTCGAGAGATGCCTGGTATTTTTGGGCGAGTAAGAGAATCCATGAGAAAACGCATTGAAAAATGTATTGAAGTTAGGGGGCAACATTTCCAGCACCTTTTGTAGTCGAGTTTGTTAGTTTATTACTTCCTATTACCTAGTAAATAAATTCTATAAATTCCTAAGTTACCTTTATTTTTTATTATTGTTAAAATAATGTGATATTTTAATATCATATTCAATCAAAAAGTATTTTCAATGCTTACTCGATCATTTTCGGTGTCTGAGTCAAATCATACTTGATAATGTTTTTATTACTTTAATTTTCCTATGTTAGCAGTGGGAAAAAATTAGTATTTGCAAAAGTTCTAATTACGGGAAAATGACAAGAGATACAAATAAAACGCAAGAGGGTAATTTTATTTAAAATGAAAAGTAGATCTTAAAAAAGAAATAAAAAAATGTTTTTACCAGTGGTGTACCACAATTTTCTTCCGAAAACTTTACGGTACAATGTGTACGTACGCCACTGAGTAACTTACGAAGTCAATCATTTTCTTTTTACTAGGGCATTATCAAATTAAGCTACGGTTAAAATTTCGTTTAATTATCTTCTAATCTTCGAAAGTTATTAGAGAAAAACTAAATTTTTTGAAATTCTTTAGCGCCCTGTAGCTTGGAAACGAAAACCCATAGAGCATAACTTCATATGAAGAATATCTATTTTTTTTACTAAGCAATCCACTGTTTAATTTATTCCCAACCTTTATGTTACACCCTATATATATACGTCTATATCTAAAAAACCAACCCTTCTTTTATCATGCGCTAGGTGAAAAATATGTTGACACAACCCCAACACAACTTTCTGTGTAGGTCGCTTAGTTGTAGGAAAGATTTCCCTCAATTTTCCTAATTTGAAGGGACTAAATCATGTTTTGTTCATAAATATATCAACTACGAAAATTGATTTATTTGTAAACAAAACAGAATAAATACATTAACAACAATGTGTTTAAATTGTTACCCATTAACCGTTTGACAATATTCTAGTCTCAAAATAAATTCATTCTGCACTTTATCCTGTCAATTGTTTCCGGCACAATATTGCGTATTTCCTGTGGAATTCGTTCCTTTAAATCATTTATGTTTTCGGGTTTATTGACATTGGTTTTTAAATGACTCCATAGGAAAAAATCAAGAGATGGCCCCTCCATAATTCTACGTCGCCCTACCCGTCGTTGTGGAGAGATGATATCCAAGTAAGTACTGCTGGTCAAGAATAGGAAAAAGTGTGAGATTCTCATGTATGCGTAGAAGTAAGAGTGAGGCAGCATTCAGAGGGAAAAGGATGCACTTTACGCGCGGCCAGATCGAATTCTGTGTACATTGTCTACACTCGATATTCACTATTCAAATGTCTCAATGCGACTGAGTAAAGACCAGGCTATTTACTGCGCACCTCGTACGCGGTCCGATAGCGCAGTTTTAAGACTTGTTCCTATTCTTGACGAGCTGTAAGTGTGAACAGGAAGAGCGCAATGAGGAGGTGCGCCGTCCTGTTGATATCGAAGTCTGTTATCGGGTATGTCTGGTTCATTTGCATTTGGGTATTAAGATATCAGTGTTGGAATCAACTCTTACTATAAAAATTGCAAATACCTTGTGCCAATTACAAGTTGAAAAGAAAAATACGGGTTCAAAATTCTGTTTCTGACCATACCTGGTCGAACGTTAACTTTCCTCGGAGATTGAGTGTGTAACTCCTGCATCGATCGTGGATTCTGTGTGGCCCAATAACTACAGTTCTGTTTATTTACAGTTCTATTAAGGAAACATGGGGCTTCATCCGAAAAAAAATATATTGTCATTATATAAAGATATTGTCATTATTATAATGTAATTGTATCTTCTCGCAGAATTGCACTCGATGATCAAAATATTCTGATAATTCTTGGGTCATATAGTTTTTCCAAGAAAAAAATATTTTGTGAGATTTTTCAGGTGTTCCACAGTGTATGTACATAATAGGACCCTAATTTAAACCTCTTAAGTTTGAGTTACGGAAGTTTATATTTATTTAATGAATGTACGAGGTATGGCCAGAAAAAAAACCGGACTGATTAGTTTGTCTCTAAATGGCAACAGGGTCACGCTTCACAGATGCACGGCAATGTGGCGTGATATTTCTCCCATTCCCAACTAAAATTTCAAGGTCGTAGGTTGTTTTGTTTGTCCGCAACATAAAACTGTACTACAGGGTGCATTCGAGCTTCGCCGGAAAAATGCTTAGTGTAAAAGTTGAGCAGCGTGTCATCGCGAAATTCCTAATGAAACTTGGAAAATCGGCCACGGAAGGTTCACTTTTAAGGGAAGTCTATGGCGATCAAAGTTTATCACGTACACAAGTGTTTGAGTGGGTGAAAATATTTAAAGAAGGTAGGGAAACGGTTCATGACGATTTCCGCTCTGGCAGACCTTCCACATCAAAAACGGACATCAACGTTGAAAAAGTCCGTCAAATCGTTCGTGAAAACCGTCGTTTGAGCATTCGAGCAGTGGTTGAGCTTGCGGGAATCGACAAAGAAAGCGTGAGACAAATTTTGCACGAAAGTTTCAACATGAGAAAGGTTTGTGCGAAGATGGCGCCAAAGATCCTCACACAGGAACAGAAAGAAGCCCGAATGAACATTTGCGATGACCTTTTGAAGACCATTGAAAGGAAACCTAGGTTTATGGAGAGAGTGATAACGTGTGACGAGTCATGGTTTTTTACCTACGATCTAGTTTGCTACAGTAGAGGAGGTAAAAAAGAAAGCGACGGACGTCATGAGCAGCTTTCAGAAAATGATTTTCAACACTGCTTTGAGCAATGGAAAAGTCGCATGGAGCAGTGTAGGGATCGAGGAGGGGAGTATATACAGGGAGACAAAAAAATAAAATATAATAAAATAAAAAATAATGTTGTGGAAAAAAATAATTAATAAAATGTCTCACAGCACCAGTCCGGTTCTTTTCTAGCCATACCTCGTATATCTATATAAGTACCTTATCATTACTATTTGATACGTTTTCATTTTCTTAAGTATTTTCCTTTAACTTAATGATACATAAGCTCTATTTTGAATGTTTTAGTTTGGTTCATTTCAACTATAAATCACTTTTTTTCATGTTTTAAGAAATATACCCTTATCTCTGCAAACGATTCGAATTTAGGAGATCTACATTAAACATCTACGTCTTATATTAAACTCGTATACTATATTTGTTTTTTATCAATTTATATTCAAATTTCTTCGTATTGCGCCTGAAGGAATCTATTCTATTATCAAGGAATAACAATAAGGACTCTATAATATAACTGCTATAATATCGGTCTCATTAATATGTTAATCTACATGAACATAAGAAGTAGCCGTTCATGAACATAAATGTACATAAAGAAACATAAATGTAAATGAACATAAGAAAATTGTCGACCGTTGCGTTGAGATTCTTGAGTCATGCGAAAAAGTAAAATATAAATTTTACAGAGGTAAAATATTTATTTTGAAAACCAAATATTTCAAGAATATCAGTTAAGTTCTCAGCATGTTAACAAATGAGGTTTAAAAAAATATATAATTTTAACTAAAAATAATAATTTTTATTTAATTATAATTTTAACTTTAAATGAGGTTTTTTATTCCAAGGGTTATTTTTTTCTAATAAAGTTTGTATTTGCACCATTAAATTGATGAAAACTTTGATCTAACTCACTCAAGTTCTGTAAAAAAAATGAATGTAGCATAATTCTTCCATTGAGGAAACTGTGTATGTACGCTATTGAACTTAGATTTTTTGTATACGAAAATATACAAAAACAAATAAAAACAAAAAAAAAATAATATTTCTAGTAAAGTGTATTTTTTTATATTAAAAAGAAACAGCGCATACGTACCTCAGTCGTAATTTTTCCAAATCTCTATCAATAAATTCAATAAACCATAAGTCATTGCAATTCAATAGAAGACAAATTGTATTCATATTAATGTGACCACTTTCGACATAGAAAAATATGTAAAGCCAAATATTTCGAAAATCATCGATATTCTCGATATCGATAGGATTATTAACATATTGTAACGAATTTACTAGAAAGTTCTTTATTTCGAACACTTATTTACAAATCAACTATTTACAAGCCCAACTAATTAACTAACTTTCTATCTACTTTAACTAATTTTCGCACTGTATTACATAATATCACTTTCTTTGCACCGTATCGCTCACTATCGCGGTCCAGATTCAACTAACTCCTGGCTGGACGACACAATTCTTATATAAACAATAAAGATAAACAACTTTGGCGAACTTTCTAGTATAGAACGCACTGGAAGTCAACTCCACACGCTCTTGATGTTTCGAGAATTCCCGGCGTTCAGGATCGCTCGAGGCGTTCGTGACACTGCCCCCCTCCTAGTACTGATCGTCCCGATCAGTTGATCGCTCTTGGAATGGTGACAAGCGGTCGATGTGCACAACTTTCATTTTTGCGCGTGGTCCTTTCTGGATCCGGTAAACTATGTCATTTATTCTGGTCACAATCTTGTAAGGACCCTCCCAGGATTTCTGCAACTTCGGACATCGGCTCTTTTTACGAGACAGATTGTATAACCATCCTTAAGGTCGCCTTCTTAAAAGCCTTTAGTATTCGTCCTTCGGTCATACCTTGTCTTCATTGGGTCGCTCTCCAATCTGGTCTTTCGAATTCGGGGCAACTGACACTCCCTGGAACACACCCGATTTAGTGCGTGGAAATGGCCCGACAACGTCGATAGCAATTCGCTCAAAGGGAGTACCGACGTTGTATTGCTTCATGCGTCCCCGGCGACGAGTGTTTGGGTCCTTGCTGCTAGCGCAGACGTTGCATTTCCTGCACTAATCTTCTACGTCTGACCAATTTCCTACTCAGTAGAATCGTTCCTTCCCTTTACCCATCGTTATAGCTACTCCAAAGTGGCCTCCTCCAGTTCCGCCGAGAGTAGTTTCCAAAACCTCGGCCACTCTATTCTTGGGTAGCACGATCTGTAGTCGATTCCTTGCACCATCCGGACTTTCCCAAACTCTTTTCAGAACCCCGGCGTCAATAACCAGTGAGTCCCATTGAGCCCAGTAACATTTCGTAATTGCGCCGAGGTCGCTGATATCCGCCCACAATGGTCTATTCTCTCCTGTTTCTTTTCGACGCATTATAGGCCCAATATGTTCGTCGTTTCTTTGATCCTCGGCCAATATGTTCCTTTTGCTCCAGATTTAAACAGTGCTGGCAGTTATCATTTGCACATGGCCTTCTAGACATGGCGTCAGCATTGTGGTGATGCTTTCCAGCTCTATGCTCAATGGTGAAATCAAAGATCTGTAATCGCTGGAGCCATCTCGCAATTTGCCCTTCTGGATTTTTGAATTGGAGTAGGCACTTAAGAGAAGCGTGATCGGTTCTTAACAGAAATCTTCGTCCGTACAGGTACTTGTGGAAATGTTCCAAAGTCTTGACTACGGCTAGAAGCTCCCGTCGAGTTACACAGTAGTTTCTCTCGGGTTTGGACAAGGCTTTACTGAAATAGCCAATTACTTTCTCCTGTCCATCCTGTTCTTGCAACAGTACTCCTCCAATTCCCTTGCTGCTGGCATCGGTGTTTACGATGAATGGTTTGTCAAACTGTGGATAGCCTAATATTGGAGCTGTAGTCAGTTTTTCCGACTTCATGTCTCTGCTGCTCGCTTGATTCCCATGATCTCGGCAATCATGTCGAAGATGTCCCATGCGGCCGCAATTCCAGCACCTTAGTCTGCGTGGCTCTCGGTCTTCTAACTAAGCCTTCTTCAGCTCTAGCAGGAGGTTACCAATTTGATCCTGCTTGGTTTTTTCCTCACCGTTGACTTCGGCCATGCGCACCCGCACGTGCCCTTTCGATGCTTGCTTTGCGACCTCAAACTCTAGGGCGTGCGCTAATGCTTTGCTGGGAGTATTATGTCGTGACATTCTCAGCACCTGCTGCATGTCCGGGTCTCTCAAGCCATCGATAAATGTTTGCACGCACAGTTGATTTGCAAACTCTTGAAGTGCTGTTGGGTATGCCAGCTGTACTAGTCGGTCAACGTCTGCCCCAAATTGTTGCAATGTCTCGCTGCTCCTTTGATTTCGGCTCTTCAGTTGCATTTGGTAGACTTGTTGCATGTGTTTGTCACCGTAGCGCATCTCCATACGATCTACTATTGTTGTAAAATTCTGTTGACTTTCCGGAATAAATCGGAGTATATCGAGAGCCTTCCCTCTTAAGGCGACGATAAGAGCTATAGCCTTTTCCTGATCGTCCCAATAGTTTGCGCAAGCAGCAGCCTCAAATTGTCTTCGATATACCGACCAAGGAATCGAACCATCAAAAGTTGGTGCTGTCATTCTGGCTGGCTGTTGGACGCCAGGTGCAGCACTTGTAGGACGTATTCTTAGTCGGTTAACCTCCCTTTGGATTTCTTCTTTGATGCTAAGGACTGATTGGCTTTTTGTATCTTCTCGTCTATTTCTGCTTCCTGTTTAGCTAGCCCCGCTTCTAGCTGTTTCATCCCACTTATGACACCAATGTAACGAATTTTCTAGAAAGTTCTTTATTTCGAACACTTATTTATAAATCAACTATTTACAAGCCCAACTAACTTTCTATCTACTTTAACTAATTTTCGCACTGTATTACACAATATCACTTTCTTTGCACCGTATCGTTCACTATCGCGGTCCAGATTCAACGAACTCCTGGCTGGACGACACAATTCTTATATACACAGTAGAACGTCTCTCCAGACGTTTCTAGATAAAGAACTTTGGCGAACTTTCTAGTATAGAACGCACTGGAAGTCAACTCCACACGCTCTTGATGTTTCAAGAATTTCCGGCGTTCGGGATCCCTCGAGGCGTTCGAGACAATATATTTTATTTCTAATGTAATGTATCTCAGAAAAGTAGCAAATATTACGATAATGGATAAAATAAGAAATGAAGAAATAAGGAAAAGATTGGATAGCGAAAGTATCGAGAAGGTCATAGAGAGGGCTCAGCTGCGGTGGTGGGGGCACATGAAAAGATTGAGCGAAGAAAGACAAGTAAGAAAAATATGGGAAGTAGAATCCATTGGAAAGAGAAAGAAAGGCAGACCAAGGATGACGTGGGACGGAGAAGTGGCGAAGATAATGAAGACAAGAGGAATCACATGGAAGCAGGCTGAAATTACAGCAAGGGACAGGGTTATATGGAGATTAATGTAATTAATCTCCACCGAAACCTAATTAACCGAACCGAAAAACCGAAAAATAATTAATAAAAAACCAAACATTGCCATTCGAAAAGTAAAGTCGGTATTCGTCAGGAAAGAATAAACACCTTGTATAACGGGCTTTATTATTATATTGCAGGGCTTCAAAAGTTACGTAATATTGTAAAAAACACTTATCCTTTCTTTATAACGGAGATTTTGAACCGCACCCTAGGTGGATGCATAATAAAATTCTATTCAAATAATATATGAATATAATCTTATATAATAATACAATCTCAGTTTACATTTTATTCTACATAAATCTCTGAAAATAAATATTCTTCAACAAAAAAAAAAAACAACTATCAAAAACCGTAGTTCCGCTACTGATTATATCGGATCTGTGGAGTACATCAGATATTCGAGTCTGGCTTGTAGTACTTTAACTCCCCAATCGGAAATTTGCGATCAATATGATAATTGATAACGATTATCAGTAACAGCGTACATAATACATAACCAGCTGATTGTCAAATTTCAATAGATTATAATGGAAATGTGAAAACACAAAAATATATCAAATACTGAGATACTGAAAAATATATTTTTATTAAAAATTTTAAACCTATTTATTGACTTACCATTCTTTGTATTTTTCTGGTGTTTCAATGTTAAAATTCTACATTAGTGTATTTTGGGTATGGGTGTGGATAAGTTTTCCATACAATGCCATCGAAAATAATCGAACCGCGTGTCACCAGCAAGGGTGGTGAATTTTAATCTAGTTATTGTCAGTATTGTCAATGACAATACTGACAATAGTGAGTGAATGACTTCAGTTTTCGAAATTTGATTAACTATTAGCGTTCGTCGGTGTGTTTTTAGTTTTACATACAGTGGTGGTCATAAAAATAAAGCCACCCGTACGTTTATAAGTGAAATGGCAAATCTAGACAGATGCATTCATTACACTGTCACGCCATCTATTTGCCAATAAGCGGCAATGCTTATTGGCGATGCTGCATGAACAGTGCCGAAGTATACCTCTAGATTTCCTATCGGCTCTCGGATAGTTAGGGAAACCCCCAGACACTGTTGTCAGTCAATAACGTGCGGCCATATTAATAGAGCCAAGCAAATAGCAGTGACCTTATCGATATTAAATCAATTCATAAAAAATAATTCCGTGTGCTACAGTGATTTACAGACTAAATACAATTAAAGTGCGTGTAAAAATTTGCGGAAAATGGGCCGTAGTTTTTACGGCACTGTTAGCGAAAGGACGCAAATTTTAATTTTTAATTTTACGTAAGCAAGGGAAATCACAGCGGGAAATTGCGAAAGAAATAGGCTGCTTACGAAAAAACAACACCCCAGTTGGATAGGCAAATTGCTAGCATTTGTAAAGGTGAGCCATTTAAGTCATCAAATGAAATTAAATGTGAATTGAACATTCAAATAAGTGCACGTACAATATGTAGACGACTGCAGGAATATAATTTAAATAGTACAGCTGCAAGAAAAGTTCCTCTTTTATCTTCAAAAAGTATAAAACTGAGATTTCAATTTGAAAAAGATCATGCCGGCTGGTGTGGACCAGAAAGCATAAAAAATGGCATGGTATACTGTGGTCTGACGAAACCAAAATTAATTTAGTAGACTCAGATGGTAGACATTAGGCGAGGAGGCCACCAAATAAAGAATTATTGCCAAAATATACCAGGAAAATATACCGTCTCAAATGCAAATATATGCAAAATACATTTGATTGTTCTTTGCGGTTTCATATCCATATTACTAGTTTTCTAACTTTTTTCTTCGTGGCTTTATTTTTATGACCACCACTGTATTTATTTCTGCTTTCCTTTGATTTTAGTATTCTATACTGATTATTAAGTAAAAGCTATTAAAGGTGACAAAGTGAGATAGGGGCGTTAATTAAAAAAAAGTTTCAAATCAAAATAATAATGCTCGGAGTATCATTCACAGCAGGCAATTTTGTTTCCCATGATCTTTGTCAAAAAAATATATTGTTGTCGGCATTTAAGAATTGTCAATTTATTATAATGTCACAATTTATTAGCAATTGCTTTATTAATTATTAGAATGTCAAGTTTTGTTGTACTAAATTTCCTTATTGTTTTTTCTAATTATTCATTCTGCAAACAACCGTTTACAGTGGCGGCTCGCCAGGGCAGTGACGAGTCGATCTATTCTTATTGGTGAGGCATTAAATCACCAATAAGAACAGAGGCAGAAAACAATAATAAATTGTTTGTTTATCTTTAATTTTAATTACTTATAATCGTTCAATATAATCCACCATTTAATATCTCGATATATTGTTAATTATCACCTATTTTATTAATAATAATCCAATATTTTATTAATCATTAATTTATTAAATAAAATATCTAACTTTAATAATCTGGTACAGAGAGAACGATCAAGATGTAGTAGTATTTAAGTACCCTACTACGTTTTGAATTCATATATGGCAGGGCCAATGATAAGAAACGAGCGACTGCGAAATCTAACGAGAATAAACGAGTGGCAAACATTATTATATTTGTTTAATAGATTGCGGAATTAAAATATGATCTAAATATATAGGATCTAATATTTCTCCGGGTAAGAAAGCAACGAAAATTATACGACAGCTCTTATACAGCTTATTCTGTTACTTGCAAGATACCCGGTTCGTTGTGCGGTCCAAGAGGGCACGTGTTTCGTGCTTGTAATTGTTTAAATTTCATCGTAAGACGTGTATTTATTAGGTTTCTGTTTAGCTCAAGTTAATGTTCTAAACAAAGTGTCTATTACACAATGCTGGTGTAGTAAGTCGAGATTTTATTTATATTTTAGCCGGTTTTATATAAAAAATCGCGATATAAAATGAATCAAATAAGAAACTGTAGTAATAGTGTAGATATTTTAACATAATTTCCATTTAATCACATCCGTATGATGATAAATTGTATATTCAATTTTGGTATTCAAGTAAATCAATAAATAATTCTAGAAATAGTATAACTTTAGTCCGTCGGTTTGCTACATGGCATACAATAGTGGCCGATCTATAGCGCAGTACAAAAATAATTATTTTATTGGCAGTGGCTGCTTTCTCCGAACGATGAAGTTATTTTCTCGAAAGGGGGGTACAATTAAAGATTCATCGTGAACAATAAAAAAAGTAGTTTGAAATTCTCGAGTGCGTTTGGGTGACTTGACAAACGCCGCTTTCGTATGGGCTCTTAAGGGGATGCCGTCATGAAAAGTACGATAGGTGGCGCTACATTCAATTTCTATTGATGTTGAATTTGGCAAAGAAAGCTCGTTTTATCGATTTGCAATTACTTAAAATTGACTATATTCATTTTTAAACGTTTTGTATTAAATTGAAAAGCCATTTTTGTAACATTTAGTACTAATTTAAAACTTTAGCAGAAACCTAGCTTGAAAAAGAGTCGTGTCAATAATTTTGAAAGACCATATCATGTATTGGCTCGTCAATAATAGCAAGAGATGAGATTCTCTATGTATGCGTAGAAGAAAGAGCGAGGGCAGCATTCGGCTATTTATTTAGACCAGGCTATTTACCGCGCACCTCATGGGCGGTCCGATCGAGACTTGTTCCTATTCTTGACAAGCAGTATATAGCCCTAAGGAAGAGTCAGTAAACATTGTTTGGTTTGATAGATGTCTACTGGATTGGTTAATGTAAAGGTTATACATTTGCTTTAAGAAAGTCACGTGGTGTTCTGCCACTTCCGATGGCAGTGTACAGGGTTAATCACCTAAAATTGACCCCCCCCCTTTATTTCTCTTAATTTCAATCGAATCGAAAAATTCAAAAAAGGATTTTACATGATTTTTTATAAATTTTTTGAATATTTAAACAAATTTTCAAAAACTGCAAATTAAAAGGGGGCGAACATTTTTTTTATTTTTATTAAATGGAACACCCTGTATTTTTTTACTTAAAAAAGTTACCCATAGTTTTCTGATCACAAAAATATATAATTGTTGTATCTTGGTAAGTATAGTTCTTGAGATATTCATACAAATATATAGTCACATCACAGGAATAAGTTTGGCATAAGACCATAAATCAGGAGAGCTATGTTTTTGAGATATACGCAGCGTTAGTAGATTTATTGGGGTGTTCGATAAAAAAAAGTAAAACGTCCATTTCCATATCTTCTCTTGTTTTGGGCTTCTTTCTTTCTCGTTTCTTATCTTTTAAGGATTCGCTGTCCTCAAACTTGAGATAAATATTAGAGAAAGTGTTCTTGGAGGGAACGCGTCTTTCAGGATATTTTCTTGCATATTCTCTTTTAGCTATATATTTGTTTTTATTGCTGGTTAAGTAAATTTCTAATATTTTCTTTCCTTTCGACTAATGAATATCCCATATCAATATATTAGATATATTAACAAGTGTATTAAAACTTAACTTAAAGCGTATTAATAATATAACGATCAAACATAAGTCAAACATAACATAACTGTCAAACGAAGCATGATTGTTTCTTTAAATCATTTCGGTTCATAGCTCTCCTGATTTATGGTCTTATGCCAAACTTGTTCCTGTGATGTGACTATATATTTGTATGAATATCTCAAGAACTATACTTACCAAGATACAACAATTATATATTTTTGTGATCAGAAAACTGTGCGTAACTTTTTTAAGTAAAAAATACAGGGTGTTCATTAAAAAAAAATAAAAAAATGTTCGTCCCCTTTCAATTTGCAGAGTTTTTGAAAATATGTTTAAATATTCAAAAAATTTATAAAAAATCATGTAAAATCCTTTTTTGAATTTTTCGATTCGATTGAAATTAAGAGAAATAAAGGGGGGGGGTCAATTTTAGGTGACTAACCCTGTACAATGTTAATACGTACCAAAATGATACAACATACATTATTATATAAGTAAACGTAAGGCATCACAGACGGTCCGCAAAATAGAATCACCGACCAAAAAACCTGGACCAGAACCGGATTAGGCCGGAACCCTACGTAATGCGTTTATTCAACACCGGTTTCTTATTAAGACTATATTCGAAATTAACATTTCGTATCAGTTTATTATTTATAGTTTATACGTTTTTTAATTTTTTAACTCTTGAGAATAATTACGTATACATTTTTCGTCGTTTTAAAATATATACTTGCCAAATAATATGGCAGTGGTAGCACCAAGTGTTAAAAATATTTTGGACGAATAAATACTTCATCTGGCTTATTTTTACTAATCTTAACTTAGCTGAGGTGAGAAAAGAGTTAGCAGTTTTGCGTTGAAGAAATTCCGAGGGCTATTTATAGAAACTACGCCGATTACGTTAAAATCCTATTCGCCGCATATATATGTGCATCGAGACTGCAGTGTTTGGTACATTAATTTTTAAACTTTCCTGCTAGACTAAGTTGACAACGCGGTTATACAGTTTATATCAAATAAATAAGCCTAAATAACTACTATGTACACACTATAATAACTGATGTATACAATATAATAATTGATAACAGCAAACAAATAATTTACCAATAAAAAAATAAAACAATAAAAAGTTTACTAATATTATACTTGTTATTGTTTTATTTTTAAAAAAATAGTTAAAAAATTACTATAAATAAAATAAAATTTTAATGTTTTATAGCCCTAGCAGGTTATTATTATGGAAACTACTAAAGGGTGGTCCAACCATAATGCACGATGTTAATTGTGAGTCACACCTTAACGTCAAGTTTTTTGCCCAACTTAATTTGACATTTATTTGTTTCAGTGTTTGACAAATTCAACCATGGAGAGGCACACAATTGTGCAGCGCGTTAAGATTGTTGAAGCCTTTTATGAAAATGGGCGTTCAAATCAAAATGCATTTCGTGCACTTCGTGACTTTTTTGATCAGCATAATCGACCAAATGTGTCCACAATCGGGAGAATTGTGCGCAAATTTCAGCAAACCGGGTCTGTAGGAAATGTGAAAACACCTGTGCATGCTCGCCCAGTTCGTTCTGCGGAAAACATTGCTGTTGTTCGCGATAGTGTAGCAGAAGAGCCGTCAACCTCGACTCGTCGTCGTGCCCAACAATTGTGGCAAGAAATTAAGGATATGGACCTGGACGATATGTGGTTCCAACAGGATGGTACCACTTGCCACACAGCCAACAAAACAATGGCACTTTTGCGCGAGAAATTCAATGGCCGTGTTATCTCACGTCGTGGCGATGTTAATTGGCCGCCACGATCATGTGATTTGACACCGTTGGACTTCTTTCTTTGGGGATATTTAAAAGAAAAAGTGTACGTCAATAAGCCAAGAACAATTCAAGAGCTAAAGGATGAGATAATTCGGCACATTAACGACATTGAACCTCAATTATGTCTCTGAGTCATTGAAAATATTGACCATCGGATAGAGATATGCCACCGAAGTCGTGGCGAGCATATGGCCGATATTTTGTTTCACACATAATTGTCATAGATCCTTCTATCATAATAAAAATATTAAGATAATTCTGTGAAAACTTTTTGTTTTATTTACAATTAACATCGTGCGTTTTGGTTGGACCACCCTTTATTATAGACTAGTATGGAAAATCGTTTATCAAACTTTTAAATTTCACAACAATTTTGCCAATTACTAATTGTCACTAGTCACTATCCATTAAACAGTTTCTCTCATAAATGAGTATTTAACTTTATAATATTAACGCATATAAATATAAGAAAATACATGAGATATCCAAAATAATTATTTCCTATTCCTTTAAGTTAGCGATAGCATTGCCATCTAGGTGTTAATAGTATAACTCGTTTGTTGGATCCCTAACTTTAACAGATTTCATAAGCAAAAGTCAATATAATAAACAATTATTGTGTTTGGAATGCAGTATTGAATTTATTTTTATTGCAGTAATTTTAGATAGTGATGTGATAAGTTTGAATAATGTCATCGATATGCGATATCGTGTTTCACACAACAAAAAATAGGATAACGCATGATCCATTTCAGACATAACAATAGAAACAATTAGGTATATATAATAATAATAACTATTATTATTAAATAAATAATACTACATTAACACCTTTATCTAATTGATTGCAAAAATATCAATATCAACTTCAACATTCTAAACTGAGGTATTGAGAAAGCTATTCATATTAATATGAAAATTATAAAATGGCAATTATATTTATTTTAATTTTAATTCATAGACAAAAACTACTTCTAAAATTTAACATGAAGCTTTATATAGATAAATAATTATAAATAATTATTTATATTATTAGTATTCAACACAACTAATTCAATAAAATTAACAAAGATATGGAGTTAAGAGCCATAAACTTGCCCATTATGCTTTCCAGTTCCGCATTAGGTAGGTGCAAGTGGCGCAAATTACCACAATTACTCAATAACAATGATTCATGGTCTTAATTTTATAAGAACTGCAATTATTGTACACAGACTACATATAAGTTTACAATGCGTTTAAAGCTATTAAAATATATATAGCAATAACTATAATATTACTTGAGAGAGCTGAGAGTATCAAATATGATATTTGAATATTAAAAACACTCCCGCAAAAAAGATAATTCTGTAATAAGTGTAAGCTCATAACAATATACCTATTGTATCTATTGTAGTAGAATAGATAGGTATAAAGTAGAAATATAGTAGACATATATCTTTTTAAATCATTATTTTGGATGAAATTATGGTGTTTATTATCACAGGTGATATTTCTTTCCCGCATGAAAGTTTTATTTAGCCTTTCGGTAAGGTATACCTACATCCTCCGCCAATGATTAAACCTACGCCTCTGAGCCGTGAGAGCGATGATAACTGCAATCTTATCGGGATTATCAATATTACTTACATTCTTATAAATAAAACTACAATAAAGTCGTTTAAATCTGTTGCAGATTCAGTAATATTTTAAATGAACCGCGACATGGAAAGAGCGCAGGCGCCAAATTGTTTTATTTAACCCAAAAGTGCCCCTCGAAATAAATTATTTTCTTTGCTCTGGGAAAATCTAAAATTAGAGGCAACGTCTAAACTACCCAATATTACACACCCAAACAATAGTACTAGCAAATTGTAGCAAAAAACTGCAAAGCACACATATTTAATTCAAACGGGGAAATATTGCCCTGGTTAATTGTTGCCAATTTTAATAAATAATCAGATGGCTATGATTAACTCACCGTAACGCTGTGTTCTTCGATGACGGTCATCTCTTGGAAATCCATTTTCTGGGATTTTTCTTAAAGGCGAAGTCAAAAATTTGTAAGAAGTTCAAACAGTTTTGCACAAAAACAGTTCAACGTGTCTGTATATTTACAAACATACGCAAGGTCATCGAATAATTCGTTACGTCATGCAGTCGATAAATATGGTTCATTGATTGGTGCTGACATCTCTGGCAGAGTTGAGAAAGGTGGTGGATTTTAACCTGCTGTACTAAACGCAACACTATTTACATTTATTATTTTAGGACTATTTAATTTATTTCCATTAATAGAATAAATTATCATATTAATGCCATGTACCTTCAATCTTAAGCATTGAAGGTTTTAGACAGATGAATTTACATTTATATCGAAGGTTTTTTATCTATACAGAGTGTTCGATTACTAATGAGACATGGATTGTCATTTAACCCTAACCCTAAATTATTAATGAAGGCGACTGCGTAAGAAATATTTCTTATACCTAGTCCTGTTTTACAGTATATTATAATACTCCTGTTTACAAAAAAAAAGTCAAAATTTTCATATACTTACCCACAGTTGTGTACCTACAAAATATGACGGAAGGAACAAGGTACAAGATAAGATTCAAAATGTTTTGAAATTATCTGTTTTAAATATTTTGAGTGTGTTTATCTTGAAATTTTTTATGTTTATTATTGTTATTTTTAATAATACATTATTTTACATTACAAATATTTATTTAATTTACATTTAGGTATTTTGAAAATATATTCTTCCAGATGAATTATTACTTGAGATGTCTTACAAATTCAACCGACAATTAAAAATAATTAATGTAAACTATTTAAAAAAAAATTAATAACGAATTGAAAAACTGGACACAATTTATCATGAAAAAAATTACAATATTAAAGTTTTTATTATTTGGGAAAACATTGAATGTGATCATGATCAAGTTTAATTTCGATTCAAGTCATTTTGAATCGTTCTTGAAAGACACTAAAAATGAAAGCTTATTCTAGGAAAACTTACATTTATCATTATGCCTACGTATACTTGCAAGCTTGTGGAAATTACCTTGATTAAGCGATGTATTTCTCTGCTTTTCTAAATAATTAGCCATGTCAATCAGCTGTTTTATAAATAGCTCTGTTTTCTTCCACAGTTTTGTTATATTACAGAATACTCCTTCCACCAGGGGAATTGTGAATATCCTGAATGTTATTAAGTTGTTTACTAGCAACTTAAATTACAGTATAGAACAAATACGTGTTCCTCGATTTGTACATGTTTTTGTGGAAATTTATAAATGTAGTTTAGATCAGAAGGTCCTCTTTCTATACAATATATTTCTACCAAACATAGGAGGCAAATACCACCGAGAAATTGCTTAATATAAGAAATATAAAACGTTGCTTTTGAATATTGTCCACCTTCGGAGTATAGAAATGCTGAGGATGCGAGGAACAATCTCATGGGTTTGGCCACGTATTATATATGGGAAGTCCCCATACGTAATACGTTCGCTGTTTCTCACAACAACATTAGATGGAAGCGTGCACGGGGTAGATTGTTTGAATTTACCTCAGTACGAAGTCTCTTAAGGGTGATATAGGTAGAGATTTGTAGTTGGTTGTTATATTACAGCGAAAAGCAAGTAATTTATATTATGAATCTAGTTTTATAGTTCACAAGTGTTATATTTATTATTTTAAATACTTAACTATGTTATGTATAGTTTTACATAAATCGAAATTAATTTTACTTATTGTTACTATTCTGTTAAAATTTAGGTATATATTCCGGAGTGTTGAGGCTTCACCGCGAAGAGTGGCTCCTGATTATATCCTTGTTTGTGTATCGATCGAATATTCATATATTTTTTTTTTTGTTTATGGCGGCATCGACATCTTAGGTTAAATATTAACCGCATTCATCTGTCGTTTACACTCTATGTCTGTTATGCTTTATTGCGATCATCAACGAGATTCCTATTATTTATCAGGTATAATTGATTATGAAAAACTATACTTTTTGGAAGATGCAAAAGTGTAAATCCGCCACTGATTTAGGTCTTGTTCCAGTTTAGTAGATTGACGGTATTGGTCATATGTACATGAGACAGGTTCCAAGTAGATGTTTAATTGTCATTCTAATATTGCAGTTAGGACATCTGGGAGGTCTATCTCTTCTTAACAAATGTAGGGATGTAAGGTGAGTGTGTGACATTCCTATTCCGGTGAGTACTGTTTATTCTCTTCTAGTAAGTTTCACAGAGGGTTTTTCCATGTATTGACCCTCGGGTGTATTCTTTTGTACGCCGAATCAATGGCATCCCATCTGGTTTGCCATTTGTTTTGAAATGCTCTTTTGGCTTCTACCATCACGTCTTTATCTCTTACTGCAATTCCCATACAAATGTTTTCATTATCTGCAGACCGACGTGCTGCTATGTCTGCTCTTTCGTTACCGGCAATTCCTACAGGACTTGTGGGAAGTGAAGATGAATATTGTTTGTTTGTTCATGCTTTCTAACCACCAGAGGAGGGTAAGTATGATTTGTGTCAAAGGTTCAGTGTTAAATTTATTTTTTATGGATTGCAGAGATCTCAGGGAGTGTGTGCAAATTGGAAACCTGTGTTTTACTGAATATTCACAATATTGAAGGGCCTGCCAGATTGCGTACATTTCAGCTGTAAATATACTTGCCGATGTAGGCAAACACCACGTGTGTGATTCATCTCCCACTACAAAAGTACAGCCTACGCCGTCTTTTGTTCTGGATCCGTCGGTGTATATCATATACATATTATTATTTGCACTGCTGATAAAACGAGTGAAGTTGTACCGAAAATGATCCCTTAACTCCGCCACTGTCTTACTTTTATATAAACCACTTTCGTTATTTCAGTGACGGGATGAAATAACTAGTTTTTTCTTTTTTTTTTTAATACTAGGACCAGCTACGCCCTCGGCAGACCAAATAAATTAGCGGAGACGGAGAACCAGAAAAACGCGCGAATTTGCGGAGGAAAGGAAGGCAGCGAAGATCAACATCCTCATCCCCGTCCCACCCTCCTCACGGATACGAGACACGCCGTTTCCATGGCGATGGGGCCCCGTGTCAGTGCATTCACATTTTCGTTTACGGTTTTCGCGCCTGTCACATGGCATCGGTATGTTCTGATCAAACAATACACGTTGACTGCTGTAAGCTGTACGTTGGTGGTTGCATTGTGTGGGTGGTAGTCGGGAACAAGTGAGCGTCAGACATTCGCCCTGCCACTGACAATGGGATCCTAAACAAATAAAGGGTGAGTATCTCATATGAATGATTAAGAGGTTGGCCGACACTCGACAGTATTTTTATACTTAGAAAAAATGCAGACAATGCAATTTTCTAATTCAGAAGAAGTTAGTTTTGCATAATTAACTGATTCTAAAATTTGTCTTATGAAAAACTTTGTGATCCAAAACTACAAATATATCGTATATGTGAATGCTTTAGAATTAAAAGAAAATTAATTATATCGCTGACAGTGGTGTAACTATCGGATGTTGCGGGAAATTAAAAATTCTAGGCCGAGCCTAAACAGATCCCATCTTTTAAAACATTTACTTTGATTTTAGCTTCAAAAAACATGCACAATGTTGTGACAAAATTTCGTACAATATTCAAATTTTTGTTATTAAATGATTTTTTGAGAAAACTATGAATTACGTGATAGCGTTACTTTTTAAAAAGATATTGACTGACGTACAAATTTTCTGTGACTAATAGTTTTTAAATTATATCTCAATATTATTTTAATAAAAATCAAAAAACAAAATAAAAAATTAAAAACAAAATACCAAAAATACGTGAATCCAAAAATCAATATTAAAAATTAAAAAAATTAAAATCAAAAATTAAAAATCCAAAAACCAAAAAATCAAAAAATTAAATGTAACAAAATCCAGAAAAGAAAAATTAAAAAATTAAAAAATGAAAAATCCAAAAATCAAAATAAAAATATAAAAAAAAATTAAAAATTATCCTTAAATAAAATTTAAAGCTATTAAACTACAGCTATACCCCATAATAGTGGTTTTCTATTTAGTGTTCAGAAGGTATATATTAAACTTAGAATTGTAATATAGAGTTAGGTATTTAAAAAAAAAAAAACGTTTTGCAACTACCGAGTATCTCGTATGAGACACCTGGCAGACATTTAATCATGTTCACTATTTCACAGTTGGAAAATTATGAAAAAACAAAAGTTCCACTCTTACAAAGTATATTTAAAATAAGAGTGTAATGAGGATGATTCAAATCATCTCGTACAATTTTTCGAAAATATTTTGTGACGAGAATCACAACTTTTTAAAGTTTGTTGTTTGTTTGTAACATCATAGCTGTAGATACTGATATCAAGAAAATCTTTATTGGATTAAAATATCGCATATTTAGCGTAAAATATTATTTAGAGCCTTACTTCTTTGAAGAAAATTTTGTTTCTAATAGATATTTGGAATTTATACATTTCGATATCATTTGGAAAATTAGTACATTTAGAAAGTTTGTATTATTGTACAGGGTGTATATCTCCCACAAAAACTAGGTTTACATTATGTTCATTGTTCAAATAATAACCACTCTACATTTTGATATTTTATAGTCTAAGCTTATCCTTAAATGTGGCTGTTTGAGTTATTTCTGAATATATAAAAAATATGAAATAAGGAAAACATTGCTTCCATGTTCCTGTTTAAATGCAAACATTTCTATTATCGATTATGATTAACATTCTCCTGAATACTGATTATAATAGCGCGACTTATCAATATAATCAGAAACTGTTATATTAAAATTAATTAATTAATTAATGAAATAACTAAGAATTAGTCCTTTTTCTTTAGTTATCTTTTGTATGTTTTCATTGAAGTTGGCTTAATTTTAATGATGTTTTTTTTAATAGATCACTTTCTTTCTCTTCATTATAACTAAAATTTATATATAACTTTAAAGTACTAGTATTAATAAAAAAGTAGGTGCATTGAATTTTGAATTAGAACACAGAATTGGAGTGGCTTAACGCTACATAAAGAATACATCACTGCTTTGTTATGCCACTGTTTGGAGGCAAAACAACAACCACAGAGAGACACTACCCCTACTATTATGACTTCTTTCTAGTTTTATTTTTGGTGAACATAACATTGTAGGATCAGTTTATCACTTTCTGAGAATATAAATTAGATCTTTTCACAATAATCTCCAAGTCTGATGATATGACTAATTTTCAATGAATCTATCAAATGTAAAACATTGTTCTCTAGAACTTTGAACAAAGTAAAGTAAACCTGTATAATTTTGTGAACTAATATCTAAATATTCTTCAATGTCAATAAGGACAATTCATGTGGAAAAATACTCACCGTTTCACATTGCACATGATATTCCACAACATGCCGTTCTGTACATTATAATAGGCATTAAAATATCTGTTTTTTTTTCATTCATTCAATTTTAATATGAATTCTTTAATTCATATTTGATAGTTTTTACTTAAGTGCGGTAATGCTGGAAGGATTAAACTTGTAATGAGGTAGCGCACTGGATGAATTTGGTATATGTATAAACGCATAACCTTTCTGTTGGTGTCAGATGGACCTGTTATGTGTGTAAAACAGGTCAGATGCTAAAAACAATATAACAGAATTCATTACACGTGACCTGTTTGTTCAACTCATTACACAATATGGCCGAAAAAATTTACGTTCATATACCCATCTAAACAAATTAATCCTAAAATATAAAAGGCGGGGAAAATGGTTGTAGACAGGTTTTATCATAATGAACAATTTAAATAAACTAAGTCTGTAATATTAATATCCATATCTAAGTCCTACAATATAAGGAAAGCCAACAGCAATTTAATGATACACTAGTCAAACAAGGTTTCTTCAATAATTATGAAATATATGCTGGTTACAACTCTTATTATTTTTATTTTTATTTGCATTTATGATTTTTATTTTTAATTAAGATAGCTATGATGCAGATAGTATAACTTATTATACATATTAGGACTTCCAAGTAATTATAAATAATAAAGTAACAGAATACAAAAGAGACCTGAAAATAAAAGAAATAATATTCATTCAATATATACGAGTATGTAGAACACTCGGGCTATAGAGGTTATTCTTCCACCCACGCTTGACTAATAGTTAAATGTAATCAATTTAATTAAAGGGTGTGGTATACATGCATATTATTCTTCCTCGTTACGTTGTTCAATACTAAGTTTGTATGAAGTTCGTACACATATACAGATAAAATAGGAGTATTCTACTTATTAAACGTTATCTTAGAAAGGATTTAACATATATAATATTAAATTGAAAATCTAAAAACCTATTTTACCATACCTTATTATTTTTTAGTCAACAGGATGTCTCAAAATGATAACAGATTTATTTTGTGAACGTTGTATATTTTCTCAGATGAAGCATTATGTAGAAGACTGACGGTTCTTGTTATGTTAGCCTCCATTTGAGCCAAGGGCGGCTCGTCCGGGTAGGCAGGCGAGGCCTCTCTAACAACAAATGAACGAACAGGAAATTATTATATTTTCCTGGCTGTTGTTTTAATACTTGGTTTTAATTATTTGTAATCGAATTTATAATCTTTACAAATGTTATTAATTATTATAATATTTATAATCTACCATACATTAATTTTATATTTAATCACTAACAGACCAAACATAATACATAATCTAATATGAGGAGAATAGACAAAGATTCAGTAGTATGTATTTAAAAATTTAAATGGTATTCGCACTTTTCAAGTAACGCTAACGATAAGGAATGAGTGTTTCGAAATCTAACGAGAGACAAGCCACCTTATATTGAGTTAACAGAACGCTAGATTTTAAATATAATTTTTCGAGGGTAAAAAGCAACGAAATTTATAGCGTCTGAAGGCGTCTTTGAATTTGTATCGAACCAATCAGATACGATAAAATCAAACCGTATGCGTCGTAAATTTGCCCAACAATAGTTTTTTGTGTGATCGTCTACTGTCTTGCCTCTATGATTAAATTTCATGTAAAATATAATAAGATTACATATATACACTTAGTTTTAAAATACTGAAGTTAATAACTGTGGAGTGTTACAGCCTACGGTTATAGTAAGTGGATATTTTAAAAAGATTTTGACATTTACAATTTGACTTTTTGATATTTACAAATTGGTTTTTATTTTTATAGAATGCTGTTTAGGGGAAAGTAGGAAAACGCCGTAAGGGGAAGCTTTTGTTGTCACTTAGTTTAAATATACTTTGTAAAATATTGATCTGACGCAAGCTTACCCACCTCAAATTTCAAATAACAAATTCCAAGTGTCAATTATTGTAAATGTCTGTCTTGCCTCCCTTGGATATTTTTAAACACTTGTCGTAGAAGCTATATTTGGTAGCAGGATGCAAGGAGGTATGTATGTACCCTTTGTGACGACCGGAGAGAATAAGTGATATATTTTGGGATCATACATTTTTCATGTGACAGTATATTGGCAACACTGAACGATCGCGCCATGTCTAATGGTGAAACGACGCTTTTGCGCTTTGGAATAAAGTAGGGTAAACTTAAATTAATAAAACTTGAAATAAATGCAAGTATTAATTAATCTCTATTTTTCATTAGTTTTCTTTTTAATTAATTGGTTAAAAGTAATTATTTATAGAAATGTCGTGGTATGTTAAATTTTACTGCCGTTTTTAACATTTAACTATGTTACCCTTATCTTCCTGTTTTTCAATTTTCATAATGCTTTGAGATTTTTTATGTAGAAATAAATGAATAGTTTATAAAATAATCTATGCCTAACTTTCATTCTACGAATATAATCATTGTCAACTTCACACTGTTGAAAATCTGCCGTGGTAAAACTTTTAATATGTAGTATGAAAATGGTATAAAATTTCACCCTTTCTGGTATAAAATTTAATACCACTATAATTGGCAAAATTTTGCACCACTATAATTGTAAACTTTTATACATTTTAGGTTTAAAACTAATATAAATACAGCACAAGACATTTCTTTGGGGTAGATTATACCTGAGTGGTACCTGTTCTAGAGTACGCATCCATGTAGTATTCACTTGAAAAGCGGGGCAGCCATATTTCTCTTACGTTCATGATTTCTGATTAACCAACTTATGCCCAAATGCCGTTGTATGTTTCAAGAATCAAAAATTAATTGTAATTTTGATTTTGTCATTTCTCATTTATTGTCTGCTTAGTATATAGTAATAATGTACATATAAATTCCACCAAAGATATTACTAAATGGTTTGTCTGCCCTAAGAAAAACATAGTCATTGTCATGATGAAGTTTACAAAACTAATAGATATTACATCTCTGAAGAATATGTTAAATTTTGACATTTTCGCTGGAGAATTTCATTGGACGGGTAGGTAGTACCCAGTAGTATCAGTGATATTTTATATTTATCATTTTTATTACACATTTTAGTAATAACACTTAATCTTATGAAGAATGTACTAATTATTAAATAATGAATTTAATAATCATTTAACACTGTCTAAATTATAATCTTTATTTTTAGTAAGGTAGAAGGGCCGTCATTATAAGGATAATTATTAGTAAATATCCAAAGGCATCTGGATGTCAGTGAAGAATATTTATTACTTAGTAACCTGTAAGAACATTCAAATTAGGACAGGATCATATTTAATTGGAATGCAAATACTATTTCAAATGCACAGTTAAAAATTTGGTTGCGTTGTTCACAAATTTATAAATATACTCTAGACATGCACTCACAAATACTCATTAGTGCAATTAAGTTAAATTATTATATTAACTAAAAGGATAAAGTATATTCTATTTCAAAGGCGTTTTATTGTCCTTCATTATATGTATAATATGGACAGTAAAAGATGTAAAATTGAAATAAAACTTACACTAAAAGGTAGTTAAGTTTACACTAGACTTCGTGTAAATTCTACTCCATTACTAGTATGAAAATTCACACCAGCGAGTGGTAAAATTCTACCACCACTTTACGAGGTTCATTTCCCACCAAATTTGTGTCCCTGTATGTACCCCGTTTGGTGTGAAATTGGTCTCAAATTTTACACCACATTTCAGACAGTATATGTATGTATTATTTATACATTATCCAGTTGTCGTACACGAAGTTATTCCACTAGATCTCTGATCAAATTAACACAACTTTAACTCCCCGACGAAATTTTCAAATTCGCAGTATAAAAAGAAATAAAACCCTTTAATAAATAATGTGTTACCAATAAATTAATTATGTAGTAGTGTAACAAATAAGTGAATAAGTAGAAATAAACGGTTTATTTAAATTGAGACATGGTCAACAATACGATGTTGGTTGATTATTTGTGATGTGCTTTCTTACATTTATGTATTGAAATTATACGAAGCCGGTATAAACCTTTCAAGTAGATTTATGTATAACTACATATGTGATTGTACGTCCCGCTTTAATTTCTATTTATACGAGTTTGTTTAGCTCAGGCATAAATCAGAAGTGTGTTGTATTTAAGGAAATCAAATAAATATTAGCCATATTGCTCAATGTCTATCATTCTTGTGCAAGTTTCCCTTTATTGCTCGATAATAATTGTTTGATGTTTCAATTTTTGGCACGCTTTCTTTACAAATTCTCAGAACCGGCATAAATGATAGAAATCGAACTTTCTAAGCTACAAATTTAGATTGAACATATTAAGAGCTTCACAGATTCAACAGATTTTTTTTACTCGGTTTAATGAATATTAACCAGCTTGTGTCAAATAAAATGGTAATTACGCTACTGTTCATTAATATTAAAACACCAAGGTGGGATGTAATTAAATCGTATTGTGCACATGGGCGTAGCCAGGATTTTGAACAGGGGGGGGAACAGTGGCGGTTTTAGGATTTGGTCTTGGGAGGGGGGCGCGTACAAATCAAAATTTTAAAAATTTTCAAGGTCACGCGTTTTCCTGACACTTTACAGAATTTCAATGATAAATTCACTTTTACAAAAATATTGACTTTCACAGTAATACTTTTTGAAATTTGTTACCTCTTTGAAATAATAATAATATTTAATTTTAATGATAATAAGAATTAGAATCTCCTTAATTGAGATAACCACTGACTGAAATAGTCAAGCTGACTTTACATTAGCAGCAATAATGCAAACTGCAGAAGCAGGAAGAAGCAAATGCTTCTGTGCTTTTAGAAATAAATGACTGACAGTCAATAGCGTGCATTTGCTGCTGCTGCGGTTTGTATTATTGCTGCTCATGTAAAGTCAGAAGTCTGCGCCCTATATTTGCAACTGCTGCAAATGTATCAGACGCGCGGGAAATTCGAAGCGCTTCGACTGGCCAGGGGGGGGGCATGTGCCCCCCTGCCCTCCCCTGGCTACGCCCTTGATTGTGCATTAATATAGAGTAAATTGATATAATGTGAAACAATTTTTAACGCTGGTTATCGCTTCGATGCATTGAAGCCCCGACAAACAATAACTTTTGGATAAAGGCTTCAGGCATATCTTCTCAAGGAGCAGTCTTATGTCATTTATGTTTTTGCAATCGCACCTGTATTCTTCACTTAATAATGTTCCACATATTTTCTATTGAATATAAATCAGGAGGCTTGGCAGGTCATTACAACAAATTTACGTTATTTCCTCGTAGGCATTCTAAAGAAGTTTCAGCCCGATGTGGTCTAGCATTATCCTGTTGAAAGACAGATGCTGAAATTATTCGATGGTAGGCGTAATAACGCCCAAGGAGCGTTGAGTCTTGAATTAAGCATTGAATCCAAGGAGATTGAGAAAATATGGTTCGATAAAATTTGTTACAATTATACTAGATCAAATATTCAGTTGAGATATTGGATCTAAGCCTCTTCATCCCAGATCAATGATGTGAGATGTGTTGACATGAGAAGAAAGTCGGTAATTAAAATTCATCAATACAGACTTTAAATTTTTAAATTAGTTATTCGTAATAGATTAATTTCATTATATTAATTATATTTGAGGGCATATCTTGGAACTTCAACGCCTTTAAAAAGTATTTATCATTTATGTTACATCTAAGGATGTAACACAAACGATAAATTTTCTAAACCCTCTATTTAACAGTAGGATCCAGTCGAAATAATCGAAATTTATTCGGAAAGATGAGTATTTTTCCCTGAGCATGGGTGTCCTCGCCTCTGTGTATAACCCTCCTCTCCGAAGGCACGATGATTTTATGGAAGTAAGTCGATTCTTTCGTATTTACACTTTTTGTATAAACAATCTAATAATCACGACATCGTTATTTTTTGTTTACATATTTAAATAATGAAATTTAGTCATATTAAAAGTAGACATGAGAAAGCTAAATACCAGGTATGTAAATATGAAACCGGAATTTGCCCATAGATGGCCTAGCTGCTAATGTAGTTACCCTCATACCGCGTCATTGACGTCATTTTCTTGTTTTGACATCTGATAATGGTTTTTATTTTACAATACAAGTTTCATACAACAACACCGTTTTTAATAGCGTTGAACATGTCGAATTGTATGTCTGGAAACTACGATTTGCAGACAGCATTGATTTTCTATTACCATTTGAAGAAAACTGCCGCAGAATCGCATCGAATGATTGTCGAAGCCTACGGTGAGCATGCTCTTGACAAATCACAGTGTTGTGAGTGGTTTAAAAATTCAAAAGTGGCAATTTTGAGGTGAGAAACGAAGAACTTGGAAGACCACCGAAACAGTTTTAAGATGGCGAATTGTTAAGCATTGTTGGACGAGAATGACGCCCAAAGGCAACAAAACCTCGCCTATCAATTAAATGTGACACGAGAAGCCTTCTCCATACGCCATGGAAATGATCCAGAAGATGGGAAAATGGGTTCCACATGAACTGAATGAAAGGCAGCAGGAAAATCATTTGCAAAATGATGCTCGCCAGATACAAAAGAAAGTCAGTTCTCCATTGACTTTCTTTTGACATTGACATAGACATTGACTGTCTATGAAATGAGGATATATTTTGAGAATTCTGAGCGTAATAGATCATGGTTAACTCCAGGCGAACCATCGACATCGACTGCAAGGACAAATCTCTAGTGACGGAAGACAATGCTCTGTGTTTGGTGAGATCAGAAGGGTGTGATCTATTATGAGCTGCTAAAATCTGGCCAAACCGTTAATATTAAACGCTACCAACAACAAATGATGGATTTGAATAAAGCTTTGCGTGAAAAACGACCAGGATATCAGAAAAGGCAAAGTGATTTTGCTTCATGATAATGCGCATCACACACAGAAAAACTGATCAAGGATACGATTGAGGCATTTAGTTGGGAAATACTTTCGCATGCGGTTTACTCGCCAGACTTGGCTCCATCCGATTACTACTTATTTGCATCGATTGGACACACACTTGGTTGAGAAGACCTTGATTTTTTACGAAAATGTACGAAAATGGCTCGATGACTGGTTTGCCTCAAAAGAGCAAGAATTTTTTTAATACGAAATCCACAAATTGTCAGATAGATGGGAAGAATGTAAAGCTAGCAATAGGAAATACTTCGAATAAAATATTTTTTTCATTTTCATATAATAAACGTGTATTTTCTATACAAAAAATTCGTGTTTCATATTATAATAAGTTATATATGCGATGGTTTTATAATAATCATATTTCGCCAGATGTCACCCAATGTGGTATATGGGCTAAATATAGGCTTATATTGGAATTGTGAGTTAATTGACTGGAATCAATCATTTCCGCCATCTGGATTTCCCCTTCGTCATAAATTTTCTGTCATGATTATGCTATATATAAAGAGTGGAATGGGGATATATATTAAGAATCTAATCAAATATCTATTAAATCAAACTTACAAAGAAAATTATTGTCAAAAAGTACTGTCGATTTATTTCAGCGTCTCTTTATAAATGCTCATTATTAAAATCGTCAGTGTAATATTACGCATAATTAACAAATTACACCATTTCCGCAACAGTAAAGTGAAGAAGAAATTATAATCAGATCCTCTTTAATGTTGTTGACCCTACGTTAAATAGATGCATTATATATACGTTACATGTTTCGTAAAAGTAAGTGTCCGTCTTAAAAAAAAGTGCTAATTATCGCATTCCTTTCTTATTTATTTTTCCAACAAGATTAATGTAATTAAGCTTTAGGTATTTTATTTTTCTCTGCAAAATCGTTAGTAATGGCGATACACGTTGGTTTACAGAGAGAATTAGATTTTGTTGTATATTTTTATTTATTTACTCTATTATTAGTAAGTATTTATTGTAGAATAAAATTTATTAACGAAGTATGTACCGGGTGACCGCTGGGAACCGGACGATTTTGAAAAAACTGTTACACAAAGAATTTGCAAGATAATAAGGTTCTATTAACATGAGAATGAAGCGTACATAATGCCGTTTACGATGTGTGTCATATGTGGAAGGTTATGTCATCGAGATGGCGTCCATCGCGGCGAATGCAGTTTTCGAGCCTCTTCACGAAATCGTGCATGACACGCTCCAACATCGCTCGATTGATACTCATAATTTCCTCACGAATGGCATTCTTCAAGTCGATCAAATTCTGCGGTTTGTTAGCGTATAACCGACTCTTGAAGTACCCTCACAGAAGAAAATCACAAATTGAAAGGTCTGGAGACCTTGGGGGCCACGGCACATCTCCAAAGCGTGAAATTAGTCTTCCTAGGAACATGTGCCGGGCAACATTCATTGATGCATTAGCAGTATGTGTCGTGGCACCATCTTGCTGGAACCACACATTCCTTAGATTTATCCGTTTTCTGCGAAGTTCTGGCATAAAAAAATTTTGGAACATTTCAACGTAGCGGCTAGAGTTAACGGTACGCCTGGCCTCTTCAAAATAGGGACCAATAATGCAAGTAGGACCAATGGCACACCACGCTGTAACTTTTTCGGAATGAAGGGGTCGTTGATGGATAGTTCGTGGATTTTCAGGAGCCCAGTACATGAAATTCTGTTTATTAACCGTTCCATCTAAATGAAAATGAGCTTCGTCGCTCATTAGAAGCTGTAGACCTAAATTATCTTCCAAAATCACTTGTATTCTGGCAGAGAAATCCTCACGAGTTCCAAAGTCTCTTTCCTTTAACTGCTGAACAATCTGTAGTTTGTAGGGGTGGAATTTTAAGTCCTTATGCAAGATTTTCCTAACCGATTCACGATGCAGGTTCAATGCCATTCCATGTTTTCGGGTGGACCTTGTAGGACTGCTGATGAGCGCCTCTCTCACTCGCTCGATGTTTTCAGGGGTTCTAACGGTCCTCTGTGGACCTTGTGACTTTCTCTTCATTATGCTTCCAGTTGTTGTCAAATTGTTGACTCATCTTAGGATGGTGTTGCGAGACGGAACAGCTCCCCGCCGACCAATATTGAAGTGAATTGGAAAAAACCGCTGTGTAGTTATTACTGACTTGCCATTGCGAATAAACGTGTCGTCCGCAAACACGCGATGCACTGCTGTCCATTGCTCCATGGTTATTGAAATGGCACATTACGCAGGTGGTAACACCACATTTGCCCCACTCTAATTGCGCTAAGCTCCGCACTATGCGTTCTAAAAACATCCGGTTCCCGGTGGTCACCCTGTACAATAAGTATATTTTTAGTAACATACTTTGTGGTTAAAAATATAAAATCATATAATAATATATACAAAGAATACGAAAGAAAATAGTAGCTAAAAATCACGTTACAATGAACACCCATAGGGTAAAAATTCATTAATACTGTAACAGAATTTGACTAGTAAGAAGTTTATGTACAAGCAAAACCCTTTACACGTCATATTCGTCACTCAATGAGCCGAATCGCCGAATTCTGTAAAACAAATGCCTTTTGAGTTGTGTGTGTTTTGAGTTGATTGCCCCATAAAACTATTCCGTACGTCTAATGACTTTCAAACAAGTATAAATAAATTGTTCTTATGACATTGTCATTTACAGATGGCCACATTTATTTCATAACACGTATAAATATCCGTCTACTTAATTTAGAACAGAGACTGTCAAGAGGAACATTGTCGCAGACCAATTTAAACTACGATCAAATATGGTGCAGTTAACAGCTTCCTAGGTTCTAACTTTGGCCCAATTTTATTGGATGTAAATGTTTTATTTTTTGTTTTGTCCATGTTGTTGTCGGGAACCAGGTAGTTGCAGAACTTTTTCTACTGATCTTCCCAGTTCCTCCAGATAGCAAAGTAGTATCATCAGCATACTAACACTCTCATTAATAGCGACTGGTATGTCGTTTATCCCTTTCATTACCGATTTCGTTCTGGCCTTGTAAAAAACATTCAGATGATTTAAGTATTATTGGCGGACATCTGAGGTGTAAAGTAAACACTGTGATTTTTTACAGGACCTTGAGCCCTTGGAAAGGATATGGGATATATTGTCCCAATAGTAAATTAATAAAAAAATTAAAATTCAACATTTTTATTCAAAATCGTTATAAAGTATTAAAATATTTAACTGTGACGCGGCAAGAAACAGTCATAGGGGAAGAAGTACATAGGGGAAGGCTTCTAGACCATCGATTGCATTTTCGTGTAGTGGGTATTTGTTTTCGTAGATGGTCTCCAACATTTATTATTTGTTTTTGCCGTTTAAAATTTCTACCGGAACAACCACTGATTCGTCTTTTTATTTTTGATTTAGATCTCCCAAGTTCAATCAGCTTTTCTGCTAATGGTACCAAAAAATTCAAGATTGAAAATATGGCACTGTCTTGTTTTACATGTAGATCTTTATATATTATCCATGAATTTACTACGGCGTACATAACTAGCCTATAAAGGACTTTTCTCCATCATTTCGTCGATTTACGATCCATGTCATAGGTACAGACTTTTTTGTCGGCTAAGTCTACCCCACCCATAAATTTATTGTAAAAAATAATGGCATCTGGACAGGCGAATTCAGACTTCTTACCAGTTTTTAGTTTTCTGGTAGCAATTCCAACAGTGTTGTTGTGACAATTAGATATTAGCAGTACATCCTTGGTATCTTTCCATCTAGTACCTAATATACCTTCTTCAGAAATCAAAAAATCTAATTCGCCTCTCAACATTTTCTTATTCTCAAATTTTGGTAAATTTTTACGATTACTTATATATGTTCCCAAACAAGGATAATCTAAATTATTTATAAGATGGAAAGATGTAAAAAACCTATCAAAGCAAAGGCTTACATCTGGTGACAGTTTTTACTAATTTATCAACAACGCGTTCGTCTAGAGTTCCACTAGTAGTTGTAGTTGTTCTTTGCCTGAGTAGATATTAAAATGATATACTCGTATATACCCAGTCAATGAATCACTTCCTTGTCACAACTGTATCCCTCTTTTGACTGGTTTCATCGGAACGCACTGCTTCAATGAGGACCACCCGTTGAATTTAGTCATCGATTCGTCGATAGCTTGATGGAAACTATCAATTCTAGCGTTCTGAAAAGTATGTTTCAAACATGAAACTACTTCATCTATATAATAGGTTTTTGAAGCATTATTAGGTTTTTCAGAAGTATTATAATATGTTCTGGACAACAAAATATGCAGAGATCTCTTGATATTGCCTTTTTTATAACAGGATTATAAAGACACTTTCTGTTTGACCAATAGTTCGAAATATTAGACTTTATTGTAGCACATAATCATGGTACAACCTAGCACCGTCATTATATCATACATGTCAGCCTTGTTCATATTGAGACGCAAATTTCTTTTATTTTGCAGTAAAGCAATTCTTTGATAAGTGTAAGAAGCAATTTGCATAAATTGTAAACTGTGTGGAAATAATTTTAGAAAAATATATACCTCACGTGAACCTCTGTCAATATTCAATGTTGTTATTGTTGCTATTTTAGTTGGAATTGCTTTCTTAGGAGTGAATACAGTATTAGGAGTTTTCCACACTACAACAGATTCATTTGTATCTTCATTATCATCTCTATCGGAATTTGCCTCAGTAGAGGCCTCTGAACTACTTTCATTGTTATCAAGATTTTGCGCATGGTAATCTTCTTGTTCTTGTTCTTCCCCGTTTGAACTTTCGTCATTACACAAGTTTTGAGTACCCTCTTCATCCTCACTATCAGGTAAATACTCGGAATCTGAGGCAGAAAACGGTTCTTCTTCAGATAAATCGCTGATATTTTCAAGTATGTCTTCTAGCTCTTTTCGTTTAGATAACGACGCCTGGCCATAATGAAAGCTGTAACAAATACATACTATTGGGACTAGTACGACCCACTGTAAACTACTGTTGGGACATAGCGTCCCATAGAAGAATTTCCGCAAACTCTCGCAAATTCAGAGAGAAATATTTTTAAAAAATCACTTACCAGTGTAACAAGAATACAAAACAATATGTGCCGTAATAAAAATGTATAAACATGCACTTTTTTCTATCACTACATCAATAATTTTTACAAACAACGTGCAATCGTAATATCGTACCGAATGTTTAGAGGTTATTCGAGTGAAATATTGGTTGCATAACACAATGAACTATTTTAGAATATTTAAAAATATGGTTAAATACACACATCACGCTTTAATGGGACAAGTAGGTAACGGACGAATTTTTAAATCTCAGCGGGACATACTCGTATATATACCCGCAGTAATTAAAGGGTTGAATAAATACTAAAAAGTACTGGACCTAAAACAGATCCTTGTGGTACATCCCTCTACAGCTAACAATGCTGGGAAAAGATTTGAGATACGGAGCTCGGGACGGTCTGCTCCGCTTTTTGGCAGTTAGGATTGGACCCAGGAGCGCAAGCCAGCTCGTTTTCCCAAAGTGACTATTTGTCGGTGCCCTGAAATCTCGAAGGATTAAGTGTATTTGTGTACATCAGACAATAGTTCGCCTGAGACAAGAAATCTGTTTGGTTAGTTTTAATACTTACTCTGGATCCACCATCACTTAAAGTTTGGGTCGTTTATGAGTCCTAACTCCCTCTGGGTCTTAGATCGTTGCTATTCTGATCAGCAGGTGTGGATGATCTTCCGTTTAATCGTAGTTTCTCTGGTTCTCTGACTGATCCTCTTGGTTACCGTCATACTCGTATATGTCTCTCTGGACGCTTGCGTCCCTTAGGAACCACGGGACATCTACGGTTTGTCAAGGCAATCTATATTTTTACGTTTATTCAACTAATGTTAGTTTTTCAAATCATTGTACCGTCGACATTGGCGTTACCCAATGTACACCACGGGTAGGTTGCACGATCGGATTTTTTTGTGCAGCATATAGCCCTTAAACGAGCTGTTTGGTAAAGCTACGGATAAAAGGCATATATATTAATTGCTCTCTTTTTTCGAGCTATATTGAGTTCTTTTCTATTCAAAAGACCTATGTAAAGGATTTCTAAATAATAGCTGAAATTATGGGTTCTTTGAGGTTATGACAAAATCCTGATATGATTGGGTTCGGGAGGGACACCTCGGAATCGGATTCAGAGACCATAAAAACATATAACAAACATGGTTAGACGCCCAGATCAGATTTTTTTGTGCAGCTGTGTAATACCCCCATATTAAATACAAAAGAGCTTTACTTACATACTTCGTACTACATTAATTTTTCTTTCAGTGTAGGTTTTCTACATGGTAAAAGTTCTGTCATAAATTATAAAAGCTTACATGTTATAGGTTAAATAAAATAGTAAACAATAATATATGTAGAACCCATATACCCGGTGATTTTTTAAGGAAAAACACCTTTATGTATCTATTAATAATGGGTTAACGATATCGTTATGTAAACGATATCGTATTGATTATCGTTAATATAGCAGGCGAAAAGAAATGTTTTACTATTACTTGGCATTGATTCTCGAATTTCAAATGGGGAATCCTGTATTTTTTGTGAAGTTTTATAGAATGATCAACTGTAAACAATTTTTCAAATAGAACCATATTTCTAAAGTCAAAAACTGAAAATATATAAGGCAGAATACTCCCTACGTAATTGAATTCGTGAAATCAGCCGATTAACGGTAATTCAATAGTATGAAAACATACAAAGTGTTCATTTAAAAAAGGTTTCTCTCTTGTGCTGCAATTATAAAAATCACACTATATTAAACATTTTTTTTTGGGAGATGTACCCTATAGATTAAAAATCGATGTGTGCAAACGTTTCTCATAAATCTCTAAGATCACGCAAGAGTTTTTTTACCTTGTTTGAAATTTGTAAATCTAAATGAAATCAAAACAATTCATATTTTAGTAATGGTGACATATGGATCCCAGAGTTGATCTTGTTTAATGCAGCTTATTTAAATTAAGGACTTACTACCCAATCGAAAATTTAGAGCGATGTAGAGGAACCGGCCATATTAAGAAACTTTATTAAAAGATTTAGGATTGTGCTAAATCTGGCCCAGGAAAAGTTGCAACATCCTACGATACGAGATATTATTAGTTGATATATGAAAATCTACTCTGTTCTACTTGTCAGCTATCTTTAACCACGATATAAGTAACAGTTTAATATATCGCACATTGAGAGAGGAATAACTATATCATCATAAAATTATTTTAGTGCAAGAAGTATCCGAAGATCAGTGGGATTCATACCAACAATAAGCTATTTTATATTCCACAAAGACAAATAAAACATAAAGAAATAAAACATATAAACGCTTTTACATATCTTTGTGGAAGTATCTGAAGGTAAATACCTGGACTTATACTAGTACGTGATCGAAAACACGTTGAAAATTTCATAATTTTATATTTCTCAGGTCATCGAACAAATATATCTAATTCAGCTAAGAGAGAAGTATTTCTATTTGCATATATACATATGTGTTTAAAGTGAGATCCTGGAGAGTTAATATCTTGTGCGAAGAATAAAATTGTATATATAAATTGATACAATGTATTGTTTTAATTCACCAAATTTAGTCATGAGTCGGAATATTAGCAAATTGTAGTTAAGAAATGAAACTCAGTGAATTGTTATAGACTCTATTTTTAAAATGGCCTTACAGAAAAAAATCAACCAGGTTAAAGTTGAGGGAATAAGGTGGCCAATACCTTTTAAAACAGCCCATTTTAGTGTCTACGAGGTGGTGAAATATGTAAGATGTTCCTTTATATAACTTTCACATTTTTGGTTGTTCCGCATAGGCTATTTTCAAGAAATTTATTTGTTCGTTTAATTTAAATCGTATATGAAGGACTGACTATAATAAATACGGAATTCAAAATAACATTCACTGAAACACTATCACGACACTTTATAAATGTGTACGTAGTACTGCGTTTAATTTATACCTTCAATAGCACATACATACAAGGACATTACATGAAATAATATAAAAAGTAGAGGAAAACTAAGAGAACATCAAGCCAGATGTAATTTTGAGTAACATGGTGTTTGATCAACCGCTTAAATTAAGTCATTTATATGGCCATTTACAAATAAAAAGGTCAATACTTTTATAGTGATCATTGAACGATATTATTATCTTCGCAAATATACAATTAGAACGTAAATTTGCTCTACGAGTATGAAATAATCCACTAAATAAATGTTGTTTCACATTGCATGAGAGAATATTGAAATTAATAGACTACAGAAATTTGGAACAGCCTAATAAATTACTGAGTAACTTAAATAGAAATAATAAAACTGAATTAGTTTCTCGAATTTCAAGTGGGGTAATATTGAATCGATATATTTCAATAATACAACTTATTGCTTTATAGCCACCATAAACTTTTTAATCCAAAAATCTTATACGTTTATTTTATAATTTCTCTGCAGATTATTATGCAGATAAGATAGTCAAAGTGTGCCACAAGTCGTAAATTAAATGTCTTGCATATTCTCATAATGTAAAATAATATCCTTCTGCTTTTATTTAAAAATAAGTCTGGACACAATGAAGATAGTCAAAGTGTGCTACAAGTCGTAAATTAAATGTCTTGCATACTCTCATAATGTAAAATAGTATCCTTCTGCTTTTATTTAAAAATAGGTCTGAACACACATAAACCCATGTCTTTCCCCTAAAGCATCTTGCTGTGGAGGAGAAGGATACACATAGAGAGAAGGACAAGTACATCCATGCCCAGGAAAAGGTGTGAAACATTCCTCGTTGAACCGCACTCATTATCCCCCAATACTGGGTGTAGTCCGCAACCTTGGACCACAGTACGAATGACATTGTCGGAGCCATTTCTATGCGAGAATATGATAGATCAACAACCCATATGCTGAACGGGAAGCAATGTGCTATAATTTTATAAGCTCTGCTTCAGGCAACGGACCTGAAGCCCATCCTATTTATCATTTTTATGATGAACTATTGATTATTTCAATTAAATATAATTTTACTATCATAGATTACATTTAAATCATGTTAAATTTGTATTTTTAAAGATCACAATAAAGAAAAATCACCACTACGCCAGTCGACCTTGTGCTACTTCGATATTAAGTCTCTACTAAGTTAATTTAAAGACAAAACTCCTGAATAATCTTTTTGCGAGATGCTACGAATTTTTTACTAAAAAACTACAGACGAAAATTGTCTATATATTTTTAAAATTTCGTCTCTAAAAATCTTGTATTTTTTTTTTTTTAGTAAAAGATTCCTAGCATTTCGCAATACATAATTAACAAGTTTTGCCTTTAGACCACCACTCCTCTAATTACCCTTACGCCACCTCAATATTAATCACAGATATTCATTAAAGTTTTTATATAGTTACTTTAAAGTAAAACTCCTAAATAAGTTTTCTAAGAGATGTTACAAATTTTTGACCAAAAGAGTACAAAATTTTTAGAGATCACATAAAAAAAATTGTTCAAATCGGCAGTAGGCCTTACGTTACCACAATTTTAATCACAGGAATTTCTTAGAGTCTCTTCTAAGTTGTCCTAAAGGAATGTTTTTCTAAAAGAAGGTTTTAGAGGCAAAAATTGAAAAATAATCAGCACTCTCCTAGTAGGCCCTACGATACCTCAATATTAATCACAAATATTCTTTAGACCTTTTATTAATAAGTTATCTTAAAGGAATATTCCTGAATTAACTTTGAACTGAAAGAGATGCTATGAATTTTTAACTTAAAAAAAGTACGAGATTTTTGAAGATTACAAAAAAACATTCTCCACTTCGCCAGTAGGGCTTATTCTACTTCAATTTTAATCACAGGTATTTCTTAAAGTCTCTACTAACTTACCCTAAAGGAAAAACTTATGAATTAATTTTTCGCGAGATGCTACGAATTTTTTCCTAAAACAAGGTTTTAGAGACGAAAATTGAAAAATAATCACCACTCCCCCAGTAGCCCCTACGTCATCTGAATATTAATCACATATATTCGTTAGAGACCCTCTTAAGTTACCTTAAAGCAAAATTCCTCAATTAATTTTCTAAGAGATGTTGATGAATTTTTTACGAAAAAAAAGTATGAGATTTTTAAAGATCACAATAAAAAAATCACCACTCCCCCAGTAGACCTTACATTACCTCAATACTAATCACACATATAAGTCTCTACTAAGTTACTACAAAGGCAAAATTCCTTAATTATTTTTTGCGAGATGCTACGAATTTTTTGCTAAAAAAACCAAGATTTTTAGTAACGAAAATTGAAAAATAATCAGCACCCCCCAGTAACCCTTATGGCACCTCAATATTAATCAAAGATATTCCTTAGACTTTCTATGAAGTTATTTAAAGGGGAAACTTCTGAATTAATTTTCCAAGAGATGCTACAAATTTTTGACTGAAAAAAGTACGAGATTTTTAGAAATCACGGTAATAATGCCATCATTTCGTCAGTAGGCCTTATACTACCTCAATTTTAATCACAAGTATTCCTTAGAGTCTATACTAAGTTATCCTAAAGGAAAAACTCATAAAACTCATTTTTGCGACTTGCTACGCATTTTATTAAACAACGATTTTTAAAGACGGAAATTGAAAAATAATCACAACTCCCCCAGTAGGCCCTACTCCACCTCAATGTTAATCACAGATAGTCTTTAGACCCTCTATTAAGTAACCTTAAAGGAAAATTCTTTTCTAAGAGATGCTACGAATTTTTATTTAAAAAAGTACGAGATATTTGAAATTGCAATAAACTCACCACTCCAGTAGGCTTTGCGTTATTTAGTAAGGACTAAATCTCCTCATTATAATAAAACTTATCAATAAATATTTAAAGACACCTGAATATCAACTAAGCACATTTATTAGTCGTTAACGGGGAAGAATATTCACGTTAGGATAGGATACTTAATTAGAAAGCTCAATAATTATTATTTCAAATGTGACAGGAATTTGGTCGCGTTCTTCACGAATGCATAAATATTTTCTAGACTTGCATTAGCACATACGAGTACGTACACCAATATTTCATTAGTGAAATAAAGAAATTAACTTGATGCGTTAAAAAGAAAAATATAAGAAAGTGCATTATATTTCAAAAGCATTTTATTTGACTTCATTGTACAACGTAGCCAGTAAAAAGTGTAAAATTAAAGTTTACAAGTAACGGTGGTGGAGATTTACACCAGATACGGTGTTGATTTTTCTCCATTAGTGGTATAAAAATTATAAATGGTAAAATTCTACCACAGTATTGTGGTGTTCATTCCACATGGAACTGGTGTGTGGTGTATCCGAATATGTACACAGTTTGTTGTGAAGTTGGTGTTCAATTTTACATCACATTTCACTCAGTGTATTTTGTTTTTTTAATTTTCTTCTTCTGTCCAAAGTTTCTTCTTGTACCGATTGCTTTGAAATTTTGGTTACCAAAATAGTCGAGTATGATCTATGCAACTAAAATATTTTCGAAAGTGCGGTGTTGCCACTTATACGTAAAACCGGCAACATCTTCGTTATTTTAAATAGAATACTCTATATATTTTTGCATTTTTTTTATTGCTGTCTCTTTCTGAGTAACTTTTGTTAATATTTCCCTATATCTATCTCAAGTCTTTATCGAGATAATAATTCTTTTCTGAATTTATTGCCAAAAATTTTACTTTCAGTGAATCGTGTTTTCTCCTACCTAAGCAGCAATTAAAAGATATTTTTTCAGTTGTGGCTAGGCAAGGCCTGGGGACATCTTCTTCATTAATCAAATGTTTCCAATATCATACAGGGTGAGTTAGAGAATGGTTTCTATAAGTGACTTAGAGAAATGCACGAAAGTCAATTTTTAAAATGGAATGCCCAGTATATTATTACTAATCCGGAAAGGTGATACATTTACCTATTTGAAAATGTATACATACATATATATATATATATATATATATATATATATATATATATATATATATATATGTCATATATGTATATGTATCATACGTTAGCAATATCACTGAGACTGCATTAACTCTGAACCGATATGTCGCTGGTGCGTTAGATTTCTTCAAGATTTATGTAGTAATTAAGTATGTTTAAAACTATTTATTTTTTATCGGGTGCCTGGAAATCATCGTCGATCATATAAAATTACAAATTTAGTGCTTAAACCAATCGGTTTCTCATAAGAAATCTTGTTCAGTTCTTGATGACGATAAAAACACCGGTATATCCAGTTTGGTCGAAACGGGCCCGTTTAAAATTAAACATAATTGCGGATTTGGATTAGTCTCGTTCGATATTTATTACCGTGATTTCGAATTTGCAGACTGCCTATTGCCAGTTCGAGTTCAATTAAGCGTAATTGAGAAATGTTTATTGTATCCATTTCGTCGACTCAATGAGCGGTAGGTGTATTAATTATACGTTTAGTCATCATATGGCGATTTTTTTTCGCCACGGCAGAGGAGGAATCGAGTGGTAGCGGCGAGACGTGAAATATTTTCACGCATTTGTAGTTTTGCCTCTGTAAGATTAACATTTAACTATTAATAGTATGAACTCCAGTTGATTGCAGTTGGGTTAGTGTGGCCAACGAGTGCGTGAATTTCTCTAAAAGCAGTAACCGATGGAACTGGAAGAAAAGTGAGGAAGCGAAACGTATGTACGTATACAATTTTTTTGAGCGATTCTTTTACAATGTCACTTAATATAAACAACGACCGTTCTCATTATTTACAAGTATGACTAAATAATAAGAGTGTTGTTTATGTCTGTGTTAAACAAAAGATAAATAAACAAATAATAAACCCATCACGATACAGGATGATGAAATAGTTTATGTAGTAAACGGTACGATTATGGTCAATATCATAGTGATGCACAAAAGTCGTGTTTAGCAACACAGGTAAAAAGGAAAGTGTTTTGTATGTGGGTCAAAACTGAATTTCCTTTTCCAGCATCGTAGTCGATAGGCCATGGGTAAGGTAAGAGTTAATACGTTGGCAAAGTCGTAGTTTATTCATTATGCAGTAATATTAATAAGATATATGAAAAACCTATTAATTCCTAAACTAATGAAAGTAGTAGTTTACCAATACAACCAGCAGTCATTTACTTTTTCTGCGTGTCTGTGATGACATGCAATACATCATCCCATTCAAACAAGCATCTGTATAAAGGGGACTTGCCTTTTAGCGAGATTGGCGTGGGTAGTAGTGAGAGTTATTCGAATTATTGTAGACTATGTGTTATTTCGGTATCGTGAAGCAAATCGATAAGAATCGCGAAATTCAGATACTGACAAGGATCAACAAAGTTATTCAAAAATTGGTAAGAGTGCATCTGATAACAGCAGTGCGTTTTCGATACTGTAGAATAGTGCGAGGTTGGTATTTCGCAACGGCAGTGATAGTCACGGTGGTTCGCATAATATGGGGGTGAACAGCCATCTATACAGAACGATAACGAATGCTAAAATAAAATATCTTCTAGAGCAATGGAGAGACTGGAGTGTCCCTAACAAAAACGTCTATTATATGGACATTTTTACTACAAACATCCATCGTATTTCACCATATCTATATATTTAGTATTTAATCGAACAGGTGGACATCTACCTTTCTCATGAGAAACGTAATCGAGTAAAGATTTTTCTACTCGATTTAGACGCTGTTTGTCGACAAGACGATGAGTTATTGTTCATTAAGAAAACATTCACAACATTTAGAACAAACAGTGGTGGTGGATGAAAGTTAGATATTTTTGTGCTGAAGGCCGAATGAAAACAGTCTCCATTTTGGCTAGTACTTGGAGAGCAACCTCTACAAATTCCTCATCGACAAAGAGTAGAGCATGTTGATCGTTACATACTGTTACCTGTTCGATGATCGTGAAAGTGTTACTACGGAGCAATGTCTTCATTTTTGGACTAACGTGGTGCTTGATTTCAGAACAAGAACACAGTTCCAAGAACATCACAAACGTCCTTATTGAACGTTTGAACTTGGTTCTAACGTTTTGTCTTTTATTGCTGATAATTTCTTTAGTGCAACTCTTGGAATGTTTTTAAAATCTTCTGAAGGAAATTACTGGGTCATCCCTTTTTAAATCCAAATAACAGTTTAGATATAATTTATTATACATCATTATGTTAACATACCATTTATTGACATAGTTTTCAAAAATATTTTCTACGTGATTTATATTCTTTTCTTTTGCAGTTTTTATTCTTCATTAACTGGATGTACCACATACATTCCATCATCATCTAATTTGATCATTATTTAAATTGATTTCCATACAAGAGTCCTGTGTCAAGTAAATCAGTACCTAAATTTGGTGTTTTCAAAAGTTTAGTTAAAGAATCCCGTGTTTCAGGATAAAACACTAGAAAAATTTGTTCAGTGTTGCCGATATTCTGTCATTTGACAAACACACAATAAATAAAAATCTCGAATACGATAATCCAGAACAGGACAATCTCGAATATGGCCAAGGAATATTGAATGCGTTGGCTGACAGGTTGTTAAAAAGAAAATAATCAATAATTCAAGATCGTCTACAGTGTTATGGTTGATTGGTGGTTGATTGAGAGGATGTGATTTTGACTGAAATGTGCGATGGAATAAATATTTTACAAGATCCAAATTTGTTTGTTCTACAGACTTTCAGAGAAAACTGTTCTTGTACAATCTTTCTTACAAAATTTATGTTTTTCTATGAGGAAGGTCATCGGCATTTTAAGATAAATGTGTAGACATGTAGGCAGAAATACACAGAGAACGTACTGTTGACATATATTTTTATTAGATTGCAGTTCTTGCGGTTTGTCATTTCCACAAAATGTACGGAAGAAAAGTATATACTGTTATGCTTCTGTGGTTAAAAAATACTGAAAACCCACAAAACACAAAAGGTATATTATTAATGGAGTTTAGGATACAGCCAGCGCTTGTGTTTGGATAATTTTCGAGAACACATCCTACAGTTAGTAGAAATACCAAAGAATTTGTAGGCGTACTGCTCGTGAAGAATAGAAAAAAGTGTGAGATTCTCTAGGTTTGCGTAGAAGAAAGAGTGAGACAGCATTCGGAGGGAAAAGGATGCACTTTACGCGGTCAGAACTCTGTCGAACTCTGTGCACATTCATATTCAATATATATTCATCGATATTGACTCAATCTGACTGAGTAAAGATCAGGTTATTTACTGTGCACCTCGTGAGCGGTTCGATATCGAAGTTTTGAGACTTATTCCTATTTTTGATAAGCTGTACCTTAAAAATTGTGTTACCGTTTTACATAATCGACTTTATGTAAAACGGACTTATACAAACGGTGCTCGTAGACAACCATTCGTAAAGAAGGACAATCGTTCGTAAAAAAGACAGTGCAACAGTACATACATGAGACAGCATATCTTCTCTTCGCAATTTTTTTGTGACGGCAAGTTTTTATGCACATGTCAAGTTTTCTCCGAGGTTTTATGGTTTTACCGTTATGGGCTATTTTGTGTCCCTTTGATAAAAATAGGATTTCAAGAACTTCTGTATTTAACTCCCAAGAATTGAAATAAAAAATTGTTGAAGAATGTACAAGTGTAAGTAGGAAAGTAGACCAGATCTGAATTTAACTTGAACTCTAATTTTTTTTAGAATTTTCTCTAGTATTTTCATTTCCATAAATCTGAAATTAATATTGCGAAATCACGTAGAGATAGCAGTAATCTGTTAAGTTTTAGGAACTAGTTACTTTTCCGTACTCCACTATACTATCGGAAAAGTAATGTAATTGTGTAAAGAAAAAGTGAAAAAAAATTTTTTTGGGTTTATTTTTCGTTTTTCGACCTAAAAACAAAAAAAATGGTTTTAAAAAAATTTTTGCTGTCTGTGTGTCGTCGTTGTCGTCGGCATTAAAATTTGTTGTTAGCACGATAACTCAACTAAATCATGTTGGATCGATCGGGCTTTGACTGATCCTGATCGGGGACGTCTTCCAGATGACACCTATTGATTTTGAGGCGGATAGCACACACCACCCCCTCCCTTGGGTCTATTTGAGAAATTTATTTTGTTAGCACGATAACTCAACTAAATCGTGTCGGGTCAATTGGGTTTTGACTAATTCTGATCGGGGACGTCTCTCAGACGACACCTATTGATTTGGAGGTGGATAGGACACACCCCACCCTGTCCATGAGTCATGAGAGCACGATGGTGGACTATTTGAGAAATTTGTTTCGTTAATACGATAACTCAATTAAATCGTGTCGGATCGATTGGGTTTTGACTAATTCTGATCGGGAACGTCTCCCAGACAACACCTATTGATTTTGAGGCGGATAGGACACACTCTACCATGTGCATGAGTCAGGAGAAAGCACAATGGTGGACTATTTGAGAATTTTTTTTGTTAGCACGATCACTCAATTAAATCGTGTCGGATTGATCGGGTTTCAACTGATTCTGATTAGGGACGTCTACCAGACGACATCTATTGATTTTAAGGTGGATAGGACACGCCCCACCCTGTTCAGTGGTCATGAGAAAGCACGAGGGTGGACTATTTGAAAAAAGTAAAACTGTCGCATAAAACAGATATTCTGCATTTATGTGTTGGTTTATTTTTTCTCGGTCACTCAGTTACGAGATAGAGATGTTCTACGTGCGAAAAAGTCCGTTTCAAGGTTTTAAAACTGTTTATTTTATTCCAATAATAGTACGGGTGGAATGATAAGAGGTTAACTTCAGTGTACTTTGATGATATGAAATATTACTAACCGTGATGCTAAAAACTTAAAAATCCCTGGTAGTTTTAGTTGCATCACGAATAGTTATTACTATTATTTTCGAACATTCACAAAACAGTTATAAACTGGATGAACTGATCTTGTAAGTTAGATCTCGTTCCACTCTATTTCGTCCTTGAACAGCTTGAAGATGATAATAAATGGGCAGGAGTCAGTGACGTCAATTTTTGAAAATCAACACCAAAAGGCTACTTTTTATTATAGGAGCTTTTTTATTGGCATGGTCATTGCAAGTAGATAATGATATAAGTTATAGATATGCTAAATTACGTTTATAAACTATACAAACATTGATGGATTTTTATTACCAAGCAGATCATTTTAATTCCTCATGTGATGACAACCACAAGCATTTGTAGTTGTCAGTACAAATATTCGAACCGAGATTACTAATTGTAAGTGTCTAACTCTTTCTTTACATATTTTATTTCGGAAACTTTGTCTTAAATGACCTTTTCTATATGAACCTACTTTAAAGCCGGGGTAACAAAGGGAGTATTCCTTTCTTTACACTTTTTTTTGCAAACTTTATTTTAAATGACCCACTGATGATCCACATCTTTTCCATATGGACCTAATAATGAACTCTCATGTCTCCATGATACATAAGATAAAAGATGACCTTAACCTGACCACCTGACGCCAGAAAAACAGTTGATAAGGGTATGACAAAAACATTACTGAGTATATACATATACATAGTGTCCGTAAAAAGTTTATATAGTATTTTTCAATTAGCTACTTTCAAATTTGCAGTAATGCGTATTTATTTTTACTTCAGAAAAGGGCCTGAGCTTATATAGAGGTTTTTATATTACTGGTGTTTCTGTAAAATTTGACATTTGACAGTGATATTAATAGATGTACAGAGATGGCAGAAACAAAATTCTAATGGTTGTATTGTTTGGTACATTATTGGAAATTATTATTGAAGATATGTAGGTGTTCAAAATCACACCTAACATAACAAATATTTTTTGAAATATGAATAACGCATTACCTTTATTTACAATATTTTACCATACTACTTTTGATATTTGTAGTTCAAAAATATTATAAATATTTGTTTTCCATCATTTTAAAGAAATTTACTTTGAAGTAAGATAAACAGTTATTTCAAATAACAGAAATAGTTTCATTAATTAATTCCGTTTTTTATTTACAAATCGCTCCATGAATTATTATTTGCAATATATTAAATATTAAATTTGTCATATATTAAAACTTTTCTTAGATGGATATTTCTGGGTTTTTTCAACAATTTGGATATACATACCTAATTCCCTTGCTTTCAATAAGTGAATTATATTTGAGACTAATGTAAATATTTACCATTATAAATATAGCAATAGTACTATAAAACTATTTAATGGTTCAAAATGAAATCACTTTTATCGAATTAGCAATTCTAATTTAGACAATACAAATTCTTAAATTAGAAAAACAATGTTGTTTGTGAGTAACAGTTCTGAGATAATCAAACGAAATAGTGTCATTAGATTAAATTGTCGATGCCTGAGCAGTACGAGTATATTGGCTATTGTTTTCGAACCTCTTCCGCTATATCAATATCTAATGTTGGACCAGACTTGTTGAAGTAACACCACCCTCAAGAAATATGGTGGTCTGAAAAGTATCAGTGTCGCTGAGAGATACATAGAAAACTTTATGGAGAATACATTAAAAATAAGAAGAAAATCAGACGGAAGATAGGTTCAAAATGAACAGGTCTCTGATGTGGAATTCGCTGTAGCTTTGCCGTACTTCAAGACTAATTATTTAATTTCTGAAAAAATGGTACATCTGGAGTTAATACTTCCAACTTTCAACTGAGGTTAATACTTACTTGGAGTATTAACAATTATTTTCCAATTTATTTACTATATAAGGTTTTCTTGCCATTGAGCAAAACTAAACATTGTAAACATTTGATCTAGATTTTTATTTTACTTAGATTATACTCGTATGTTATTCAAAATCAACTTTTCAAACATAGTGATTGCCCTACAGATATTCGCTAACAGATGTTTTGTTTTTATTTCGTTTGTTCAAAAAAGTTAAATAAGTCACATTATGCCGTGCATATTGTTACAAACAGATGCATCATGTCTGATAAATATGCGGGAAACGGTACCTACTTTTCTATTACGGTATCTACTATATAGATATATAAGAATAAAAATTTCATACTCATATAAACTCATGACAAATATGTATATACGACACGAAATTAAGAGTTTCTAGAGTCTAAGACTAATTTTGAATGGTCCGTTATAAAAATCACTCCATCTAGTTATAAAAAATAAACAGTTTTAAAACATTAAAACGGACTTTTCCGCACTTAGAACATCTCTATCTCGAAATTGAGTGACCGAGAAATAATAAACCAACATATAAATGCAGAATATCTGTTTTATGCGACAGTTTTACTTTTTTAAAATAGTCCACCCTCGTGCTTTATCATAACCACTGAACAGGGTGGGGTGTATCCTATCCACCTCAAAATCAATAGATGTCATCTGGTAGATGTCCCTAATCAGAATCAGTTGAAACCCGATCGATACGACACGATTTAATTGAGTGATCGTGCTAACAAAAAATATTTTCAAATAGTCCACCATTGTGCTTTCTCATGACCCATGAACATGGTAGGGTGTGTTCTATCCACCTCAAAATCAATAGGTGTCGTCTGGGAGACGTCCCCGATCAGAATCAGTGAAAACCTGATCGATCCGACATGATTTAGTTGAGTTATCGTATTAACAAAACAAATTTCTCAAATAGTCCACCGTCGTGCTTTCTCATAACCCATGGACAGGGTGGGGTGTGTCTTATCCATCTCAAAATCAATAGGTGTCGTTTGGGAAACGTTCCCGATCAGAATCAGTCAAAACCCGATCGATCCGACACGATTTAGTTGAGTTATCGTGCTAACAAGAAATTTTAATGCCGACGACAACGACGACACACACACAGCAAACATTTTTTAAAAATTAATATTTTTTGGTGTTTAGGCCGAAAAACAAAAAATAAACCCAAAAGAAATTTTGTTTTTTCACTTGTTCTTTACACGATTACATTACTTTTCCGCTAGTATAGTGGAGTGCGGAAAAGTAAAAATTATCTAAATTTTTATTGTATTTAGTTATTCTTCTACGGAGACAATTTCAGTTGTTTCAGTATTTTCCGTAAGACTTCAATAATATTTATCAGGTAGGTACCATATCTACGTAGGTATTTATCAATATTTCGTAAGTTGATGTATGTTAAAATTGTAAAATAAAATTTTAATATAAACATTAATATGTTATGTCTAAAATGTTAATATTTATCTTTTTATTCAAGAGGTGATATTATTGTATACTTCACAGCTCTCTTGTAATTATAAAGTTAGTTTGTGTTATCCTTGAAATGACGTAGTAAAGAAACTTTTCTGATTCATCTCATCCTCATGCCAATATCGATATATATCTGTTAGTTCCATTATATACATTCGGAGCTTTATATTCTGATGATATACTTTAGTGCATCTTCTTTTATCTTTTTTATATGATAAAATTTTATTTTTGAAGATGAGTGGCATGGGTTTTATAGGTTAATGCACCAAGAATTTTATAAAATCAGCTCCATTGCTGCTCCATTGTGAATTACAAAGGAAAGTTATAAGTAACTGCCTATTTTAAGTGCAAAGAATTATAAATTCTCTTCATCATTTTAGCATGTTCCAAACAAAAATAAACGTCACATTGTTGGTAACGATATTTTGTATAAACCTCTAATTTAACACCCAAATGTGTTAATTTTGAATAATAATACCATAAATAGCCAGAATAAGTAAGTGTAGAGATCCCAAAAAGTATTATTAATTTAAATAAAAGAATTCTAACAAAATATAAAAGTGAAAATAACCACGTAATCAGGTGCAATGCATCTGACAGATCCGGGCGGACCATACAAGACTAGAGAATGCACTAAAAAAAAATCGACACCATATTGAGAAGAGCGGTTTCGAGTTAGGAAGCTATGAGGCAGTTCGAGTTGATATTCGTAATACACACGAAAGGGCAAAGAAAAAAGTGACTGCCGGATCTCATAGATAGGCTGCGCCCGACGCGACGGAAGGTTGAAGTGTACAGGGTATCCCAGAATGTAATTTATATCCCCGTAGTTCTATCAAAATATAATGAACAAAAACTTCCTACTTTTTTTTCAACCCTTAAGAAACCACTGCTAACTCTTTTCCAAATTGTACTCCTCCTGTAAATTAATCCTCACTTCATTCCGAATACAGAAGTATCTATAATTTAGTACAATTTTCCGTAGAGGAAATCATTATTTCTAAATTATCTATGAAGAATTGGAGAATATTCTATAGCGAATTTTACTTAAAATATTAAGCATGTTATACAAGTACGAGTATTAATGCAAACAATAGGTGTAAATATTGCAAGAAGATGTTGGAGTGGTTGCTTGAGGATTGAAAAAAGAAGAAGGTCTTATGTTTGTAATCAGCGAGGTTTGTTTATGTAATTTAAAATAGTTTGTGTCATTTGGAAAAATCTCTTTATTTTTCCAAATGACCGAGATAGTGACTCTAAGAGACATTTGGGAATACCCACAAAAATACTAATAGTTATTTAAGAATAGTGCTTTGATCTATGTATAACAGTAAATAACATATTATGAATGTTATACTTCTATATTCAGAATGAAGTTAGGCTTAATTTTCAGTACAAAAAAGTAGGAGTGAAATTTCAAAAAATATTTGGAGGTTCTTAAGATTAAGGCGAAAAAAGCAAGAAGGTTTTAAGTTTGGAATCAAAAATCAACATATAAGTTATAATATGTTGATCGTTTCAAATAAGGGAAATACTAACTATAAAAGACATTCTGGGATATCCTATATAGTTACCAATAACAAGTTATTGTGTATTTATTGATTTGACATCCATTTGAGTAATAATATGCCTTTAATTCATTTTGTTAAATAAATATTAAACCTGATCGATTATAATTATTATAAACAATTATATAAACATTCACGTGAATAACATATATATATATATATATATATATATATATATATATATATATATATATATATATATATATATATACGTATACATGCATGATAAATATGGAAATAGTATATTTTCGTTTATGGCTATGTTTGCATTCGCTTAAGGATTCTAAAATTATTACCACATGACATATATTATTATATCCACACTAATAAGTTCCTCAAACACTTTTAAGAATCAATTTCTTGTTTAATAAAATCTTTAGTAACCTTTTCATTTGGGAACCAAACGCCAAATATTTACCAGTCACTCTTTTACAAAATGCCAACTCGCATTTTTGTTAAAATTAAGCCTTTCAAATGTAAATTGATACAAATTTCTCAACACGTTAGCAACAATCAGCAACGCGAACTATTGTCATTTTCATTAGGAAAATGGAGAACCAAGGAGTTTTAAACTTTGTTCAAAATCAACTTGTTGACGGAAAAATCAAGGCAGCGTTATGAAAAATGTATGATGCAATCGTGTTCCTCATAAAATGTGTCTGTCGACGCAGTAAATGAAGATGTGGTAATTGCATATTTGAAGCCAGATCTAAACAAAATAAATCAATTTGGTGCTACTATTCCATGTTAAAGTCAATGCTTTCGAAAGAAAATATATCTATTGACAAGTTTCTCGGACTGATGGCATATTTGAAGCGAAAAACTGTTGAGCAAAACCCAGGAAATCCGATGGAATTGGAATTACAGGCATCTGTAGAAGAGAAAAGTTAACTAAAACGGAAATTAAAAACATCAAAAGAAAAAAAAATACATACCTAGCTGTCACGATTCCTGATAGCAAAAATCATACCACAAAAAAGTTTGCCCTTTGCGAAAAATAACGAGAACGAGAAAGGTATGACGACCTAAATAAATAAATAATAAAAAGTATGTCGACCTGGTACCCGGCAATATTTCATACGATCGGCTGTTTTTTTTTCACAAAAAAGGGAAAATGCGTCAGTCAGCCGGTAGGCTTTAATACAATTGGAAAAATTCCCTGTAAAATATTTAAAATTAAAAGAAACGAATATTTTACGTTACATTGCTTCTGCAGAACCTACCACATTGTCAGTAGATGCAGGAGGTCACACGCCGGTCCTAGACCCAAGCTCCACAGAGGATCGAAATCGTCCACAATGGAAGAAGGATATGTCGAGGATTCGATACAAAATAAATTGGTTATTGCTAAAAAGTAGTACTAACAATAATTTTAACATTGAACTTGAAGAAATGAAAGTAGAAAAATCAGAAGAAACACTACAAAAAATCGTCATTCAATTCAAGACAAATTCAACGCAATTAGCAGTAATTAAGGTAGATGTGAGCAACTCTAATATTCCTATTATTTTAGTTAGTTTAGCTTAGAAATATTTAAAAAATATAAGAAATTTGGAAATGAACTCATTTTTTTTTAGCATTTTAATTATTTATTTTATAACACTAATGCCAAATCTACTTTACCATTAATGTGGTAAATGATATTTTACCGCACTAATGCGGTAAACTGACACTTACCATACTAAAAATAGTACGTGTACCTTAGTTTCTAGACGGTTGCAGATAGAAGAAATATTAAATGAAGTAGTAATCAGAGGAGTGATTTACTTAAGAAAAATCAGTTAGAGATTAACTAATACAATCTGTATAATGGATCTTTGGGCGTGTATCAATTTAGTGACGAGGGGTAGCACGGATCACGTGCTACCCCTCTCAATTGTTACTGATATGTCACAATTACCAGCATGTATGTCTAGTGACATATGTTTCAATCAACTACGTACGGCATAGACAGTTAATAATTTGCCGAACAAAGTTTATAAAGTCACATCTTAGCTTCATTGTATAATTTGATTCATTGGCGTCTCAATATATCTGTAAAATTTATTTCATTTTTGTTTCATTTATTTTGATTTTTGTTGAATTTATTTCATTTATTTCATTTATTTTGATGGAAATATCACATCCATTGAATGTTTTTTGTGGAGAATATTTTCATTACTCTGTAATAGGTTGACGGATTTGTATTGTACTAACTGTTATCCTAAAATGTGTTTTCGACACAACACTGTTCAAAAATGTCAGTTGATTGATTCATCCGATTGTTACCTGTGAGGCACACGCAAAGAATCATTATACAAACCATACTTCTGTAATGAAATACCACAAATATTGTTATTTAATGTTTTTAAACATATGGATATTAACTGTACAATAAACTGTCGTTTTACAAAAAAATATCTCTTTGCATTTCGAATTCAATTGCGACTGTGTACTTGATTAAGGTAAACGAATTAATTGATTTCAACACTGTTTATTTAACGTGAAATTTGAACACATTTTTGTGCGGGCTCGTAAAATACCAGATATATCAATGATCCAATGACGAAAATAATGTTTTGATTAGATTTAAACATACGCAGGTATTTTAAATGCACACGCAGCCAGACATCAAGGATGGTACATAATTATAAGGAAAGGAGGAACCGGTTTGCGAGACAAACAAAAAAATACGATAAATATTAGCAATTTTTATAAAATACAAAAGACAACAACAAAATTTATCAGTTGATATACAAACGGTGAAGGACTTTGATTATTAAATTAATTAATAGCGGTGAGTGTGCGAATTGTTACAATGTGTTTGTATATTTCGAAATAAAAAGAAAATAAAACTCGTAAACTATTTTCTTTCTTTAACCATTTAATTTCCTATTTTGGACACACTGTATTTATATACCACTGACTTTATTTTGAGCAAAATAAATATTTATTAGTATACAGAAAAGTGGACATAGAGGATCAACTTATATTTTCACTTTTACTTGAGAATTGTATGTCTCAGACTTGTATGAAAGCTGGACGAAACGAGAACTTTAAATCTACCGTTTATGTGGTCACAGTTTCCTAATAAACACTGACCACAGAAGCATTGTGTATCAGCTGATAATTTATTATATATAAATAGTTCCAAGATAAGTGCTGGTTCAAACGTTCGATTTAAATAAATTCGTTTTAGAGTGTTCAATTTGTTCAATTATATCGCTTTTGTTGTAACCGTTGGAGTTTAATGGATGTTTTGTGTTGATTGTACAATTAAATTATTAGAAGGTATTTAAAGGAATATTGGAAAACATGGTAAGGAATCCTGCACGCATATAAAAATATAATATACATAAAAAATCATGGATAGATTAATTTTACAGTCCAATGTCGCAATCGTGACAAAACTGGTTTCACAATATTTAAAATAATGTACGAGAATAATGTAATAAATAATATATAGTTGTAATAGTAATAATATGATGGATAATAGTAATAATATTTCCTTGTCTCAAAAATACAGTTCTAGAAAAAAGAATACAGAAAATACAAAATATTTTTACAAAACACAAAATACAAAAATATCATGTGCAGCACAGTACACGTGATAGAAGTAAATACTTCTTTAGAATAGAGAATGAGAGAGATTAAGAGTGTGAGATTGAAAGAGAGAGAGAGAGAGAAAGGGGGAGGAATAATTTCAAAAGAAATATAACAATATAAAATTTGTGTAAAAAATATTCGGTTTATTCATTATCTACACTATCATCGTCTGGTGGTTCAATTGGTAATACTGATATGATTGGTTTGTGATAACTAAAATATGAAATATATGTTCGTGATTCGATATTTTCTAGATAACGTGTAAAAATTGCATCTATTGTTGTTCCGGATTTTGTTGTTGATTCTGTGGGATTGTTATTTATATGTAGATCAAATGTTTCTCGAAGAAAGTTAATCAACGTCAAATAATCATTGGATCCGAAATTTACATTGAAATCTCCCCCGAGAATCAAAGGGATTTTGTCTTCGCTTCTTCCAAGTGCATTTGCACCTGTGTGGCTGTAAACCAGTAGGGAGCGGTGAATAAAATATATTTTATCTTCTAAATTTTAACAAGTTAAACGGTTCAATGATATTATCAAATAATCACAGAACACAGATGTAAATAACGTAAATAATTACAAAACACAATGATAAATATTCAGTACACACGCGTGCTGCTTCAGCTGTTAATATATAGCGTCTGGACGCGTACATCTATAACGCGCGCATGCGCGACAATCTATATATCCTATTCTATCGCTTCGTACTGAGTTCGCTCTCTCTTGCTCCACTCCCGTATGGCGTCAGAGTTGTACGTACTCGCGCGCATGCGCGTCATACTATATTTTTTTCTATTGCCTAGTATTCAATGAATACGTGGCTCTCTCTCTTGCTCGTACGATGCTTCCTAAACGACTCCCCCTTCAAGCAACTTAGACCTTGGACTTAGCGTATGAGTGGGCGTTAAAGACAAAGGACCGCACAAAAGGGAGACGCGGATAGCCTAAACGGATATATATATATATATATATATATATATATATATATATATATATATATATATATATATATATATATATATATATATATATACATATATATATATATATATATATATATATATATATATATATATATATATATATATGATGTATAGCTCTCTTTCTCCTTCTTTTCTCTACGTTATATCTTTTTTCTCTCTCATGTAACGAAATCTCGAAACGTTACATTTTTTCCAATTCACTCTCCATTCTCGTCAAATATCAGAGCGCCGCCAAAGAAGTATTCACTTCAAAAAAAAAGATAACATTTTCCTCAACCTTTTATCTTATACAATATCATCCATAAGTCACCGATGAAGTAATTTTCAATTCAATTAACGAATTCAAATTAAAATTTTCAAGTTTAAAAAATTAAGAATTCAAGTTTTGATAAAAATAAATTAATTGCTCATGAACTGGTTCCATTAAAAAATTATAAACCCAGACGAAAGCTTTACCCATTTTTGTTAATGTAGGATCTACATATTTTACGTATTTTGTTCAATACCAAATTTCTTTTCTGACGCATAAATAGTTTTTTCCTAAATATTTTATTGATAAATTTGCTCTTATAGTAACCTTGTATCGATTAACCTAATTCTATATTAATGCTGATTATTTACTTGACTTTGGTTGTATATTGCAATGTTATGTTGATTGTCAATGTTTCTTGCAAAATAATGACGTTGTTGAATCATGATTTCCGCCACACTAAATCTGAGAAATTAATGTTTAATGTGGTATGTTTAAAGAGGGGTTTAATTCGATAATTAAGCCATTTAAGTTTAATACGTTTATGAAGGAGTTTTAACTGCATTTTCTTCCAATTACAAGATATAAAAAAATAAACAAATTTAAAAATAGCTCCTTTATTTCTGTTGTCCACGATTCAACAAATTAAAATTTTTTCAAATCATTTGACATTTAAAAAAATGTGTTGTATCTTTTTCAGAAAATTTGCTAGATGACACATTAATGTAATATCTTATTTTTTAGAAAGTTTAGTCTAAAAAATGAGTTAAGTTATTCAATATGTTCGACAATGAGTTGTACAGGTGTATGTCTGAATTATATAGATTTGTCATTTATTGTTGTCATTATTCTTGTAACCTCTCCATTGGTTGAGAGAAGTTTTTTGCTTTGAAAGTCGGGTAATTAACGTCTCGCTAATATCAATAGAAAATAAATTTGCCAAAGTTTTATGATGACCAGTCTTGTAAGGATATAATAGATCATTTTATAAATATTAAAACAGACCAATTTTTCTTTTACACAAATTAAAAGTCACAATAAATTAGTTTAAATAAATATAATAACTCACGTTTATGAATTACAAGGAACTTTTGGGATAGAAAATGCTTTATTTTCTTGACGAATGGCACTCGGTTCTAGTCGACAAAGATTCAGCAATTTCCTGTTAATAATTCCCCAATATAAAGGGTGTCCCAGCGAGAGATACCCGATTTAAACTTGCTGCCATTACTCTTGAGACATGTTTTGGTACATGTCTCAAGAGTGATGGCAGCAAGTTTAAATCGGGTTTTGAATTTGATGCTTCGTAGTTATTACGTGGAGAGTATACCATTACAAAATGGAGCGCTATACTGTTCAGCAACGCATACTTATTGTCATAGGTCATCATTATTAGGTGCAATTATGGGTCGTTGTGAGGCACCTGCTAAGCGCACCATTCAACGCTCTTGTGACCATTGAACAGCTGAAAAATAACATTAGCGAAGTTATTGCAGACATAGGGTCAGAGCTATGCTGCGAAGTGATGGGAAACATCAAAAGAATCCACTGCTGCCAGAGAAGCAGAGGCGGCCACTTACAAGATATTATATTCCATGTCTAATAGCATAGTTTAAATAAACAATTGAAGCCAAAATTATTGTAGAGATGTTATTTATTTGCCCAATAATTACAAACATAATCGGTTACCTCTCGCTGGGACATCCATTAGTTCCTTGTTTTGTTAAGAATGCGGTGTAGCTTTTTATGATATGTTCCACAGTCTTATCCTTCACACTTAGGGCAATTAACTCTCTCCCTATCTAGAGATTATTACTAATCTCCAGATCAATAATTGTTTTGGTCGCCTGTAGTATCCTCATTACCTCAGCTTAGAATACTGTGGCATGGGCGCCCCAGTAGCTTACTGATATGAGAGAGTCTAGATATAGAGAATATCCCATATCTAGACCTTCCTAGTATTATTCAATCATTGATATAGACTGAGATATCCGTCTTGAAGATGGTTCGATCCACGTTCGCCTCCAGAAGAGGGATTTGCTTATTGCTTCCAATACGTGTGCCTGTCTCTCAGACCACACACACATTTTCTATAGACCTCCCACACGTGTCCCAAAGCCGTTCTTATAGCGTCCTCCGCAATACGCGTCAAGTCATAAGGTATGAGACCAAAGGCAGTTTGTGACGCTACCGTGGGCGTGGTCCTCATCGCATTAAAGACGGTTAGATAAGTTGATGTGGGTACGTATTATAACCTTAGTGCTGTGGTTATACGTCTATGTCAAATCACCTATTTCTAGTCTAAGTCACTTCCAAGTCACCAGGAAAATTAGTCCATATATTGGTTTCATAACAGACGTGGTATACATCCAATATAATGAACAAAATAATGTTATTTTACATTTGTATATACCTTCAGACTTTAGAGGAGTATTACTTTTTATTTCTGAATCCTTACTTTTGTTCTTATTAATTTATTATTCCTAAGAGACATTTAGAAAATGTTTATTTTTGTCGTCTACTTTATTTTAACTACATATTTTATCCACTATTCCACTATTCCTTCATAGACACTCCCTCTCTGGTAATATGCAACTGCACCTTCTAGTCGGTTCTGGCGGTACATTCTAATTTTACATCATTACATTCTTTTATTTTCGCGTTTTCTTGATTTTTTGGATAGGTGGTAGGTGCTTCGACAGCAGAGGTCATTAGCTCATATAGTGTTTTTACAGGTCTGAAATGTTAAGAATACTGCAGAGGTCATTTATCCACTTATTGTTAGTAAGTACGAGAATTTTAGGGACATGTGTGACCTTTTCGTAATCTGATAGTGACGATACGTCCTCTTCTAGTTGATTATTATTAGATGGTATATTTTTATTTATGGTAAGCATGAATACCGTATTTTACATGTTACCATTTTTCATAAAGTTAATCCATAAAGGAGTGCTTAAACTTGTTTTTCGTTTAGTTAATTACTTTGACCAGTCTTGCAAAAAATTAATTTCTATATTATTTCCTTATAGAAAAATTCCAGTGCGTGCTACTCCCGACGCTGTATCTCAAGATTTATGGTTGTAGGTATTGTATTTTCTATATTATTTCCCCATGGAAAACTTCCAATCCACGCCACTGCTGACGCTATATGTATCATTATGTCGTTGTATTTTCTATATTATCTTCACACATAAAGAATTTCCACTGTACGCCACTGCTGAGGCTCTATCTCACATTATATCGTTGCAGCCGTTGTATTTTATATATTTTTATCCCATAGAGAATTTTCCCTGTACGCCACTGCTGACGCTGTACCTCACGTTCTATCGGTGTAGGCGAAAATTTTGCGTCTGAGGAAACCGCCTCGAATCACCGCACCGCTTCGACTCCAACACAACTAACTTTAGTAATACCGTACACCCGACCTTCGCCTTGTTAACTTCATTTTCCTGTTATGATTTCAATCTCAGACCATCAAAATCGCACGGAATTATATTTTTAATATACCGGCGAATTGTTTCAGTGAAAAGGGCGCGTTGCCCTTATCCGTTCCCGCAACACGATTATGGGAACTCAAGGCGACGGATACGTGTCGACGGCTGCAACGACCCCCGTATCGGTCGTCGATGAAGACAACTTCCTCATGTCGTTCTATGCCAAGCCCAAGAGGAAATGGTACGACCTGAGGAATGTGCCCGTTGCCATCGTAGCAGTTAGTTTTTTACAGGTAAGAGATATTTATAGAAACGCTTAGAGTGTATGGTTTATTTCATATTTATTTGCAATATAATAAATCTAAGAGCATGCTCTCAAAACGCTCAAGCGTTTGTTTTATCCTAAAGCATCTCGCTCTTCAGGATAAAATGTCTGAAATATAGTTCAGCGTTGCCGATATTCTGTCATTCGACAAACATATATAATAATAAGGATCTCGAACACGAAAACATATAAAGGGTCTTTCAATAGGGATGTTCGAAATTTGTTAGGTTATAGCGGCCACGTTGTTGAAGCAACATCTGTCAAATTTGTTGTGAATTGTTCAGTAGTATATGGTAAATCACTACGTAAGGTTATAGCGCTCAACAACGCATGAAAATCATCAAAGTTTATTTTCAAAATCAGTGCTCCGGTCGACAAACGTTTCGCGCATTACGTGATTTTTATCCCCACTATAACCGTTCCGCCGAATCAACTATTATTCGACGTTTGGTGACCAAATTCGAATCAACCGGTTTGATAAATAATCAGCCAATACTCGTACGTCACCGAAACACAAGGTCTGCTGAAAACATCGCTGCTATGCGTGATAGTGTACGGAAAAACCTGAGGACGTAAATTTTTTGTCATTCACAAGGACTTGACCTTTCTGAAACTTCAACTTGACGAATTTTACGTCGGGACTTGGGTCTGTATCCGCATAAAATCCAACTGACCCAGGAACTTAAGGTAAACGACCATAGACAACACCGTGTGCTCGCTGATTGAGCTCTGGAGCAGTTGGAAATTGACCCAAATTTCGCCAAAACATTCATCTTTAGCGATGAGGCCCATTTTTGGATGAATGGGTATGGGTACAAGCAAAATTGTTGGATTTGGGACGATACCAATCCACACGAGATACACCAGCACCAAATGTATTCCGAGAAAGTCACTGTTTGGCGCGGATTATGGTCTGGTGAAATAATTGGTCCGTACTTATTCCAAAACAAAACTGGCATTGCCATAACCGTCAACGGCGACCGCTACAGATCGATGATAAGCTACTGCTTGTGCCTAAACTGGATGATATGGGTTTTTACGACATGTGGTTCCCACAGGACGGCGCTACGTACCACACAGCGCACACCATAATGAACATTCTGCACGAGCGATTTGAGGCCTATAGACTTCTTCCTTTGAGGCTATTTTAAATCGCACGTCTATACGAATAATCCACAAACAATTGATGCCCTCAAAGTAAACATAATGAGCGACATCCAGCAAATTCAGACATATTTATGCGATAAAGTCATCGAAAACTGAACCTCGCGAATATGTGCCACCAAGCAAAGCCGCGAAGGACATTTGAACAATGTTATATCCCATACTTAATGCCATAAAATGTTCTTTCAAATGATAAAAAATGAGTGGATATCTCACATACAACGTGTTTTATTTACGTTTAAAAATTGAGCATCCTTATTGAAAGACCCTGAATCCTGAACAGGACAATCTCGAATGCGACCAAGAAATATAGCACGCTTTGCAGGCCTCTTCATCACCTCTTCGGAAATAGCAATCCCTTGAAAGGACCATCTTATGGAGCAATAGGAATACTCAAACTATTATCGCCAAAGTTAATCAGGTTCTGTTCCAAAAGCTTGAGAACACTGAAAATTTGGATGCTGTACACTTAGCGCCTATCTAAGTCTACAACATCCAAACAGCTTTTTTATTTCTCTCACATTGTCAGTTATATCTAGCAGGTATAACTGACAATGTGAGAGAAATAAAAAAACTCTACATGCGAAGACCTTGGACGAAAAATAATAAAGCGGAACCAGCTTGGAAGATCCGTCTAACCAATCAGACTGATCAAAATCTAAGATCAAAAGTGAGCATCACCGAGAAATACTTCAATGAAAACAGAAGCAAAAAGATAGCAACGGAATTTAAAACCAATTATGAGAGCTGAGAGCTTGTTTGATGTAAAATCGGTTTAGAATAGAAAGTGGAATATGAACTAATTCTGTTATAATACGTCCGTAGGAATATATTTCCTCATCGATGGACTCGGTCGATGATATCGAGCACGTTTATATTTTCCAAGACTTTTCTGATCTTATTATTTTTATGAATTTGTTGATGAAAATCCTACCCATATGCAAAAAAAAACAAACTCGTATCTATCACTGTATGTTTTATTCTTGCCTCTTTAAAACAGATTATATTTAAATTGTTAAGAACGTTATTAATTCTCGTGAACCTCTATTTTTGTTATTTGTTACTATTTACCCAGTTTATACTGTTGACAGTATAATTTGGTGTATATAAATATGTTGCTATAAATATGCCTCTAATTTAAATATTGTTTTCTTACTTGATTAATATTTTAACTTACTAAAAAAATCTCTTTTTTTTAGTGTTTTTTAAATATTTTTTGCGTTTCCTTTCATTCAACTTCATTGTTTACATTCTTTATTAGTATGCTGTGTGCAGTGATATAACACTTGTGAAAACAGCAGGAGAAGCAGGGATTAGCATGAACGAATAAAGGATTTTAATTTTGGAATTGCTTTTATACACCAATGGGTTTCCTGACCCATTATATTTTGCGATTGTATATTAGATCTAAAAATAGGATGTGGCTTCAGCAAGACGGTGCAACGTGTCATACCGCACGTGCGTTAAGGTTGCACGTGCTGTTTGATACGTTGCACCATCTTGCTGTTATTGTTGTTCAAATCCAAATCATCAATTTGGTGGAAAGACATAGTGTCTATTGTATACCAAATTATCTGATTATGTTATATCGCGGAATACTGACATAAATTGACCTGCAAGATGAAGTAACTTAACACCACTCGACTTATTTCTTTGGGGTTATGTCAAGGGAAATGTGTACGCTACCCAGCTAGCAACAATCAATAACCTCAAAGGAAACATTTAACGTTTTATTCGCGAAATAGAGTTAGTTTTATATGCCTGTATTATGGACAGTTTTGCTAATGAATGACACAACGAATGACATCATGCCAGATGAGTTAAGGCGACTATATAAACAATATTCTTTTCCATTTGTAGCCGTATCATCTCTATTTTATGTTGTAAAATAAAAAAACTTCAATTTATCAAATATTATTAGTTTTATTCACAAATCACATCCTATAGTTCTAAATTAGATACTTCTTTGTATATAGTTTGGAACATGAGAAACATTTTACGAAAGGGCAACTGTTAAATATAACGAAACGGAATAGTTTTGACGAAGGACTACGTTATTGAAGTGAAAGCTGAATCCTTTGGATCCAGTTCAGCCATTAATCCCATATTTTTGCGTTTACAATACGATTGAATTAATATGGAGTCATGCAAAGAGACATGAGGTATTCGAAGAAACTGATATTTTCGAAAATTTTCGTCGATATTATTGGTGTTATATAATCGAAGAACGAAATAACATCACCATAAATTTGTCTACGAAATACGTTGTACACTTTTAAAATAAAAAAACTCAGAAATTTTATACGACCTTGAAAATAAGAATATTATCTCATCTAGTGCAATTTTCTGTGCAGAGCATTTGGTACGGCGACAGGAAATTTTAAAACTATGGATGATTAAAGAGATTATTTAGAACGTTTTTAATTTTATATTCCTATATATCAAGTATTGCTGATTTTGACCTTCATTGACCTCTATCTCTTTATTTTGTTTTTCTTGCCCGCCTTTTCACATTGTAAGTATTAATAATAAAGTAACAGTCGATTTAATTAAGTTTACTATATTCTTATATATTTATAATATTTATTTCATCGAAATATGACATGAGGTTGCGGATATTGGACGAAAAACATTTTAAGCCATTAACACTTCTTTTGATTTTATAACAATACGCCGTCTAATTGCGAAATTTTATTTGGCCGTCATGCATCTGGCATTTTTATTTGGTTCCTTTAATCTTTTCTAGTTTATCTTTGATTGAGATGGGATCCATCAAGAATCCATCAATATTTACAGTTCTATTTGTTTACTGTTTCATTTAAGACAAATGTTGCTCCGTTTGAAAAATAAATACTCTTTTTTATAGATAACAGATTCTTCTGGTCTAACGGATCACTTTCCTTGATTTAGCCAGATTCCTTTGCCGATCATGATCATTATCATTCAATTGTTGAACCAACTTAATTTTGTGCGACTGGTATTTTTGGAAAATGCAACATTTTTCTAATGTGTATTATCGATGGCAACTTATTTTATGGGTTATGTGGTAAGCCTTATATGGAATGACCGTAGTAACTACCAATGTATCTAATTTATTTTAATTGTTTGACTCTGCCGCCTGATTAAGGAGATCTCAAAACTTTCTAAATTTAGGTAATTTTTCCTAAATTTACGTAAGTGTATCAACTTTATAATATATAAAAAATAACTACACATATAAATTCACACAGATGAAACCAAAGAATGAGTATTTTTAAATACTGCAAAAACACTAGTGTAAAATTCTGCAAAATAATACAAATTTTAAAATTAAAATTTAAGTTTTTTCATTTTCCTAAAAAATCGCAAATTATGTAGAAGACGAATTCGTTAACCACTTATGAACTACCGTGTTAAATAATGTTTATTGTGGTAATAATAACTTACAGTATTGGCATGCATGATAATTGATAAACCAAAACGTACACAGAATTCATGTCATGTCTTGTTAGATAATTGACTCTTCAATAGGCTTTTTTCTATTCTTACGGTAGACAAAAGACAAAAGTTGAGTATTTTTAAACTCATTTCACAGTTTTTTCCACGATTAACGTAATAGTTGTCTATTACTTCATTATTATGTTTATCGAGTACTTCATACTCAAGGGCACAACTATGTTCAGTATAAAATATTCCAAAGGTGTAAATACCATCAAAAAAGACTGTATTGAGACCCCTTCGGTAAAATAATTAGTGCATTTTTGCAATTAATTACACTGTTAGTTTCAAAATGGTCATATCTTCTTTTAGCCAAAGGCATAATTAACTCAAACATTAATTTAGTATTGTCTATATTTCAGGGAAGTGTATCGAAAGTATCTCATTCTATTCTGATGGCACGTCATGTTAAATTACGTATAAATAAGTGAATCATATAAACAATTTTCACAAATATTAACTTTTGCTTTTATGGATAATCATAATGAAAATTTAATTTTTTCTTTATTTTGTATATAAAGAGTTGCATTGTACTAATTAATGCAACTTTAAATAGTACCCAGAAAAACATGAAATAAAAGAAAACTGGCAAATTGACATTGCTATCGGAAAGGTTACGTCTATGTAAAGAGGGTCTTTCTATAAGGACGCTCGATTTTTAAACGTGTATAAAGTAAGTTGTGTGTGAGACATTCACTCAATTTTTTTTATTTGAAAGAATATCAAATGTCCGCCGTGGCTTTGCTTGGTGGCACGTATTCGGGCGGCCTAATTTTCAATCTTTGTCGCATAAATCTGGCTGAATTTTCTGGATAGCGTTCATTATGTTGACTTTGAAGGCATCACTTTTTTTTTGGTTCATTCGCATAGACCTGCGATTTAAAATAGATCCGAAGGAAGAACTCTAAAGGCGTTAAATCGCACGATCTCGGTGGCCAGTTCATGTAGCCGCCGCGCGAGATAACCAAGCCTTCAAGTCGCTCTTGCAGAATGTCCATCGTGGCTTGCGCTGTGTGGCACGTAGCGCCGTCCAATTGGAACCGCATGTGGTCGGTATCCATATCATGCAGTTCAGACCACAAGAAGTTGCTTATCATGGATTTGTAGTGCTCGTCGTTGACGGTTATGGCAATGCCAGTTTCGCTTCGGAGCAAGTACGGACCGATAATTTCGCCAGACCACTATCCAAACCAAGCAGTGACGTTCTCGGGATGTATTTGGTGCTGGTGTCTATCGTGTGGATTGGTATCGTCCTAAATCCGACAATTTTGCTTGTTCACATACCCATTCATCCAAAAATGGGCCTCGCCGCTAAAGATGATTTATTTGGTGAAATTTGGGTCAATTTCCAACTGCTTCAGAGTCCAACCAGCGAACACGCGGCGTTGTTTATGGTTGTTTACCTTATGTTCCTGGGTCAGTCGGATATTATACGGGCGCAGACCTAAGTCCCTACGCAGAATTCGCCAAGTTGAAGTCGCGAATAGGCACATAAGTTTTTATGAACGACGAGAAATTGACTGCCTCGGGTTTGACACTCTCACGCACAGCACAGCAGCGATGTTTTCAGCAGACCTTGCGTTTCCGTAGCGTACGGGTGTTGGCTGGTTATTTATCAGCATTTATCAACACCGGTTGATGGGGATGGTGATTTGACATACATTACTAACTAATTCACAATAAATTTAACAGATGTTGCTTTAACAGTATGACCGCTATAACCTAACAAATTTCGAGCTCTCCTATTGAAAAACCTATACATATATGATTTTAGATATAATCAAATTATTTTAATTTTGTTAAGGTAATTAGAGATAGAATAAGGACTATGATAATATATACATACGTTCTCGTTTTGCTTTTAGATTCTAATGGTGAATTTTACTGTTGTAATTTAAATTCTGACTGAACTGGATTCTGCATCCTTCAAATCAAATATTATTCTACTCTCGGAAAGAAGTTACCAGACATCGTCATTCTATTATCAAGCCATAAGGTCATTAAAAGTCGCGATGGGTAGTGACAGTATTAAATTTATTTGCCTGTTAATTATTATTCAACATTGCATGCACTACAGACATATTTATGTTTATTTACACGCACTTAATAACTGAAGAGTTTATGTAATGTATAAAAACAGCGCAGCTGTTACGTTTTCGAGTATGTGATAGTTTTTATATTAAAAGGATATACTTATAATAAATTAACTATGATTACGCAGCACTGATGTCATTGAAAAACACAGCACAGTAATTCGAAAACAATATTTTTACGCAAGTAATTAAAAAAATATATAAACATTAAATAACTGGCTTTATATAAAAAAATGTTATTTTTATTTAAATTATACGAACATGTATTGGAGTGCTATTTCAAAATGATTTCATATATACAAAATTTAATTTGAAACGGTTTCTTAGAATCTGCACGTTAAACATACGAAGGCGTAAAGAACAATTTGTTTTAGTGGATCTTTAATGCTTCCAATTTTAACTGCTCCTTTAATAACTGATTATAAATGTTTTTAAACAGAATATAAATATCTATTACAACAAAGCAGTTAAATAAACAATAACATGTGATGAATCGTATTCAAATAATTTAATAATTTAACAACAAAAAATTAACCAACAAAATTTTTCATTACATCTTATAATCTCTCAAAGTTTTAAATCCTTAAACACTTTATATAGGTTGTCTTATGATATCCTCTGTCATTATTGACAAACAATTGCAATTGTTTGATAGATGTAAAGCAACAGAAGCAGCAGAAGTTTTTGTAATTGTTAATAATACATTTAAAACTGTTTAGAGTAATTTGTAAAAGGCAATAAATTTAGTTTCGCTAGTGATTTCTCTTAAATTTAATATCATAAAGTAAATAAAACACTGTCCAGTACACTTAAAGTAGAAGAAATGAATCGTCCACGCAACTTAAGAGAATATGAAGCAGTGAAAGTAGTAACTCTGGTTAACAAGGGACGGAGCCAGCGAAATGTGGCTAATTTGTTAGGAGTTATACAATCAACAATTAGTCGAACAGTTTAACGTTTCAATGAACTTGGAACTGTAGAACTCCAGAGCAAGGTCGTAAGAAGTCTACAGATGCAAGAGATGAGCAATATCTGATGCAAATCGCCTTAAGAAACAGGCATTCTACCAATTTAGAGCTAAGCAGAGTCCAAAATTTAGCAATTTCTAGACGAATGGTTAGGCGAAAGCTTAATGAAGGATAACTGGACAGTAGAAGACAAGCTATTACACTACTGCTCACCAGAGAACATAGAGTTACTAGAGTGTGTTTTACAAGAGAACACGTAAATTGGATAATTGATGACTGGAAGCGAGTTACGTTTTTAGACAAAGTAAGAGTGTACTAATTCACTAGATGGAAGTAAGTGAGCCTGGCGGAGACCAGGAGAGAGATTTACTGCCTGCGGTATCTTTCCGAGGATCCCATTTTTTGGTGGATCAATAATGTTTTGCGGAGGAATTTGTTTCGATGCTCGCACGGATTCGGTTTCTATACGGGGGAGATCCATGAATGCACATTTCTACGTAGAAAACATAGTAGAAAAACGTGTCATGCCATTTACCCCGTTTTTCGGGGATAACCTCATTTTTATGCAGGATAACGCTCGGTCCCATGTTGTTAGAGAGGTACTGAACTATCTTTGATTTGTGAATATTCCAACTATGGATTGGCCACTAACAATTCCAGATATGAACCCCATAGAATATTCATGGGATGCACTAAAACGATCAGCTAGGCTCCACATATTGCCTCTAAGTAAATTCGAATAAGTCGTTCTTGTCGAATGGGAGAATATTCCTGAGGAAACCATTCATCATTTGATCAATAGCATGCCCAGGCGAATGGAAGCAGTGATAATAGCTAGAGGAGGATCTACACGCTACTGAATTAAAATTCTTACGATTTAATTTCACTTCTAATTTTCTTTTCTAAAGTTTTTTATTAACACCGTTTTTATTACATTTGACATTATGCCTTTTTGTGTCATTTATTCACTTTTTTCCCTATAATATCATTCTAATTTGTTATACATTAAAAATCATTTAATTATAATATCACCTATATCCCAGTGTCGAAATAATATGGAGTGACTCATCGATGACATATGGATGGCTCAGGGGCAAGAAATAGTCCACCATCGTACTTTCTCATGACCCATGGACAGGGTGGGGTGTATCCTATTCACCTCAAAATTAATAGATGTCGTCTAGTAGACATCCCTAATCAGAATCAGTAGAAACCCGATCGATCCGACACGATTTAATTGAGTGATCGTGCTAAAAAAAACAATTTCTCAAATAGTCCACCATTGTGCTTTTTCATGACCCATGAACATGGTAGAGGGTGTTCTATCCACCTCAAAATCAACAGGTGTCGTCTGGGAGATGTCTCGATCAGCATCAGTCAAAACCCGATCGATCCGACACGATTTAGTTGAGTTATCGTGCTAACAAGAATAAATGCCGACGACAATGACACACACATACACACACACACACAGACACACATACACACATACACACATACACACAGACACACAGACACACAGACACACAGGCACACAGGCACACAGACACACAGACACACAGACACACACACACACACATACACACACACACGCACACGCACACGCATACACACACAAATCTTCCGATATGCGTGATTATTAATCTTCGTTCTTTTCCAGATGGTGCCTTCAATCCCGGAGATAGTCCTTCTACAAATGCCTGTCGGTTATTCAGAATATTGCAAGTCTTGCCACACTTTCGTCACGGTATGACCTTCGTTTACCCAAGCTTCATCCAAATAATAAATCTTCCTACCAGAATTCCGAAAATCTCTTAGCTTTTCCAAATAACTTCTTTGCCATAACACAATTTCGTTTTTTTCAATAAGAAGACTTTTTCGGTTTCGTTTTAAATTATGAAAATTCATTTCATGCATAATTCTTAAAAGAACTTTACGAGAGAACTTCGGTAAATTTTGAGCGACGGCAGCGTGAATTTTATTCAGCGTCGGGAGTTCATTAAAAAAAAATCCATGAATAATCCTACGAATTATGTATTTAACATCTTCGTCAACATCAATCTTCTTCCTACCGCGGGTTTCTGTTTTCTTCTTTTTTGTACTTGTTTCTTCTTCATCATACTTAATTGCACGGTACACACTACTTACACAGACTTTTGTTAACAAAGAGCATATGTCAACTGCCTTGGTTATACTAATATCTGGGTTTCGCGCCCGAATTGCCTCGTAGGCGTTTTAAATCATTTGAAGTTCTTCATTTGTTAAATGTCGCTGTTTTCGATTGGAATTCTTCGTCGTAGAACCACTACAACTTGCATCCGCTGCTACCATGTTAAAAAAAACATTATACAGTCACTTTTATCGCAGAATATAATAAATAAACAATTTCTCGAATCCCAAATCAATTGCACATAACCACAATGTAACGCCACTAGCGCGCCAAAATCTGGGCTAAACGACGCATGCGTCATTCTATCGATCGACATTGATCCGTGCTGCCAATTGCTGACCAATCGAATTCAAATGTATTTAAAATCGCCTAAAATGATTGGCTAGCTTTGCTACAACAGCGCACCAGGCGGTACAACCGATTATTATGCGATTCGGAATTCAATAGGAGAGGGAGTAGTTCGCATTGAACTACTGTTTCTATATAAAATTTGTATGCACATAATAGGTGATTACACAAGATATAGACAAACCGTTGAATAGTCATGGTGGTCTGATATTATATATGAATCACTCCACATTATTTCGACACTGGAGTAATGGTAATATTATTTAAATCTTATAAAAAAATTAAAATAATATGAAGTTTCGCTGATGCGTTACTTTTGTCCAGGAGTTTACGTTATTCGTGATGTATTATTCTATATAATCTCTAAATAGAAATTATAAATACTGTAAGTGCGGTAAAATAATCATTGTGTTCTTAGCTACTTCTATTTTTGCATTACTGTGTCGCCTTTGCATGATGCTACTACACACTTGGGAGATACCATAAAGGTCAATTTTAATTGGAATAAACGGCTAGCAACGTGGTTTAACCCTAATTATGTATCTGCGAGAAGAATGTGTTAATGATATAATCAAACTGCTGATAGAACGCAGTGATCACTTCATTTCACATGGGCGCATTTGAAAAATATCTTTTGAACTTGCCGTATTAAACATCAAAATGCTACTGTTGTTTTCTTATATTACATCATTGTATAAATATTTGACAATAAGAATATATTCATTATTCTTATTAGTTAATTTGTCAGTAAAGTATTCGAAAGTGGAAAAATATACAGAGTGTTCCTTTGTACATCAAATTATTTTATATGAAATTAATGAAAAATAAACATAATGTTGCATTTGCCCAATTATGAAGTATTTTTGGATTTTTAACAATATTTAATTAAAAAAAAAATTATATTCAGGAGCATGAGAAAATGGGATGGCCGGGGGAAAGGTAAAAGCAGAGAAAGACGTTTTAAATGTCATTTAAAATAATGTTCAACCGTCTGTCATTGAAGTGTGATCATATAGATTGTATTTTGTATTGATATTTACTTTATTGTTTGTTATCAAAAGTGAAACATGTTGAAAATAATGAAAAGTATTATGATAGTTGTTACAAATGTATATTAAAAGTATTAGTTAGAATGCTTGATTGAAGGTAATAATAATAACTGATATTGTATCCGATAACTAATGCATAAGATAACTGTTATTGCATCTGATAATAATGATGGATCCCTATAAAGACATTTAAAGTTTTCTACCTTGTATATACCGAATGATTATTCCAGTTTATTAAATATGAATAACTCCAGTTAGATAGTATAAATTGTAGTTTGCAATATGAATAACATATATTTGTGCAATTATCTTTTAGTTTTCTAAACATTTATTTAAGACATTGAACATTTTTTCTTCCTCGTTTTTACTCACTTACCTTACCTAATAGTAAGTTTTACAGTTAGTCGAATTCTATATTACCTTCTTCTTAAGCAAAATGATTGGTTCTATTTAAAAATAAATCTATTCCATTGTTTCCAAATTTTAAAATAAAAGGAAATACTTTTTTCCTTTCGGGCATAATTAGGGAACATTCTATATATTTTACCTTTCACATAGCTGAAAGAAAAAATATATACAATATCGTTTAATAAAGCCTTTTATTTCACACGTAGTTTTTGGAACCCATTATTTCTCTTTCGAATAATTTTAACACACTACACTATTGAATTAACTAATTTAACTCTATAATGTTCAACCGTTCAATTTAACCTCATTCTCATAAAAAATATATTTTGTATTTACTTAAATATCCCCTACATACATGTATCAGCGCAAAACCTTACCAGTCAAAGATTGAAAATGTACCTTGACTTATCTGATCTTTATATGCGCAAAGTGATGTAGTTGTGAAATACTAATTGGTTTTCTAATTTTTTGGGGGAACTTAAATAAAAATATATTAAAACACGTTGATGTTACTAAATTATGAGCTAAAATAAAGCCTATCCGTAATACTTTTATGTTGTTTTAATAGTTTAGGACGAGTAAGCAAATCGCAATAATATTGCGCCGCCTCCTCGCTCATATCAAAGACAACTCCGGAGCATGCCTCTAGAGGCTTCGGATCAAAAAACAAAAGTTACCACGTTGTTCGCAAGGGTCGATTTACTGTATTAATTTTGTGAAAATGCCGAGATTCGAACGAAAAGCATTTCGTACATCGACCTAAAAATTTCGTGACACACACACACACGAAAACAGCCGCTTAGTAAATATAGATATTAACACATACATACTTCAGTCACAGGATTTAAAATAATGTATATTTTATACATGTATATTTTCAAGCAAACTATGTGCTTATCAATAATTAAAATAACAGTTACAACAAAATTAATATACGTAAGTAATAATAATACATCACGTGCATTAAAATCACGATAATCATAAACTTTCACTTTAGAATATCATCTATGACGTATGATACATAATCCTTAGCACTACTGACATAAATTGCATTAGCGTTAAGCATACATAATGGCCCGAAAGTAAAATATTTACGATATTACTTCTAAAAATACACTGAAGTTTTAATCAATTTTCAAGACTTAGTTACATATTGCGTACCATAAAACAAATAACCAGAAATATGCGAGTTATTTTAGTATAGATTTTATAATATAGCAAAAATATTTAGTTAATCATGTGTTACATATTAAAATCGACATGTCGGTTTCTTACATATACATTTTTTTCAGTTAATATTGTAGAAAAAATATGAAATTAATATAAATGTCAATAATTTTGCTGTCTTTGAGAAAAATTTTGTCCTAGAAATTTGAGAAAGGACACATCTGTGTGTAAATTTATGATATAGTAAATTTATGATATATTGAACTTTAATTGTCACAAAACAACTAAAGACCATAAAACGAAAGAGGAAAAAAAACTTATTTATTTATGTTCATATATTTTTATAAATTCATTTATTTATTCTTATCAATTATCTACAGCTATGTTAGCTGTATCAGCAAGTGTCAAATTAAGTTATGAATGTATTCTGTAGTCTAGATTGAATGACCAAAAAATTAAAGATTATACTGCAATAAAAATGTTGTCTCTGCAACATTTCACTCCTTGCCTATTTTTCTATAAAGTTTAGGAGTTATACATATTGATGAATAATATATTTTAAAATCCATACGAAATGCCTCTATTGAATAATAAATTTCAAAATGAAGTAAAGTACACATTATTGCAAATATGCTCCTCAGTAAATTTGAAAACAAGATCCAAGTCAGCTAATCTATATAATATACACAATTTAAGATACTTTACAATCAAATTATATAGCCTCTACGCTGTCGTGTCTACACCAGTGTCCGGCTGCCTCAAATATCAGCGCAATATAAAACGTCGTCCGTCATAATGTATTTCAATTATTTGATATATTTTCCTTTCTCCCTTAGCGCAATGGGTATTCAGGTACATGTACCTCTTATATATTAAACTCAATTATCATTTAAATATATAAAATATGGATAATACATAAAAGGGCGAAAGAGAGAAAGAAAAGGGGGAGAGGAAGAGAAAGAAAGAGATACACAGAGAGAGAGAGAGAGAGAGAGAAATAGTGAGGGGGAGGGAGAATCAGATGAATAATAAATCTGTGAGATTGAAGGAGAGTGAAGTTTTTAACTTCAACAACACGGGACGATACTCCATTTTGATGTAACTGTAAGAAACTACTTAAACGAGATCTTTTCTGATAAAAGGGTTGGGTGAAAAGGTGGAGTTTGTTTTATTTATCTGGTGGATTATTTCAGTAATAAAATGCATTAAATTTAGATAACATTAATGATATCAAAGAAGGGATATAAATAGATAAGGGATATTTCATAAACTTTTAGAGACAGTTATGCAGGCGTTTAGCACAGACTTGATTATTTTTAAGCAGTAAATGGGTGACATTTTGAAAATTTTAGCGTAATTTATTTTAATAAACAATAATATTCAAAGTTACGCAAACTTAGGCGAGGTTGTATCGAAGACATACCCTCCCTCGGATAAGATGTAAAAACTACATCGATTATAATACAGATAGGTAGATATAGTTATAATATATCCTGCAGTAGATACTGTCCTAATATGTTATATTAGGTAAGTAAAAGCCGAACCGAACCGGTTTTTTAACCCCCTACTCTTATAGTATCCCGAACCCTCACTGTAAGAGTAGGGGGTTCGGAAATATTTCAAGGTTGACGGTAGCTCGTCCTTTTGCATTCGTCTTGGTAGTGCGAATAGACTGACGTTAAATAATAAAAAAAAACACATTCGAATAATGTCGTTTAATAATTTTATAGTCTAATGCCTGTAATTAATCAAAACCAATTAGATTTTTTAGACCAACTAAGAATCTGTCAGATTTATAAACTAACCAAGAATCAGTTACGAGTAGCTCCGAAGTAGAAATAAGCTCATCAAAGATAATTCAATGATATAAAAATATACAGGGCGTTCCATTGCAAATAAGTTTCTCTCTTATATTGCAATTATATATGTCACTCTGTATACATAACATTTCCTTTATAAAACCTACGTTTTAAACGTTTAAACACCAACATCTTCAAGTATTTTTCGTAAATCCATTAAAAAAACTTAAGTCACCCTGTATATATTTTTAATATAGTTTATAAGCCTTTTAGATTAAATAGAAACATGTCCAAACATGTTCGAGTGTTTGCTTCTCTTAGAACATCAAAATAAAACATAGAAACATAGTTTTATTCCATACATTATTTTCTCCCTGTATAATCCAGTTGAAAATAAAATCAAAAACGTCCATTTATAAAGGGATTTCCAGAGATTTTTCTACATCGACCACCGTGACTCTTATACATATAAAGTATTGACTTTCAAATATAGGATTAAGTAAAATTAATAGATATACATAAAGTATCTTCTGATGAAGATGACACAACATATACATAACTTACATATATAGGGTGTCTCAGTTGGACTTAGAGGATTTCTATTTTGCGCTATCTGTTCTTCCAAAGATAGGGCGTCAGTATTTAATGACTGCCATCTACAAATCATATGATGTTAACATGCTACGTCATGCAACGTTAACATGATCACGATATGCAACAGAATTATGATTGCACGTGCTGTATGGCCCGTCTTGCTGCAAACGCATGTTATTCAAATCCAAATCAGTTTGGTGGAAAAATAAATTATTTAACATGTCACGATAGCGTTGCCCCTTAACTGTGATACCATTACCAGCTTCATTTCCAAAGAAGTATGGTCCAATTACTCCACCACTTCAAAATGCTCACCAAACCATTCATCTCTGTAGATACATTTTTTTTTCGCGAACAGTATGTGGATTTTTGGCACTCCAAATTCGACAATTTTGTTTGCTGACCTTCCTTGATCACCTTCTTGCTTTTCTAACATCCAATTAACAAATATGTGACGTTGTAAATGGTCTGTAACTTTTAACTGTTGTCTCAACTGAATTTTGTGTGCTAATGCTGATGCAGATCTTTCTTTAAAATCCGATGCTTGGTGACTTTTGACAGACTCACTTGTTGTGCACGACGTTGAATTGATGTATTTGGATACTCCCACACCTTCTCTCACTGCATCAATAATTTCAGCTAACCGACGAGGACGTATTGATGTTGTCTTATCAATAACACAACCCGTCTCTTCAAATTTCTTGATTAAGTTACGAATTATTGACTCTGTAGGCGCTTCATTTTGTCCTACTTTAATGTGAATTTTTCTTAATGTAAATGATCATTCACTTTCATAAAACAGTTGTACTGGTAATCGCGACATGTTGACGTCGTATGAATTGTATATGACAGTCTTAAAATATTAACGTCCTATCTTTGACACAACACAAATGGCGAGCAATTCAAATCCTATAGTTCCAACTGAAGCACCTTATCGAACACATTATGCACGGTGGATACACTTGCATATGCTCATTTCGACAATCAAATTGTTAACTTCAAGAAGCAAATTACATATCCATAATAATATTTCGTTTCAGATCCTTGTCCACTCCTTCTCCACCAATCGCATCCAGAAGACGTTGAGATTCGAACCGTCCAAAGTCGACGAGATATGGAGGTTCGTCACGTACATGCTAGTCCACGACGATTGGTACCATCTCATCCTCAACGTCGTTATCCAGTGTATATTTGCTTTAATACTCGAAAGAAACCAGGGGCACTGGCGAGTGCTGCTGCTCTATTTTCTTGGGGGAATCAGCGGAGTTTTGGGGGCCTCATGTGTTCACCCCGATCTGGTGATCGGGGCATCCGCCGGAGTCTACGCTCTGCTCATATCAAACATCGCGGATATAGTTTTGGTAAGCGTAAACGTCAGTAATTTAATAACAGGTTATTTTCGAAGCATCTGCGCACGTAAAGACAAATATAAACCGTAAATTATCGTATATTATGGTTCTATAATTTATTATCCATCGTAGTAGCTTTGTACTTGGACAAATCATAAACATTTTATATCCATTATGCGTAATTATAGTTCATCTAATTATACCCACTTGTTGTCATCGTCACGCACGCAACGCGGTGTTTAAATATGGACGTAAATTTATTTTTTTAAATAAATATTACCTGATTAAGTCCACAACAGGTATTTCCAAAAGGTCGTGATAGTTGTTGCACTGCTCTATATTATCTTTAAGTACAGTACGTTTCCAAATTTCTAATTACCAATAATAGCTAGCCATACACGAGCGGATTTTTTGACGGGCCACGGATTTTTTCGAAGGATTCGGGAAAACCCGCAGGCCCGGACTGTACGTTAGTGGAGAAAGAAATCTGCGGGCCAGATTGCAGGCACGACGCGGAGGAAAACCCACAGGCCTCACCCGTGCGTGAGTGGGGAGAATTATGAGGCGAGATCGGTAGATTTCGTCCTGTCAGTAAATTCGGTGAATTTTACCATTCACGAGCAGATCAAAGCAGAGGCCACTTTTCTGAGTCCTAGTTTTTTTTTTCAGATAATTGTTAAATATTAAATTATTTATTATTTAGATTAGATATTATTTATTAGTTCATTTAGTTTAGTTCGTAAAAAGTTTGTTGTGTGTTGTTTCAATAGTAATAGAAAAGTGCGGAAAAATGATAAAAGAGTGGAGAAACTATGGGTTTATAGACATACAAAACAATAAAATAAATAAATACGAGTACGCAACAAAATAAACGAACTTCATTTCGTTCATTTTTGACACGGAACACGTTTTTGCGATGACTAACTTGCCGAAAATATTTCCGCAATAAGTGCCACAAAAGCGCGTCATGAGAGTAGCACTTTTACACCTAGGTATGAAATTTTTGAAGTGAAGGTAATAGAAACAAAAAAAAAGAGTGAATGTAATGGAAACAAAAGCGTGTTCCGTGTTTTATAATTTCAGAAGGATTAAAATCTAGAAAATGCTATAAACATCATTTTAAAAAGTAGCTACTACAGGAACGTATTGTTTTTCGTAAAATTAGCCCCATATGGCTAAACTGCTGTCTTACTCCTATCCACGATTTCACCCATTTCGTTCTTTTTTTTCTTGGTGGAGAGGTACTGAGCAATGACGTACAATCCACTAGCAGCTGCCACAATTTATTATTATTATCCATAGTAAATTTAAACTGATTAGTAAGACACAACAGTGAAAGACAACGAAAATACTGCATTTATACGTACGAGAGCATAGCCCGTCCCGTCGTCTGGCCTGCGGCCTGTCCGACGTGTTGGATAGTCCTGGGCCCGCAGATAAATTAACAGACTTCCGCTGGTTTTCCCCACTAACGAACGGATCACAACTGCCAACGGATTTTATGAAGCAATTCCAACGGGCCCGGTCCTTACGTTAGTGGGCTACGACAGGCCTGAAATCGGCGGGTTAGGCCCGTGGAAAAATCGGCAGATCGATCCGCGGATCTGGCCTGTCAAAATTTATCCGCTCGTGTATGGCTTGCTAATGACTGCAAGACTTAGCAAGTGAGTTAAAAATGGAATAATTTACACTACACATCAAAATTAATGTACGTTAAGAAATTGTCATAATATCAAAGTTAATTTTCCCGTTAATCACTAATCCAATATTGATTATCTTTCTTTTTATTAGAACGGTGGCAAAATATCTGTTATCTAATGGAAGTTTCTACAATAAGAATGCAAAATGTGAATTTTTAATAAAACATGGTTTTCTATAGCAAAGTATTGAAACACTTATTGATTTATAATATAGATATTTGGGAAATGTGTATGGAACAACACATCCGGTAAATGACCGTTACGGCTTCGGTGACACACGAGTATTCTTCTGGCGAAATTTTCAATAACGGTTTTGTATAAATGCCCTTGATGCAGAGTTTAATTTCGGTCTTCAGTGGTTGAGTGGTCGTGGGCTTCTTGGTGTAAACCCGAGACTTCAGGAAACCCCACAGAAAAAAGTCGATAGGTGTTAAATCTCAAGATCGTAGCGGCTAATTCTGGTCAGCAAAATGGGAGATGACACGACCAGGAAGACGCGTACAAGACCGTCAATGTTTCATGGGTGGTATGACAAGTGGAACCGTCCTGCGGGAACCACATGTCTTCAAGAGCAATACCTTCCAATTGAGGCACAAAGAACTGGGTTATTATGTCATGATAATGTTTGTCATTTACCATTAATGCATTAACTGTCTCGTTTTCCAAGAAAAATGGTCCAATGATTTCTTCAGACTACAGTGCGGACCAAACAGTGACACGTTGGAGATGTATTTCTTTTTCATGAATCATTCCTGGATTTTCTGAGCCCCAAATGCAGCAATTTTGCCTATTTAGAAGTCATCAATGTGAAAATGGGCCCTGTCGCTGAAGATCATTTTGTCCACAAGAACGGCATTTACTTCTTGTTCAACGATGCAATTGTTGAACTCCCTTCGCTGTGCATGGTCTGTTGGCAGAAGAGGACAAAAGCATGGTTGTTTGAAGAATGTTAGTTACTCATAAAAACATAATTCCTTTGGCAGTTTTTATACAGTTTTTTAATACTTCTTATACGAGGGCGGATCAAGTATAAACGGGACTTTAATTTAAAAAAAAGTTATTGATTGAAAAATTAAAGGTAAAGATATTTTATTTTTCTACATAGTCTCCTGCTATACAAATACATTTTTCCCAGCGAAAAGGAAGGTTTTTTATCCCATTATCGTAGAATGAAGCTGGTTGCGTCAGGAGCCAATTGCGCACGAATCTCTCTACGCCTTGGTCGTCTTCAAATAGTTGCCCTCCTAGAGCCTCTTTAAGCGGGCCAAACAAATGAAAATCGCAGGGTGATAAGTCCGGGCTGTAGGGAGGATGCTAAAGTGGGGTCCACTGCATTTTTTTCAGTTTCTCGACTGTTAGAGCTGTAGCGTGGGGCCTGGCGTTGTCGTGAAGGAGGATTGCCTCTCGAATTAGTTGGTTTCGTCTTTTGAGGCGATATGCAGCCCTCACCTGGTTCAATAGCTCGCAGTAGTAAGCAGCATTGATTGTGCATCGCTCATGTAAAAAACCAATGAGCAAAATGCCTCGAAAATGCCAAAACGATCGAAAGAAGTGGACGGCGATCGTGTTCCTGATTTTTCACTCATTCTCGCCCCTCCTTGAACTCTTTATGCCAGGCAAATACACGCGTCCTTGACAGTGTTTGGTCCCTGAACTGTGCAGTCAATCTACGGAAAATATACGCCGCTTGAATTCCTGCATGAACAATAATTTTTATTTATCCTCGTATTTTGGGTTTCCATATATAAGAAATATTCATTTAATTAATGTTAGAGTTAATGTGTTGTAATAACCAATAACGTTTATTATATAAACTATTTATTTTCCAGAATTATGGTAGTATCAAGTACAAAATCTACAGGGCGACGTCCATAGGAATTCTGGTGCTATTCGACGTAATCTACGACGTAGTCCACATCTACTCGAAAAAAGAACCTCTAATATCGTGGGAAGCGCATTTCGTCGGGGGCATAGCAGGTCTTCTACTGGGGTTGGTACTATTCCGAACGAATGACGGGAAAACCAGTAAATCGTCGAAAATAAACAAAGCGTTCTTCTGGTCGGGCTTGATACTTTACGTAACGTTGGTGATCTCATTTTTCATACTTATGATACAAATAAAAAGGTGCACGCCTGTTGATAGCATTTACGTTCGTTACGTTTATTTCTGTTGATTTTATATACGATTGATTTTATAGCGTTGCATTATTGTAAACTTAATCTCAGGAAAAAGTAACAATCAAAAATAAGTATTGAATTTTCGTAGTATCGAAATTATTTTGATGGTAATTTGTAAAATTTCAAATTGCATTTCGCTCGTTTTTCTTGATTCAATGTGAGAATAAGACTGCCAATAATTGTTTTTCTTAAACATTGTGCGACTGAATTTTAGTAAATACCCGTAGGTATTATGTGTAGAAGAAAGTTAATGTTGCAAATTTAGCTTTAAAAATGTTTCTTCGAATGAGAAGAATATTTATTGATCATTAGTCATAATTTATAGGCATGATCAGTGATCAGTGAATATTTTAAGTAGCAGCAAATTTTTAAAACCCAATTTTATATGGAGTCATCGTTAAAATGCTATATGTACGTAAAGATTCATCTATATTATTGTGCAACATCTCCCCCTCGTATAAAGAGTGAAGTTTGGAAAGGGTCGATATTCTCTTTTTTTTTAAAGCGATTTTATTAATGCAGTTTATATGTATGCTAAAAGTAGTACTTATCGATAACTAGTGATATTATTTTTAAATGGAATAACCAGTATATTTTTACATGTGTCCTGAAATCTTTCCCTCTTTTTGGGCGAGTAAGACTCAGTTATCAAAAAAGATATTTCCATTAACTATTTTTTATTTAAATTTACAATGTAGGGAAAGGTATGTATGACAAATAACATCGTGAAGGTGTCTTCCTTCACGCCGCCGCTGCTGTACCGTTCCAAGGCACTATTTAAAATTTGCGATAATTCGCTGACAGCATTCAATTCTCTGAATTTCCTCGCGTATTATGATTTTTAATGAAAGTAAAGTCCTAGGCGTATACCCTAGGTACACCCTAGGTTTAAAATAACCCCATACGAAGAAATCTATCGGGATTAAGTCGGGGTGTCTGAGCGGCCAATTAATGCTCCCTCTAAGAGATAACTTTATCGCTCTAACAGCTTTCATTGCTAAATTTGCAGTATGGGCTATAATCCCATCCTGCTGAAACCGCGAGTCCTCATTAAGCATGATGAGAGAAGTTTGAGACCATCAAACATGAGAAGTTTGTTGAATATATATAATTCAACAAACTTCTCATGTTTCCTAATGGTCAACAAACAAATGAGGAAAACAGTTCAAGATTTTCTTGTATATAAGAATATCAACTAAGAAACTACATTTAGGAAGTTTTGTTGAAAACATAAATGAGAAAGGAACTATTCGTATGCAGTAAAGATGTACTATTCATTTAATCGCTATTGGCTATGTAAAAAACTCTCTTATCTTGCCGATAAGCGGAAGAGTCTACCTGAGACTAGCCATAAAAACAAGCCAAGGTTATGATTTGAGATTTTTTATTTGGCAAATAGCGATGAAATAAACTATATATCTGTGAGAGCAAGTGATCAGACACCGTAGATCAAGTAGTCATTTCGTAAATATTAGGAGAAGAATCCCCTCATGTAGAGAAATATTAATATTTTTATTTGCAAAAATAATAGGCAGTACTTGGCTAGAAGGATAATACAGTATAAACATTTGCAAACTGCTATAACAAAATATCTTCGTTCATCAATAGATTACATTATCTCATTTTTTTATTTTTGACTGACCTATTTTTAAAGAAACACATGAGGGTATGTATTTTGACCGTAATATTTAAATTTTCTGTTCGATTGTGAAAAAATATACCAGATGTTAAAAAAGTAAGTTGGGAAAAAGAAATGGTCACATTTTAGTAGATGACCGTTTCTGATGGTTGAGTGTTCTGTTCGCCGTATAATGTGTTATGATTTAAAAGTTTAAAAATGAATTCAGTTGATATTCTATTCACTAATAAAGCAATAACTTACCGACAAGGGAAACTAAATCGATGGGTATGCCGATGGCCGAATTAAATTTTCAAAAATTGATGTTGGAAAATATAGTAACTTTGCAAGAAAGTTAGTAGTAATGTTGTTTATCTTTATAGACGATCTGATGTTCTCTACAAGTAACAGTAGGATACATGTTCTTTATCAATTTCTATATTTAGCAATGTTTTATATCATTTTGCAACCCCCACATGTTACGTCACTGCTGTACCCACCCATGTAACACACCTACGAGCCGCCACTGTGGTGCAGTGCCTTTCCGTTCTGACACTTTTTGTATAAAAATCATAAAATAAAGATGTTACATAAGAGTAGTATCAAAGAAACAGTTAAATGATACGTGTCATATGGATTTACGAGTCATTTCAATATTTTTACAAATTTCCCTAGTTATATATATTTTAGGATTCAGGGTTTTCCGTCAAACTACGAGTACGTTGGATATCAAGTGTTTTAATCCTCCTCTATTTCGAACTGTCATTTCCACCTGCATAGGTCTGTCATAATACCATATCATTGGTATCAGGTTCATGTATCAGTATTTTGTACATTTGTAAGTATTAATTATAAGCATACTTAAAATATGTTTCCTGTAAAGAAAAAATGCTTTACCGTGATTATTAACTTTGATTGTGTTGGATGGGATTGTCAGACCAGATTAATTTCATTCGCAATACTTTGATGGAATTTTAATTGTATGTGATCTTACCAAATAATATTTTATGTATTCTAGAAAAAGCTGGGAGTTCTTGAGTGGTTGAGTTTTAATGTTGTTTGGATATTTCCGGATTTATAAGAAGCGGCATTGATAAGGAAAGGAACAAATTCTATAAAACTGCAGAAACCATTCAATTCGTTTGTCATTTTTTTTATTTATATGGTAACCTACCCGTTTCGATCTTGCTGACTGTTATAAGAATTGTGTTATTTTATGTACAACACCTTGAATATTTTAATGTATGCAGACTTTACAAAATTATTTTATCTAAATAAAAAATATACTTTTAAGAAACCTCATAAAATAAATTAAGCGGAATAAATTGGGATAATTCACACGGCCATCAGCAAGCACCCTTCTTTGGATCCACCTGCTGGCTAAAGATGTATTTAAATTAATGTTATGAAGTATTTGATTTTCTATAATTATATGCCATTTAATTAAGACTATGATATTAATAAGTTTTGATACCTTTATTATGCCTACACTGTATAATCTTCTGATTTATTATTAATTTTTATAAAACCAGTTTCAGCACAATATATTTACAACACGAAATCGCAAGGCTCAAAGACGTTTGAATTCCATTTTAATTATTTATTACAATTACTTCTAACTTAAATTAGTAAGACTATGTTAATAACTGTATTCACTGTCGAACAGAAAATGAAAAAAAAATGGTATCTAGCCGACATTATTTTGAGATTTATCGTCTATCTTTTTCTAGTCAATAAAAAAGTGTTCTCTTTCAAATGTTAATGTGTTCCATATTTATTTTTCTTATATTATAACCTATTATTTCGTGGGTACATCATTCAAATAGTACATTTAATAACCAGAATATAATTTCTTGAAAAATTAAAACAATATCTAATAAATGCCAGAAAAAAATAACTAACATATAGTTAATTTCTTTCCATATTATCCTATCTTAAAAAACTATTTTGTTCGAATTTATACTATTTAGGTATACATTTTGTTCACTAAATGCACCAATTTGAAAAGCATATTCTCCTCATCCAAACATCCTGTTATAGCAAACATCCATATGCAGGAAATTTGAAAATTAAAAAATTGCCGAGGGATAGATGGTAGTACTTTGTAGTCCTTTGTATACCATTTAGCAAACCTTTTTGTGAAGACTACTGATGATGAGTGTAGAAGAACTTTGACCTAAAATTCTACTGCCATTAAATTTTAAAGTGTTTTTAAACTGTATTATTAATTAATTAATAAGGAAAAATTTAAGAATTTAATATTTGACAGATTTACTATTTGTATTTATTTACTTTTCTACTATGTACATTTGTAAGTAATTCGTAACAAAATAACCTTCCATGCATGTTTGTTAATATTTGTAATTTTTTAATAATTTAATTATACAATAAAGTGTTTTTCCAATAAATACACATTTTATTTTAATAAGACTTATTTTAAGATTCTAAATAATATAAATATAACTGGTGTATTATAATTCAATTTCTAACAGTATTGAAAATGATTGAAACGACCGAGGAAAAATGTATCAAACTTGGATCTCAACAGATACTACAAGACAGTCGATGTTGCCTTTGAGAGTAGACTATATGCAGTACAAATGTATATTTCATTATTATTTGTAGATAATTCGGTAATAAGTCCAATTTGTATGAAGATAAACCTGCAAAATTGGGAGATATCAGGATGAGTTTTCTGAAAAATATTTCTTACATATTCTTATTCTATATTTCTTACATATTCGTGTTCTATTCCCAAATCAATAATCACCACTAGCTCAAATTTTTGTTTTACTTTTATTCATAATTCTCTTATATACAAATAGTTATATTTTGATTTGTATATGCAAAAAGTCCATGTAATAATAAATCAAACGAAAAGTCTACTATTTGATGTTTCGTTTAATTATTGTTAGATGGATTTATGGAAAAGTAGTTAGCACTAGTAATTAGTACTAGTGGAAACGCCCTCAAAAGTAAACATTATCAGTAAATGTTTATAAAAGCGTATTGGACTATATGTATATATTTATTGCTTTTGCAAAACAAAAATAAAATAACACAGACAACATATAGTTCAATTACAAAATTTAAATGCTCAGAATGTGATCGAATTCTCGAAAAAGGAATACTTTGGGGTATATACATATACTGTTTGCTTAGTGATAACTATGTCACTGAAAATATTGTACATCTAGTGGGTGATAAAAAATAATACAGAAATAAAAAATGCTAACTTTAATAGGCGATATACATAAATATTAACTATAATAGAGTTAAATAAAATATATTAGCCTCTACTGGCAGACATGGTCTTAAATTAACCTCATAATAAATAAAATTAAATTACTTAACTAAACATATTCTGATGTGCAAATAAAAAATGGTACTATCACTGGGTCTATGTATGCGGTAGCTATGGTACGTTTTATGGAACTATGGTAAATATAGCGACTGACAATCAAAATCTTAGAACGAGTCTTGACCCCTTGTCAAATATTTTATGAAAACATAATTTTTTTTTAAATCCCATCACCAAGAGTCAAGAACTGATTGTGAGTATAAATACGAGGGCGGTCCGAAAATTTTCCGACTTGATGGAACATGAAGATGGCAGTACTCGTCAACAAAAGCTAGAAAATGTGTTTCCGCATCTTTTGAAAGATACTCACCAAAATTTCTGTCATTTTGGACGCGCACTTGTTGTTTGCCAATCGGTTGAGTGAGTCGATGTGAGTGTTTTTGTGAAAATGGAAAAAATCGAGTATGGAGCTGTCATTAAATATTTGTTTTTAAAAGGCAATACGTCTACGCAAATCAAAGAGTTGACGCTGTGTACGGTGTTTACCACCGTGTGAATTTTGGGCTGCTGAATTTAAATCTGGCCGTACCAACTTGAGAGGCGATGATCGTTCGGGACGTCCAAAAACTGCAACCACTGACGATAACATCGCTCAAGTTCACCAAATGGTGTTAGACAATGGTCGAACTAAAGTGAGACAGATAGGAGGGGCTATGAATATGCCGAAAGAACGTGTTTGTCACATATAGAATCAAGATTTAGGTATCAGAAAGCTGTCCGCGCATTGGGTGTCGCGTTTGCTCACGTTAGACCAAAAACGTGTTTGAATGAACATTTCCAACACTGTTGGCGCAGTTTAGGCGCAACAAATCAGAGTTTTGGCGCCGATTAATTATTGTAGATGAAATTTGCATACCCCAGAAATAAAAATGTAGTCAAAACAATGGACTAGGAAGGGGGAATTGGCTCTAAAGAAAAGCAAAAACTGTCTTTTTTTTTCGGCTGAGAAAGTGATAGCGACTGTTTTTTGGAATAGTCATGGATTTATCTTAATCCATGTCATTTGTAATGATGCTTAGTCATACTAAGCATCATTACTTGATAAACCGAAGGCATAAATTGCGGAAAACGGTCACATTTGCTGGAGAAAAAGCGTGTCTCACCAAGACAATGCGCCGTCTCACACCTCAGCGGTAGCCATAGTGAAAATCCACGAATTCCGGTTTGAACTACTTGACCACCCTTCTTACTCACCAGATCTAGCCCTAAGCGACTTTGTACCCTAAGCTATAAGTTGCGCTCGGAGGACAGATATTTGCGTCAAATGAGGAGGCCATCGCCTTCGTAAACAATTACTTTGCAAAGAAAGACGCCGAATACTATTTTGATGGGTTAAAGAGATGGGAGAATCGCTGGGAGAAGTGTGTAGACTTACAAGGAGACTGTGTAGCAAAATAAAAATAAATTTGAAGAAAAAATGTCTTGTATCATTGTTGGTTGGAAAATGTTCAGATCACCCTCGTATGCACAGACGTTTAGAAATTCTAACTGTATGTACTACTCATTATGTGAACTCTAAGAATACCGGAAAATTGGATTGATTGAAGACTCTAGTTTTAAAATTTCGATTAATCACCCTTGTAGTAGTTTCGACAAATGGCACATAAAACAGACTAAAATTATAACTGTTCTAGGAATTTAAGCAGAATGATAAAATGCTGCATTAAAAACTACATTATGATTTAATAGATCCTAAATCAGTGAGATCTTTTCCTACATAAAATGAAATAATTCACAACCAAAACAATTACTTTTTAAAGACAAAAGTCTAATACAAAATCACACCCTGTATATATATATATATATATATATATATATATATATATATATATATATATATATATATATATATATATATATATATATATATATATATATATATATATATATATATATATATATATATATCTATATATATAAAAAGAGTCATTCGGAAGTAACTATAAACTTTTCACTGACAATATTTGACATTTAGCATTTTAATGCTTTACATTGTACTCCAATTTCGGTACATTTACATTCCAAACAGGGTCCGGATAATTCCGATATTATCCTTCCGACCCTGTACATTCTGCCGTAAATATTACAGCCGGCCAATTTTAACAAACCAACTCCCGATGAATCAACACTGTTTGGATGATTTGAATTTGCCTCGTTAATGTTCTCGCGTTGCTCCAAGTTTTCTGTATTATGCTCCAGGAGTTTCATCTCTTCCCCAACAGGTGGCGCAGACATTGATGAAACAGTCGACAGCCTGTCAGCTGTATCAACAATAGTGTTCATTTGAATTTTGTTTGTGCTTGTTTGCGTTTTTTCTTGACTCTTGTCTGAAAATAACAATTCTAAAACTTTATCGAAGGAAAATCCTTCGTCGGTTTGATTGTCGCCTTCGTGAGTAGCTTTCGTTGTCGAAGGTGGTGGCTTTTCCGTTACGAATTGTGACAGCGGCGTAGTTTTTCGTGTGAAAAAAGGCATCATATCTACGATGAGCGATTGAAGGTCCGGAGCAGGTTCCGTGCGAATAACGTCGCGAAACGGGTCGGGGGTCACGATTTTATCCGCTACTGTAGCAATTTCTTGGAGTTTGAGGTTTCCGTCCAGGCGGTCCAGAACAACTGTCGGTGCTTCATCATCTACAAGAACCGAAGGTAAGTAATAAGGATAGTTATTTAGCATAGCTTAGTGGCATAGTTATTTTTTAATTTTAGCATAGTGTTTGTACATATTTTGTATAAAGGCCTGTTTTTATAGTGACGCGTTTTTTGCGCTGTGTACGACGTGATACTCTCAGCGTGTTACATAGCCCATTCCTCCCCACGAATTTAGTAGGATTCTTTTCCTATAGAGCGCAACACGTTCCATGCTGAAGTGGCACGTTATACGCGTTTGACAGACTGATCCGAGAGGAGTCTATTGCGTTGCACGCTGCGTGATGGTATCTCGTTGGTGAGATCGGTTGCGATTTTTAATATGTAGTGGAAGATGAAAGGGACGTTTCTACTACAGTCATCAATGAACCATCAACTTCGACTAGAAACTGACATTGCTAATTTAGAAGGAGATGAGGAAGGTGCTCCAACCGAGCAAACGTTTGAGCAACCATCTCGCCATGAATCATCTCTGCAAACACTTTCTGAACAAACCTCACCATTCCCGGAAGGTCAAGGGTCAGACGGTGCTGTACTTCAACCCTCAAAATCTAAAAGGAGACAAGAAAATGTTGTTCTTAATAAATATTTGAAAGAAAAGAGGAAGACAGGGAACATTTTAAAGGGTGCATCGAAAAACTTGTGGGACCAGTAAGTACCCCAAGACAACGGCAATGAAAATGACATTTTTTAAAACCGTGGCGGCTACTGTGAAAAAAATTCGACCAGACCTCTCCAATCGGACGAAAATTTTTGATATAATTACAGAAATGAAATAATTACACATTCTGTACTGAACCAGCGGTCGCGAATTTCGCATATTTCCGAAGCATATATCCAGTCCTCATCATTATCTATAATATGTTTCAGAATAGACATTTCGATCATTTTCCTTCTCCTTTGGTGCTTTTTGATTCATTTCAACACACTCAGACACTATATGTACGTCAACTGAATAGATCAACACTTTGCTCCTAGGAAAACACTAAAATGCCGCGTAAACATTTCGCGACGGGATTGGGACGAAACCGATTCCGGCTGCGCAAAAAACGCGTCGTTAGGAAAACAGGCCTTAAAGTGACTTATAGACTTGCGATTTATATACACAATTGATAAAAGAATAATATACGCATTTTGCACGACATTATAAATGTGTTGTCTGGGCCACTGACATTATTCCAAAGACGTCATAATGACGCAAAGAATCTTATTGGTCATGGCTCACTAAGCATTCATTGTTAGTTTAATTTTCTTGATTGTCCAACTCTGTATAAATGGACATTTTCTTACCACAAATATAATGTGGACAACATAACGTAAGATCCTGTACTGAGGACTTTCTACATCCTGGGTTGGGAATGGGACAAGTGGGTTTTTGACACACGATATTCCCATAGAAGCATGTACATGTGACACATGGTGACTCTGAGGGGACCGATTCGCCGTGGGCAATTTGATGACCTTCTTGGTTTGTGCAGTCAACTGTAAAAAGTTAAAATCGAAATGAATTAATTGAATTTAAATAGGAAGAATTATTATAATAGTCCTTGGTGTATTCTAAATGTATTTGGCGAGGTACGACAAAAAAAAGTGATTAAGAAGTGAGGACCTTAACTATTTACCATTGCTTGATTTGATGTCAACTGTAATAGAAGGCACACTGACAGCATTTTCGTAAAAGTTTTCTAATATGGGCGGATTTTTTGGAATAAAACCTCCTGAAACATAAAGCAAAAAGAAACTTCAGATGCGCACGAAAATATTTTTCAAAATTTACCTTCTGTTTCAATAGGCGGAGAAAATAGGTTCGTATATCCAAACTCCGTACCAGTGACTTTGTCTTGAGAGTAAACCACGTTTTCCTTTGACGTATCCTTTTTAGCATCCAGCGCGTCAGCAGCCACAAAAGGAATTATCCTAAAAATTGGAAACATTACATACAAGCGTAAGGATGTATTGCCTTATTTAAACAACTCACTTTAAATTTGGTAGAGATGGTGGAAGTGATGGTTCATTATAATCATATTCGTAATCCTCAACTTTATGGGTTATATTCAGTAGAGCCTCTATATGGGGTGGTATACGCGGTGGTGCACTATGAATATGCGGTGGTACATCGGGAATATTCCTTAGTGTAGCGCTTGAGACTTGCCCTTTGCTTACGATCTCAACTTCAGTTATGTCTTCGGTAGAGTATCCAGACGAATTCTCTTCACTATCGGTAGTTGTGAATATATCTTCATATCTAGTTGCCCCCGCTTCCGCCAATTTATTAATCTCATTTGGATCAACCGGCAAAATTGTGGTAACTTCACTATCATTATCGTTTAGGGATTCCAACGAATGTTTGCTTTTAATGCAGTCCGTTGAATTTAAAATAGTTCTTAGGGTAACAAAAGGTCCACTTGGCGATGCATCCGTCGTCGTGACAAGGTCACCAGTACTTAGAGTTTCCGATTCCGTAGTTTCGTAAGTGCTTGTTTGAGTTTCTGTTTCAGTGTAGTTGTTTGTTGTGTACGTAGTGGATTCTATTTCATTAGTTGACATAACTTCAGTAGTAGAATTGTCCGTGGTTTCATTGTCTACCTTTCGATTGAACCTTGCATCAATGATTTGCAGTTTAGAGAAACTATTTAAGCCCCCAGGATAGCCTTGTTTAGCTTTTTCATCTTTATAATTCGTAGTGGTTATTGTATTCATAGTTCTAAGCGTAGTTGACTCCGCTTTAAAAATGTTGGGTTTAGGTTTATTGGTGGTGGAAAAAATTCGCCTATAATTAGTATTCCTAAACTCGTAATTTGTAGTCGCATAATATATCCCAGGGAAATGTTCCTTGTTCTCCAGATAATTTCTTGTCGAAGATTTGCCGTCACCAGTCACTTGGCTCATGGAGTTGTAGTAAAAGGGTTTTGTAGTGCTGGGATTGAACGAGACTCCGGTAAAGTGCCTAGTGGTTCCGAAAGTACCCGAGCTTCTGTGTTTTGTTGTTGACGATTGTTGAGAATCAGCTAATACATACAAAGGCGCAACAGTTACCACTCCTCCTGTGTTCTGAGGCCTCTTTTGATTCACCTCCTTTCTCAGTTTCGCGTACTCCTTGCTCACTATTGGGAAATGGCCGTAGTTGGGTTCAGGCTGGATTTCTATCGTGCCGCCTTAAGAAGGAATAGGAATTATTACTTCTAATGTAGATGGCGTAGTCTCAATTTATATTTGTTGAAATGTTTAGATCTTTGTTGAAATAATTAGTTTCATGCAATACTACCGAATGTAATGTAATGACCAGAGGCGGATTAAATGTCGAGAGCGCCCTAGACAAGCACCTCATCGGCGCCCCTCTAGCGCGAAAGTTCGAAAGAAGGAGGAACTGTCTCATTGCATAGCTGGTAGTTAATGACTGTACTATTATATGTGAACGAGTGAAGGACATCACTTGACACTTTGCTATCTTAGAGAGGAGGCGGTTTCGGTCACTCCAAGCTAATATTAGTAGAGATAATTAGGTAGCCCAGGACACGTGTACTTACCCTTAGGCATGAATAAAATATGTGATGAGAGTGAAGAAAGCAAGAGGGACAGAACGAATATGGAAATCCATGATGCCTCTCTGGGAAACATCTGACTGTGTATGTGTGTTGACAGATGATGGTGTGCTATCATTAATTATGTAAAAGTTTAAAAGAATTTATTAATATTTGATAAATAAAAAATTAAAGTTATGAATTATTTATTTAAAAATTGATACTAATCACATTCAACGTCAATTGTTAAAAAAAAATTAAAAGATTCTGAGTCTACATTTTTGTCTTGCGAAATTGTCAATAACATCGTCATAGTTTAAAGGTAGCAATAAGTTTGATTCAATGTTAAGTATCGCTAACGTATTTAATCTCTTATCTGTCATGGTTGAGCGAAGATAATTTTTCACTCTCTTTAGACAGGAAAAACTCCGCTCACCACTGCAATTGCTGACTGCCGTCGATACGCACATTCTTAAGGCTATATCAATGTTTGGGTAAATTGTTTCAAGTTCTTTATTTCTTAGAACCTGTAAAATCGCGTTGGTTGTTCGGGACAGTCCTCCGTCTCGAGCTATCGTTGTTAAATAAGAATGTAGATGGATACATTCATCAACAAAGCACTTTTCTAATTCACCAGAATACATTGTTACTAACACACTTGCTCTATTTTGAACTTCTTCAGTGTTCAAATTGATCAAATTGCTTAGAAACAAAAATTTACTGTAAAAATTGCTGTCGGGAAATCGGACCATTTATAAGTCGACAACAAACGCTATTTTTTTCCAGGCCGACTGGACTACCAGCAACGTCCGATGCTCGCGATCGACGCGACGAACGCGTAACATTGCAGTTGTAGTTGTATCTTACCAACTTCTATTATGAAATCAGGCGATGTAAGAATAATCCCGATGTAGGAATAATCAAGAAGGCGGAGCACGCTTCGAAAGCTCTAAATCTCTATAGAATTAAAGAATCTTTTATATTGTGTAAGTAGGTGCATACTTACTGACACAATTAATTTTAGGTTATTTATTTTTTTTTTGTTTAAAAATTCTGCGCGCGCGCCCCTTTGTAACCTCGCGCCTCTGGGTACGTGCCTAGATTATCCTTAGGGATAATCCGCCTCTGGTAATGACACATACATTTCCCTGAAATATAGGGAATACTGCATTATATTTTAGTTAGTTATGCTTGTGGTTAAAGGATGGCGCGACTGTTATGGAATGCAAGGGCATAATTAACTTTAAACGCGATTCATTATTGTCTATATTTTAGAAGGACAGAAAAGTGTCTCATTACATTCCTTCTTGGTGGAAGATATTTCTCGAGATATTTCGATGGCCAAATTATCTTTATTAGCAGATCAACTCTATGGTATATGTATGCCATAGTAATTGGAATCTATCAATATCGAGACCATTATGCTGTATCTATTTTTGCAAATATAATGTTATTTAAATTCTTAATTTTACAGCCAATATCGGTAGAACAATGGGTTTAAAAACACTGGGTAATAAAAATATAATAGTGTAGTATGTTTTTCAATAAAACAAAACCTGACGGGATGTGTTATAGAAGTCAGAATTATACAAATTAATTATGGAAAACTCATTACTCTAAGGGCCAGAGCATTACAAAGTTGTGGATAGTTTGTAACCCTGAATATATCTCCTCTCTCTAAAGTCTTGAGCTGCGGAGTGGAAGGTTACATATAGAGACGATGACAAACACACTCATACTCAGGGATATAATGGATGATGCCAAGTTTCTCCGGTTGAGACTCTAACTCAAGAATACAATAACATTTCCAGTACTGGGTCCAGTCTGCCACTCAGGATCATAGTACAAATGACAGAGTTGCAATCTGGCAAATGAAGGGGATCAAACGGATTTGTAATTTTTGCGAAAAATTTGTTCTATTCTATTCTATACAAAAGAATTCTAAATTTTTTTTTTAGAATTAACCAGAAATGACCCAATTTTTCAGTTGATAATCTTCACTTGATAATAAGGAATATATTACTGAAAATCCTAGTATGTAAAATATGACTTTATTTTGTTATAATCGTTATTAATTGCATGATCCTGTGTTCAATGCCAAGAGTGAAGAACAATTAGATCGTTATATGGAGACTACAATAATGATGTTTTAGTTGTGACATATACCCTTACAAGATAATTTGTAGTTGCCTGTTCTACGTTCTCAGGAATATTCTAGCTATAGGATTCCTATAACTAACAGGATTTCTTGCTGTGCTAGAAAATGAGATTTTCGACACGCTATTTCTAAGGCATCTTAATCATCATTCCATTCTACGTGGGTAAATAAAAATGGCTTCTAGCAAACCCTTTTGGGATTAGGCTAATTACGATTAGGGCAATCCAAAAATGTAAGACATGGATATATCTGCCCAACCCCAATGGTTACAAGGATCTTATAATTAGAATAATATGAATGTAAAAGTTACAGGGGTGGGGAAGACGTATTTATGTTAAATACTATCTCCTTTAATATCTTATTACTTTAAGACGTACTAGACATATAATATTAGGGTAGTAAATAGTAGTAATACACTGTTGTAGTAGTAATAATATGTAGATCTTTTACTTACTGCAGTTGTAGCTTGCGGCACAACATTCCCCAGGTTTGATAACCGGGGTGCACCCGAGAAGTGGCGGAGCACAAGAAAATGGTTCACATCGCACTAGGCCTTTCATGCAGTAACAGTTATCACAGACGGAATGGCCCACCCCGAGAACTTTTCCACCCTCCGGATGATGTATTTCATTCACCCAACAACCGTCTGCAACGATTTAATATGTTATGTTGTTGTGTTATACAGTTTATTTAAATAAATACCTTTGAAATCTATTTCGTTTGGATCTGCCGTAGTGGTACTACTGGTCGTACCAAACAACGAGGTACAGTTGTAGTGTGCGGGACAGCAACTCGTTTCGTCGTACATGGGCTTACAACCTTCTATGGGCAATAGACATTTTGGCTTGACGCAGATCTGCTTTCCTCCTAAACAGTAGCAGTATTCACAGAGAGACGATGAGTGCATTGCGGACCCTGGCCCGTAGATACTCCCGTTAGCAACGCATGCTGGAAGAGTTAGAAAGTGGTAGACAGATTTTTACTGCCATCATTACTGAAGTATGATGCCTGATCTGATCGTTACTGATATTAAATTTTAAAAGGGTACAAAGAGAGGAGACCAGTTTATCATGAATGCCGAAAGAATGTTGGCGTTCCGCCAACTATGTTGACATACTGCTCATTAAGAATGGGAAAAAGTGTGAGATTCTCTAGGTATGCGTATACGAAAGAGTGAGGCAGCATTCGGAGAGGAGATAAAGGATGTACTTTACGCGCGGCCAGATCGAACTCTATGTACATTCACATTTAGTATATATTTATCGATATTCACTCTGCAAAGGCTCAATTCGACTGACAACGAGTAAAGACCAGGTTATTTACTGCGCACCTCGTGGGCAGTCCGACATCGCAGTTTTGAGACGTGTTTCTATTCTTGTTGAGCTGTACTTAAGAGACGATTAAAACAGAGTTAAAGCTGATGGAAAACTGGCTCCTATTTTTGTTGATATATCATAAGTTGCAGTCCTTTTTCAGGATTGACAAAGCCAGTAAATTTATATTCGATAAATGTGTGCGGTTTAATGATGAGATGACGTACTTGATGTCACCTTACTACAATTAGAATATTTTGCCTAGAACCTTCGCATGTATTACGATCTCTATGAATATAATAAAGGAATACCTTAATAATGAAGAAAATACTTGTAGAATCAATTGAAAAAAAAAATGTGATCATTATAGAAACGTTAACAAATATATGGATATATGAACAATCCCTATTGTCTTTCCTTCGATAACAGAGAGGCTCAAATACAAGATCTCACAGTGTATTTTAGACTCGTCGCTAACAGGGATGAATTATTTTGTTTTCTTTGATGTGTTCCCTATAGAACAGTAGATCGAGGCCAAAGTCTCCTCATCCGGTGCAGATAACTTTTTCAAGAAAGTTCTCTGGATACCTTTTAGTGCCAGATTTACATATATAAAGAACGGACTCTGTGTGATTGAATTGATGACTTTGAGATTACCCATTGCATTTCATAAATTGATAGTTTCTAAATATCATAGATGCATTTGATAGTTGTGCATGTATTAGTTGAAGTTATTGTGATTTTGAATTAATTTTAAATGGTTAGGATTAATTCTTTGATGATAGGAAGGGGCTTGGACTAGGTGTTTGATTTGATTGAAGAGGATTTTAATAATCACTAGATATATTATGTTCAGTGGAGTTTCTAATATTCTACCTGAAGATGAGGACAACAGTCATTATATTTGATTCTAGAAGCAGAATATTTACTTTGTGCTTAATGGAATTACCTTTTTGATTTGTTTCGGTAATTGACACTGTTTTGATAGAATAGAGAAAAATCTAGAAATATTGTGTTTTCAGAAGATAAAACTGTGTTATTTTATACATATGGAATATGTATAAAATTGATTGATAAATTTATTGATCATGGAGGTTCTGTTGTTCGGAGGTGCATAGAGATTCGTTAGAATTATATTAAAGAAACATAGATTCAAAACATCGAACACGCTCATTCATTGGAAGTATACAGAACGTCAGTCTGTAGACTTTTATTATACCATACAAGTTAAATAGTTAAGAGAATTGTTGATATATGATATAAAGAGAGGCCAGTCCCATTGAAAAAGGCAAATGACGTTACTATACAAGAACTTGTCAGCTGTATATTAACAACATGAACTGATTCTATGACTAACCGACTATATTTTTATATCGGGTGTCCAAAAAGTCTGGAAACGGTCAAGTATCTCGAGAAATACATATTCGATTCAAAAAATAAACAACACTGCCTTAATAATTTTAAAGGCGCTATCCAATAACACCAAATGCAACCCCCCACCCCCTCCCCTTGTGATGGGGCGGGGAGAGACTTTAAAATCTTAAATAGATACCTCTATTTTTTATTGCAGATTTGGATTTTACGGCAAGAATTACGTCAAGTTTGTCTGAAGCATGACAGATGGCGCTGTAATCGCAAAGATATTTTCAGTCGTAATTTCTAAAAAATTCTACGGAAGAATGAAAAATAATAAAGTACGAGTTCATTTGCTTAAAAACAGCCATTCAATGGTGTTAAATTTAATACCAAAGTGGAAGGCATTTTTCAAATGCTAAATGGAAACACTCATTTTTTATTAACACTGACTTAGTTTTCCACAAAACACCAAAATATTATACACTACACTCAATGCGCATTTCGCCAACAAAGTTGGCATCATCCGGAGATGATTAAAAATGTTGTACTAAAAGTTTTACTAAACGGTGCCACGAACGATGATAAGAGTTTGGAAGTTTGTGTAAGCGTTGTTGGAAACGTCCACACGTCTGTTAGAATGGTTGCCCGACAAATGGGCATAAGCAAATCAAGTGTGAATAACATATTGAGATGAGATGAGAATCCTCATTGGGTGAGGGATTTCCATACACAATATCCACAAAAACTGAATATTTGAGCTGGAATATTGTGCAACAGAATTGTCGGGCCGTTTTTCATCGATGGTAATTTGACAGGTCAAAAGTACGTCGATTTATTTGAACATCTCATTCAGTAGGAGGCTTTGCCGTTATAGCCTTGGCGGTGAAAGGCAAGGGGACTCGCCTAAAACAAGCATCTTGAAGGTGAGAGGCAAGGGGACTCACCTAATACAAATACTCCGATAGTGAGAGGCAAATTACAAAGAAAAAATATTTTAGCGATTACAGCGCCACCTGTCACGAATCGAAAAAAACGTTTCAGACAAACTTGACGTACTTATTGCCGTAAAATACGATTCTGCAATAAAAAATAGAAGTCCCCATTTAAAATTTTAAAGTTCCTCGCCGCCCCACCTCAAGGAGTGGGGGTGCGGGGTTGCGTTTGATATCATTGAATAGCACTATTAAAATTATTAAGGTAGTGTTTTCTACTTTTTGGATCCAATGTGTATTTATCGAGATATTTGACCATTTTCAGACTTTTTGGACACCCGGTATATCTTGATTTATTTACTTTATACTTATTTTCAAAATTAAGACTACTTGGTGCAGATTTTCTGTGGTGCGTAGACTTACCATTTCCCATAACTGTTCTGTCAGTATGTATATCTATGTCGGCATCAACATCAGAACGTGCTTCTAACCCATTCCCGTTACCAGAGAATTCTGAAATTCAACTGCAATTAATGTGATTTTTTTCAGAAAGTAGTAAATAATCTGCTAATAACTGACACGAGAAATTGACAGTATGGATATTAAAATAACTTAAAGCGGAATATAATAACTGCAATATTTATATAAATAAATAAAGAAAAAAAGATGGAACAGCAATTTGTTTGTGGCACCATATATCACTACATAATTTAATTGTTCCCTTATGAGTAGCACTAATGCTATAGTATGTTATAGCACTACTAGTTGCTTATATGCGATATCTCCACTGATGGAGTATCTAACTGGGCAACTCTAGTAATGAATTATCATTTTCAAATTGTGGTCTATATTGCAGACTACTGATTGCTTATCAAACATTTAACTCTATGTGTGAATTTCATTCATTTAAACATATCCATGAATAAACTTAATTATGTTATAAATAAACTTGATATTTACAATTGGCAAGACGTCATCTACCTGCCAAACGACAAAATGTCACATAGGAGAAGCTATGCTAAACGACAAAGTGTGACCTACAAGTAGATGGCGTTTTGTCAATTCTGCATGCATCCTTATGCCAGCTTGGTATAAGGTCCATCTAATATTCTCAGAGTGCCAGGCATAGTCCGGGTAACTTGTACTGGTGATTCCTAACAAGGACGAAATCATGATATGCAGTTTTGGCACCGCCTGGTGTCAACTGAGGATCAATTAGATTGCAATCATTCCTTTTAAACTTGATATTTGTTCAAACTCAGTTGAAAAAGAAGTTTGATTCATTCGACTATATTCAAGAAGTCTGAAAATATTAAACTAAATATAATGAAAACCCTGATTATGTATTTTCAGGCGGACGAGTTATTGTCAAGTATTTCTATCTCACCTGCACATATCAATTCCGGACAGCATGTACGATATCTATGCAGAAGAATACATCCAGGTGGGGGTGGGTTGGGTAATTTAGGGCATATCCTTAGATAGCATAATAGGGTGCCTCTATTGCAAGTGCAGTTCAGACAGGGTTCCGCTGTTGCTACCTCTGCACCCTCCTCATGTTTTTCATCGTCGTAATAGCAGTCTGCAAAGAATACGTTTTGTTTATAGAATTTCTAATTCTATTTGGATATTCAGGACAGTATGATTTTCATGAGGAAAATATATTTACAGTTTTTTTACTTGGAGTGCTTCATTTTCAAAATGTGAGGTAACTAAGCCCATTGTATACTTGTCTTACATCAGATAAAATAACATACGTATTATATATTTGTCTATAATTATGAAAAGACGTTGTCGATATTTGAAACAGTACGGTAAAATATGGTCGTTCTCCTCCCTAATTTGGTTTTTCATGATTATGTCGATCATATTTCAATAAACATTAAATGCCTTTATTTTGTTATATAAAATCTATTTTCATTCATTTTCATTTCAACTCATATTGCATTTTTCTGATGAATATCGCTCTTTATAAATTATTATAAAGATATCCACCTCCGGAGCATGCCTCTAGAGGCTTCGGATCAAAAAACAAAAGATACCACGTTGTTCGCAAGGGTCCATTTACTATATTGATTTTGTCAAAATGCCGAAATTTGAACGAAAAACATTTCGTACTTCGACCTAAAAATTTCGTGACATACACACACACACACACGAAAACAGCCGTTTAGTAAATATAGAAGATGTGGATTTCCATTCAATGAAAATATTTTGTACACGAATTAAACACATTTTAATTCGTGTAGAAAACACTTCTCTAAATTTACTCAGATTGTCAAAGGAGTTAAGGTTAAAACTGCATCACTGAATTCTTTAGAGAAAAGTAAAGCATAAGTGTAAATCAGAGTTACAGTCGGTCACAGAGTTGACGGCCGAGACGACATGACTGAAAACTTCTTCCGAATTAGCACATTGAAAAATACACAGATGATGTGTCGACTCGACGAGTATGTCTCTCTATATGGGAAAATCATACGTGAAGTTAACCATTGCAGCAAATCAAGCTGCGGGTAAGATAATGAGTCTTGGTCAACTTGAATAGACCGTATAATCCTGTTTTGGCTCTAAACTTACATATCATAAATATACACGAAAATATGTATGATGAATTATTTCCTAAATTGTCTTTTAGAACTGCTTCAGCGATTATCCCCGACTTCATTTGCGGGTATGCGGACCGCCCTTTTTAGCCGCTGAGTGTCTGACGTATCTTATCATCGTACCGCATATAAATCTCTAACTATTAGTTTCTTTTGTTTTATCACATTAAGTGAATTTTAATAGCCGAGTTGTGTGGTAAGAAATATTGTTATAAAAGCATAATATTTATCGTGAGAACGGGTGAGAATAATTTTAGAATTTCTCACGTAGGGCCTTGGAGCTGTATTATTCTTTTTAAATTAAGAGGTAATATATAGTATATAGTCATTTATAATGTCAAATCATAATAACAACACTTTTGTAATGCATTAATGTCTTGTTATTTTGATAATATCTTTCTCGTTACAATTAAGTCATGTTTCTTGTCATATAATTAAGGTTAACAACTGAAAATGCAAATGGAATTATTATATTGTACTGTAAATGTTCTATGCCTGTAACAGCATAATTAAAATAATTTTGAAAAACGGGGCTTGTATACTCTATGCAATAGAGAATTCTGCAATCCAAAGCGTCTATATTTATTTCTCTATCATCCATGATTCTTTTTCAATTTCCATTATTGTATATATTTTCACAAACCGGTGGTGTGCAGACCATCGATGGTCCGTGACATAATTTTAACGATCCGCAAAGAAATTGAGGTATTATTTAAATTTAAGAGTTCGTTTGATAAAATTTTGAAGTATACAATAATTTTTGTTTAAGGTGTATTATTATATGTAAAATAGAACAAACAAAATATGTACATCAGAGGTGTTTAATAAACCCCCTACTATTACACCGGCGCGGCGCCGGCGTGGAAAAAGTAACAAAATAAGAATACCGAATTCGGTACAATTGACTTGGCATCAAATTTGACTACGGCGCACCCCTAGTTCTAATTCTAATTTAATTTAGACTTTAAATTCAATATTACAATCATTTAAGTATTTCATTAGACTTATATGCACTAAATCTGACTTAACTCAGTTCTAATGTTGGATACAAGTATAGTTTACAAATAAAGAATCTCTAAACGTACCTTGGCTTGTTTTTATGGCTAGGCTCAGGTAGACTGTTCCGTTTATCGGCAAGATAAGAGAGTTTTTTATTTGGCAAATAGCGATGAAAGGAATAGTAAACGATTTAAAACCTCTAAAGGGAAGTACCTTTAGAAGTAATATTTTTATGTTAATTTTAATATTTATTACATATATTAAAATAGATAACACATTTATTTGTATATAATTACAAAAACGAAGTGTTATTACTTACTTATTATTACGAAGTGTAAAATGAATATTGAATATATATTGCAGATTATATGGATATAAAAACTTTATATTTTATAGACATAGTAAAAAAAGTCATTGCAGAAAAAATGGCAGCAGATAAGTGTGTATCTAACACAAATATGCAACTGAAATTATATAATTATCTTTTTTGAAATGTGTAGATAGTCTCTTAAAAAGGTGTATCTTTTATATGTCCATTATACCTAATGCTCATATTAATTCATACCTTTAAAAATTATGTTAGCAGTTCCCAAAATTTTAAATTCTTAATTTTGTGGCCAGCAACATCTAAAATGTTGTCGACCGCTGCTCTAGCATATAGATATGTAAATTTTGCATTGATAAATATGAGTTTTATGGAAACCATAATCATCTATTCAAATTCGTGGAAAAAATACAGAATGTTGCATTTAAAATGAAAAGTTGGTAACATTTCCGAGAAAAATGAAAGTGAAATTGGCTTGACTAGTTCAAAATTATAATTGGACATTTGCTCTTCTGTGGTATAAAATTGGCGTTTTTTGTATAATATTACCATCCCTTTTTGTGAGAAGATTTTTCTTTGAAACCCAGTGGCGGCGCTAACATAATTTTGCGGTTGGACGAAAATATGCAGGAAATATCTAGGGTGGGCGAGAGCGTTAAATATATTATTTTATGTGCGAATGTGATGTAATGGTGTTATAAGAGGTTGGGCGACTGGTTGGGTGAAAAGTATTTTTCCTGGGCGCTCGCCCACCTGCCCCCCTATCGCCGCCACTGTGGAAACCATAAAATATAATTTTGCATTTAACAAATCCTTTCTGAAACTATGGTGAAATATTAAACCTCTATTAAGCGGACACTTTCATTGTCCGGAATCCAATAATACAAAATCCCATTCAATTCAATCGCTCTTAAACGGACTCTCTCTCTTGAACATGATATCATTATACAAATTGGGAAAAAAAGTCTCTCTTACTTTTACCCTACGATAGTAAAACACTGATCAATCGAGTAGCTGTGTACTTCCCCGACCATATGTGTTATTTCTCGCTGGCATATGTCTACTATGCAAATAGCAAACTAATAACAAACAGCAAACTAATGCTGTTTGTTATTCTATTTGAGTACATTTTTTGATATTGTTTCTTGGCGTGCATTTATGATTTAGAGACAAACGTCTCTAGAAATCGTAGAATGTTCGATATTAAAGAGAAAATTGATACTGTGGGAGTTTAGAACAAGGAGACATTTTGTGTTAGAGATTTGTTGAGACGTTTTAAGATAGGAAAAATCCAGGCATCCGGCATTACTAAAAACATAAACGAGCATGATATACATATGTACGTTCAATAAAATGTTACCGACTGCTTCCAAATTTAACTTATGTATCTATGGTTATCAATTAATATAATGCAAAGCTTTATTTCGCAGAGGGTAATTTTAGAATCCAAAACCTGTTGGCTTTTACTAGATGTGAGCCTCATCTGTCAAAGGTATACTCGCTTACACTACACTGACGAGACTCAAGATAAGGTGAAACCGGTCTGCAGTTAGCGATATCCTGAGATATGTGACACTTTGCATCTTCCTTATGGTTTTGGAACAATTTGAATCACAGTATTTTAGTGCTAACTCTGTTAGGCAAAATACGGCAAATTTTGTCATTTAATTCAGCGTTGGGCGTTTGGCATATAGCCAGGAGAATATCTGTTTTGACCTAATTTGTTTAGTCCTTATTATATAAGGCATTTGCAGATGGGGTGGAGTATAATCTCTTTATTTCAGTAGTTTGAAAATTACCCTTTGCGATATAAAACTGCGCATTATATTGATTGATGATCAAGTTTTTATTCCGATTTAGATCGTTCTCGGAACTACCAAGAGATGGCGTTTGGTACGTTCTATAGCAACGTCTACTAGACGTGAGCTTTATCTGTTAAAGGTATACTCGCTTACACTGCGCTGACGAGACTCAAGATAAGGTCGAAACCGGTCTGCAGTTAGCGATATCCTGAGATAGATGACACTTTGCATCTTCCTTGTGGTTTTGGAATAATCTGAATCAATGTATTTTAGTTCTAACTCTGTTAGACAAAATACGGCAAATTTTGTCATTTAATTCAGCGCTCGGCGTTTGGCACATAGCCAGGAGAACAGCTGTTTCGACCTAATTTATTTAGTCCTTATTATATAAGGCATTTGCAGATGGGGTGGAGTATGATCTCTTTATTTTAGTAGTATCCATGGTTATCTCTTAACCACAATTGATTTAACTCAATCTGTAACAGGAATTCATGCAGGCTCGTTATGCAAATCAACCGGTAGACATGTATTTTTCCGTGTAGTGGTGTAATTATTTGCCGAATGCAAAATATGTCCACGTCTAATACACACTTCACCGTTGTCTAGAGACAGACGCATACAGGTTATCCCGTTAAGAATCGTGACCTGCGGTCTCGCTCATCGAAATTGCTTATTACCAATTCAAATGGAAAAAGTATTGTGAAAATGTAAGGCGGTGTTTGTTTTAATGCTATACGGAGAAGAAGACCACACAGAAATATAGGCATAGTCGTAAAATTGTATGCACTGATATCGAAAACTCGTGATAAATCCGACGTCAGTTACACAAAGAAGTCATCTTGGGTCTTCAATTGTAGCTGAGTTTGAGTCATTCAAGTACTTGTGACAATTAATTTGAAATATGCCTAATAAAACAAGGGCAATACTATATACTATAAATAAAAATTGTGTTCAATATTTGATTTTAGTAAGTTTGTTATTAAATGTTTTTTTAGAAAAACTAAGGCCTGCTATGTATTTACAAATATTAGCGACTTAAAAACCTATAAAATAAACAGTTTTAAAACCTTAAAATGGACTTTTCCGCGTGTAGAACATCTCTATCTCGAAATTGAGTGGCCGAGAAAAAATAATCCAACACATAAATGCAGAATATGTGTTTTATGCGACAGTTTTACTTTTTTCAAATAGTTCACCCTCGTGCTTTCTTATGACCCATGAACAGGGTGGAGTGTATCCTATCCACCTCAAAATCAATAAATGTCGTCTGGCAGACGTCCCTAATTAGAATCAGCCGAAACCCGATCTATTCGACACGATTTAATTGAGTCATCGTGCTAACAAACAAATTTCTTAAATAGTCCTCCATTGTGCTGTTCATGACCCATGAACATAGTAGAATGTGTTCTATCCACCTCAAAATCAATAGATGTCGTCTGGGAGACGTCCCCGATCCGAATCAGTTAAAACCCGATCGATCCGACACGACTTAGTTGAGTTATCGTGTTAAAAAAAATTCTTAAATAGTCCACCGTCGTGCTTTCCCATGACCCATGAACAGGGTGGGTGTGTCCTATCCACCTCAAAATCAATAGGTGTCGTCTGAGAGACGACACGATTTAGTTGAGTTATAGTATTAACAAAACAAATTTCTCAAATAGTCCACCATCATGCTTTCTCATGACCCATGGACAGGGTGGGTTGTGTTATATCCACCTCAAAATCAATAAGCGTCGTCTGGGAGACGTCCCCGATCAGAATCAGTCAAAACTCGATCCGACACGATTTAGTTGAGTTATCGTGCTAACAAGAATAAATGCTGATGACAACGACACACACACAGCAAAAAAAATTAAAAACCATTTTTTTTGGTTTTTATGCCGAAAAACAAAAAATAATTCCAAAAAAAATTTAATTTTTTCACTTTTTCTTTACACGATTACTTTATTTTTCCGTTTATAGTGAAGTACGGAAAAGTAATATCTGCGTACATCATAATACGGGTTTGTATTCCATTTAAAAAATATTGTTTGATAATATATGTAGGTAAAAACTACATTATCTTTAATAATACGTTTCCCCTGATAAAGTAAGCAAACAATGGAAAACATAAAATATTAGTTGTATCAAATGAATACATCCGATTTTCACTAAGGACAATATTAAAATAACTTACTGGAACACTATAAAGGGTGTTTGCAGAGGCCAGGCGTCCATTAAGGCTGTAAAGCTAGCTAAATTGCACATCATTCCTCGCGTACTTCCCTCTCCCCTCACTGCACTGCGGATCTCAATAAAGTCCGTTAAAATCAAGGCGAGTGAGCCCAGACAGCGCATACGCATTGCCGGTTACCGGCATGCCGACGCGAAGAATGATATGCAATTCTGCCAGCCTCACAGCCTTAGTGGACGCTTCACCACTGGGTATTTGAATAGGAACGCTCGAAATTTGTTAGGTTGTAGCGGTCATGTTGCTAAAGCAACATTTGTCAAATTTCTTGTGAATTGTTCAGTAGTGTGTGGCAAATTACCATGGAAGGTTATCCATGGAATGTTCAACAATATGTGCAAATCATCAAACTTTATTTTCAAAATCAGTGTTCCGTTCGAGAAACGTTTCGCCCATTACGTGATTTTTATTCTCGCCATAACGGTCCCGCTGAGTCGACTATTCGACGTTTGGTGGCCAAATTCGAGTCAACCGGTTTGATAAAGAATCAGTCAATACCCGTAGGTCACTGAGACGCAAGGTATGCTGAGAACATCGCTGCTATTCGTGGGAGTGTACGGAAAAACTCGAGGCAGTCAATTTATCGTCGTTCACAAGAACTTAACCCTTCTGCGACTTCAACTTGGTGAATTTTGCGTCGGGACTTGGGTCTGCACCCGTATAAAATCCAACTGACCCAGGAACTTAAAGTAAACCACCATAGACAACGCCGTGTATTCGCTCATTGGGGTCTGGAGCAGTTAGAATTTGACCCAAATTTCGCCAAAAAAATAATCTTTAGCCACGAGGCCCATTTTTGAATGAATGGATATGTGAAGCAAAATCGTCGGATTTGGGACGATACCAATCCACATGAGATAGCACCAAATGCATTGCGAGAAAGTCACTGTTTGGTGCGGATTTTGGTCTGGCAGAAACATTGGTCCGTACTTACCAATAGACCCAGTATATAAAAGATAGCAGCATTACGCAGTACGGATCATTTCTGTTAACCTTATGTAACCAGGACCAGTATCATCAGCATTGATATGGGAATGCCATCTAGAAGTTAAATATATTGCCCACACAAGTCATGTTACTTTATGGTTATATTTCCATTTTATAATCAGCTTTGCTGAACCGAGGGAACATATGTAAATATATAGACGGTGTTTAGACTCCTCGACGATGGTATATCACGGTATCAAACGCCTAACCTGCAATGCCTACCCACGCCCGTTACTATACGATCAGTAAGTGACTTCCAGATAAAATCGGTGCGGCTGGACCATCAATTTCTATGGAACACCTGGAGCGGTCTGTTATTCGACACCGCCAACATATGGAGTGTCAGTCCGAAAGATGTATGCAACGATATAATTCTAATTTATCGCAAATAATATTCAGATATTGCCAGTGCATATTTTTCATGATGCGCTAGGGTATGCCGATATTTTAGTTCGGGAATTGATTGGAATACTGTGAATATTTTCAAAACTATAAATATTAATTCATATTGTGATTAACTAGAGTCATAACGGTATTATCTTGCCCAAAGATGGCTATGAAACCAGTTATCAGTTACCAATTATTCATCAGTAGATACAAAGGATATCCTAGGCCACCTACATAAAATGCTTAAGGATTTAAGACTTCGAAAAATGATAAGAAATGATGGAAAATTTAGTTTTCCATCACAATGAAATTTTTCAATAAAACAAAGTGTAATCTGAAAATTACTTCTATTTAACAGTAGCTTAAAGCTGTTGCGTTGTGCATCTTTAAGTATCATATAAGTAGTTCTTAAAATCCAAGAATCTTGATTCACCACAATCACCACCAAACGATCACCACAAATTACGCAAGCAAAATATTTCAAGTTGCAATTTTCCACCTCCAATTATACGTAGGCAGCATCAAATTAGTAGTTCACATCCAAGCTAATAAAATAGTAACAAGAGTTACCTGAAGTGTCTCGGACATGCACTGGTATAAATAACCGCATATCATGTCGACTTTTTTTTTACGCCATTCCCGCGTGTTCTTCGACGCTGTATCGCATGTATGATATTTAATATAAGCGAGGACTTATTGATAGTTCAACGCCTATGCAGAGATAAGGACACAAATAAACGATAATTTTATTATATGAGGTACTGTATAAGTAATTGCAGAATATGAAACTGATTTTAAAGGGGTATTTTAACAACATTGTTCAATTCGACCCATCGGCGTTGTCAAGAAGAAATATCTTGGTGTAGGATACATTTAGGAGGATAAAGATGGTGCAAACGGTCTAGACTCTAGCCGGTTTAGCATATCAAAAATTCACTGACGTATATTTATCTACTTTAACTTTTCATATATTGCGCCTTGAAGTGTTACTACAATTAATTTCAGACCTCAACTTCGCTCGTAAGAGAGATATGGGGGTCACCAGTTCTAAAATCGTTTTTCTTTGAAACTATGAGTGACATAGTTTACCCCTTACTCTCTATCGATGTACCAGACGCCCTATTATATTCATTTTCAATTTCAAAATTAGTCGCTATCTGATGAAGATATCATATTTAATATATTCTTATTCCCAACCAATCTTTTAAAAGGTAGCGGACACTTTAAAATTTTTATATTTGGGTGTCCAAATAAGCTTGTACCTGAAATATCTTAGTTAACCCCAGTAGAGTTAGTGTAATGTACAATAACATCCCCGTATATAACAGATTCAATTTCTTGTTGATTACCGTATATATATATATATATATATATATATATATATATATATATATATATATATATATATATATATATATATATATATATATATATATATATATATATATATATATATATACAGGGTGATTCAGCTAACCCGTTCATTAAAAGTTTATGAACTTCCCATTGGAATTCATTTTTTAAAATTTGGAATCAGGGGTTAACGAGGACGATCTATTCAACTAAAGTATTTTTGCTTTTCTGACACTTCCGATTATACCGGAAGTAGCTATCAACTTCCTTATTTTAAATAGAACATCCAGTATATTATTACATTTTTGAATTACTCTGCTGATTTTAAGTGAACTTTATTAACAATTCCCTATACCTATCTTCAGCAGTTTTTGAGATATTTTAATTTTTTTGAAAAAAATAGGTTTTGTAGTATCCCATTGGAATGCTCGTCACTTATTCAAAACAAAAGTTATAGTAGCAAGTTTTGGGCTGTAATTAGGCGGACTATTAAGCTTTCAGGTGATATGTAGTTATTTACAGGGTGTCCAAAAAATTTAGTTCATTCTGACAAACTTCAACTGCTCAAAAGTCAATTTTCTTAAATGAAACACCCTGTATTTTATTGCTTTCTGTGATGGAGAATTAAGTTATATTTCAATCTGTATTAGGATTGCCTATACCTATCTGCTACCGTTTTCTTGCTATCGAGGTATTTTGTATTCGATACCATAGTTTTCCATTTTATTAATTTACTTCTGACCAGCGGGCCATGAAAATGAAAACAACGTAACATTTATATTAATTTTTTATCATAAACAATGGTGCAAAATTATTGAACAAAAAAAAATCATCATGAATAAAAAGCATATTTTAAACGATTTGGAACTTACATTAGCCTAAACAATAAAACATAATAACAATAATAACTAAATGTTAACAATTGGGTCTTATTGGTGTAACAACTGTTCTATGTGCCGTCCGTTGTGTTCTAAGCACAATAAAACTCGTTTATTAATCTCAACGGTCGTAGACGAAAGACAACTTATATTTATCTAGAACTTATAGTTTATTTCATCAAATAAAAAATCTCAAAATATACCGTGGCTTATTTTATGGCTAGGCTCAGGTAGACTGTTCCGTTTATCGGATTATTTGGCAAATAGCGATGAAATGAATAGTACCATAGTCGACGACATAGTTCTCTTTTGCGGGAACTTGTTTCCAATATTTACAAATACTAACAACATTATTATAGGATTAACTCCAAATTATTGGCATGGCGCAACGTGTGATTTTAAACTTTATCAGTTATTATGCATTTAGAAGTAGAGCCATTGTCTTAAAGATATACTTTAAATATTTTTGCTCATGTTTGCAGACTTGGTATAACGTATATTCTTCTTGTTGTTTTTATCTACTTATACAATCATGTAGCGTAATAGTAATCTTAATCTGAAACCAATACTATAATCATACATAAGAATATGAATAATTACAAACCTTAGTCACTTAGTTCTTAAAATAACTAATTATGAATATTTAAATACAGGCACCAAATAACAATAGAAACACTTGTCAGCCACCTTCAATATTGCATAATAATTGTCTCTTAGAATTATTTTACTATTATCCCGAAGTATTCAGATTTGACTACAATTTGCCCAAATTTGTGGTGAGCTATCGATTTGAGTAGATTGTTTTCAAAACTTATTGATTTTTATAAATAGTACCTAAAAGTGTATACTGGAGTAAGGTGAAACCTTTGGTGTGAAGATAACACTGACTTATTGAAACTAAGTCAGTGTTAAAAATGTATGAAACAAAATCTCTATATATGTATAAAAAACATTGCTTTTATGTTTTTATGCCTTTTGCATAAAAGTCTATCAAACTTGCCAGAAATCTACGAGTATACCAAAGCATTACCCTGTAGAAAACACTTTTTACAGGTCATGCTTCGCTATAGATTTAGGAAATTTTCCAGAACTTCAGATTTTCCAGGTGTAGAAGCAGAGGAGTTATCATAAACTCTGTCGACCTCATTTCCTTACTTAGGGTGGTGGTCATTATAGTTTAGATTTAACACATTCCAAAGGCCACTCTAATAGCTAATTTAATGAAAAATTGTAGCTCGAGGGATGACCAATATTTTAACTACTATTGGCATCTAATGGCGTGCGTGAAGTCACGAAAAAAGTGTTCAAAAACGAAGCATCTTTATGCGTCAAATAAAATACGGATTAATAAATATAAGTTTCTGCAATTAGAAGTGTATATCTAAAGATAACCATAAAAAATACATAATTAAACATAATAATTATGTATCAATATTTAACGTCTTTATCAACGGCAAAACATTTTATATAGAAAAATTATGGCTTAAAAATTACACAGATTATTATTTACGTTATTTGAATAAATACCTAGTTCGTGGGCAAGTTTTGAGTGATAAGTTCTGTTGTTGAAGAAGTCATTTATGTAAAGAGAGTACTTCTGTTATTTAAGGGTTGAAGTGGTTATGTGAGAATATCTAGAAAAATGGTTTATTACAAAAAAGTACTGCAAGATTTTTTTAATTAGTTTTACTTTAATAATACCTTGACTGATTGTATTGAACCCCTTGTATAGCCTAATAGAATATCTTGGATCATGATTATTTTGAATAAATTTTCGAATTTTTTTAAATAGACTTTCTGTTTAGTTAAGTTTCAATTTAAAAATTCAATCTTTCAAGATTTTCTAAGGTCCAAAATGAAAAATAAAATTTTCTGTACCTTTTTAGAACCTGAAAATATTTTTTGTTGGCTACATTGGACACTATATACGACAGATGTAATGAAACTGACCTTGTTCTCCATTATCATATTTTAAAATCAATGTCAGTCGGTGTTGTTATTCTCGTCACATCCAATTAAGTGCAGCAAATATTTTGTAAACTACACAGGTGAATTTAAAGCTGTTTTATGTTAATTCGGTCTTGTGCCAAAAAATTCCTGTATCAGTATTTGCATACTATCCACTCGTCTGCTAGTAACCTGATCTACATTATGCTTTTAATTTAATTTTAACAGTTGTTAACTGTCATCGAAAATTACGCATTTTTTATAATTAAAAGAAAGAGTAAGAGAAGAACTATTTATTTATTTTATTCGTTTCTTCTGTTAACGGCTAGGTATCTCAGTTTAATTGTCCTCCTGCCTATTTATGGTTAATGGATAAACAATGTTCAGGTATTTAACTTTATGCTTTGTGAGTATGTTTCAAAAATTAATGTGGAAAAATAGATGCAAACATAACATAGGGATGAGAACTGTCTTTAATAGTTTATAACAAGTGGCAATCATTTTTCAAATAACTTAAAACACATCGGCTGACATTTACTTCCCATTTTGCGTTTGAGCGTTGACCTCATCATTGAACTTTTTAAACCGCAGTCCCTCTTTTATAAGAAAAATTAACGTGTTCAAGTTTTCCAAGTACAACGGAACCCCATACTAGTGGTTTCTGAAAATACAAAAATTTTCAAATAAATACGTACTTTGTATCAGGGATTTGTAGACATTTTGACTAAACATTAGTTTCACAGTCAACAGTAAGTAAGAAGTCTGGTTAAAACATTTTTGGAAACTGTTACTGTCAAAGATTTATATCGATAAGATCTCAAATTAGTGAAAATACTATGTTAAACGTACTGCTTAAATTTCAAAAATATCCTCACATCCCTTCTACCAGGCAACTGGGGTTAAATAATCGTATCGATCATTCCACACTTGGAAAACTGTTAAAAAATCGGGAGAGATCCACCCTTATAAAGTTCATTTAGTAAAGTTTCTTATTGTTTTCTGATGAAGCGACTTTACCTGTACATAGATCAAATACATCTTCATAACTGTATTGGTCTCACGAGAATCATAATTGGATTCAAGAATTCCATAGCTAATATTAAGGTAAAACTGTTAGATATTTAGAATGTCTAAGTTTTGATTTAGTCGTAGCTTTAGCAGCTCATTATCTAAACAATGAGTATGATGGTATTCCCCACCAAAGAATTTATTCTTAATAAAATGGATATCCTTATTTTGATTTTCGATTATTTATTGACGATACTTTCCCTGTCACATGAATAGGGCAACAAGGACCAAGTGAATGACCACCACATTCACTTTTAATCCACTTGAATTGTTTCTTTATTTTCTAAGCTTACTTAAAATTACGGGCCTCTTTTAATAAGTCTAAAAATTTAAATGATCTGAAGTAACGAACTCCAATCGAAATATAAAATACCAATCCAGGAATAACTGAACGTTGAATTTGAAATCAGAATTTATTGAATTATATTCGTAGTAGGTATTGTATGGTTTTCTACAATTTCTTTGTAAAAGCTGTTCTACCGTATTATAGTTATATGAAAAATTTAACCAGTTCTTCAAGTTCATTAGATGTAGTTTTATCTAAGTATAGCTATATTTTTTATTATGAAAAATCAGAAAATGTTACCCTTGAAAATGCTTAGGGCTTATATATTTTACCGTATAGGTATCGTTCTTGATCCAAATGAACAAGTTCTTACAAGTTTTTTTTAACATTTTTATGTATTCTATAAATAATAATTGTTTTTAATAGACACAAAATGTACAGAAATAAGATAAGTACGTACTTGTGAAAACTTACATTTGACTCCCGAAATAATAAACGTTTTGTAACTTCATACACCTTTTTACGCAGAAAGTCATAATACTATACCGTTAATAAAAATGTTCCTTGCTTTATATTTTTCGTTTAAACTTTGTTTTTATTATGAATTTCACATTTTACACGAGGCACCTACAACAGTAACATCAATATTGCCAAACAACTTTTGTACTTTTAGAATTCCTCTTACATTTTGAGATAAGTATGAAATAGAAACTAAAATTAATTTCTTAGAATTGACTCTGTCTCAGATACTTCCAAAATATAGTTTATGCAATATTAAAGCTTGAAGAGTCAATTATGGTATGAATATATAGCAGTTTTACAGACGATAGGAAAATTTGGCAATGCTGAACGTAACTTATATTGTTGGTTTGTTTATTTTTTTTTCAAAATCACGTGTTCTTGTTTGATATATTACAACGGATACCTCCTCATTTACGTGAATATGGCAGACATTATACGAGTATATTCGCACTAATTTTGAACACGCAGTAGTCTAAACTCAATTTATAGGGTCTCTCACTTGGATCTATGGGATTTCAATTGTACGGCATTTGTGTCCTGTCAAAGAGAGGGCGTCAATATTTAACGACTATCATCTACAAACCATGCGACGTCAACATGCAGCGATTAACAGTTCAACAGCGAACAGTTTATTCACAACTGTTTTATGAAAGTGAGCAATCATTTACAGTTGCATTAAGAAAAATTCGCACAAGATTAGGACAAAATGAAGCGCCTACAGCGTTAACAGGTCGTAACTTGGTCAAGAAATTTGACGGGAAGAAGAGACGGGTTCTGTTATTGATAAGGCAACACCGATACGTTCTCCTCGTGGTCGGTCACTTGAAAGAAAGTGTACGGGAGTATGCAAATACATTAATACGACGTCGTGCACAACAATTGAATCTGTCAAGAGCCACCACGCATCGAATCTTAAAGAAAGACCTGCATCTGTCTATGCTTTGGCGATACACCAATTAAAAGTTACAGGCCATTTACAACGTCGTACATTTGTTAATTGGGTATTAGAAAAGAAAGAAGGTGATGCTGATTTTTGCAACAAAATTTTGTTCAGCGGTAAAGCACATATTCATTTTGACGCATACGTCAGGAAACAAAATTGTCGAATTCGTGATGCTGAAAATCCACATGCTGCTCACGAAAAAGAAATGCATCCACAGAGATGCACAGTGTGTATTTTGGAGTGGTGGAGTAATTGGACCATACTTCTTTCAGTAAAATGAAGCTGGTAATACTATCACAGTAAATGGGGAATACTATTGTAACATGTTAAACAATTTCGTTTCCATCAAATTGATGTTTTAGATTTGAACAGCATGTGGTTTCAGAAAGACGGTGCAACGTGTTATACACTACGTGCAACTAAAACTCTATTGAATACCAAATTTCATGATCAAGTTATCTAACGGAAGGCTGTCATCAGTTGGCCTGTAAAATCATGTGATTTAACGCCACGGGACTTTTTTCTTTGCTGTTATGTCAAGGGAAAATTGTAGGCCATCCAACCAGCAACAACGAATGACCTTAAAGCAAACAGCCAAATGTTGTTGAGAAAATAGAGCCAGTTTTATGTGCCCATGTTATTGACAATTTTGCTAAATGAATGACATCATGCCAGATGAGTCGAGGCGGCCATATGAACTCTTTTCCACTTGTAGCCCTATCGTCTCCATTTTATGTTGAAGAATAAAAAAACCTCAGTTTGTCACATATTATTAGAATTGTTCACAGATCGCATCTTATAGTTCCAAATGAAACACTTTTTATTCGCACTAATTTTGAATGCTCAATAGTTTAATCTCATTCTACAATATTTCTTCATGTATTTATATGAGTTTAACAGTCTTTGCATAAGTTATTTAAGTAGTATTCACGCAGTATTGTACTATAAAAATAATACAATTTGGTAAAATTAAAAAAATAATTTCACAATAAAATTACGAATATTGTGCGAAATTATCACCACGCCTGTATAAGTTTACGATAATACGTTTACTTGGCCGTAAGCTAAACTAAATTTATTGTGACGTTAACATGTCATACGCTTCCTCTAATAAAATACGTTGCTGTTGGACTGACTAGATGAACATTGAGGTGAAGTACGATGCAGAATCAAATCAACATTAACAACTGTCAATACCGCCATCTGTGACTGCAGCGTACGGGAGAACACGGGCAGATTTTCCCATGGATAACTCAGGTACGTTATTTAAGGCGATATTAGTCTGTAATCTAACCGATTTATCGGCTTGCGCTTATCTGTGTGCGACCGGAGGAAGACTTCTTGCATCTTGTACGACTGGAAGAATCGTGACTCCCATTCGCCTCGCTTCCAGCACGACGTCTCGTTCTTTTTCATCGAAACGGTCCATTCATAAACTTTGGTTATTGCATGTTAGCTGGACATTACAGACTGTAAAGCAGTCAGATGAAATTTTGGATGTTCGGTCCATCCCGAAGTTATTATCTTGTTAATTTTAATCTTACAGCGTGCCTCAGTTTGTTTTGGTTGTTCAGCTCTTGCATTACTGATTGAAAAATGGACTAGTACAAGGACCATTTGCACTTTACACAAATTTATATACTTTCACTTGTTAATGATCTTTAATATTGTCTTTGATTTTGAACTAGAATTGAAAGAAATGTTACTAAAGTTAATAATAACAATATATAAGAGGTGTCCCGGAATGTTCTCTTCTTTTTGGGTGAATACAACTCGGTTATTAAAAAAGATATTTACACTCACTATTTTTTATTTAAATTTACAATGTTGGAAAAGTTATACATGAAAAATTACATGGTCAGGGTGCCTTCCTTCATGGCGCTGTAATTCCTTAAAGGGCGACCTAAAATTTGCGATAACTCGCCGACGTAATACTGGTTCAATTATCTGAATATCCTCGCGTATTCTGGCTTTTAACTAATTGTGAAGCAAAGTCCTAGGAGCATCAGTGTATCTTGCGTTTCAAATAACGCCATAAGAAGAAATCCATCGGCGTTAAATCGGGACTTCTGGGCGACCAATTAATGTTCCCTCGCTTATGCCGCCTTCACACGATCAATATATATTGTCAATAAAAGTTTGTCAATATGGTCAATACATATTGACAAACTGTAATTGCCTCACACTATCATTATTTATTGACAATCTATTTATTTAGTTTTGCGCGGGCAGTCAATAATATCAGACCGTCAAAAAGCTTGTTTAGCTTTTATTTTAGTTTTAGCAATAAAACGGCGGAAGAAATAGAGAATATGGGCTAGAGAATGGCTTCTAAAGAGAGGCAAGAGACTCGGTAGTTGGTCGCACGCCTTATTTTTTACCCTTATTTGAGTATTCTTTTGAAGATACGTCCCATAACACAGACAGATCTTTGTAGTTTTCAATGAAACTTAACAATAACGCATCTGGATTTGGTGCTGGTGACTCATCGTTTACATCATTATTTACATCGTTCGGGAAGTTCATAGTAGTTTCGTCCATTGAAGTCTCACTATCTGAGTTCGTTATATTAAACAAATAATACACAGATTTGTTCATATCTACGTTAGTACAGTTCACTACCAACTGAAGTAAGATTGTCAATCTCTCCCTCAGACGGTCAATATTTATTGTCAATCTTGCAAATATTTTGGTTTTCATCAATCCGGCCCATCAATATTTTACATATTGACAATTAGTCAATCTTTCTACTCACACTATCAATAATATTGACAATACTTCGATATTGACAATGTATATATTGATCGTGTGAGGGCCGCTTTAGAGATTACTTTTCCAGGGACCATCCGCTTTTATTGGCTCTAGCGGTTTCTATTGATAAATTTACACTATGGGTCCATCTTGACTAGGTATTTAACAAATACATTTTACATACCACTTTCCGAGATGTTCAACAAACAAACGAGGAAAACGTATCCCGACACTTTGTATAATGTAAAAAATTTGTTGGTAATCTTATTTTTATGTTTTCCAGACATTTATACACTGCCTGAAATGTAGTGTAAAATTTGCCATTTGCGGTACCAACCGGCATTTTTAAATTTCGTGTAAAATCAAATTAAAGTTATTCTGGTCTTCAAAAAAAAATATATATATAATGATACATTGCAAATGTTTTATGATGAATCATTGTGACAAAATTTATCAGAAAAAGTTTTATATCTATTCCACTATTTAATTTGCCGTCAAAAAAATGGAGGTTGGTTATATTCGACATTATTCTAAGATAAATGAACGAGGATCTTGTTTAACAAAATGTACGGCATTTGGATCCATTTTAAGAAAACCATATTTTGCACATGGTTCTCTTTTAAACTTTTACCCACTTTGAACCCAATGAAATACTGAGTAGTTTTGAATGATATTTTATTAGAAACAAAATCCTAAAATTACATTCAGCCTGATGCTAAAAATCACATTGCATTGCTTAGTTAATAAAAATAATGTTAAAGTTTTATAGATGAGTAATAATAAGAAGTAATTTATATTCTGTATTAAAAAAATATATAGTAATAAGTACTAAAGTATGTTTACAAAAGCAATTTTTATCCAAACTTAAAGGCTACAATCTACATTAGCTATAATTGAAGAAGGAAAACAGAAGTAAGAACTTCAGTTCTTCACAACAGCTCCACCAAACCCATTACCGTCGTCTTCAAAGTTGACTCCCCTTAAATTTCTATAAAAATATTTTACGTTATTTGACACTAGAGGCAATAAACTTTTAATGTCAACCAGTTTCTTAACCACTATTTCTTTCCAGTTGGGATACAAACGGAAAAGTTTATGGATAGAGAGTACATTACTATGCAGTCTGCCCTTTGCCACCTTCTTCATATCTATTTATTTGTATTTCTCATCCCTGTGAGTGTATTTCATGAAAATTTACAAAAGGCAATCTCTCCTAAGCTTTATAACACGAGTACCTAACCAACTAATTTTTCTCCGTTATTATCAGTAGTTGTTTTCCTGTTAAATACCATTTTTTCTGTTTCTAATGTTCGAAAGAAATAATCTTCGGTCATGTCGCTTGCAACAAATTGTTTTGCAATTCAAGAGAACCAAGCGTTAAAGAACGCCACAAGAATGTTGAATCCAACAACTCTGTGACTTTAAATGATCTTTTTAATTAATTGCAAAATCTGATATTTGTGTCACACAACTTGGTAACTACAACGACTGAAGTTGCTGGTATTACTTTGAGACTTTGATCTATTTAAACTAACTAAATTATATAACTTTAAGGCGTTTGATATATTTATTTCAAAAACGCTATTTGGCGGTTGGTACCTTTTAGATAAACGCTGTCCATATGTGCCATATAGGAGACTATCGAAAAATTAGAATCGAATGGAACAATATTAGAAATTATAACTGAGTAACAATATAGTCTTTATATAAAAATACATTTGGTGATGTTTCTCTAGAATTTTAACAACGTCATTGTTCCTTTCTGCAATAATTGTCTCTCGAATACAAAGTCGTCCTCAACATATTACATCACAGATCTCAGAACGTTTTTTTATGTGTTCAAATTTCTCACATTTATTGTCCATAAAATATACTGTTAATTTTATTATTCCGTTTTAATTTATTTTTTTATATCTGATCTAACTGTAGCCGGCATCTCATGATGTTGTTAGTGTTTGGAAATCCCCTGTTTTTTTGTTGTACATCACGGTTGAAAATTGGCTATTGTCTGTTGGCAGTTCTTTTTTTGTTAAATTCTTAGCTTAAAAAATATCCGTCAGGTGTTTCTATTTTCATTGGAAATGAGAATTTTCAATTATCAATTAATCATCGCCATAATTGTTACTGTCAAAATATTATTAATTATTAATAAATAGAATTATTAGCGTATCTATGATTTGTATGTAATGAAATAGGTACATTTTTCATAATAGGTACAGGTACAAGTATTTACGCTTAACAATAATTTTCAGTATATTTAAATTATTGGTTATTTATAATAAAAAATCGATTAACATACTATTACACATACTATTATCAGTAAATGTTGTATATGTATCGATAATTTAATCAATTTTATTCTAGTCTACTAATTAATACACCTAAATGCTTCACTAAACATTGATAAGTAATTTTATAAATAGTTTGAGTTTAGTCTTTTACTTTCTACCAATTGTAATTTAAAGTACTCACATGACGGACGCTAGTTTTAATTTTAAAATTAGTGAACATGTGAGATTCTGTAGCATTTACTACAAAACAATATAATAACGTTACTAATAATGATAGAATATACATCCCTTATGCATAGCTTTAACATAGTCTAGACTATTTGAGAATATTTAGTGGAATATGGTGGAATATTTTAACATGTTTTGATAATTTTTATAGAATGAATTAAAGAAATGAATACTAGCCTTATTCTCTTTTTATATTAGTTATTATTAACGTATGAAAATTTGAATCTTATGGTTTCATTATGATTGCTTTTATATCGAGGGAACTATAATAGAAGGGCGTACGAACCGAAACTATACTTTTCAGGAAGGGTAAAAAACTTTTTCGCAGTCAGATTTACAGTTATTGAATGGTGCTACTTTGCAGCTAAGTTCATTTCGCACTAATATTATTGTAAAATAATTAAAATATCTATATCGCAATTACTTGTACAATAATTTAAGATTAATTACTCAATAGAACCACTTATAAACGAAAAATCACTTTTTCGCAGTCAAATTTGCTTCTCCTTTTCAGAAGAAGGGTTCACAAGTTCACATTTACTCAATTTTCATATCCGGTTTTGAAACCTAAATAAAACCATCGATAATATGTATGTAAACTATGAAATCAATATTCGCTGATAACTCAAGGGCTTGTCGGTCTAAAAACACCTGTTTAAGGGAAAGACACGGGGTTTTTCCCGTGGGGTTCCCAATGGGGAAGTTGTTCAGGTCATTTAGCGGTATTATTCTCTTATCTTCTTACGTCTCAGTTTATATTGCTCATAGAAGCTTTGATATGGAAAGGATAAAAAAGGCAAATGCTGTTAAAAATGCAATTGAACAACAAGCCAAACAAAAAAGGAGAAGGACGAGAAAGAAGTTAGAAGATAGCTTCAAGCAGAAAGAAGGCGGTCCATCGTATGCTGCGAGGGTTCTTAAAACATGTATAATTTATTCTAAAACTTCGAGTAATATATATTTTATTCAACAATATTGTTTTAGCTATTTATCATTTTATACATAGTATATTTTGCTTAGAAAAGCTATTGAAATCAAGATTATTGAATCATCACGCCACTGACTAAAAAGAGCACTTTTTATTTTCAAAAAAATATTTAGAGCACTGTTAGTGCCCAGGGTTTCATGGGACCAACACCTATCAATCCAGAAATGGTTATAGTTTAAAAAATATATACTTTTTGAAATGAAAAATGATCACATCCTCGTTAAGATAGTTTAGGTCTCCTCCTTAAGTCACATCCCGAGGATAGTCGTTTGCATCGTAGAAATCTTATGTGTCAATGTCTCTTGCATTGACCATAACGTAAACTGTTCATATTGATACATTTCGTTCTGGTTTGATACATTTTTATACTTGTACATTTAATCTAATTCTAAATGATATTTCGTGATGTTGTTGATATGTTTTACTGTGTATCATGGTTTAGACTCGGGTATTGTCTGATTTCAGTACTTTTTTTGGTAAATTTTTAACTTAAAAGTATCCGGGAGCAGGTGATTGATTTTATTAACTTTGCGCACTGGAACTGAATGCCCACCGTATTATCAGTTGAATATGAAAATGTAATTTAGGACATACATGTCAGTTAGGCTAACCAAGGAGGAATTGTTAGAGTTAACCCGTTTTAAAGATTGTTTTTGGCAAAAACGTACTTTTTACCGCCCGAGTAACGTCGATTACCGTCCGGAACATGTTGATATCGTGCCATTTGCAGACACCGGCATTCCTTTAAATATAACATCCACTTTACGCCACGAGAGCAATTTGCGGGCTCTGCCAGTTACCTCGTCAGCGTGTTTCTGTTCACACAATAGCTGTACACACGCTTGAAGTAGTCAATAAAACAAAACGGTACTGAAACAGGTAGTTTTACCACAAGCTGGTCGCCCGTCGAAAGGCAAGCCGACGAAAACGTCACACGCTTGGTTTTCATTTATAAACAAAGTTTCGCTATCGATGTCAATGGCACCCGAGCAACCCGTCGTCGCTTTCTTCATCGCAAAAACGTAATCTTCATTCATACATTCAGGGTTATGCGTAGATAATATACCGCCGAATCAGATGTTGGAACAGAGACACTTTTCGTTTAAATCGAGGCAGTATCATTGAAATTGTTAAAAACCAATAACAGCACATTTTTGGTTGAAGTCTGATTTTTAGTTTTGATCCAAAGCAATGTAAAATATTGTTTTAGAATCAAGTTATATTGTCGTACTTCAAATGTACGAAAAAATGTCAAAGTACATTAAAATCGTAATGCATTATTATTTTAAAAGCTTTTAGGTTCATTTATTCCATCACATTAAAAGATGATGGGAAGGATAAGTGAGGAGGTTTTCAAAAATTTATCACATAATTGGGTTCGTCATGTTCTTCATTCAGTAAAATATTTATGTTATAATATTTTCAATGTACTATGGAAGAGTGGCCTCTGATCGGAAGGCAATAAATCGAGTTACGCTAGTGATTATTTTTTAAATTTTACGTCATTAATCACTTTGTTCAATATACTTAGAATAGAAGAAATGATTCGTCCACGCAACTTGAGAGAAGATGAAGGAGTGAAAGCTATAACTCTGGTTAACGATGAACGTAAACAGCGATGTGTGGCTAATTTGTTAGGAGTTACACAATCAACAATTAGTCCAACAGTTAAAAGCTTCAATAAACTTGGAAGTTATTGTACAACCCCAGGCCAAGATCCGTCTTGGCCTGGCGTTGTACAGTACTTAAAAGTCTACAGATGCAAGAGATGAGCTATATCTGATGCAAGTTTCCTTACAGTTTAGAGTAACAATTTTGTGGACGAACGGTTAGGAGAAGGCTTGATGAAGGAAGATTGGACCGTAGAAGACCAGCTAGTGCACCACTGGTCAGCAGAGAACATAGAGGTGCTAGAACAGGGATTTGTAAGAGAACACGTAAATTGACCATTGACTCGACTGTAAGTGAGTTTTATTTTCAGACAAGAATAAATCTTATTCACTAGATTACGTCAACGCCTCTGGAGGAGTCCAGGAGAGCTTCCGCCAAGGATCCCATTTTTTGGTGGATCCATAATATTCTGGGGAGAAATTTGTTTAGATGGTCGCACGGATTTGCTTCCTATACGAGGGAGATCCAGGAGTGCACATTTCTACGTATAAAACACCGTAGAAGGACATGTGGTGTCATTTATCGGGGACAATTTCATTTGTATGCAGAATAATGCTCGCACCCAAGTTGCTATCGAGATACTGGACTACCTTCGATTTGTGAATATTTCAACTATAGATTCGCCACCTAGAAGCCCAGATATGAGCCTCACAGTTAGGCGTCACATACCTGGCCCTATGACTCTTAGGTAACTCGTTCTTGTCGAATGAGAGCATGACAAGAATGGGAGCTTGATCAATAGCATGCCCAGACGAATGCAAGCAGTGATAAGAGCTAGAGGATGATCTACACGCTACTGAATTCAAATCCTTATGATTTCACCTCCAAGTTTTTCGTTAACACCGTTTTCATTGAATTTGACATTATTATTCCTTTATGTTATTTATTCATGTTTTTCCCGCTAATGCCATTCTAATTTGTTAAACATTGGTTGAAATCATTTAATTGTAATATAATGTAGGTGCTGTGAGCAGTGGCGGCCGGTGTAATTTTTGTCTGGGGGTGCAATCGATGAAATAATAACAAACGAAAAATTAAAATAAACTTGATATTAAAATAAATGTCCAAGCCTGAGGTTATTTATATAGAAAATCCATTAGTCTGTTCTTGGAATTCGCAAAAACGTCAATTACAAGATCATTAAAATACAGACATTAATAATCTGGAATTGCCGAAATTAACATTTTCTCCATACTTATCATGCAAAGTGAATTTTAGTCTGTTTTGCTCCATTGTATTCTCAAAAAGTTTTTAATTCTTTTAAGCGTCGAAAAACAATATTCACTCTCACTACTTGTCATGGGTATGGTACAAATTAATCTTAATAATAAAACAGTATCACTAAAACAGTCTGTCAGGTTTCGATCTATAAACAATTGCAAAATTGCTAAGCAACTTGCTGTTTCACGAAAATTTTCCCTGCTGTATATAACCGTTAATTCACTATTCAATTTAACTTTGTCCAAAAATCCATAAGTTTTCGTTACATTGTCAAAATCTTGAATCGAGAATTGTCTCTCATAGTCACTAAATTTATTGGGAGAAAAATAGTTTCGACGCTAACAGGTGTTCTCTAAACTCAAATCTGCCTTTAGTTTGGGTAATTAATATATCACACACTTCCTTAGTTTGTGCAGAAAATGATATGTCATGAGATCGTATTGTTTTCTTTCAGGCGAATTTGAAGAATTAGTTGTCTGGATTTTTATAATTGCGTCTTCAAAATTATTCAAATAACTGATCATCTTGACAGCATCGAATGATCGAGTCTGAAACCCTTTAAAAAGGATTTCACAATGAGGCATGACCTTGCCGAAAAACGCGAGCCAGTATTTAAAGTTATCGTTATTTAAATAACCCAATAACATTTGAGCCTGATTTTTTTTATATTGCAATCATTTCCCGCAGTGTCAAAAATACATTCTAAGCATTGTTTTAAAAGTTTAGTATTTTCAGAAACGGTTCGTACAGTTCGCGTATTAAAATTCCGCTATATATTCCACCGAATATGCCTCCATTGCGATCTCTTCCCTCTCGTTGTGGTCATAAAAATACAAACAACACGTGACCATGTAAACAGCCCAGATTCAACAGACAATACAATGCTATACAATACAATACAAGACAATACAATCGATAACCTTATGCACTTGCGTCAAAGCTTTGCGTGGCCGTGCAATGCACACAAATCTCATATACATGCGTATAAAAGTCTCCTGTTTCACGCGCCCGAGTCCTCTCTTTCTAACACATGGTTAAATTGTCCTCTGATGTGTGCTAGATTAAAACTGAAGCGCTATGTATTTAGAGTTGCAGATTTAATATCCCGTAGATAAATCTGATAAATTATAGGGCTGGCGACTCTCGCGATATCTAACAAGCTGTAAGCGAGACTGTTAGATATCGGAACATTCTACGTATAATGATAATATAATGTATAGTAAACACCTAATAGGTATTTTTAGGAATTTTTAAGGGAGCTCACCGCACAAATGCACCTACAATAAAACCGCCACTGACTATGACCAAGAATGTTGTTTTTTATGCTTTGTAAATTTTCCAGAAAATTAAAATTGTAAAACAATTGAAATCTACATATAAGATTACATAGAACTGGCTTATGGAATGAAAAATATATTAGCAATTAACAAATATGGTCAGATTCACGTGAAACGCTGTGTATACAGAATTTCATCAATAAATATCATTTATTTCTAGATGTTGCCTTTTTGTGACATGGAATATTTATCGTTATTAAATTATACATCTTTAAAAACCTTTGTAACTGTTGTTTTGGATGAAGTAATGAAATATGAATATACTTAATACAGTTATTTTATTAAAAGGTCGTCGAAACCACTGTAGACGATGCTGAATTTTGAATGATTGGTTTGCTGAAAAATATCTGCTTCGCCATTAAAAAATGATCGAATTCTATTGACTCACAAGAGGCGATGCACATTAGAATCAGCGACTGTTATTTACTCTCGTACCAGATCGGTTACCATCCTGTCTGTCAGATGCGAGAAAAAAAATCTATTTGGCAGCATAATCACTTTTTTTTTTACTCTTGGAAGTTGGAGATAAAGAGGCACCTGTTTTCGAGCTAGTAATTTAGGCGAGTAATAGACGCTTTGACGTTCCGTAATTGCTTCTTTTATATGTTTTGATATCACTACTTTTTTTCGAGGTTTTAATGTATAAGGAAATTAATAAACCTAAATATAGACCGGGATATTTAATAATTAATTAATGAAAAAATGCAGTCTTACATAACCCTGGGAATATACACTCTATCAGGTTTAGCTTATGATGATTTTTATAAGTTATGCATTTTATATCACTCTTTATTATTTTCACTTTTTAAAAACTATTTAATTATAATTTACGATTTTGAACACTTATTATGTCAAAAAGGGAGTAATCGACTTTTATTTTTCAACTTGGAACTTGTTCGACGTTTACTTGACGACTAATTTAGAATTACTGATATACTGAAATTACGGATTACTTTCAATTCCTTAATTTGCAGATTACTGAAGCTACTAGTGGTTGTTTCTCTATTTAAAACATTTCTGTTGCTGATGCTGCAGGAATGTTCTAAGAAGTGTTTTTATTTAAGTTTCGCGAGTTGCAATAAATGCGACAAAATACAATGTAGTTTTGAGATAAAGCGCTAGATGATTTAATTACCTGATAACCGAACTGATTTTGGTATACTCTTTTCTAGACATAACATCCTGTATCTGAATGCCCTGATATAATATTATAAAGTACAATACTTATTCTATGTCTTAATCTAGTAAAAAGAGAGGATTCTATATAATATGCATATAGAAAAGATGTAAATTGATCTAAACATACTTCTAAATTGATATAAACATACATATTTAAAGTAAACTGTAAATCTATCATAATGAGCTTTACTATACAGTATGTCGTTAAACTTTGAAATAGATTTCATTGAATTAAAATTAATCAAGACACACGGCAGTGTTCAGAAAAGAAAAGGGCGATGGACCGACAGTGTGTATACGAACCATTTCGAGCTATTTTTGACCCCCCAATAACTCAAATACTATTAGACCTACACACTTGCATGTCTAATAAGGCCTACTTGAATACCTAGAATCCCAAATTTCATGAATAAACCTATTATAGTTCTCAAGTTATTAAGGTCTGAAAAGTGCTATTTTTATCACTCACCACTGACTCACTCATCAAAAACCTAGGCCACTTCTAGGTGACTTAGAAACTTGAAATTTGGCAACAAGGTAGATCATTAGGTGCATACAAAGGAAAACATCTGACATTGACCACCATTGTTTTTAATTAAATATCATTCTCCCATTTAAAGGGTCTACGCTACAATAAGGACGCTCAATTATTAAACGTAAATAAAACAAGTTGTGTTGAGATAGCCACTCATTTTTTTTTTATTTGAAAGAATATTTTATGATATTAAGTATGGAATATAACGTCGTTCAAATGTCTGCAGCGGCTTTGCTTGGTGGCACGTATTCGGGAGGTTCCATTTTCGATGATTTTGTCGCATAAATTCTGGATGACGTTCGTTATGTATTACTTTGAGGACATCAATGCGATTTGAGATGAGGCGTAAAGTCTCACGATCTCGGTAGCCAGTTCACGTCTCCTTTGCGCAAGATAACCGTGCCCTCAAATCGCTCGTGAAGAATGTCCATTATGGCTTGCGCTGTGTGGCACGTGGCGCCATCTTGTTGGAACCACATATCGTCGGTATCTATACCATCCAGTTTAGGCCACAAGAACTTGCTTATCATCGATCTGTAGCGTTCGCCGTTGACGGTTAGGGCAATGCCAGTTTCGTTTTGGAAGAAGTACGGACCGATGATTCCGCTGGACCAAAATATGCGCCAAACCGTGACTTTCTCGGGATTCATTTGGTGCTGGTGTATCTTGTGTAGATAGGTATCGTCCCAAATCCGACAATTTTGCTTGTTCACATATCCATTCATCCAAAAATGGGCCTCGTCGCTAAAGATGTTTTTTTTTGCAGAAATTTGGGTCAACTTCTAACTCCTCCAAAGCCCAATCAGCGAACAAACGGCGTTGTCTATGGTTGTTTACCTGAGTAAGTTCCTGGGTTAGTTGGATTTTATACGGGTGCTGACTCTAGACCCGACGCAAAATTCGCCAAGTTGAAGTCGCAGAAAGGCCATCTTCTTGTGAACGACGAGAAATTGACTGCCTTGAGTTTTCCCGTACCCTCTCACGCACAGCAGCGATGTTTTCCGCAGACCTCGCGTTTTGACGGTTGACTTGAATTTGGCCACCAACCGTCGAATAGTCGACTCGGCGGGACGCTTATGGCGAGGATAAAAATCACGTAATGCATGGAACATTTCTCGAACGGAGAACTGATTTTCAAAATAAAATTGGATGATTTGCACACGTTGCTGAACGCCGTAATATTCCACAGTGATTTGCCATACACTATTGAACAATTCACAATAAACTAGATAGATGTTGCTTTAAGAAAATGGCCGCCATAACCTATAACAATTTGAGCATCCTTATTGAAAGACCCTATAGGTACTATTCATTTCATCGCTATTTGTCAAATAAAAAACTCTCTTATCTTGCCGATTAACGGAATAGTCTGAGCCTAGCCATAAATACAAGCCACGGTATGAGATAAGAGCCATTTGGGATTTTTTATTTGGGAAATAGAGATGGAATAAACTATAATACTAGTGTCTTTCTATCCGATAAAAAATGGCGAAGTTTTTTTTTTATAAGACAACTTGTATTTATTGCTTATCATTTTTCTGTTTCCAATATTCTGTTGTTAAGACAATGCGAAATATTAATTTTAGCAAACGTCCGCAGCATCAGTTCTATAGCTTAACGATAACAATGAAAAATCTGAATTTTAAAATTGCACCGGCAGGAGGGCTTAAATAAATGCACGCTGTGCTTCTCTCTTTTTCCGAATTTGCATATAAAGAACCACTTCATACCTGATGGCACGATGATATATAAACAGTCTTTGTATTCCGTTCTAAAATGATATACATAAAATTTCAACCAGATTTCTGCTTTAAATTGTCTGAGGAAAACAAACGATATACAAATCCATAGCCATCTCGATATCTTCTGGGTTCCGCCTGTTTAAATACAATGCCACGATTGAGCTTGGCGGACTGCGGATTTTTTTTAATCTTGTCGTTTATCGGCGCTCGAATACGTGACGCATGTAATAATTGACTTCATAGCGATCCCAGTCGATATGAGTAATGCCCGCGTAATAGGCGGTTATTTATTATAATTATTTTTATTGGACGCTATAATCAAAAAGTAAATACATAATGCCCGTAAGAGTTTTTTTTTGCGACGGGGATTTTTATTTTATTTAGTGTCTCTGCCGTGGCTCAGCGTTCAGAGGAGCGACTTTTTGCGAACGATTGTGGTGATTTTACGCACGGATTCTTTGATCACGACAACAAAATTTATGATACGATGCCACAGTTGTAAAGCAATGTTTGCTCGACTTTTTCTGGCATCAGGTGTATGAATACCACTTATCGCACCCAATGGTGAATTTATTAGCTATTTACATAATGCCTATAAGTCTACAAAATGGAAACCTACTAATACGAGGGCACTATTTATATTTTGAGCCTAATAATAAAAACATTAATTAGTCATTGAAAATTACTTTATCGTTTTTCAAAATATTCTCTTTCATGATCGATAAATTTTTGCATGCGTTCGAACCATTTGTCAAAGCATTTTTTCCATTCCGCTTGAAATATCTCCAAAACATGGTTTTTGAATGCATCAACGGCTTCTTCTGCCGACGAACATCGTTGTCCACGCAATTTATTTTAGACGTTCGGGAACAAAAAGACGTAATTGGGTGCCAAATCAGGACAGTACGGCGAATGCTCCATTAATTCTATTGTTTCAGTGTTCAAACATTCGAACGTCAGACGAGATGCGTGAACGCTCGCATTCATAATGAAGAATGATCCGACGACGCTTGTGTGTTTTCCTCATTTCACCGAAGACTAGCGGCAAACAAATGGTTGTGGACCATTCAAAATTGACAGTTTTACGTTCCTCTAAAAGCACTGTTGCCACATACCAGTTTTTCCAGAAAAACAGGCGACGATTTGTTTTGAAGTGCTTCGAGTGCGAACAACTTTTGTTGGATTTGGTTCATCTTGAAACACCCATACAGTCGACTGCTGTTTACTTTCCGGCTCATACGCATAAATCCATGATTCGTCACCTGCTACAATGTTATATACATCTATTGAAGCACTACCATTGTATTTATTGAGCATTTGTTTGCACAATCGACACGAGCATCTTTTTAAGATTTCTTCCAATTATGTGGGATTCAACGAGAATAAACCTTTCTTACAGCTAAATGATCATGCAATATTTTATATATGCCAGTCGAACTAATGCCTAAGGTTGCCTCAATCTCACAGTATGTCACATGACGATCTTGCATTATCAGTTTTTGCACAGCATCAATCTTTTCTAGCATAACAGCTGATTTTGGACGACCTTTACGGCTTTCGTCGGTGACCGAATGGCGGTCACGATTAAACTCGTTATACGATAAACAGTGGCAAAGGATGGGGCTCTATCACCAAAAGTGGAAATAACTTGTTAGATGCACTCTTATCTTGATAATTCACGTCGAAAATCGTAATAAGTCGTGGCACGAATATTTGCACGAGTTAATTCCATTTTTCCGCTGAGATACAATTTTCAAATCACTGTAAACAACACAAATCGCGCTTAAATTATAAAATGTTCTGAGGAAGGCAATGGTTAAAATGTCAAACTTTCCATTGGAAACGTCAAATGGCGTCTGACAATACTTAGCGTTGCCAAGGCTAAAAATTAAATAGTGTCCCTCGTATTTAAATGTTAATTTGAGTTTAATATAAACATCATAAAGCAAATTCTTCTTATTAGCAAGGTCTGTTGGTCTGGTAATCAGTTTAAGATCATAATATACGTTACCTGTCGCCGGGCGACGTAATACGAACGCTGCAGTTTGCTGCCTTTTTGTTGCTGATTATGTAAGATTTTAACGATGCTACTAATAATGACCTTTACGAATTCCACAAATTATTGCTCTTCACGTTGTGTGTTTTTTAACTCCATTTGTAAGAAATTAAGCTTGTAACATCACATTAAGACTAATGAGATGTTACAAGCGTTCGTAAATATGGAAATAGTTTCCCATATTGTGTATAGAAAACAATATAACGCGTGTAACGAATCGAAAAAAAAAATCACAACAGTGTAATATGGTTAATGGACTATAATAATTACTGATTGACGAACTCATTTTAGTATCATCATATAGGGACAACAATTAAGGGATGTAAGAAATTCTAAATTTTAGGATGTTTTCAAAGGGCTGTAACTTGGAGAAAAATAGTCGCAGAACAATTTGAAAAAAAAATAAATTAAAGTTTCTACTTTTCTGTGTAGATCTGTATGCACAGTTTTTGGCAATATTGCCCGTCAAAAATAGGAACAAGCCGGACAACATCGGACCGTCCGTGCGGACGAGGTGTGCAGTAAATAGTCTGGTCTAAGTAAATAGCCGAATGCTGTTCCTTACTGTTTTTTCTACGCATACATTTTCACACACTTTTTTACACGTTTTCCTATTATTGACGAGCTGTACTAAAATAATTCACTGGAAAACAAACTAGCTTAACCTGTTGCTAAAACTGTATTGCCACTTTTACTTAATTTTTCATGCAAAAGTTTTGCGTCTTAAAATTCAAAGTGGTATTTAAATGTTTTAATGATCAATAATTAAATTAACCTAAATTAGGTATGTTTTTTAATTAAATATTTTAATTTCCAACAACATAATTTCCAAAACATGATGTTGAATCAATGTTTTCTAGACAGTGCCAATTAACTAAATTGTGTTGTAATTAATTCATTATCGTAATAAAAAGATATTAATACGCAATTACTATATCTCGACACTACGTTCTGTCAACACAAAAATAGTATGAGATCCGTGAACAGTATCAACACGGAATATTAATCAGGACCAATGCGTGATATTAGGATAGAGTTACGTATAAATTGCGTTTGACCTTCCTATAATCGAACAGTAATTGCATTGTCTGTGTTCGGTACGTCACTAAAATTTGGAATAAAATTCATGAAATCAAAGTGATTTTTCAATATAATATAAAGTTTTACTTGGCAGAGGGATTTTTAAACTACTGAAGTGAGAAGATTGTACTCCACCCCATCTTATAATAAATGCAAGTGCCTTATATAATAAGGACTAAACAAATTAGGCCAAAACAGCTGTTCTCATGGCTACATGCCGAGGATGAGCACTGGACTATAATGCGGCGAAATTTAATTTATGGCCGTATTTTATCTAACAGAGCACTAAAATACAGTGATTCAGATTGCTCGAAAACCACAAAGAAGATGCAAAGTGTCACCTATCTCGGAATATCGCTAACTGCAGACCAGTTTCGACGTCATATTGGGTCTCGTCAGTGCAGTGTAAGCTAGTATATCTTTGACAAACCAGGCTCGCATCTTGTAGACGCCGTTATGTTCTACCGCAGTAGAGCAAACCAAGTGCCATCTCTCGGTAGTTTCGAAAACAATTCAGTTCGAAGTAAAGTTTGATCGATCATCAATATAATGCAAAGTTTCTAGGTATAGTAATTCTGAGATAGGTTAAATTATTAGATAAAATATGGCAAATTTCGCCGTACAATATAATCCAGCTCTGGTTGTCGACATGTAGCCAGGAGAATAGCTGTGTTGGCCTAATTTGTTTATTCTTCATTATATAAGGCATTTGCAGATGGGGTGAAGTATAATCTGCTCACTTCAGTAGTTTAAAATAATTTTTATTATAGAAACTTCTCGGACACGTCGATTTTTATTTTAAAATTAACACCTGTAGGAGTTGTCTTCGATTTCTAATCATCAAGCTCCTAAGCCAAACTTCAACTATAAAACCTTAAAACGGACTTTTCCGCACGTAGAACGTCTCTATCTCGAAATTGAGTAGCCGAGAAAAAATAAACCAACACATAAATGCAGAATATGTATTTTATGCGACAGTTTTACTTCTTTCAAGTAGTCCACCATCGTGTTTTCTCATGAACCATGGACAGGGTGAGGTGTGTCCTATCCACCTCAAAATCAATATATGTCGTCTGGTGTCGTATGTCTGGTCAGAATCACTCGAAACCCGATCGATCCGACACGATTTAATTGAATGATCGTGCTAACAAAAAAAATTCTCAAATAGTCCACCATTGTGCTTTCTCATAACCGATGAACATGGTAGAGTGTGTTTTATTCACCTCAAAATCAATAGGTGTCGTCTGGGAGACGTCCCCGATCAGAATCAGTTAAAACCCGATCGATCCGACACGATTTAGTTGAGTTATCGTGCTAACAAGAAATTTTAATGTCGACGACAACGACATACACACCGACAACAATTTTTAAAAACCATTTTGTTTTTGTTTTTTGGCTGAAAAGCGAAAAGTAAACGCTAGAAAAAAATTTTTTCTAGCGTTTAAAAAAACACTTTTTTTTACACGATCACATTACTTTTCCGCTCTGGTATAATTGAGTGCGGAAAAATAAAAATACCCCGAATGATACCGCATTGTAAAGAATTTATTGTACTGAATTCATCCATGTTCGAGTATATTCATTTCAATTTCATGAATTTTATTCCAAAGCTTAGCGACATACTGTAATAATATTTCTTCGACCAAACACTTTGAGAACAATGTAATGCATATTTCTTCCTCACGTTGTAAATTTATGCTTCACTTGATTCCGTTCTAGACTTTGAAAATAAACAGGATGTAGTTACATTTAACAAGAACATATTTCACACAAAGCACAGTAAATATAAATTCTGACTCACTGGTCTCGAGATGTCAGGATTAAGAACGTGTAAATATACAATATTGTGCATAGCGACGCCTTGGCGAATCTGAATATGAAGTTCGTTTCGTGTTTATGTAATATTTCTGCACTCAATGATGTATAAGAACTTAATTTTTTTATATTATTTGTTGAAAAAAATATTTAAATATTATATTATATCTTATAATATATCTTCTTCATTATACAATTTCTGCATTTTATTTTATAAAGAGTTCTGTGAATAACATAACCTTTACTATTTAGATCATGGAGAACCTTAAATGGCATTTTAGTCGTTTACTATACGTTGTATACTTGAGCATTAATATTGATAAGGTAACAAAATATTGGCTATCGCTTAACATCGACAAAAAATAATATGAGTATTTGAAAAATTAATCATGTTGATTTGTTGTTTTTAAAACCAAAGTAGAGGGAATTGCAGCTTATGACATTTTTTTTTTCGAGACAGACTACTGTATATAGGATAGAATATCATGAGATTGTGTTTACAAGAAGATATTGTAAATTATAGTAATAACTTAATTTACACTGTTAAGATAATTTAGACTTAATTATTTCGATTTGTCTGTAACATATAAATCGGAAATCGAGAAATTATATGTTATTGACAGAGATCGTATCGATAAAGATGTATACCCCATAGAGTTCATTCGGCATTTGTCCTGGATCAGCGTACCATGTACGGCACTGATGAAAACTAATAAGTTCGAAACAGCTGTATGTCGTTCGGTTCCGATCCGGGACAGATGTCGAATCCTACCTGTGGAAGGTTTTATTTTTTGAAATCGATTTGTTTAACAATAGGGTCCCTTTTATATCAAAACATATTTATAGTAAAAATGATTGAGTAGGTGTGAATAGTTAGGTTTGAATAATTAATGAGTGTAAATAAAAATTTACACTCACTAACTATTTTGCTTTAATTTTATGCTTCGCTTGCTCTAATTTATGTGTTGAGGTTACATATAGGAATTGATGCCATAATTTGATTGGTCATGTTTTTTTTATTTTGAAAATAACAAACAAAAACTAGAAACCATATATTACGTACCAAATTTGGGTAATTTGGAAGTATCAATGTGCGAGTGGCACTACATTAAAAAATGTAAGAAAATTTTCCAATAAAAATTAATTCTATGTAGAAATAGGAACAATCGAAATATTTCGGGAAAATTTAATTTCCATATTCAGTGATCTGAATATAGGAAAACAGTTCAGGAGATAATAAACCTAACTGGAAACTTTAAAAATTATACAAAATTGTTAGAGGTGATCTGGTGGAGTGATCTGATTCATATGTATAGTCTCAAAATAGCTGTTTCCACTGAATTTCTTTATACATTTGAATTATACTGGGTGGTTTCAAAAATATTGCCTACAGATTAATTATTATAAAATAATTGCAATTTTATCGATATACGGTAATCACAATGTTGGCTAGAGTATAATTGCATTATTGATAGATAGTTGTTAATAACTTCCTTTGCTTTTGTAATGTTAAAATGACAATAACATTAGAACAATCATGTTAAGTATTCTGAATAAACAGGCGGTTGCCGAGACTGATTTGATGCGCATCACCGGTATTATATGTCTAGCAACTGCCGTAGCATCTATCACTCGGATAGTAACGTCTATCACTTCCTAGGCGAGGTTTGTGTAAGAAATGTTTGTGTTATTTATAATATTGTTGCTGCGGTAAATGTTTTAATTTGTGATGCATTAATGCAGGCGAATGAACCAGTTACGACTTAATTGTTTAAACCAGGATTATTAACAGAATAAACTCAATTAAGAAATGAAATATTTTCGATATTCTTTCAGGCAAATGTATAGGCGTGTAATATTTTATGCAATACATTTATCATATTTTTGAATTATTTTAAATAAAGTTTCTTAGATAATCAAGAGTTACATTTCAGATAATACACTGTGTATGAGATGAGTCTTTAAATAGGCCTATTAGAATAGACGATCTGTGCGATCACAACCAGGTAACTTAGCTGTGTAGTATACTGCACTGATGATACCACAATAGTTTTTTCTGCAAAGATGTATCCCTCTATAGAATAATACAAATACTTGTATTTTTGTATACAAGTATTTGTATTTTTTTAACGTAGCAACAAATTATTAGCTGTGCAGTTTCAATATGTAGGTAAGATTCCGGTAATATAAGTATTTATACTGCTTAATTGGCTGTGTAGATGCAAAATATTCCAGAACATAGAAGTTAAGTATGATTAATTAAGTTAGAGAATATTAATAATGGAGAATAATAGAATGTAAAGAACTTTCCAGTCGCTGTTACTTATTCTGTAACATTTCACACGATTGTAAGTTTAAATAATGAACTATTATTACATCTCATTAATTATTTTAAATAATAAATTAACAAATAATTAATTTTAACAACCTAGAATCTTAGTGAAATGAAGAGAATGTTACATATAAAAAAACTTTGAGATAGCACCTTCATAAATGCCTTTCATAAACAAATTTATAACAAACGTTTGATATAAAGCATTTAAAGATTAAAAGTTTTTAAATGCAATATGTGAAATGTTGGTCAAACATAATATTGTCTCATTTTAGAAGTAAAAATATTTATGTCTCAAAATTAACGTCCATAATAGAGCAAGGTAGTTTTTAACGAGTTACCAACAGAAAACAGTTCACTTTTTAACAAATTTGACATCCTTATTATAATAATATTAGTAATAATAATAATATTTATTATTATATCAGGAATAATTACTGAATTGTTGTTTTCCCTTGTAATTTGTCAATTTATTTGCATAACATTCAGTAGTACGTGTTTAGTATAATTCCTATAAATGCCCTTTTTAAAGTTTAAAATTGCTTACTAAATATTATGAAATGTTTAATTCCTCATTACAACATATTTCAGTAAGATTTTTTTTTTATTTAATATGAGATATCTTTTAAAATACTCTGTCATTGGTTCTAACCTATACGATTGTAATATACTATAGTTCTCCTTCTACTTCTGTATACCTATATAAAAAAGGAATACATAAGCAAACTTTTATTTCGGTAGCATTTGATCATATTTCCTTGTTTATTTTTCTCGTCTTTCATTTATTTACTTTTACACTTCTTCAATTTGATTCTAAATCATTTATCTTTCATTTATAGTATTATTCCCTCATCATAGAATACAATATTTATAATTGTCAATACCCTATTGTTCGTATTATTGAGTGTATTATGGTCTTAGGGAGAATAGCATGGAGACTTCAATAGCGGGTCAAGCGACAAACCTTAATGTATATAAATGGGGAGTTAAATTTCGATGAGGAAATGTGTCGCGTGTTAGGGTAGCAATACATTTTAAAGATTATCCACGTTCTTAGGGCAATTTATGGCCACGTGTATATTATTCTGAACTTGAATTTATTTTTTTAATATCGTATTTAAGAGTTCCTGTTTTTATAATGTATCTGTGTTTGATAATGATGTTCTAAATATAATCACAGATCCCGCATACGAAAAGAGTAGGAGACACATAGTCATATTTTTATATGCGGGATTTATGGTAATATTTGAAACATTCTTTATTGCCTTATTGTCGTAAGATTGTAGGAAGAATATTGGTACTAACCTTTAAATCGACACAATACGTTTATGTTACAGTTATATATAAAACTTTTACAAGATAATCAGATATAAAACTTAGAGTTTCACTGGGATCTTACTGGAAAGTAAAGAAAAATGACAAATGGTAATAAGAAAATTAACAATTAACAATATAACATAATATAAGTGAACAAAACTGAGTCAAAAGATATACAATCTGTGTATTAATTATTAATTTTTGCGATATTGCCCGCTGAGTAATATTTTAAATGCAATAGTAGTGATTCTTTTTAAATAACTTCGAATTTTATTAAAATGCATCTATGCAAAAGTAGATGCATGAAACGTCCATATTAAACACCTTTAGGATAATGGCACAATTATAAGGATTAGTTATTTATACAAAATTGTCAATTTCTGCCGAAAAATAAAAATGTATTAAAAATTTAAGTATATTAAAACTTATTACATTTAATGTAGACTAAGGTAAGTGTCGTTTGCGGCCGTCCAAAACTTTACATTGTTCTGCCACCCTGTGTGTTGGACTCTTCTTGAATAATATACTTTTCGAACTCAAAGGAATATACTGTTAAGTCTAATTTAAACATGAATAAAAGAAATAGCTACTATGTTCTATGTTCATAAGTTATATACATAATATTGTTGAAAGTAACAACATATAACAGTACAATTTAATTTTTCTTTAACTAGTTTTCTGTTAAAAAAATCAGTTATTTGAATTAATATGTTTCTAACTAGTACATGTTTTCTGATATTTTTGCTTATATATTTTAAGTAATTGAATATTAGTGTTTATTTCTAACTCCTAATTTTACAATTTTATAATTCCAAACATAAAAAAGAGTATGAATAATCACAGATAAGTACTTTTGTCTTTAGATTGTCTTCTTGTATGTATTTGGCTTTTATTGATGTTAAACAAGTACATAATTTTGTAAATTTATTATAAATTATCCAAATGTGTATGATATGTGTATTTATTATTGTATTGGGTTATTATGTAAATAAATATTAATATTTATATTCATTATTTACATTAATTATTCATTTGGTTATGGATCACCTCTAGAAAATTATTTGCACCTATCCATTACTCCAAAATACTCAGTTGGTACAATGTGGAGATTTTCCTCACTTTTCTATTCATAGAATTGACTGTGATTTTAAACCTTTTGTGGTAAATACAGAGCAATATTAAGTAATCTTGTGATTGAGTAATTTGGTTACTACGTTATAGGTACCTATACAATTTTTATAAAATTAGAAATTTGTAGGTTTCCTAAAATTATAAGCACTGTTTAAAAAAATCAGGGCTTGACTATAAATGTTTGAAATCAAAAAATCAAAATCCAAATATTTCTCCACTAACTTGTTATACCACGATTAGTTTTCCAATGAATAAATGGATAAAATGATAATTAAATATGTTTCTAGGGTTCATCTACCCCCAATAATAATCTTGAGTTATGTTTCAATTTGCTGCCTGTAGTCCAGTACGTATATTAAACAACAGGAGTTTAGCGAGTCATTTTACAAACTATTCTTTGTTACATTTTACAAAGATTTTGGTAAGCAGATTGTGGTATAATTCTGGTATAATTTCTTATAACTCATACAGAAATTGTAATACCTATAAATGATACTAAACGTATCTAAAATAACTTACCAAAGTACCTAAGTAACTTTTGTAAAAACTGTTTTGACTACTAAATGTACGTTAATGTATATAAAAATTATCTGAAAACATCGTTTTTATTGGTTTCTTCCATCTAAATTCTTATAATAATAGTATCTCTAAGAAATAATGAAAAATGCATAGGTAATGTTTCTGAGGACATGAAATCAGAATATGTATGTAGTTTAATCTATTGCGGATCTGCTGATTATAAAATATTATTTCAAAAATAAGTTTTGGTCGCAAATTTTCATTTTTTACGATTTATCTATTTGTTCCTTTACATAAAGTTAACAATAGTAAAATTGCATTTAGTTTCGGTAGAACGTTAACATATTATACGAAACATGTATCGAGTTAAAACGATTATTTTTGATTATTTAGATAAAGTCATCAACGAAATTGCTTAACGAGACTGTAATAGACTTTTTAATGATTTCCTTTCGCTCATGGGTGCTACCGGGCCAAATAAATTACGTAAAAAGGCATACCTGCACTGACGGTAACAATCCAAAAAGAGCAAATCCCAACAATCAGGCACAGTACCGAGTGTGTAGTAGTACACTGCCGCACACGAGGCATATTGGCGGAGGTCCGCCGAAGAACTGATCCGCTGGAGGTCTGCTAGGTGACACGCGCTATGGGTACGAACCTCACATATGCTATGGGCTTGGTACCGATGATGGGGCCCTCGTACGTTATCACTATAGGGGACCGGCATCGGTGCTGGCTGCTGAAAACGGCACTCTCGCCCGTGCTTCTATTGCCTTTATCTCGTTGAGTCAACAAAAATTTGTGTGGACTTAGGAATCCGTGGTGGTATGGTAGAGGAGTTGATGTAGCGCTTCGAAAGCGGGATTTAATGTGTGCTGTTATGCTGGTCGTTAAAGTTTCATTCAAAGGCTCTTATTGATATGGTATAGATGTATAGTGGTTTTATGATACACCGAAAGCGTTCGGAGGTAATGGAAAGTGATGTAATCTAAACTCCTGGACGAATTTAAGGCATTAGTGAAACTTCACATTATTACTAATTTTTTCGAAGATTTAAATCATAGTACCTACGTGATATAATGAAACGACTTCAACTAGTGTAGTCCAGTACCTCTTTAATAACGTGGGGTAGAGCGGTATTTTGCATACACATGAAATTGTCCCAGAAAAACGGGTCAAATGGCATCACATGTTCTTCTACGATGTTTTCTACGTAGAAATGTGTATCCGTGGATCTCCCCCATATAGGAACTAAATCCGTGCGACAATCCAAACAAATATCTCCCCAGACCATTATTGATTCATCAAAAATGGGATGCCTCGAAGGCAGCAAACATCTTTCCTAGCCTCCGTCAGACTAGTTCACGCCCATCTGGTGAATCAAGACTTACTCTTGTTTGGCCTGAAAACAATACTCACGTCCAGTCGTCAATTATCCCATTTACTTATTCTCTTGCAAAATGCAGTCTAGTACTAGTCTTATACTGTCCAATCCTCTTTCATTAAGCCTTCGCCTGACTGTTCGTCCAAAAATTTAAACATTTCGATCTGCTGCTAGGGCTCTGCTTAGCTCTAACTGGTAGAATGCCTGTTTCTTAAGGCAACTTACATAAGATATTGCTCATCTTTTGCACCTGTAATTTTCTTAGGACCTTGTCTTGGGATTCTACATTAACTTCCAAGTTAATTGAAACATTTAACTGTTCGACTAATTGTTGATTGTGGAACTCCTAACAAATTAGCCAGATATCGCTGGCTAGTCCCTCGTTAACCTTACCGTTTTCACTGCTTCATCTTCTCTTTCATTTCTTGATGATTCATTTCTTCTTAAATGGACTAGACAAAGTGTTTCATTCACTTAATGACATTTAATTAAAAAAATACTAGCGTCTGTGAAGTTATTGTCACTTTAAACAGCGGTAAATGTATTATTAACAAACAGTTACGAAATATTACTTTATATCTATCAAACAATTGCAGTTCAGACATCAGTAGTGACAGAGGATATCCTAGGCCACCTATATAAAGTATTTAAGGATGTAAAACTTTGAAAAATTGTAAGAAATAATGAAACGTTTTACTGATGAGTTAAATTTGTCCAGGAGGGTATATTGATATACTTTCCATAAATTAAAATTGTCTTATATTCAAGTTTACATGAAGGCTATTACATACCGTGGTTTGAGGCGTTTGAACAATGACAATTTATTAACACAATAACAATTTTCCGCTAATCTTCTTCATCCAGATATTGTTATTTCGCACGTAACTTTTGGCGGACTCTTTTCAAAGGATATAGTGTAGCCAGCCCCATTCTCGTTTCAAAATTTCCTTGTCAATCGGTTTTTGCTCATCTCCAATCTTCTGTGTTAGCGATCTAGTTCGGCTAATAGATGTATTCCTTACAGATATATGTTCATAAATACTTGGTATCTCTTTGATATATTCCTGTTATCACGTTCGATGCTGCATTTGACGCTAACGTTTACTGTTCCATATTCTTCCCTAAGCCTTCTTTTAACTTAGTAACATTTGGCGGACTTCTGCTATGTCAGCTTTGTGGACTCCAGTCCAGTGTCTGTTTTGCAATATTACCAGCTCCTTTTCAAAGGATATACATAGTCTATCCAGCCCCATTTTCGTTTATATATTTTCTTGTCAATCGGCTTTGCGTTTGCTCGTCTCCAAACTTCTGTGTTAGCGATCTAGTTCGGCTAATAGATGTATTCCTTACAGATACATGTTCATAAATACTTGGAATCTCTTTGATATACTCCTGTTATCACGTTCGGTGCTGCTTTTGACGCTAGCGTTGACTGTTCCATATTCCTCCCTAAGCCTTCGTATTTCTTATTAGTTCTTCTATTTGTTTTTTTGTCTCTCTGCTTTTGGCTATCATTCTAATGAGTTCAGTGAAATGAAGGTATTTCTGCTACCTTTTCTATTATGTCTTCAACTGGTGAGAGTTGGATATTTTATTCAAATTCTCAGATTTTGTTGAGTTGGATTTATCTGTTTTTCGAATGCATCATTTTGTTAACTGAAACTTTTTTATATCTTTGAAGTTGTTATTCGGATGTTGTTGTCATCGTTCTTGCTTTTCATTATTCTAGAGATTTGGAATTATCCTGTCCTGTTTGGTAATTTGGAACGGGGTTTGAAAATCGCCTCTTTCAGCTGCAGCATCTGTTGTCTAGACTAGAGGGTCTAACTTTGGTCTTTTATCACGTTCTTCTGCTGCATCTGACGCTAATATTTGCTATTCCATATTCCACTTTAAGCCTTAGTTTTTCTTCTTCTTGTTGCTTATATTTTCTTTTCTCTGGTCATTCTCATGCGTTTTGCCATTCCCTGACCATTCTAGTAATATCCACGTGTTTCTGCTATCCTTCTTTATTCCTACAATGTTCTCACTACTTCACTATTGCATTCAATACTGTTTTTTCCAAGATGCTATTAGTAATTAATGACAGTAAATTCCCCTGTTTATGTGCCAAAATGGCATTAGTAATAATTTTAGTAGTGTCAGTATCATACGTGTCTCCTTATTTTCTATTATTGAATTTGGATAGACAAGTTGATCCCATCCCACAATATTTATTTATATTTTGGTTTATACTATATCATCGCCTGTTGTTTTAAAGAAATTGCTATTTTAAAATATGCCATAAAGTTTCATTTTAAATTTTCATTAGTTTCAACGAGTAAATTGTATAACAATATTCTATTATTCGATTAACGATCTGGATGCGGGTAAGCTTGGTCTCCTGTTTTGTTGGTATTGTTAAATGGACGATTCTTTCAGTGAATATCTGTACCCAATTAAAATAAATGGAAGATTCGTTTTATATGGACGGTAGGTAGCATGTATAAGTAGGAACTTACTCAACAGCACACATTATTTAACTTAACTTACATATTTTATGTACGCTGCGATTAAATGGGAAATACACAAAAAAGGATAAAGTAAGGAGCTCGTTGAGTCTGCGGTATGTCAGGCTTTACCAAAGCATTGTTCATTAAATTGTTTATTTACAACATTTACTCCATGGACGAACTGTGCAATCGGCAAATAAACAAACTGGATTACCACTGACCTTCATTACTTTCGTTCTTTTCAAGGCGCCGCCGACACGGGATTCTACGTTCCAGTTCATCCGTTCCTTATCACATGTTACGTAATCGCCTGAACTGTTGTTTATTAGGGAATTTATATTGTCACCTCTTCCGGAAACTAGTATGTCGTTATGTTATTATTATAGTCACAAAGCATGTCGTAGAATTCTTTTTTGTTGTTATGATTTGAATAATATTCAAAAACACGCTAAGAATAGTATTGTACGACGATTTTAAAAATAAATACTCAGTACACTGTCTGAAATGTGGTGGAAAATTTAACACAAATTTCACAGAAAACGATGTACATATAGTAACACCGGTTTGATGTGAAATGAATACCCCAAGGCTGTGGTAGAATTTTACTGGAGTGAAATCAATTTCTTTATTGCATTAATGAAATATTGGTAAATATTTTATATGTGTGCTAGTACAAGTCTAGATAATATTTATATATTCGTGAACGCAACCAAATTCCTATCATATTTGAAGTAGTACATTGAATAGTATTATCGAGCTTTCCAATTAAATATTGGTCCCATCGTGACTTGTATGTTCTTTCAGGTTAATAGGTAATAAATCTGCTTCGTTGATATCCAGATGCCTTTGGATATTTACTAACAATTAATTTTGTAGAAGAGGATTTAGTCCTTATTGAAAATAAGAATTATAATTAAAGCAATGTTAATGTAGTAGTATCGGTGTATCCAGGGGCGTAGCGTATATGGATGCGAGTGATGCGTCGCATCCCTTAAAAAATTGGAAAATTAGTTTTTAATTCATTCAATTAGTGTTCAAAGTAAAAGTTCAATCGATTTATTTAATTTTACAATTTTTTAATTATTTTAAACCGACCGCAAACATACATTGTTTACTTTAAACGTTACCATCAACTTTTTTATTTCAAATCGGCCGTGAGGGCGCTCGAAATTATCGCCCCGACTCCCGCGTTACTGGCTGCAGTGCTGAAATGCGATGGTCCACGTTACATCCAAGATACGCGTTAGATGGGCCAAAGGGTCAGTGATCTTACGCAGTCAACAGTGGAACCTCGAGTGGGTGTTGTCCTTATTTCCGGACTCAGTTATGCGATTATCTGAACGCATCTTGGCGACTGTCGCCATAACATAAGGAATATTTGGAAGTGCTTTTTCAAGTAATGGTGGAAAATAAAAATGAGGAATGGGATCGAGAAACCGTTATTTGTGCTAGAGGCCTTTTAACTTTATTGCGCGACATTGATTTTAATTTTTTCTTAGCAGTATTTCTGCAATATTCCCACATTCCGAGAGTCTGTTTATAATTCTACAGACAAAAATATCAGATATGTATTAGTTACTGCAATAAAAAGATCGCCGATTTCAAATCACATATTCAAAAAATGAGAAATGAGTTTAGTGACATTTGGGACCGTATGGACAGATTTGTGTTAGAAAATCAACCACCAAGTAAAAGAATGCGTTTGGATATAATTTCTGAAGAATATAAGAAAAGCACCTTTAAAAAATTGGAAAATTAGTTTTTAATTCATTCAATTAGTGTTCATAGTAAAAGTTCAATCGATTTATCAATTATCTTCTGTTTCCCCGGAGTCATCAAAATTGTGTCATTTAATTTTGACTATTCCTGTCACAAGCAGTTCCGCGGAAATATCATTTTCATGTTTAAAGAGAGTAAAGACTTATCTACGAAATTCTCAAGAGCAAGAAAGACTGTCAGCTTGAGCATTAACAAATGTGGAATGTGCCTTGTTAGAAGATATGAGATCATCTCCAACATTTGAAGAAACAGTGAAGAGAAGAGTGGCTGACAGACAAACAAAAACCGAAGAATTGATCTTCATTTAAAAAATTAGGGTATATACCTCGGCATAATCATTTTAGGTCAGTGTCTTTTTTTATTTTTACCATTCTCATATGGCTTACCATACACCCGACTATACCGCTTCTCCTTATAAAATTTGTATCACATCCCTAGATTCTTTTCTCACGCTACACCCCTGGGTGTATCCAAACACATAAAGAATTTATCTAATTATTAAATTAACTATTTAATAATTGAGCACATTCTTGATAAAAGTAATATATTATTATTATTTATTATTATTAAGTGGACAATATGAATTACAAATATAAAATTACCACTTAACTTCCTATCCAATGAAATCCTCCAGCGAATTTGTCAAAATCTAACATATTTTTCAGAGGGTAATATCAATTAGTTTTAATAAACCTGACCATGACAATGACTATGGTATTTTTGGTATGGATTTTTTTATATAGACGAACCATTTGAGCATAAGTTAATTATTCACAAATAAGCACATTGTGTTAGATTTTAACAATTGTTAATAATTCTTATTGGGATTTAGTTTTCGCTGAAAATAAAAAACATGGTAATATTCTTGGTAAAATTTATATATTATTGTTATTATTATTATTGAATAATAAGCAGATAATACATGAGACACAATAGATACACAAGATGAATTTATATTACCTTGTTTACTTCATCTTCATTATTCAGTGATATTGGCAAAACGTTTTAATAGACTTGACCAGCATAATTCATTTTTGCTTCTTAAGACACATAACAACATTTAGATATGTTGTCTTAATATTAAAATGAAAACTTTCAATTCAGTATTCAAATATTACCACGTAATTTTCTTGTTTGCGAGAAATTGCTTAAGGGGCTGTATTATAGCGGAAAGTAGCTTAACCTGTTATTATTATGTTATATGGGTTTGAGCCTCATCAGTCACTGATCGCTTGGCTATCCCCTCTTATACGGGTCATTATCCAAAAATGCTATTCCATAAAAGGAGCAACTTAGGCACGTCCTCCGCCTTAAGCCTCGCCTCCTCTAGGATAGGGACAGGGGTCCCTAATATAAGGCACCTCTTCTCCTCCAATGCGGGGCAGGTGTAAAGAAGATGAATCGAGGTTTCCTCGTCTTCTTTACAGTATCTGCAGGCCGGACTGTCAGTCAGCCTCAGCTTGTGCTTATATGCATTCAGGCTACTATGGTGGCCCGTTATGATTCCCACCAGGGTTCTGGCTTTATGCCTGTTCAATTTAATGAATCCTTGGGCCCACTTACTCCTCTCCATTTTTTATTGTGCTGGTCTCTTGCCCAGCCATTGATGCGGTCTCTGATGAGATTCCGACTTATCCCCACTGTAGGTTCTGGTCCATAGAGGTTTGTCCTGGTCCCTAGTCTGGAGCTTAACCTAGCCTAAAGCTTAGCTTAGCTTCTTTTTCTGTATAACTTCACGTACCTACTGCTCTCGTCACGATTAATCTGTCAAATTCCTTCATAATAAATCTCCAAATTTCTCAACAATCGCTCTTTATTTATTGCTATCTTAACCTTAGTTTAATAGATTATGGGTCCAAGACCCTTCGGCAGTAAATATTTGTGTTGAGAAATTGTAGAAAGAAATTTTTCCGCCTCGTGCAAGAGTGAAAAATATCATCAGTCGCGGAAAACAAGATAATTAGGATTTCTAAGTTAAGAGGAATCGAGAATTGCGCCGCGTGGTAATTTCAAGTACGAGTTACACTGAAGTCCAACGAAGTTTGGTGTGTTGTCGACGGCTGCCAATTTTCTCGGCTCTTCTGGTATCGTGAAAGAAAAGCTACGGCAAGCCGACATACTCACAAAGGCATTACCAAAAGTCACTTTCGGGAACCAGAGGGATATGTTAAATATTAGAAACGTCGAGAACATCGAGAGGAATCGTCTCTAGGACATAGGATCATCCTAACTATTATCTGTTTGCATTAAGAAAACGTGTACCAAATTTTCATTTGTAGGGAATATTAATAATAAAATAAAAACTGTATTCAGCATTCACTATTCAAATATTACCGCGTAATTTTCTTGTTTACGAGAAATTTTTTAAGGGGTATACTATACTATAACAGTACTATAGCTTGTCATTTTTTTTCTGTCTAACTTTGCGTACCGCTTTCATCACGATTATTCTGTAAGTTATTTCACAGTAAATCTCTCGATTTATCAACAATCGCTCTTTATTTATTGCTACTTTAACCTTAGTTCAATATGTTAGTTAATCAGAAATTACGAACATCTATGTTGCCAACGTGAAGACTACATGGATGCGTACTCTAAAATAGTTACCACGCATAGTAAAATTTACTATATTCTGGTATATTTACATTACAATATTGGTGTAAAGTTTTACCATGGTAGATTTTCAACAGTGTAGTTAACTTTGTAGTTTCTAATATTTCATAAAATATTGAAGAATAAATTTAAATACACAGAAACTGACTTCCTTCCCCTAAAGCCTCAGACTATAAAGGGAAAAGTTACACACTTATGCTGAATGAGAGGTTCCAGATTCCTCCCGTTGCCGTTGGGCTGAAATCCAAGGTGGGCATTCTCGATGATACATATTTTGACATTTCAAGTCTCTCAGAATGCTACAATAAATTAACCTATACTATATGAATGTAGGTGGGTGGTTAGAAAATAAATAATTGTGATTGTGTTTTACAATTTTAGTACAAAATAGTAAAAAAATAGAAGAATCATTCATTAACACAAGCAAGCGGTGAAAGTAAAAATGAAATTACTGAATTACTTGCATCTTGTTAAGAATATAAACTATATACTAATTAAATATAAGAATATTCTCATCTCGTGAGAGTACTTTTCACGGATATCCACGTCAGACAAGGTCAAATTCGAGCGGTAATGCGGAAATTCATTACCATTTTTCCCTCAAGTGAGAATATCATTATGAGAAGACGATTAGGTACATTAGAATGTAGTCGAACTTACGCTTACGGATAGTAATTTTTTAAATCTCTTAATTAGTTTTAATATTGCCGACTTTATTAAAGATATTAATCAGTCAGTAGGGATTATTACAGCTATTAGTGTCCCAATACCTAGGCCAAAAAGGTTAACCCAAAAAGGGATATTATATGATTGGTTTGGGTATTTTTGTGTCAAACGATAAAACTACAGCCTTCAAAATATGATCATGAAACCGATTTTATGATTATTGGTTTATTTAATGAATAGCTTCACTAAAAGAAAACATTTTGGTAATATAAATGGGTAAAAATGTTGAATATTTTGTCACAACATAACATCTTATTAATTCTTCCATGTATTCTTTGCCTATAAAACAATCAAATGCATTATTAGAGGCAGAATATCAAACCCTGTTCTATGAATTCGAACCAAGGGGGGAGATTTACCACATCAATCTTAGCATGGGTGTTAATCCTCGTACTCATAAGTCGTAAGCATTCTCAACATACGTAATGATTTAAGAGAAGGAAGTCGATTTCCATATGTTTTAACCTAAAAGATCCATGAAGACACAACATCCAATGAACATAAAAAGACAAGAAGAAATAATCCTAGAATTATATAACTCCAGAACCCATAACCCGTTCCACACATGAAAGTTCACAAACAGTTTAGGCAAAGATATTTACCCCTTCCTTAATTTAACCAATATATGACCCGTATTTAATGAAGAAATGAATGGTATTTTAAAGGAAGTCGATTTGAAAAATCGACTGCGTTTGAAGAAATAATGCGAATTATGTTGCTGGTAGATCTCTCATTGAATATCATATATTTCTCGCCAATAATTAGAAAGCGCTGGCAGTTTAGAAATTTCAGTAATCCCATCAGTCTTCTTGTAATGGTAGTCTTCATCTAGGGTATTTATTTACCAAAGTCATTAGCGCATAGCTAGAGGGTAGCTTTCCCAACTCGTAAGCTAGTGGGTGTGGGTTCGATTCCCACTCCATACACTGTGTTCTTTCACTTTTTTTAGCTCGTTAAATAAAAACCATATATTTTCTCCAAGATACTGAAAAATTTCATAATTTCATATGAAGATCGTACTTAAAATATTTATAATTTCCTACACTGTTGAAAATCTGCCGTGGTAAAACTTCACCAGTTTCAATAGTAGAAAATTTCACTATTTCTGGTACAAAATGTAACACCAGTGTAACTGATAAAATTTTACATAATTATAATTGTAAACTTTAACATTTCTGATTAACCAACCTATGCCCAAATGTTGTTACGTTTTCAGGAAGCAAAAGTCAAGTTTTAGTCCCAAGATGACTAAATAGTGTGTTAAATTTTAAAAGTTGTTGGATGATTTCACCGAATAGATATTATGCCTAACCTATTGGTGTTTCGCGATGATGAAGTAAACAAGGTAATATAAATGCATATCTGTTATTTCTCATTTATTGTCTACTTATTATTTAATAATAATAATAATAATACATATATATTACCAAGAATATTACCAAGTTTTTATTTTCAGCGAGAACTAAATCTCAATAAGAAGAATTGTTAGTTATTAAACCTGAGGAAATGCGCCTTTTTATGATTTCTGAATAATCGATTTATGCTCAGATGGTTTGTTTATCCTAAGGAGCAAACATAGTCATTGTCTATGACTAAGTTTATTAAAACTAATAGATATTATATATCTGAAAAATATGTTACATTTTGAAAATTTTATATACGTTAATAACATATACGTACATAAAATAACGTAAGAAATTGTAAAACCTTTCAATACAAGTGGAGTTAAATAAAATATTTTTATGAATAATAAATACAACTTCAGGAGGTATTTCGCCATGGAACTCCAAATATGGAAAGAAACATATTCCATGAATCTGATGTTTGTAAAATATTGGTAGTTGTGCAGATGTGAAGCATTTCTTTACTTGAAATAAATTTATATAAGGGCGAACGCAGACGCAGTGGTTCGACCATGGACTCGAGGTACCATACTTTCTAGACGTATTATGCGATTTGATTTACCATACTACGTCTTCAACGCGGCTTTATTTGTTGCAGCAGTCCATTCAATATATGATTTCTCCACAAAACGAGAAACATGCTCATCGAGTAGACAAATCAGTTTGTACTTTTAAAGTGACAATTCAAACATAAAAAGTTATCAGTTGTCAAGTTGTCTCGATGGTCCGCTGTTTTCTCCCTAATATATTTCCTAAACCAGAACTAATGGAGATTTTTTGTATTTCAACAAGATATGTACATAATTCGTTGTATATCTTCTTCTATGTTGTGGAACTTATTTATCAGGATATTTTATTAGTGATTAATAGATCTTGAAATATTTATGGTATGGTAACGATTAGAATTTAAATAATATTTGGCAAAGTAAATTAACAAATATCGTTGTGAAGTTGAGGAAACTCATGGAATATAAAATTATACTCTATATGCATCACCTATCGCGAACAGGAATTTTGTAGATTTTGTGGAAAGTTCTAGTTGCTATTTTATATAGTGACTATATGAATAAAAGGTTTACAATATGGACGTTGTCTCACGCATAATCTCCACCTTCGGAAACGTCACTACAATAATATATTAGTTCTTCATTTTTATTTTTTAAATTGTAAATTTAATGATATAGAGTAATAACCCGGTATTTTATTTTTGCTTGTCTTGTATACAATCTTATGAGGGCCAGTGTAGTAGTACGAGTACATAGCCAAGAAAGATGATTAATAAATAACAAGACATCATGCGTCTGTCACTCTATAACTACAGTCTAGCCTTTTCAAAGAATTTTAATTACTGTTATTTATTTGTTTTACCATTAAACCGAGACCAGTTTTTGAGCTAAGAGAAATGATTTTGTTAATTATAGCATCCGTTTATAACTATTGAATGAACAGTAATTATATAATTTACATTTTTATGAGTGCGATAAAAGAAGCAATTATGTAGAGAGCTGTTTTTGGCCTCGTCTCGCGTGGTCCGTTAAATTTTATTCTTCATTCATTCATAAAATTGTTCTATTCAATATCATTCATGCCTATGATTCATTCATTCGAGTTATCGATTTTTTACAGAATATTTGGAATGTATTATTTTGCTTATTTTTCTTAAAGAAATTTAAAAAAGAAATGACGAACATCTTATTTGTTAACAAAAAGCCATTTGTATAATATAATTGGAGTTTTTTTTAAAAGGGACTCCGCCACGGGTAGGATTTCACATTTGTCCCGGATGGAGTCCGAACGACAGACATCTGTTTCGAAGTTATTAATCCTCATCAGTGCCGTACACGGTGCGCGGATCCAGGACAAATGCCGAAATAAATTCGTGGGGTTTTTACCTAAATCGATAAGATCTATGTCTGTAAGTTACAAGCCGGGAATCGAAAAATGAACCACCAAACCGAAATGCGGTTATCAAGTGGTTCCCGAATAGCAAGGCTATTACATAATCGCTGTAGGAAACAATTACTCCTTGGGCAAGAGCCCCGCCAGGCATTGAATTATACCTAACAGCGATCCTCGAGACATTGTGACAATCGTACGTTGTGAACGAATATTAATGTAAATTAATGCAAAATTCCCTGACAATTGTTGATAACTGGTGAACGGAGCCAACTTTGTAAATCCAAATAAGATGAAGCTTGTTCTCGTCATTAGGAAAAGAAAGCTAGACTTTCCAAGGATACCATTGCTATAGAGTACAATGCTCAATATTTCAATGTGGTCAAATAGCTGGGTGTTATTTCTGACAGTAATTTGAATTGGCAGAACAAAATAAACAAAGTATGCGCTGCACTGCAACATTCTCATCGTATAATTGGGTGCAACGGTATACAGTTTTAATCACCTCCAGATGATGCCAACTTTGTTGGCGAGACGCGCGTCGAGTGTAGTGTATAGTGTTTTGTGGAAAATTAAGTGTTTTCAATATTAAATACGTCACATAAAATCGGAATTTTTGAGTTACGAGGGGTTATTCAAAAAGAAATATTTATTTAATATTTTTAAATTTAAGATAATACCTTGAAAACATCACTCTTCTTTAAAAAACTGTATTCTTCTGAAGTAATGCTTTAAGTGCCTCCAACAATTTTGTCTTGTCCTCTTCTACGTCCAGAAAATGATTTCCCTTTAGGTTCTTCTTCTGTCTTGGGATAAAGAAAAGGTCACAGTGGCTATATCGGGCGAGTAAGGGATGTACAAAACCATTATCATGCCATTTTTTGTCAAAAACTCATTGATTTTCAACGTTGTGTGGGCAGTCGCGTTGTCATGATGAAGAAACCAGTCAATCGATCTTCACAATTTACGCAATTTTTGCTCATTGTCTCACGTAATCGCTTTAGCATTTCCAGATAGTAATTTTGGTTCACTGTGGTGCCCTAACAAATTCAACGTGAACAACTCCCTTGATGTCGAAAAAACAAACCATCATTCTGGTCTGGAAGATGAAGGTCTTTTCCACCAGCTGAACTGCTGTTTTGTTTTGGGGTTACAGCGGTAACTCCAAGATCCACCTCCTTGATCACTTTTGACAAAAAATCAGGGCCAATCTGTATCTATTCTTTCAAATCCGGACGCTCTGGTCATCGAATAGTCGAGGAACAAACTTTGCCACGACGCATTTCATGTTCAAATCTTCATTTAGGATTCTTTGGCATGAATTTTTTTTTCTCCAATTCGTCGATTGTTCTACGATGATCGAACATGTTGGCATCGTGCCCTTTTTGAACACTTTCGCCTGTTCTGGACGTTGAAGGCCACCCGAACAGGATTCATTTTCAAGTGACATTTGACCACTTCTAAACCGAGCAATCCACTCGTAAATTCTTTCCTGGCTTAGATTTTCTATCCCATAAGCTTCCCGAAGCATTGAGACTGTATCTGCCGCTGCTTTCTTTAGCAGGAAATACTATTTGATGTTGACGCGATATTCCTTAATGTTTACGATCGCAAAATCACCGAAAGTGTTGGGACGAGCTTAAGAAAATAATCAGTCTACCTGCTGCGATGGTTTTACATGAACGATACTTGGCTAACTGAGTAGGGGGAGTGTGTAGTAAACGTACCTAGCGGGCGAGGGCAGCACTGCCAACCTAATTGTCTACAGGAAATAATATTCGTTTTTATTTTTTTGAGTACCTCCTCGTATATAGAATAACTATATTGGTCATACTAGGAAACAAAGACGGTTACTCAGATCTACTTAAGGCGGTGCAATTATATGGTGAAATACTATCTGTTCATTCTTAACGTTTATTACTGTAAATCACTTAGCCTTTTGTTAACGAAAATATTATTTTAGAATGTTATCGCAACATATAATGAATACACTGATCTGAGTTAGTTTATTTTATATAGGTTAGAGGCATTGGCAAGTAATTATACTCAATGACATGCGGGTCAAATTTATGCTTCTGTAAACATAATTTTGTTCCATTAAGACACAAACATAATACTAGATTTAATTAATAATTTTTATAATTTAATGTATGTACACATATACATCATTCTATATATCCTTACACGTTTTCAATTATCTAAAATTTATGGATGCTAAAATTGTAACCCGTTAGAGAACTATTGTTTCTAAAAGTTATGTGTTTATTCCTTCCTGCGCAATTCAGAGACCATGACATAACGTACTCATAATTACTATTAAGTTTCAACTTTAATGAGAAATAGTTAGCAACGTGGGAAAACGTTAATAGTATCTTTTGTATAGACGTTAATAGCAAATTTTCTTTTAAATAGGATTGCGTTGCTTATGTCCTAGCTTCCTTGATTTAAGATTTTAGTTAATTGCAAATATTTTTTATCTAAGGAGACTATAGAAAAAATAAATTCTTAATTTTGTTATTAATGTTCCCATGCGGTGGTGTTGCTAATTGCTTATTTTAACGCATTTTTTATAAATATAAATAAAACGAGGTTGGTATGACAAGAGAAAATATGTATGTAACTTAACAAATCGTTATATTGACGTTAGAAGTTTTGAAAACTCCTGCACTGCTTTTTTTTAAATGGGTAGGAATAAATTAATTTTTTTAATAGTTTTTTATAGAAGGAATATGAGGCAAATCTTTGTGGATATGTAAAACTAAATGCAGTATGAAGAACTAGATAACGGAATGCAGAAGAGGAAGAATGTGCATTCACAAATCTCAAGGAACAACGTGTTGGGAAACTTCTTTTCCCCGTGGCTTTACGAGCCTCTGTAGGTTTTGGCATCTTTAACAGCCATATGCCATTTTATTTCCATCTACATATCCACTCTCGTGGCTCTTATATCTTCTTATTTATATAACACTATTTGTCCACTTTCTTGGTCTTCCTCTGGGTTTAAATTCTATAGATTTCCACTCATTATTGCTCTTGTATTTCTACTTCTAACTCATTCCAGTCCTCCAATTATCTGCGGTTTGATAAACTTCACAATATCTGTGTTATTAATCCTCGTTAAGTTCAGAATTTATGGGTATTCTTCAGGTGTTATCTTGATCTTGTAGTTAAAAGTACAATGGAAGACAAAAAGAGTAATTGTAGCTAGGTTTAACAAACACATGGACCTTTTACAATATGGAAGATGCAAAATCTAGCATTGCTCAACATGCTTTAGAAACAGTCATGGAATAAATTCTAGTAACTTGAAGTTAGCGAAAAATATAATCAACAACACACTATTAGATATTATGGAAAGTATTAAAATAGCTAAATCTGGTAATAACGTGCTATCGACAAAAGTCTTGTAGATAACAGTCCATTGTTTTGGTTAATACGATGAATGATGACATTAATGGATCAGTCAACCGAAACTCTACTTCCTTACGGTTCACTAGCCATGAATGGAAATAGTTATAAGGGATTATCGCGTTGGATTGGGGAGTGCATGAAGCCGGAAAATATTTGTAATATACCGAATCTGAAGAGAATTTTGGTATTAATAGAAGTCAGAGGTAGATGAAGAGGATGATGTCAACTTGGCTGGCGAAATGCGTGTCGAGAAACGTATAATCTTTTGATGTTCGTGGAAAATTGGTCTCCCGCTTTTCCTGCATCGCGATGGTTTTAGGAAGGCTCTTTTGCAACAGTGTATGAATAATTTTTATTTAATTTTCATAAGTAATTTTTTAAGTTTAATAAAATTATATTAATGTAAAAATAAATTGTATATATAGTAGACATAGCCAAATATAAAGTAAAACTAGTTTTTTTATTAACTATTTAAAGAAGGGATTTCTTTAAAGCAAAGAGTTTTCGTATTTAAGGACTTATTTTTCTCTGCGTAGAGTCACGAAATACTTATCCCAATGACAAAAACAATATGGATCTCCGTTGGGAAATCCTATATGTCTGACATCGCTATATATCAGAAACGAGAAATGAGTGATCACTTCGTCCTTTCTATTTTCTTTATTCGTTGGGGCAATAAACCCATTTACATAATAAGATTAGATTAACAAAAAAAAAAACCTAAAAACATAGAATGCAGAACAATAGATTATTGTATTAGAATAAAAATAACATTAGTTCGATGCAAAAAAAACTCGACGAAGTTTATCGTGAATGAATTGTGGATGATACATATCAAATAATTGAATCTTTTATTCTACCAGTTTTGTTTTTTTATGTATAATACACCCACAACTATAACATAACTGTACCGTATTTTTAAAACCTGAATTGTTTTTTGCGAGAATTAAATACATGATATCGGTTTATATTGATGAATGTTTTCCGGTTCCAACCAATACATAATTGTCGATAAGAATATTATTATTGATAAATAATAATATTCTGGGGAAAATTTTGCAGTAAATGTTAGGATAAAGCAATAAAATATAACAACAACTTTTTTAATCATATATGTATAAATATATCTAAATTACAATATTCTGTGTATAAATTTATGAAATTATTTGATAAGCAGTTGGTTTGTATGAAAAATATTAAGAAAAGTATACAGAAACGTTGAATATACCTCCTCAGTGTCAAATTTGTGTATAATCTTAAAGTGTTCTCGACAAGGAAATGATATAATTAATTTTTTGCTCTACTTTTGATTTGAGAAAATGCAAAAATCAATTCAATTTCAATTTAAAAGTTTATTACGTATTTAGTACATCTCTATTTTACGATTATAGAATTTTATGAATGCCAGTTTTCCATCTATAATACAATACACATGCTTACAATACATACATATATATGTTACAGGCGCGTCTGCAGGTAGCTCCTCTGTTCACCTGTAACAGAAAAGGGGGCAATGGGGCTGTCTGGCCGTTATTTTTGCCTCAAAATAGTTAATACATTTTTAATGGTTCCCAAGAATCTAGAGCGAATGGGTAGAGGTAAGAGATAGAGCGGATCTGATAATAGCTTTATATTTACTTTTCCCAAAAATAAGGACAGCACAAACCACATTATTATATTTCCTATTATTTTCCACTTACAGAACCTCTTTCACATTAGCTGTTGTAAAATAATTTACACATTTTTTTGACACATTCGTTACAATGTTGTATAAATTATGACGTATAACTAGGTGCTCATTATTATTTTATTAATTAACGTTACTTGTTTTACTTTATTTTATTTCACAAAGTCATTTTGAGGTATTTGTGAAGTCACAAAGGCGACGCCTCTGGTGCGCCGACGAAAGAAACAGGTCTGTTTACTACAGGATACTTTTATTTGTATTGTCATTTGTGTACAAGTAAGGAAAAGGGTTTAATTAAAAAAATGTGAAGTATTTGTATGATTCATTGTATAACCCTCGCTAGAATATTTGTTTTTATTTAATATAGGAATAATTTATTATAGGAATAATTCATAACAATAATTTTGCCGGCCCTGTATACTTTGTAATGTAATGTCTATTGCCCCGTATGGCCCAAAGTGCATTTGTTATTCTAAGGTATATTTATGTATATATATATATATATATATATATATATATATATATATATATATATATATATATATATATATATATATATATATAAGCTGTCTCCTAAAAAACGCCGGAAGCCATAACTCCGTTATTCATAATCTGATTTTAAAAAACAAAAATTCATATGAAATGGCTCTAAATACACAATAGAGTGAGCATACCGCAGTGTTTTTAAACTTTTTTTTTGAAAAGCGATAGTCAATTTTTTTTTTCAAATGGCAATATAGTTTTTTTTTTATTTACTGTTATTCAGATTTCATTTCTGAATCCAACGATGTATAACAAATTGACTTTTGTGAAACATTTGTCACAGAACAATGGTGAAAATGTTCGCCGATGCCGCAATAGGCTCCCGGTCGCTTAATTGATTACAAACGTATTTTGACTACTCATCTGTGCCGTAGAAAAAAAAAAAAGAAGAAAAATACAACAAAGCGAATAAAACCCAGAGCAGAATTAGAATTTAATTATAAAATAAACATTACATGAAGATCAATTAAAAACAAGTTGATTAAATACATGCAAAGATAAACACGAAACTACATTAGACAAAGTTAAACACGAAATACATTAAACGAAGTGCAACGAAGTTCAACTCGAAACAACTAAAGAAACAAATTAGCAAATCAAATAAAGTTACAAACCTACAAGTGCTGCTGAAATTGGTTACACAATCAAGGCATACCTGGCATCTTCTGAATACTGCATTGTCGCATTCAATATAAAATTGGGGGGTATTTCACGACACGCACGTATAATTCTTTGCCTCAGAATTTCTTCATTTTCTGGTCGGGTTAAATAGACATGACCTTGAAGATTACCCCACATCCAAAAATCATGTGGAGTAAGACTTGGAGAACGGGCAGGCCATCGAATCGATCGATGAGTTTCTATCCACCTTTCATTAAATGTGGTGTTTAACCAATATTATAACCAGTATTCATTCTGGCATTATGAGGGGTAGCCCCATCTTGCTGGAAATAAATTCTGTTGAGTTCTGCAATAGGTAGTTCACCTAAAAAATTCTGAAGTAGTTCTGTTAATATTTGATAATATTTTTCTTGATTTAGGGTGCCGTCTATGAAAAATGGTCCAATCAATCTATTACCCAAAATGCCACACCACACCTTAATACTAAGCCTTCGCTGAAAATTAGTTTCGACGATAATCCTTGGGTTTTCTTGGCTCCAATGTCGGTGGATATTTCTATTAAAAATACCATTGACACTAAATGTACATTCGTCTGACCAAATCATCTTAGTGTGGAAAAGTGGGTCTCGTCGCACTGAATTTAAATACAAATGGCAAAATTGTTGTCTTCGTTCTCTATCGTTTTCCTCTAATGCCTGTACTTTTTGAGGTATGTATGGCTTAAATTTGTGCTTTTTCAATATTGAATTCACAGTTCGTTTTGAAGCTCCAGTATTATTTGAAATTTCCCGAATGGAGGTTCTTGGGTTTTCTTCAACATTAAGAAAAACATTGAGCGCCGTGTATTCATTAAATTCGTGTTCTTCTCGTTTCGGTTTCCTTAAATGCCCCATAGTTTCTTAAATTTTCTTCAAGTCTTCCAAACTTACGTGGTTCTGAAACTTCTCTATGAGGAAACTGCTCTCTATAAAGGTGGACTGCGGGCTGCACCACGATTCTGATTACACTGAAAGTATACCTGAATCATATCCGTCAATATTTCATTATTGTCCATACTGCGCTGTTGACTTATTTCGCAAAAATAACTTACTGTAATGACACTATGACACACAAAAGCAAAATAATGTAGAAAACTGGGATGCGGAAGTTGAAATGACATTTATTCGATTTGTTGTATTATTTTTTGTTTTCCACGGCACAGATGATTAGTCAAAATACGTTTGTCATCAATTAAGCGACCGGGCGTCTATTGCGGTATCGGCGAATATTTTCACCATTTTTATATGACAAATGTTTCACAAAAGTCCATTTGTTATACATCGTTGGATTCAGAACAGAAATCTGCATAATAGTAAATAAAAAAAAACTTTATTGCCATTAAAACAAAAAAAGAAAAATGACTATCGCTTTAAAAAAAAGTTTAAAAACACTGCGGTATGCTCACTATAGAGTGTATTTAGAGCCATTTCATTTATCTTTTTGTTTTTTAAAATCAAATTATAAATAACGGAGTTATGGCTTGCGGCGTTTTTTAGGAGTAAGCCTATATATATATATATATATATATATATATATATATATATATATATATATATATAAAGATTTATTTTATAATCTATTATTAAGAGTTAAATTAATGGTACTTATTTTATTTTTTAAACAGAATATTTACTAGCAATAAGTAAATTCTTATTATTCTTAACAGATAACGAGTGTTTTCTGTACAAATCATACTATAGTATGTGAAATTTTTACACTGTCAAATTAATTACACCATACGATTAATACGGAAGGGTTATAATTGATATTAACTAATTGCTGCGGTTGTGTCGAGTACTGTGCGGTCTGCTAAATTTGGATTGTAATCTCATGCAGTTATTTATGCCTTGCCTTATGAATATATAATCGTTTTTGTAGCAGAGTGGCCATTCCAGTCCTGATTCTTAAATTATGGTTCCGTGAGTAATTTATGGCTTTGTTTTAGCCCTTCTTGTTTATTTTTCTAATTGCTAGTACAAGTTATTAAAGAGAGGTTTATATTTTAAAAATATTACATGTATTACAAAAATGTATAAAGGTGCGTCCAAACATGCAACACCGAAGCGTATCGTAACGCCGAGACTGTTAGTCTCTTACATATTTTATCTTAAAATAAACAGCTTTAAAACCTTAAAGCGGACTTTTCCGCACGTACAACATCTCTATCTCGAAATTGAGTGGCTGAGAAAAAATAAACCAACACAAATGCAGAATATGTGTTTCATGCGACAGTTTTACTTTTTTCTTAAATTTTCCTCAAATAGTCCACCATCGTGCTTTCTCATGACCTATGGACAGGATGGGGTGTGTCCTATCCACCTCAAAATTAATAGATGTCGTCTAGTAGACATCCCTAATCATAATCAGTAGAAACCCGATCTATCCGACACGACTTAATTGAGTGATCGTGCTAACAAATACAATTTCTCAAATAGTCCACCATTGTGCTTTCTCATGACCCATGAACATGGTAGAGGGTATTCTATCCACCTCAAATTCAATAGGTGTCGTCTGGGAGATGTCCCCGATCAGAATGAGCCAAGACCCGATCGAGCCGACGACAACGACACCCACACACCCACACACCCACACACACCCACACACGCAGACACGCAGACACGCAGACACTCAGACACGGAGACACGCAGATACCCATACACACAGACACACAGACACAGACACACACACTCACACACACACAAAATGGTTTAAAAACCATTTTTTTTGTTTTTAGGCCAAAAAACGAACTTTTTTTTACACGATTACTTTTCGCGTATAGTGGAGGGCGGAAAAGTAAAAATAAGTACAACTATAATTTCACCCACTATACTCGTAAGATGGAAAATTTGGTGATTAATTCACACTGTTTTCAGTTCAGTTGATGCCGGATTATTCTTAAGTATTAATACTAAAAAGTATACTGTACTGTCTTCTGTTTACAATACACAATTTGTCTATTACTTTTCCACACTCCACTATACGCGGAATAGTAATGTAATCGTGTAAAGTAAAAGTAAAAAAACTTTTTTTTGGGTTTATTTTTCGTTTTTCTGCCTAAATACAAAAAAAATGGTTTTTAAAAATGTTTGTTGTGTGTGTGTCGTTGTCGTCGGCATTTATTCTTGTTAGCACGATATCTCAACTAAATCGTGCCGGATCGATCGGGTTTTGACTGATTCTGATTGGGGACGTCTCTCAGACGACACCTATTGATTTTGAGGTGGATAGAACACACTCTACCATGTACATGGGTCATGAGAAAGTACAATGGTGGACTATTTGAGAAATGTGTTTTGTTAGCACGATCACTCAATTAAATCGTGTCGAATCGATCGGGTTTCGATTGATTCTGATTAGGGACGTTTACCAAACGACATTTATTGATTTTGAGGTGGATAGGACACATCTCACCCTGTCCATGGGTCATGAGAAAACACGGTGGTGGACTATTTGAAAAAGTGAAACTGTCGCATAAAACACGTATTTTGTATTTATGTGTAGGTTTATTTTTTCTCGGCCACTCAACTTCAAGATATAGATGTTCTACGTGCGGAAAAGTCCGTTTTAAGGTTTTAAAACTGTTTATTTTATAGCACTTTTTATAATTTATAATTATACTGCTTATTATTTGCTTAAAGGAAAACCCAAACCGTAAACTAGTATGTAAATTATTTATGAATGAGCACTGAATTTTAACGTTCAGAATGAATAACTAATATTAAAAAGCAGTTCTTGAAAGTAACATGCTAAAATGTCCTATTGAAATCTGCAAATAAAAGATCTCTTTACGAATATACGAATTAACACTTTTTTCTAAGAGAAGAAGTTTCCGATGTTGTAATTCAGTTGGCTATTAAAGTTACTTCTTTATATATTGAATATATTCCAGTTAATGGGTCTGAGCTTTGTTTAAATAAATTTAAAACTGGACACCCGGATGTCGCCCAACACATCTGGATATTCCGTATACATAGGAGGGAAGGAAGTAAATACAATTCTGTAATTTATTTTTACATCTTTAAATTTGTGCATAATGATATTGGAAATTTAAGTATCCAAAGACTTCCACATCGCTATTATAAATTAAGAGATTAATGTTTCTTTAATTCACTACTCACAGTTGCTATATATAGGGTGTCTCAGTAGAACTGTAGGATTTGAATTGCGCGCCATTTGTGTTCTGTCAAAGATAAGGCACCAATATATAACGATTGTCTTCTACAAACCATACAACGTAATATGCCGCGATTAACAGTTCAACAACGGACATTTTGTGTACGACTGTTTTATGAAAGTGAGCGATCATTTATAGTTCCATTAAGAAAAATTCGCACAAAATTAGAACAAAATGAAGCACCTACAAAGTTAACAGTTGATAACTTAATCAAGAAATTTTAAGAGACGGGTTCTGTTATTGATAAGGCAACACTAATATGGCCTCGTCGTGGTCGGTCAATTTAAAATGTCGCTGCAGTGACAGAATGTGTACGACAGTATCTAAACATATTAATTCGACGTCGTGCACAACAACAATTGAATCTGTCAAGAGCCACCACGCATCGGGTTTTAAAGAAAAAGATTTGCATCGATCAGCACACAAAATTCAGTTGAGACAAAAATTAAAAGTTAGCGACCATTTACAACATCGTACATTTGTTGATTAGGTGTTAAAAAAGAGAGAAGGTGATGCTAACTGTTGCAACAAATACGCTAGCAAACAAAATTGTTGATTTGGGGTGTTGAAAGTCTACATGCTTTTCATATACAAGAAATGCATTCATTAAATATCATCATTAAATATTGATGCCCTATCTTTGACAGAACGCAAAAAATATAATTCCTACTGAGACACCCTATATATGTATTTTAACGTCAATATATGCATCTTATGAAATCCAAGAAGTATCTTTAAATTAAACAAATGTAGAGGACGTAAATCGAGTATACTAGTACATATAATTAATAGTAATTATAATTTTTGTTTTCATTTTATCTCAAAAGATATGAAATCGGCGTCATTGCCTTAAGAGGCAGTATAAGTTTTTAATATTGTTATAATTAGAAAATAAATTCTGAAACGTGTATATGCTGTATATACGTACCGTAAACAGGGGTTACGTTGGCTTTGCGGGTAACTTTGACAGTTTTTGGGACTACATTGACACAGAACGTTTTTGTGTATTTGACCTTCAATTTCGCGCGAGACAAGAACGCAGGGAGGGCGGGAGGGGGCGGTAGCCTCTCACTTTACACCTGAAATCATAAAAGTTGCACTAGCTAATAAAATTTATTTCACAACTCTTACACCAAATTCAACTCATATGCTACAGCCCCTAGATGTTCGTGTATTCGTTCCCATGAAAAAAACAATGGCGTAATGTTCTTGATAAATGAAGGCAAGAATATAGAAGAAAGGGGTCGATATCAAAAAAGCGGTTTCCATTGTTATTGAAAAAGTTAATAGATGCTATTACTCCCAAATTAAAACAATTTGCAAAGCTCTTTCAGATCTTGCGGACTTTATCCATTTGATCCCCAAGCTGTGCTGAGAAAGATTCTGTCGGAGCAAATGCTGAAGCAACTATTGGGCGGACGAGATCAAGAGGGATCAGTTTCTGAGCAAAACGAGGAGGAATCCATTTCGATGCAAAACGAAGAGGAAACTATTATTGAGCAAAATAAAGAGAATATTCCAACAACTGCATCAACTTCTGGACTTTCCCAAAGACCTGCTGGACCTATACCTAATTCAAAGGAAAGAATAAGATACAAGACGAAAAAACTTTATGACAGTTCTAGTTCATCTGAAGATGAAAACATTCCATATGAAGAAAAATAGAGACGAGGCTAACCTGTGCACAATTTGCAAATGTGATTACAATCACTATAATTCAACAAAAGACTGGATCTGCTGCGTCACCTGTCTCCAGTGGGTATGTGGCATCTGTGACAGAGGGTCTAACAAATTTACTTACGAGTGTGAACGATGTGAAGATTCAGGCTAATTTTCTACTTTTTATTTTTGTAAACGTTGATTAAGTTTAAGTATTTCTAAAAGATTGTTAATTATTTGTAATGAATGATTTTGACAGAAGACTGATTATAAGGTTGTAACCAAAGTCCTATTAATGAGTAAGACATTGTTTAAATAGATATCTGATTTTTCTTATTCAAAGACTTTTCTTTATTATGTTTTGCCCTTTAAATAATTATAAAAACGTAAAGTAATATATATTTTTTGTTTAAAAGGTGTTAAATAAACCCGTACTATTTTTAACTTTGATTTCTATTCAAAAATAATGCTATGTCAAAGTAACCCCGGATTAGAGGTTAATTTGACACCTTAAAAAAAAATAAAGAAAACTGGGGTCTAAAGGGCGCCGTTTCTCACAGATTTTAAATCCAAAGGTTCCATTGGTTTAATAAGCTATAGTGAGCTCGAATTAACGTCTTAATTTCTTAGTAATTTTTTTTTTTTTTAAGAAAAACCTCTCAAACTATGTCTAAGTAGCCCCGGCTTACGGTACACCATATATATGTATAGCCTGTTGTATACAGTTAACATACCGTTAACTGTATACAACAGGCTATACAAGCAACAACGTTAATGGTATAAATTTAATCCGAATAAATTATTCACCTTTATTTCCCTATTGGTTTGCAATGAAATATCAATCAGTCTGGGTTATCTTTACATTCAGCTTCAATTAATATTAAATACATTAAAAAATATTCAATTAATATTTTTATGCGAAGAGCAGGATGCAACTGCATTAAACGTATAATAACTTTATTAAGTATTAACTTAATAAAATTAATATTAATATGAAACTTATATTACTTCTTCAAACCATCCGAAATTCCTGACCTAAGTGGCATAACATTATTATTGTCTATTTCGCTTAATTTTAAGCACTTGGAAGCATTATCGAAGTTGCTTCCAAACAGTCAGAATTTTATTCAAGTTAATATTTAATACATGCTCTAATTATTATTAATCATGCTCTTCATTATCCCAGTCACACTATAAATGTTTTTTCCTATCTTATTAAGTATTATCAGTAAATAAAACTAATATAGTCTTAATATTTTGCGAGTTATCTTCCCGATTGTTGTGACAATCCCACTATGACAATTATAATTAATCCCATGTCTCCAAGAAGAAATGTTCCTAACTTTTAACTGTAAAAAACTAATTTGCAAACCAGACTGTTAAGATATGATATAACTCATATAACTGAACAATGAATAGAAAATGTTTACAGTCCAGTTCAATCGGACTCCTCCCATATGATGTATTCGCATGGAGATTGCGATGAAAGAGATGCCAACAACTTATTTTACTAACACCTGAGGTTTTTTTTTTTGTTGCGATACAATTTTTCACTGTCAGCTCGCCGAACGATTTATTAATGAAGCGGCAAAACAACAAAGCAAAGATGCTCCGATAGCAACACCGTTGATTGCGGATTTAAATAAACAAAAAGAGAACAGTTTAACACATGGATGACGTATTAATATTTGAAGGTATACAATGGAACGTGTTATAAGTCGTTGTGGAAGTCAGAATTGTTGAAAATTAAACTGTGGGATCTAATTCAAGGTTACAAAAATAATTAGAGAAATTTTGTACACCAAGAGAATAATTTATTTATTGTTAATGAATTACGTTTACTGTAAATAAAGCTGATTTAAGTTAAGATATGACGGAATGAGTATAAATTTGTCTTAAAATAAGTAATAATTTCAAATAAATTAACGAACCCTACTAACTACAAACATATTAGATAATACCGTGGAAAAAAAGATATTATGTTGCCACTAAGATGCACTCGAGGACACTAGTTTCACATTATATCTTCATTTTAGCTAAATTGACTATGTTTGTTAAAAAAATGGAGTATCCTGAAATTGTTTATTCTCAGCGTCAGTGGTTTGTACTGTACCCGTCCCCAAACAATTCTGGAACTCAAAGAAGGGATTCGTGAAGAGATAAATTCGATAAACGAAGATTTACTCAGACGCGTTATGTTCAATTTCAGAAACAGATTGCAGCATTGTATAGAAGAAGGCGGTGGTCATCTTAGGGATGTGATCTTTGCAAACTAAGTGTTATAAGAAATTTCCAGAATTGTGTTTTTAGTTTTAGTTTAGGATTTTAGTTTAGTAGTAATAATAATTAGTCCAAATAAATTCTTTGTTTCTTAACAGTGGTGTATTAAAAACCGTTCAATCCTGTTGCCGGACCCCGTATTACATTCAAATAAAATTAATAACTTATTAGGAAAGGAGTAAGACAAGGATGTACGCTATCACCACTAATTTTTAATCTGTAGATTAAAGAGGCGATTAATGTGGTAAAAGATAAATTCGGGAATAAAGTACAGGGACAGAAACTAAAAATGCTGAGATTCGCGGATGATATAGCAGTATTAGCATCTAGTAAGGAGGAATTAGAATCAGTGCTGAACGAAATGAAGGCAGTGTTGACAGAGGAATACAGAATGAGGGTGAATAAAAACAAAACTAAAGTGTTAGTGTGCAGAGGGTGCGAGAGCAGAGCAAAAGCGAAAGTACAAATTAATAATGAAAGATTGGAGGAAGTCAAATATTTCACTTATTTAGGAAGTAAAATAAATTGGGATGGAAGAAGCGATAAAGATAAAAGTTAGAAACAAGGAAGAGATTTTTGAAAACATATGTATGGAGCACGGAACTATACGGTTGCGAAACCTGGACGGTAGGGGAAGCAAGTAGGAAGAAATTAGAAGCTTTTGAGATGTGGTGTTACCGAATAATGATGAAAATACCGTGCACTGATAGGGTTAGAAACGAAGAAGTATTAGAGAAAATCGGCGAGAAAAGAAGTATGTGGGAAAACATAAAGAAGAGAAGAGATAGAATGGTAGGCCACTTGCTGAGACATGGGGGAATAGTCTGCGATATTTTGGAGGCAGAAGTAGGAGTGAAGAAAGGCAGGGGTAGACCTAGATTAGACTACTGCTCGCAAATAGTAAGGGATGTAGGTTGTAGCACAATTAGTGAAATGCGTAGGTTAGCACAAGATAGGAGAAGCTGGAGGTTAGCGCCCAACCAGTCTTAGGACTGATGACCTCATGATGATTAGTGTTCTGTATTCAAATATAGGAAAACAGTTTCGTTCTTTATACTATTTTGGCCATGTTTTTTTAGTAGATTTTGTATGGATTTCTAATTTTTTTTTAATTCGAGATGGGGAAACGCAATATTAATGTATTGAATGAATAGTGGAAATTTTTACATACGTAATAGAGAATATCTAGAGGATTAATTTAATTGTTTATCATTTGTATAAATATGCATAGATTATTGCGGATTTATAGGCAAAAATATGAAAATCGACGTCGACAAAAGTAAGAGGGGGTTTTGCTCTTTTAAATGGATTTAGATTATATAAGAAACGGTTTAGCATATACAAGGTGGGCCAATAGTAGGTAACCCAATTTATTTCTCAAATATTGTATTCAACAAGTTCAAAAGAGTATTTTTTCAAACGATAACAAAAAATATATTCCTTGGAGATTTATTTGTGAACAATAACATCTCGTCGGTGACCATCTTCTTCTTCTTTTTTACATAGTCTTTGATATCCACTTCTTTATATAGAAGTTCTATAGTTAAAATTCATAAAAGCCTACCTCTGTGAAAGTATATATTACATTAAGTTACTTACGATTATTTCAGTCGTAAGTGATATGAAAGAACTGAGAAAATGCCGAGAAATAGGAGGAAAGTATTATATATTTGATATCGTAAATATACATGGATAATAAGTCCTTTCTTTAAATTCATATTCCGATGAAAATATTAATTTGCAATCCCCTTATACAACACATTGTACACGCAAAAGTGTATTTGGTAGTCTACCTCTCTTGTTTGAGAGAGGTAGACACAATTTCAAATTGAATGACGAAATAAATTAGTGTACCATCGAGAAAGACAGTAATGATACTTTTCCATGCGTTCCTCAGTAATATAGGCAGTTGACTCCTTGCCGTAATTCAGTTTAAAAATTTGTTTATTCAAAGGGTATAGATAATTATTGTTAACTGCGAAGGGCTTGGTACTGTCGATGCAGGAACAAAACAGGATACCAGCTTTTGGTGCTGTATCATCAGGAGATGACTAAACCAGTTTTAATCATTTTTTGAGTATGCCAATTTGATTGTTGAAATGTGCATATAATATTTTCAGTATTTGTGAAAACTTATTCTTCTGTTTTTTAGATATCTATTACGTTTATATATATTTTTTGTAGTTAAATTTACATATGTACACACTTTTAGGAATTCTGATTTATAGTAATTAGTCCGCGTATTATTTGCCGTATTGTTTGCACTTTATTTGCCCCAAAAACGTTCAGACACTGTTGTCAGTCAAGTAGTGTAGTGGGTAACGCTCCCGTAACTTCCCTTCTGAGGATAAATAATTCTATAATTACCTCGCAGAAGATCTCCAAGTTCCCTGAATTAATTTGAGATAAATATGCTAATGCCAGCTTAGTGTGCTCCGGGCGTGGGTTCGATTCCCATATAAGGCGACTGGGTGTATATATATGCATATCGGTGGTTCGGTGGAAGAGTAGTACTAAGCTAAACTTTGCCCATACAAAAACAAAGGCCAAAAAGAAACCACTTGGTATTTAGGGAGTATCTCGCCTCACAAGGAAACGCTTCGCTAGAGACTTTTCATCAGTTTGAGAGAAGGCTTCGTATAATAAACTTTGGAATTGATTGCTTATATATCAGGGAAACGTTTCAAAAGTAAATGGATACAATTACATGCTTCCTCGATGGTATGTATACAAAGTCATGTATGAAATCTCAAACATACTAATTCAAAAACATTTTTATTTATTCCTAAATCGGACATCTATATTTGTGAATTAATAATAAAAAAGGTTATTTTTTATTTGTAAAACATCCATACTTACTAATCATACAGGATGCGCCATTTCAATGAAGATTGTAGAATAACTCAAAAATGGTCGTTTGATAATATTTATTCTAAATGTAATATTAAATACGATAGTGTGAATTAACTACATGATAGTATTGTATGTTAATTTTCTTGTACCACTTTTTTATGTTATCATGGCTTTATATATTATCTGTATACCTCCTCTTATAAGTACAAAAAATGTATAATGCCACAGATTTGTATAAAATATATAGTATTAAATAAGAGACAAAATAGATTTTGACTAATGTAGTTTCAGACATGGCGTGAAAATATATCACGTTAAGTAGTTGCATAATGAAACTTATGCATAACAACTAGTGTCATTTTATGTGAAGGATAACTTGCATATTTCACCCACTCTGTACACACCTCGAGACATCGCTTGGTTATTTTTATACTGAATTTGAACTTTGAACTAATTTGGCGCGGTCTATTATAGTATATTACTATAAATTTAGTGAATTCTAGAATTGATCACCACTTAACAAATCATCGCAATAATTATATGCTTTTGTTCTACTCTTTGTCTATGACAAATTTGTGATGGTTGCTTTCCCATTGCTAGTTAAATTTGGGCCCCGTTGGGTTTCATTCGGGGCCTCGGTACAAGAACACTCTCCCACTACAGTTTTACTTCGGCTGATTTTTAACTGCATAATAAAATATATTACATAAAAAAGCGGAACTGAAGGAAGAGGATGACACGTCTTTTGTAGGTCAGTTTAGTAGACATTATGTAAATTAAACGATACTCATGCATGTGACACAATGTTTTGGGTATTATAGTTATGCAACAATCAATTAATCAACTATTCAATGTATCTATCAGATGTAGTTTCCACATGACTTCCAGGTATACAGGGTGTAACCAAAAAGTGTGGGTAGCTCAGGAGCTTATTCTGTCCATCAAATGAAATCAACTTAAACTTATAGATACTTATATAGATATATATATTTATAAAGTGAAACCTTTATTTTACACGTATTGGATATAGCTAACGCCTAAAGTATATGATTTACAGTACTGTGCAAATATTTTACATTTGCAATAGTTATACACCTGTAATTTATTATACTCCTTTTTTATAAAAAAAATTATTTTCAATGTATAAGACGGGAGTAATTCTCTGTTGATAGAAGCTGACGAGCAGATGAGGAAATTTTATAAATTAACGAGAATAAACATTTCCAGTTCATGTTTGTGTTATTTATACTTATTTCATCTAGAATAATCAATTGTAATAAAGAGGAACGGAAGAAAGAGGAAATCAAGTCTTTTATAGGTCAGTTTTATGGGAGTATGTAAATTAGATGATATTCAATTACATAATAATGTTTAGATATTATTGTTTTGTAATAATAAATTAATTAATTATTTAATATATCTATCAGACATAGTTTCTATATATCTTTCAAGTATATAGGCTGGACCAATATGTGTCAGCTCATGAACTCACTATTTTTCAGGAGCATATTAAATTAATTCTAGAAAATTATTATTTTTTAATTAATTGTCTGTAATTGGTATGTTTGTGAGTGTAGTACATAAGGTCTTTCACTTTCGATAAACTTTAATTTTTGTAATTTTCTTTGATTTTTGCCAAAAAAAAATTATTTTCCAACATTATTGAGGGAGAACATTAGCATATTATTTACAAATGTTTTAAAAGTTTCCTGTAACTGTGAAAGACATTGGGATCTAGTTTTTTTAAATTTTGATCAGTGCAGTTTAAGTATTCGATGTTGTCAATTGTTAGTTGATATAGTTCTTCCCTTCTACAAACTCCAGAAACTCCTAGAAAAATATTTCAAAAATAATAAAACCTTAAAATAATTTTTTTTTTGAAAACATTCACTAACCGTTAAAATATTCATTAACCGTTGTATCTTGTTTCACAGTTACTGTGTTCTTTAGCAGTTACTGTGTCCTTCTTCAGTGAGTCGGAGATGTATATCATTAAACGAAGAAAATATTTTCGGAAAAGGATTCTAGTTTTTTTTTTGCTTCTCTCCAATTGGTAAACTATCGCATGACAAAAATTTTAATGAGATTTGTATAGCTTCTTCTGATATTTCGGGGATGTACCATTAAGAAAGAATATCATGAGACACTTTATATACATCTGCCTGAAGTATAGAAAACATTGAATTGATTTGAATAAGTGATGACTATTTTGAGATCAAGCTATAATTAACTGATACACTATTGCCTACATTTCAGAAAAACGTATCTCGTTATATTTTATATTGATAGTACATTCGATTTCATCTTGGCTCATCATTTTAATCACTACTTTTTACTTATTGTGACCAATCTAAATAATTATAACGAAAATAAAAGTTTTTTCAATTACAGTTAGTTATCCAGCGTCTGTTAAACAAAAAAAAATTCTTCCTTTGAGACAGCGGTGTAGTTTATTACATTTATAGAATATGTAATACATTTAATAGGTGTCTCATTACACGCTAAGGAAAGAATCTGGTTAACAAGCACGATATTGCAGTTGGTACAACAATCGTCTCTCGTCAAAGTAAGTTTTTTATTAAAATTGTCTTGCAAATACAAAGAAAACAAGTAATAATCCTAATTCAAAAATAATAATAGCAGTTAAAGATGATAGATAAAATATAGAGAATAAAAATCCTAGATATTAAAAGGAAATAGGGTATTAACAGTAAACAAAAATCACTAAATTGACAGATACGGCAAAATATTAAACACAGAAATATTTTGTACTAAGGCATTGCAAACAAATCATACTGTATATTAAATGAAATACGCAAATTATGTATATTAGGTTAATCATGTAATGTAATATAGCATTTTATATAATTAGAAACAATAGATCAAAATGTATTTTAAATCCGTATTTTTAAATAATTTAGTTTTATGTATAATGGCGTACGTTTAAGGGGTCAAAGGGGAACGCGATTTTTAAAGTGGCAACTCCAATCCAGTTAAGATCTAAATTCCTGTAAAATGTACATCATTCATGTATTGTTCTTGTTGTTAAAATACCGCGAAAATATGAGGAACGTGTGTAATCTTTTCACACGCCATGTGTTAAGTATTTAAAATACACTATGTCAAATAATCAGTTTTCAAGCATAATTGGCTATATCTTTTAAAAAACGTTTTAAGATGGTTTTAGAAAATATTGTCTTCAGTTCTTTATTTACATTCCCATCTCATAAACGTATGCACGATTCATATATGCATTCAATATTCGACGGCAGTGCTTGCAGTGGACACAAATTACATTAAAGTAGACTATTCAAGTCATATGTGTGTTTACAAAAGTTAATTCGTAATCGAATCGAAAAAAGGGTCCGTTATAGTTGCTGTGTTGTAAATTGCAATAATACCGTAATAAATAATAAATTCAAACTTCATCGATTTCCTACGGCAGCTTGGAAATTAGAACAATGCAAGAAATAGACAAAAAACGGTTCACTAACAAGTTGCTTATTGGTATTACTCCTGGAGGCTATATTTCATTTAAGTCTAAAGTGGCAGGTGGAAGGAAAAGTGATTCACGAATGACTGTAAAATCTGGATTAATCAATTATTTGGAAGATGACGACATTATTTTGATGGACAAAGAATTTCCAGAACTAACACGAGTTTTGGACGAAGCTGGAAGCAAGTTAGGATAGTTATGTCACCATTTCTACAGGATAAAAGTGAATTTTCCAGAGAGGAAACTCAGAAAACTTACAATATTGCCCGTGTCAGAGTTCTGGTCAAGAGAATAATGCAAGGACTAACAACTTATCAGAGTTTAAATAACATTTCGATTTATCTATTTATCCACATTGATACCATTGTACATATTTGTTGTGTATTGATATATTTACAACCCCCATTAATTACAGAAATAATAAAAAATGAACATTTATTATGAATAGTCAATATTAATTCTTATAATCGTATATAAATATTTCTTCTTATTTATTTATGTTTATTCTTATTTATTTGATATTACATAAAATCTATATTAAAGTGCCTACATCTTTTCCAGTGAAACTTCTTTTTTCACGTATCACATTACTGCTACCAGCAGAAGTATTTTCCAAATACAACACATGTAAATAATGTTCAAAATAAAACATTTCACCACATAATATGCTTTCATTTCAGGAAACCTTCACCCCTTTATTGAAAGAAAACTCTTGATACGGCCTTTGTCCATAAAAATTAATGCAGTGCAATTAAGTTTAATGCGATTTTACTTGCAATTTTAATATTACCAGTTTAATCAGAATTTCTGACAGATACATGACATAGCCAACAAAGTTGTGAACGCGGCGCTTGCACTATGGGTCGATGGTGGAGGCGCCGTCTCAGAAATACCAAAAACCAAAACCCGAATAAGGAACACAAACCACAATTTTCTTATAACTAATACATTAAACTTTTATAATTCAGTTCGGTAATTTATTTAAATGTGGACTGGGTTCAGTTAGTAGACTTCAAAAGTAGGAATATGGAGAGATTTAGATAAGTGTTGTTTTGATGCTTATTTTAAATAAACAATTTCGTGCTTAAAAATTAAATAAAGTGCAATCTGTTATACACCGTTTCAAAGAGCAGTTCTTCTAGTATTAAAAATATAAAAAATATTTGTATGTTGCTGATCGCTTACTACAGTAAGGAAATGATAAAGGTCTCATGTTATTGGAATGACTTTCTCAACTTCAAGAAAACTTTTAACTGTTAGCAGGGTTCGCCCGGGCAAGTTTCTATTTACCGTCTGGCAACTAAGACGATCCTGTATAAGACCCAAAAAAATAATCTTACGGATTTTTTGTGCTTCTTTTGCAAATCAACAAAATATACGAAGAAGCGCGCGCGACGAACACTTAAAAATCTGCAATACTCGTTCCGTAGGAATTATGAATTTGCAAAATACGGCGTAATAAAAAATACATATACATTATGGAATTCCAACAAATAAGAGCATAGCATTTCACTGAATGCCTGGATTTTAGAAATCGTATATCGGGACGGTCCCATCTGATTTTATTTAGCAGCACCACGACGTTTGACCAAATATGTTTACGAGTGCCTTGTGGTTAGATAAAATGAAATAAATATTTGTAATTGCTAAACTTATTAAACAAAGTGGTATATCGATAAAAATGGTTTACGATATAATTTGAAAAAAATATTTTTTGGCCATGAAAAATAAACCAAAGAGAAATTTTTTTTTCTTCGCTTATACACGGGATGTTTATTCTGCGGTTACCATTGTCCCTCGAAAAGTATATAAACTTGGGTTTGTTAAAATTTTAGATTATTATTAATGTATACAAGCAGCATTAATTGACAGTAATCAATAATTTGCCGCTGTCAGCTGTACCTGCGACAGTAAACAATGAAAAATTTCAAAATTACTCAACGTGACATATGTGACGCTTTTATAGAACACGGAAAACATATAGCAATAGCAGAACGGTATGTTAAGGAGCATTTCGATCTGTCTGAAGAGCAGTTGCAATGTGTTATCACCGAAATTCAGAAACACTTATTGCCCGAATTTGAGATACGCTGGAATAAAGCCGGAAGAAAAAAGGATGTCGCAGCAACGAGAAATGGTTAGATGGCGAATTTTTTGTACTATTCCAAGAAGAAGCATCGACGTCCTTATCTGAAAACCCACGAGGGAGGCCATGTAACGAATCCGCAGAGAAAACACAGAAACGAAACGCAATAAAACTATTTCGAGACTCTGGACTTGATCACATTTATCATTCATATACTCAGGGATTACGTTCAATTGGTGAGACATGGGAATCAGAAATTATACAGGAACTCCGTTCTGCATCACAAGAAGGGAAGGCTTTTATCCATACATTATTAAGACGTAATACTTCTGTTAGAAGAAATGTACATAAATTACACCTGTATGCTATCAATTATAAAATGAAATGTATAGAAACAAAATAAAAATTATTTACAGTCACTACTGAACGTCGGACCTTTCTTTATATCTGTATACCGAATTTCATGTATCTATAATAACAAATAAAAAAGTTACAGATATTTGAGATGGCGCCTCCACCATCGGCCCATCGCTCACATAACGAATAGCATTGACGCCAATTGTGTCGCAATCAGTCTGTTTTCGCAAAACTTTTCATACAAAATACCAACCTACTAACATCTTCACTTCTCAACCTACTTCGCATCGTCTATCTTGCAACATACTCGTTCAAGTACTATATTTAAGCAAATCGAGAAGCGTGGGCAACCGCTAATTAGTTCATATTTAGACTTTTAATTACCACCGTCGTCATAATCATAAATAATAATTATTTCCAAATAATAAATATAATGAAAGTAGATTTCATCACCGCGGGTCAACCGCGAATCGTTAACAAATAAATCATCTTCGAAAAAAAGTAGCATCCGTATGTACGTGAAGTGAAAGTCCCCACGGCATTCGCCACGCCAAGGATGTAGTAAATTCAACTTTCACCTGTACTTGTGAAGTCGACACGGCACCCGTCAAATTACGTTATATAAATTAACATTCAAGCCAATACAGGAAAACCGTGACGTCTGGAAATTTTATTTCCACTTCTCACAGTTAGGAACCATCTCTTATGGTCCAGTTTTACGTGCTCACATTCATATATGTAAATAAATAAAACATTCTCTTACAAAAAGAAACATTTATTACTATTTACAAAAATTACAAAAATATAAAAGTGTGATTCTACGAGAACAGTTGGCACATTTGCGTGGAAGAATGTCAGGGTTTCTTTAAGTGGGTGGGTGCTGTAAATAAGGCGAACAGAAGTGATTCCTAAGAAAATAAAGAGCAACATGCGATGCCTATAAATACTGTTATTGTCGTAATAACAACCCGGGAACAAAGTCTAGACTAGAATAATTTGTGCATGCAAAATGAAAATGATATGAATAGAAGTGCGTGCGTGCATGTACGTGGAAATGAAAAATGTGCAGTGTAAAAAGAAGAGAAGAAAATCTAATGAGGATGAAAACTGATCACATTTTTTTCTAATGATTACTTAATTTAGTTTCGCCCCACTTGATCGATTTGGGTCTGGAGGTTGTTCACCACTTCTGGGGGAAATTGGTCCCCTAGGATTTCGAAGAGGTTGATTTTCTGGTTTCCGGGGATGCTTTCATATGCTCCGATCTCGATTCCTTCTTGCACCTAAAAACAAGGGTCTATTATTATCGTGGTCGCTAATGGTTCAAAGATATTTTTTCTAGAAGTTAACATTTTTAATGTTACTTCTTGCATAACGTAAATCAGTTCTAAAGCCACAATCATGAAAATGGTAAAACCCGCAGATATTTCAATTATGTATCTTCAAATATTATTTTCGTGTTCAATGGTTTCATGTTTGTAGTTTGGCAGTTTTTTACCAGAAACAATAAAAAAATTATAATGATATTCTAAGATAAAATTTCGCACCAAATGTGGTGTGAAATTGGTATATATGATATACCAATTTGATGTATAATGGACACCGCAAAACCCTGGTAAAGTTGTATGTTGATAGGGACGTTGCGATACTTCCAATGCGAGTAGGTATTCGAGTATCGGTATTCGATACTATTTTTCGGTAATATCGTAGTATCGAAAGAAAATTGAGGTATCTAAGCATCGATACAATGGGAGGGTCTATATCTATATTTTGTCTTCTGTGACTGCAGACTATTTAAACTTGAGTATCGATCTAATGGTATCATCGATACTCTTGATACGATATTAAGATGATATCAATACTTTTTGAATGAATCAATACTAGATATCATATCGATAATGGTATCGAAATATCTGTGTGTGTTAATATTACTTTTCATACTGATAATAATAATAATGAAAATAGTTCATTATTAAAATACCATTCTTTGATTTTGAATAGTATGTTTTAGTAAGAAGCTCAAAACAAAAGAGAAAAAGTTAAATGGATAGTACTTTAATACTTGAGAAGTACTTTTATATTTTCTTAAGTATAAAATTAACACGTATATCTTACAATATAAAACTTTACTTGAATTTTTAATTTACTTGAATTATATGATACTTCCACAGGCATATCTTTATAAGTCTGGATGAGCTACGTTACCGAAATATAGAAAACATCCTTTACAATATATTTTATTAGTTCCACAACCATAATGTATTGAATAATATAAATTGAATAGTTGTTAAATTTTAAATCAGTTTTAATGAAATTTTCAGTTCACAGAGATGTGTTGAAAAAATATATATAAAAGGTTTAGTGGAAAAAGATAAATAATGTGTCTCAAAAATCTTCTCTTAATCTTGTCTTAATCTTCTCAAAATAATTAATTAATCATAGTTACTTTTCTATCTGGTAAATATTAATTGATATATTTTTCCAGATATCCTGGACAGATCTAGATCACAAAACTTAGGTAAGTTCTTTTATTTAAAAATAAATAAACATTTTTGTATAATTTTTTGAATAAAAATATTCCTATAAGTTATAATTTACGTCATACGAATGATGTACCTATATTTTTCTTAAACAAAAAAATCAGGAACAATACGTTTCTAAATTTTGGCGGGATTTTTAAAAAGCAACAGTAAACATTAATAAACATTTTCATAAATATTGTTTATAAACTAATAACTGGTTGAACAAAAACCATAAAATTTAGAAATAGACGTAGAAAAGTATATTCTGAAGTTTGAGTATTTTACAATGTTCATTATAAATTATTTCCTCATGGCAATACGGCCTATATATGAATTTTGTTTATAGCAATGGACAAAAGAGACTGTGTGAAAGGAAATTAAACCGCTTATTTGAACTTATATAAACTTTATACTGAAAAAGTAATTTTAAACTTATTATTAATTCAACTACCAAATTGATTAAGGATTTCAGAAGTCTATTAAATTTAATGAACGTTAGGCTATTCTGAAGATTAAATTCTGAAGATTTAAACAAAAATAATGTTTTCCTAAAATGTAATTAAACAAAATTTGTGAAAAATCTACTCATATTTCTAAAATATTATTCAACAAAGTAGTCTATCAACATGCTGATTACTTAATTAAGGATCTGAATGATTGACCCCTAAATATCAGGGTAACATAAGTATTCACCTACTTTTATACTTGTAATAACTATAATAACTACAAATGTATTTATTTTGTCATTTGAAATATATGGCATAGGACAGTGCTATACCATATGACAGTTAGACAAAAATCCTAAGTTTGAGTATCACTGATGATCGACGGTTCAGTTCTGCATTATTTCAATCATCAAATTATTACAAATTACACTAAATAATACAAACTAATATGTGGAGAAACGTAAAGTAACTAATTTTTACAATTACAATTTATTAGTATTATTGATTATTTAGTATTTCTTATATAAATAATAATTAAATCATTTTGTGTTATTAAAAAATTACTATAAGCGATCTTTTTGATAGTATTATCTGTGCAGAAACAAAAATAAACGTAAAAAATTGTACATCGTTAACTGTTTCTCTATAAAATCAAATTAAGAATATGAATACGTGTTCTTATTTGTATTCTACTTCACTAAACACATTAAATATATCTAGAAAATTTCAGGTAATTCAAGTAAATGTTCGTATGAGTCGTTTGTATAGGTAGATGTTTTCCTAAAAGAAATACTCTCTTGAATCTGGTCACAACAATACGTCGTCGAACAAATTGTTTTATCCGCGCAAATACTTTAAGTACTTCTTTCTTATACCTACTTTTTGAATTTGGGCGTCTTTAGGGATCAAGAATGTGTTCTGGGCTTGTCTGATCGCCTCGTTCGTGTAGGCGCTTCCTTCTTTTTGTGGAAAAGCGGTCGCAAAGGTTACGACGGCCAGGACGACGCAAATAATGACTTTCATTTTGATCCTGGAAAAGAAAAGAAATAAAATGGATTTTCTCTAACGGTTTTACCGAAGGAACAGATCCTATCATTTATATTTCCTTTGTTTTTAATGAATGGCTCGCCTGGAAAGACATAAAGCCCATTCTTTTACGAGGATATCGGTGTAGGAGTAGAAAGTAAAATATTGTCGCATTTCGGAATAGTATATGAAACACAATGTAGGAAAATAAAAATACATAGAGGGAAGGAACCTCAGGGAAATAAATATTCGGTCAGTAAAAATGGAAGTTCTACTTTAATCAACAGGCCATGTGACAGTTCATGTTCTTTAGTGCCTTTACAAAACTTTTGTTTCATTCATCTATTCATTTTTTTTAACAAAAATGGATTTATTACAACACACAGACAACAGTACATCTATATTAAGTGTTTCCTATTGATCATAATAAAATAGAGGATGTTACACTTATAGTTGTGACAATACGGTTACATAGAATAATAAAAATGTTTGGCAACAACAGAGGTACTTCGTATCAGGAATCTGGCAGATATTGTGACTACTAATTAGTTTCGTATCATACACTAATTGTATTCATTAAACACCGTTATATATTGTTTATGTATTTTTTTTTTGGTTCCAAAAGACATCGTCTTATCCGGCTTGTATTTTACTACCTCAATAATAAAAATATATGCCTTAAAGCTTCATATTGTTCGCAAAGCTTCAAACAATTCAAAATAGTTTTGGAGGTATCAAGTTTATTTGTTTAATATGCCCCCAAGTTCTTTAATAAATTTTATTATTTTTGACTACATACGAGTTGTTTTAAAAAAAATATAACTCATAATCAACATGAACAGAAATGTTGAAAGCAAAAGCACGTTAATTTATGATTAATTTGTACCGTAAAATGTAGATCTTTTGGTATGGAACCTAGAATTATATTTTATTTTATAGGAGATATCAAATGCACTACTTTTTTCTATCATAAGTTATTGTTATTGTATTATATATGTTATTAGATCCCATTGTTTGTTTAATTATTTAACATATTTAAATTCTTTGTTACTTCTATAGTTCATTCTACGTAAAAGAGTCGATGCAGTGCTAATGGGAAACAATAAATTCCAATAAGCGATCAAAACAAATTGCTTATAAATAAATACACAGGTATCTTACAGGCATACTGTCATATAACCTGTTGGGCAAATCTTAGTCAAATCTAATATGATATTAATTAACTAACATATTGATATCGTAGCAATAGCAGACACTGTTAGTTGTGGTTATGATATGATGCCAGGAATAATTCTGTCAAGGGAAATATAATTTGTTTATTTGTATGCAGATATTATCAAGAATATTAAATATGAACGAAATGCTTTCATGCGTAGTGAAAGTTGGGTAGGGTAGAAAGAAATCGAAAAGTATCACATTGTTTTTATATTAGTCAGCATGTAATTTTAAAATTCATACCTATTTGACCTTGATTTATATATGCATATGTATGTCATTCGGATGAATTTATGAAGCTGTCTAATGAAAGTTGAACTACTGGTTTCCATTTTTTTTTTTAGGTATTTAGGTATTTTAACAATATTTTAACTAAAGTGTTAGTGTGCAGAGGGCGCGAGAGCAGAGCAAAAACGAAAGTACAAATTAATAATGAAAGATTGGAGGAAGTTAAAGACTTCACTTATTTAGGAAGTAAAATAAATTGGGATGGAAGAAACGATAAAGACATAAAACAAAGAATAGCGCAGGGTCGAGTAGCTTTTAACAAAAAGAAAGCACTTTTATGCTGGGGGGTAATAAACTTAGAAACAAGGAAGAGATTTTTGAAAACATATGTCTGGAGCACGGCACTATACGGTTGCGAAACCTGGACGGTAGGGAAAGCAAGTAGGAAGAAATTAGAAGCTTTTGAGATGTATGAAGAATGATGTACGAAGAATGATGAAAATACCATGGACTGATAGGGTTAGAAACGAAGAAGTATGGGAGAAAGTCGGCGAGAAAAGAAGTATGTGGAAAAACATAAAGAAAAGAAGAGATAGAATGGTAGGCCACTTGCTGACACATGGGGGAATAGTCCGCAATATTTTGGAAGCAGAAATAGGAGTGAAGAAAGGCAGAGGTAGGCCTAGACTAGACTACTGCTCGCAAATAGTAAGGGATGTAGGTTGTAGCACAATTAGCGAAATGCGTAGGTTAGCACAAGATAAGAGAAGCTGGAGGTTAGCGTCCAACCAGTCTCAGGACTGATGACCTCATGATGATGAATAATGTTTTAACAATGATGACTAGTACATGATTCGTTAACAGCAAAATATTAATATCCGTTTTATAAGTTCCTTATTTAAACAGAATGTTTTTCAAACAAATCCATAAAAAATAGAACTAATTGTAAGTTGACTCCACTATACGGACAACTAGCATCGTATTCGTAATCTGCGTCACTGACTGACCAGACGACGTAATACAAGCGCCGCTAGTATGTTGACATGTTCAGTTATGCTTACTGTAGCTATCGATAATGTTATTTTCGACGTCATATGACGTTTACAGTTATAAAAGAACCTTATACGTTAAACCATGTGTTCTATATTTTAGAATAACCACAAACCCATTATTTTACTTATGCGGGATATATTTTGGCTTTAGTAAACGTTGTTAAATATAATTTCGTTTCGAGGTTTATGGTGGTTAGAGCTGAATTTTGATGAAGTATTACAATTTTTTATTGTTTATTAATTAAGCAGTTTTTAGTTGATTAATTCAATCAATTCAAATTTTGATTAAATACTCGAATTAATTTTCAGATAATATACAGTCGGAGTAATTAGTTAACAATTTTGAGTTATCCTATATAGAAATAAAAATAAGAAAAAAGGGAATGTTATTCTTCGTAAATATGGATGCATTATTAGTTATAATTAAGTACAGTCTCGCCAGAATTATACCACTGTTATTATACAACTCACCATAATAACAACATTGTTGACGAGTATCGAAATATGTGTTGAGTACAAAATAATTAACTAATTTGTTTAGAAAATCTCAAATTTATTTTATGCAACCCAGTAATAATCTTGAAATATATTTTTGCAGGGTTGATCTATCTAAATACTTCACCAATTTTTCATCTTCTATACAAAAGAGATAATTTTTGTATTGCAATTTTGTAGATAATAATTGCATCACAGTCTCATAAAAACGCCGTTGCAATATAGTTATAACCCAAAATAGATTTTAGTGACTTTTCTCGCATATATTCTATTACTGTTGCAATAGCAATTTCTTGCTTTAAGTAATTTTACTTAGCCTTCGAAAAAGAACATGGTATTCTACGCTGGAGATTTAATAGCTATATTACAGCCTTTATTAAAGTTAAGTATACATAACTATCTATTTACAGTCACCTGGTAATTATTATGATAATTATTTCAGTACGTTTTATATTACAAACTGTTGGGTAACAGACAAAGAAGAGTATGTAAAAGTAAATGCAGTTGCAACATAAATGTATATTTTTATGGTTAACCGTTCTCAAAAACTAAGTTTTTCCAGTAATATATTAAAAGAAAAAGAATAAATATATTTAAAACCGTTATTTTTAGAAAATGCCGACATTTAATGTCTGGAATAATATTGAGTGTAAAAAAGGATCTTAAACTGATCTTATATTTGAAGAAGAGAAACTTGTAACGACAGAAGATTTGTGGAATACTTATGGAAGGGCAAGCGAAAAAGCAAGATAAATAAGTTAATATAATCATGGAAATTTATGATGAACATGTGAAGCTTTCGCAAAAGTTATAATTAATAATATATGAAATATATAAGTATATTATTCAAATATATACCATTCAGAATGAATTTTATTACATTAATTTAAAATTTTAAAGAAAATAAATTTATAAAAATATACTGTTTGTTATCTATAAATTATTTTCATAGTAATGTACACTAATGGCAAATACATTAATCGACCAGTTGAATGAACTGTAATATATCATGAAGAACTTATCGCAACGAATAACTTTAAGTTCTTAGGAAAGTTATGCTTTTTTTTAAACAAAGTATACTCTAAGGGCGATATAACTTCTTTAAAACGTCACGGAAGTTGGGCGTCAAGAAAGTTACGTTGAAAACTGTTTAATAAACAAATTTGACAAGGTTTTTCTTGGAGAAACAAGATTCTAGATCATCAATATATAGATTATTCTTTATGAATTACAAAAATATTACATGAGAAGGTATTGTATTTTAGGAAATTAGGTATTTTACAGTATTAATATTACTAATTGTTCTAAATGTACATTTAATATTGCTTATTTTTCCAGTAAAATTAATATTATGTAAAAAATATAAACTTTACGTACCCAATTTTTCATATGTAATATTGCATGTAAAATATCCTGGTAAATGTTTTTCAAAACTGATAAAAATGGTTTATTAAAAACGTGAAAAACCCATTTTTCAACTCAATCAAGTCTCGGAATATCATTTTAAAGAAATGCGAAACAGTTCTCTCTAGTTGAGAAACAGTAATTTACAAATATCGTGTAGAAATTTACTAAACATATTTTAATTTAATTTAAACACAAGTACTCTGAAAATTTTAAGTGCTCTGAAATTCTGGAGTAGGTTGGAACCTTTGGTGTGAAGACAACACTAACTGAGTTTTCCACAAAACACCAAAACACTATACACTATACTTGACGCGCGCTTCGCCAACAAAGTTGGCGTCATCTGGAGATGATTAAAACTCAATTTTAATCAAAAACTCAATTTAAGAGTTTTAATCATCTCCAGATGATGCCAACTTTGTTGGCGAAACGCGCGTCGAGTATAGTGTATAGTGTTTTGGTGTTTTGTGGAAAACTCAATTAGTGTTGCTCTGAAATTAATATACAGTGATTCTAAATTCTTACAAACAATTCAGAAAATTTTCAAGTGTATAAACAATTGAATATAAAATATATTAGTATATATCTCCCATCGTATTTTAGTGTAACCATGGTTTTATTTTTTATTATTTACTTTAGCACTTCGATATTCTTCCTTAGAAGGTACATACTTGATTTGTAATAAAAAATAAATGATGTCAAATGATTTAAGAATTACTTAATCACGATGCGCATATCTATATACGTTATTCGGCCATCCATCTATGTTATTCGGCTACACCCACAATATGTTCAATTCTTAGGTTACATAATCATTTTTTCAGCATTAGAAAAAATATAAACGTTATGGTCTATCTTACAAGAAAAGTAGCCTTAGACTGTTAATATTTAGAATTAATGTGTAACATATTGTACTAATGGTTTTATGAAAAAAGTAAATTCGAATTATGAATACGCAAACATAGAAGTTCCACAGGGTTCAATATTGGACCCTACATTATCTCAACTATGTACTAATGAAGTTGATACTCTTACACCTGAAACATTCTTTGATTTATATTTCGACGATGTCTCTTAAACTATCAGAAAGGCAGGACAATCTGCTAAACATAAAACGTGATTACGTCTTAAACCAATTGATATTCAAATAACTATGTTTTAATGCTAACAAAACTGATTTTTTAATATTTCATACAAGACAGAAGACATGTCCGGAAATACTATTACTCACTCTAGTAAATTTCGTTTCTTAAGTATCGCAATAGATGAGCGTTTAAATTGGAAGGATCGTTGTCATTTTGTAGTATCAAAATTAAATTCGCTTGCCCATCTCTTCATGAATCTGTGCATAAAGAAATACTTTCTAAGGAGATCTGTTAAGTTTATATCACGCTACATATTTATATGTATATATATGTATATGTGAACTCCTTTCCTACGAATGAAAACTTTCATGTTGTTAATATAAGAAGTTACAATGATCTTCGCACACCTTTTTATAATTATAAAGTAAGTTCTCATTCTCCCAACTACATATATGTGGGCCTGATGTATAACAAATGACGTAAAAAGCTGAAAAAGTCCTATTTTCAAATAATTCAAAAAAGGGTTTGGAAGCAAGCATTTTTTAAACAATTTGTATCGATAAATTAGTTTATTTTAAATTTTACATATCACGTAATACTTGAATAAAGAACATAATGTACATTATTATCGAGACCAGCAGCACTGATGTACTGTATGATATTTAAAAATGATAATTAGTTATGATTAGTTATAGTTTAAAATAAAAACATTCATAATCAGTTTCATTCTTATTTCAATCAGATTAAATACGTAAGCGTGATTAAAATATTTTTTTTTATATTTCAATAGCATAAAGTGCCTGTAATTTATTGTTACAGTAACTGAATTTTTTTTTCGATGGTACAATAGAAATTTTAAATTATTTTGGGCTCCATCACTTTTATATAGAAATTGAAATATGAAAAAAACTTTCGTAAAATAATGTATATGTATATTATTTACTGTTCGTAAATGTATATGATATAAAAAAAATATATAATGTAAAAAAATATGCGATCCGTACATAGTCCATTTCTTTCTTATCTTAATCAGATAAGTACTTAATGTGATTAAAATATACATTTTTATGGTATAATGAACTCGAATGTGCAGTTTATTTTATAATATGTAATAGTATTTCAATATCAACCAAGTTTATAGAAAAATATAAAATTGAGGTTCATTAAAAGTTTTCAATAGAAATACTCATTTTACTACTAAACTACTGATGTATAACATAAATAAATTTAAGTTTTTTTTTTACACAGTTTGTATAAAAAACATAAGAATGATGTTTGCTAAAAAATAGTTTATAAACATTTTGAATAATGTCTCAATTTTAGAAGATATTAAAAAAATGTGTTTTAAACCTTCATAATCATTAAGCAACACTTTATTATCAAAACTTATAGGATATAGAAGTTATTTGAAAATTGTTTCCAAACATTTCTCAAGATCAACTACCTCCAATTTTCATTTTTATGGCACTTGAGTAGTTTCTACCCATACCTTAACAATGTTTCTAGTTCCCTCTACTAAAATTATGATATATATGGGTTGTTTTTAGACTTTTTTTCCGCAGCTAACTAGTAAAAGCAATTATTAGCAAAAAAAACCAGAGAAAATGGGTCCTTTGGACCAGTTGGAAAATACACTGAAATATTTTAATACTTAGACATTTCAAATTATTAAAACTTTTATTTTACAATATTTATTAAGTATTGTAAATAAAATAATCAGAAAATGTATACATGATGCGCATAAGGTGATGTTTATTTTAGGACACTATAATACGCCGATTTATCGACTTTCTAAAATTATGATCATAGAAAAAATATACGTCGCTTTTTGGCGCATTGATAAAAAAGTATTACCGTCATTTGTCACCGATTCTTTCGCGCCTAAATTTTGTAAAGCCACTGTGTAGAACAAGAACCGTGTCAGAAACACGATCTCTCTAGGGCCGATACGACTCGTTACATGTAAAAGCTGCAACCCTCGTTACGTTTTTCCCATTGTTTGTCACTGTCACTTTTGGCCGGAGACAAAAGAAAACACTCAACTAACAGGCACTGTCGACTCGCTTTCACTCTCTTACCTTTTAGTTCACTGGGTGCACCGATTATGACAAATTCCGCACACGGCTTCGCAGACATATCTCTTATATAAGAACGGGCTCCATCTCTCCGCTTACTCCCCCTACGAGCGCTCTCAAAATAATGTGATGACCTGAATGTGAATCTCAATTTTTTTTCAGGATCTTAAAGACGCTGATTGATTTATGCAACTGAGCATTGTCTCTCTCGTCGTTTGGAATTTGGCGCAGAAAGGTGCAGCCGTTCATTCATGGCTTGGTTTACAATTAGAGCTGCTGATTCCAAAGATAAAACAAACCGAAACCAACACTGTGTAGGGTATTTCAGAAAGTATTTTAAAGCCAATATCTTCGTCATTTGAAGAGATAAAAAAATTAACCAAAAACAGTTTCAAATTGTATCATAAAACCTTTTAAACTCTTACGAAACCATCCCTAACTTTATCTTTCAGACTACACCTCTATTATTTTGGTACTAAATATGAATCTGATATCTAGACAAACTTAAGCAGGTATAAATACGATTATTTAAAATACTTCTATCCTTGCTAATAAATACACCAGGTTTTCTAGTCAGGCCTGAATGTGGAGTGAAAATTTCTCTAGTAATTTTTAAGTTAATTAATTGGTTATTGAAACTATCAATGAATAATAGACTATGTGTATTCTAAACTATGCTGTAATAGGCTTAAAAATGCATACAATCATGCTGATCTTAGATATATTTAGGTTAAATAGGTCGCCCCCTTTTCATAGGCTGCGAATATTCAGAACAATGGGAAAATATCTCTTTGACAAGTCTGAAGCCAAATAAGAACCTTGTATGCAATAAATATAAAAGTTTCTTGTTTAAATTGGACTGTAATAAATTGACGCATTCCTTGTATCCCTCACTCTATAAGAATTTTTTCTATCGTCTAATCCCCAAGGATACATAAGATCTTTAAGGACCCCATAAGAATAAATCTAATGGCGTTAGATCTGGGAGGCTTGAGGTCAACTGATCGCCCCTGTTACCAATCCATCTATCTTGAAATATATTATTTAATATGTAGGTTGATTCATCATTATCAAGAGTTTATATTGGCGCATTTTTTCTTTGTCAAAATTGTCATTTCGTTTAATTTTTCTTCATAAAAATATTCCATGTATAGTTGATAGAAATGCGTATCGAAAACCATACTCATATTCGTCATATTATGATTTACCACTTCGGGAAGGGATGGAAGGTAGCAGAGTCATTTCGCGTTCTCAACTTTTCGCGGAACTTTTTGACGAAGGAACAATCAGTGAAAATCGATGTTGGGAATGGTTCACTCGCTTCAAATCAGGTGATACTAGCTTGGAGGACAAACCAGGAAGAGGTCGACTAATGGATTTCGGCAATCAGACACTGCTGGCAGTCTAGGAAGAGGACGAAAGCATGACAACTCGAATGGTGGCCGAAGACTTCAATGTCGGCCAATCCACCATCATCCGTCCCCTCAAAAAGCTCGGAATGGTGTGGAAATTGGCTGAGTGGATTCCTCACGAAGTCTCCGACACCAACAAGGCCGATTAACGAAAAGACCGCGCAAAAAGAATAAAATCATCTTCCACCATGATAATGCACATCTTCATGTTGAATCCATTGTCAATAAGGGATGGGATCTGCTCCCACATCTGCCATACTCACCGATCAAATCTCACATAGACTACCACGTCAATCGCTCGTTGAAAAACTAGCAAGCAAACAAAGTTTACAACGATTTGGATGAGTTGGTGGATGATGTCAAAGCGTGATAGGCTCTAAGAACCGTGACTTTTTTGCCCGTGGAATGGACCGTCTGCCAAACAAATGGGAAGCAACTATTGGAGTTGCTGGTGAATATGCTCCAGAATAATCATTTAAACATGTATCTGTTGAATATTTTTGTTTATTTTTTCATAATAAATAGTGTTTAAAAACGCCTGATAATTTTGAATGAATCAACCTAATAAATTCTCAGCGATAATGTGTGCATTATGGGGTGCATTATTCTTGTTGTCAGATTATTAAATTTAATTCCTCTAAATGAATCTTTCATATGTTCAGAGGATAAAGTATATTTATAAGAAAATCCAGATGTCTTTTTCCTGCTAAAATACCTTCATAAAAGTGAAGTCAAATTAAATAGAAATAAGCACTTCATGGGTTCAAAATATTACAATCTCGCGTTTGCAAAATTTGTACAAGGGTTAATATTCTTTGAGCATTGCCTTCGTTTCAGAAAGCAGCCTATAGTAATAATATTTTTTCTAATATTAATATTGGGGGGTATGAGAGGAGGTTATCATGTATTCGAATTTAGATATGCTTCCAAATTGAAACAACAATTGAAACAAATTTTGGGTTATTTAAATTTGAAATTTGTTAGATACATTCTGAGTCTGGTCTTAGAATTTTGTTAAATATTTCGTAATTAATTTAATGGACAATATTTGGATGATGACATTTAAAATTTATTATTGAATCATTAAAGTCAAATATCAAAATCGTTTTCATTAGGAGACACCCAGAAGAGAATATGAGGAATATTTACATCGCATCTCCCCCCAAGAAAATCATATATTTACATATTCCTCTACAACAAGAGATGAAGAATTATTTATTTATGGGTCATTTCTCTTATAGTAAGTTATATGAAAATTACGTTTTCAAAGTTCGGCGAAGTAGTTTTCGTAACCTTCGACTTGAAAATGTTATTTAATTTTTTCTGCAAAATTTAACCACGTATTTACGTACGTAATTTTCCTCAATTGTCAACTCTTGCAAACTGATTATTTTTACTTAGTTTACTTTGTTAAAATATATATAAAGATAGAACTATTCTAATGAAATAAGAATTATCATAACATTTTAAGGTTTTATTTTTATTATTATTTTAATTATTTAATCAACAATTTTAATGCTTTTCCTTCTCCCTATGAGTTATGGTTATATTTTTAGTGCAGTTGTGAATTACATATATTAATTATACTTAATAAAGAAGTGGTACAGACGAAATAAATATTGTGCTATTAAAATCGATTAAAAACATTGGAAAAAATCAGGGAATGTAATAGCGAAAATTCATGTATTAAAATAATGAACAATAATGTTCTAGCAACTTTTCGCTTTTGACAATTCTTAAGGACCATTGACTTGATTGTGATAACCATACGTAAAGAACTAAATATACTAATCATTTATTGCTGGCAAAGAAAACTTTAAGCCAAAATGGCCATGGAATCATTTATTTTTATAATTATTTGAAACTGTAAACTGTATTTTTAATTGGTTACATTTGACTGATTTATGCGATGACTATTCTTTTCTTTAATGTTGAAATACCAGTTGACATATTCCAAGGTTCCTTGAGGAAAATAGCAAATCAAAATTTGTATGTGAACATGATATATGTATCGATTATTGGACAAATTGCGAATCTGGTGAATATTATTCACAATTTAAGTACTTGTTATCTTTCACATGCTGTCTCATGCTAAATGTATTTCAAAATCATTACAAAAGCAATTATATTAAATAGCATTGTGTTATAAGATGTTTTAAGGTAGCTTAAAATTTAGTTGAAAATATCAAATTGCGCAAGCAATTGTGTGACATTCTTTTCCTTAATCATATGATACTAGGTATAGTTAATAATTACTTACATAATAAGATGGGAGAAATATTGGCCAAATTAAAAATTAAGATATTTCTTCAGTGTGTTGCATCTAATGTTTTTCTTCTACTTTAGTTCTTATTAGTCTTAGAATAATATACGAGTAGTGTCACGTAATGTTAGTTAGAATATAAAACCTATTAATAGTTTGTAATACTATCAATATACAGGGTATTGTTTATGTCGTGTTAGATGTCATGTCCATCTCGAAAAAAAAACGATTTTAGTGTGTCTGGCAAATTATATATGTACGACCACACGCGATGTCATAACGACTCACATTTGGTAATATTAAAAATGGCAGATTTTACTCATCAGAAATACGCAGATATGCTGTTAGTTTACGGTCTATATAATGAAGATAGTGTCTGTATAACGTTGTTTGTTTATCTCGTCAGAATAATAACACAATCTTAACACTGATTTCAATTAATATAAGATTGAAACAGTTCTGTGAGGCCAGAAATATAGCAGAGATTATATTTTATTGTATCAGGCTATTTGAAGTCAATGGTAATGAATAATGAATTAATTTATGACAAACAGGATACCTGTCGGATTCGAGAGAATAATTCTATGTATATGAAATCGATTCTGCTGCTACAGTAGATCATTTCATAATATAACCAGGTAGCTCCTAATAATATCTACAGTATCTAAGAGTCTATAAGTTCATGTCATCTCTTTTACTTTCTAAGTTTTTGGATAACAAATACTATTAAATTCCTTACGGTTATAAATTGGCCTTATACTAGACAATGATCCATTAATGTGAATTATTTCTACTTTCGGGTGAATTTTTCACGATTGTGTTGTCTAATTCTTGTGCTTACTTAGTGTCTTGTTTGCCCATAGCACATCATAACTAATACAGCGCATACCGTACGATAACTGTTGAAATTAATTGTATATAACTTATATCTTAAATAGATATCTTTTATAAAGACATATATATTTTTGGCTATCGTGTATATTATTATACGTGTTGAATTGAGTAACTATGATATGAGGTTGAAAAATTTACACTTAAAATTCGCAGTTACCAAACGCCAACTATGATATTTCTGTGTTTATAATTCAAATTTATGTTAGTGGGTCATTGTGAAGATGTGTTTATGAAAAATTAATACAAATGATAGACAAGCTGTGTTGAAATAACTTGTAAGAAGCGTAAGCCTGCTAATTGCTTACTCCCAAGAGTTATTACTTGCCTCGTGATAAAATATGTTTGTGTATAAGTCTCGAAAAGGAAAACCGAAACCTGTTTTACCAATGAAAATATTGTGCAGATTTGTTTCACTTTTTATTTCTTATTTCGTGTTCGGAGTACTTTGTGTATCACTTTATTTTCTCTCTGTACGTCTTTCTTGAAGTTTGTTGTATTATAAATGCCGTACCATATTAGAATATGTTTAAATGTATTAGTTTATTATTATACTCTAAATAATATAGTCTACTATACGACGTGATAATGAAAACTGATTTTATATAAATTTTTAGATCAATCGAATGCATCTGACACCTATTTGGCGTATTTGTATTCTTGTTAGGCGTGGAGATTTTACCGATTTTTTATTTATTTAAATTAATGCCCACTGTGTACTACTTGAAAATAATTTAAATGGCAAATCAACTTATGTATAGAATTTGTATGCATTCTGTTAATGTAATACCACACAAACGATGGTTTTAGTCGAGACGTTCGTTGTCAGGCTATTCAAAGGATAAACTTAATATTCAAGAAGATTTTTAGTATTTCATTTCATGTTCGCTTTTTATTGAGACGCTTGAAGAGTAATTTAAATGCAATTTTTTGTTTAACAAGAAAGTAACTAGACTTTTTACATACAGTAGTTGTACTCTAATTTAATATACGTTAATTAAGTAAGCGAAGTAAGTAAGTAAGAAGAATAATTTATGAGGTTACGTTTAGACAAATTTAGAAATTTGTTACATATCGAGAAGTAGCCATTAGAAAAGGATGCACTTTACGCGCAGCCAGATCGACATCTGTGTATAAGTTTATTTCATCTCTATTTGGACTGAGCAAAGACCAGGAGATTTATTGCGCACATCATGAGAGGTCTGATATCGCAGTTTTGAGACTTGTTCCTGTTCTTGATGAGCTGTACATATATGTTCATCGAAATTCACTCTGCAAAGGTCTCATTGCGACTGGGTAAGGACCAGGCTATTTACTGCGCAGATCGTGGGCAGCCCGATATCGTAGTTTTGAGACTTGTTCCTATCCTTGATGAGCTTGTATTCAGTACCACATCGAGTAACACAATTGAGATTAGTTGTTTTGCGAGTTTTAGTACACTTTTTTTAAGACTAAATTACTAATTTAACATTTAATCGAGTTAAAATGATCAAGTTTAAATTATTTCCAACTAAATACGCTTATCATTTTGTCTTTTAATTATGAGATTCATGAATTAAGTAAAAATAAATCAATTTAAGCCTCATATATAATTAGTGGAGGAAACATTATTCGTAATTTTTGTCATATTCGTAATTGGCAAAGGGTGACATCAGTCAGAAGAATTATAAATTGAATATATTTAACGAATTAAATAGATCATTATTCAAAACTTTCTAATAAGTTATCAAGACACTAAAATTAAATTACCTAACTGCGTGGACTAAGGAAATAGTAAATATTTCCTGTAATGATAATTCCGGGAGATAACTACTTATAGAGATACAACATACAAATACGAGTATGTAATTTACTGTTCTCTAATAAATATTAGTATCGTTACATTTTTTGTATTATCAGTTGTTACTCGGAATAAAGGTTATTCTGCTGTACTTACTCATTTCAAGGAGTAAAGGTGAAAAGAGACGGAGCGTTCTTTCGTCGAGTCGATCATCAACTCGACGTATCATACTGTCAATTTAAATTGACCAAACATTTCGCATCGCTAACTATTGATTTGACTGAGCATATTGACATCGCTAACTATTGTTAGCGATGTTCATTTATCGTAGCGGTCGATTTGACGCACGATTTTCCACAAAATTAAAGGCATGCTCGTCAAGTCGACACATCATTCCAGATTTTTTTAATATGGCAATTCAGACACAACGACAATTCCTACTATTTTGGACCTGTGTATTCCTTAACTTTGTTTGTTCTCGTCTTTCCTTATGTAAATTCGCCTTTCTCTGTGTATTATTATGGTGGATAATTAAAGCCGATATAGAATCGATCAAGTTACTTACGATTTAATAAAAATTCTGTAATTCATCACTGCAGTTTCAATTAGGTTGTGAACAAGACGTAAATAATTTAGATTTCATGCCCCGGAAACTAAATTGGGAATATTTTTAGTGTAACTTTAGCGATCTGATTTTATTTCTGTGGGCTCCGCAGTTCTCACAGTTTCTAAAGTGAAATTTTACTCCTATATCGGGCAGCTAAAGCCAACATTCACAAACGTACTCACAGATCGCCCATTCCAACTTTAAATTGAACTTCATGATCGTCGTGATATGGCATAGTTGGAGATTCATAAATAACAATTTTAACAGTTTTGGATGAAGATATGTTGGGTTAGTCGAACGTTTCATAACATGTTTTTCTTTCCTTTCTGAAGGTGTGGTATCAATAGTGCTTAAATCCGTAATACCATTAATAGTTTGCAGTTAAGTCATGTACTTCATTACCTGCAATCATAAGTAGGTGCCCTGACTTTCCGCGTTTCATTAATTTGTATTTTATATTGATAGTGATGATTCATCGTTTACAAAGTTGTAGTTTGTATAGTATTAAGTCAGTTTCATCAACCTACATAAGTATGTATGTACGATGTTTTATTGTTAAATACCATACATGCATAATAGATCATCTTCTTCGAACATATACATGTATAAAGATGACCGGTCTTTTAAGTACTGTAACAATCGTTCTTAACGGGCGGACAAATTAAACCAAAATACTGCAAAAAAGGTATTTTATTTGTTTGGCTCTCTTGATATGTTTGAAAATTGTTCTCACTAGTCCTGTTGATAATTTTGTGTCACGAAGAAAATTCCCAGTGTCAGAGCTGAAAAACGATATGAACGAAAAGTAGATATTTCAGTTGCACATTTCGAATATAAGTCTCACCTTGAATTTATAAAACACTAATACGACATTAGTCGTGCTTGATTCTTCAAATTAATCCATCATTTAGACGTTAAGAATTATTGCAAAATGAAACAATTATGTAATTAATTCTTATTAGAAGACCAGTTGCTTTATAAATTGATGTTGACTCTCGGTTATTAGCAACGGAAAGAGGGAGAGAGAGCGTTCAAATTGAAGATAAGGGGAACCAAAGTAATTATTGTACTGTGCTCAGAATACAAGCGTACACAGTTTCGAGAGAGCGGAGTGCCATTAATCAAATATATCATAGTACCCATAAATTTACTATAAACGCTGATGTGGGTAGTAGTGCGAGTCTTCCGAGTTGTAGTAGACTGTACATTCTTTCAGGATCGTGGAATCGACAAGAGTTTTGTGAAAAATTACTTCGGCTCGGAGTAATTCGGGCGTGGGTTCAATTCCCATGGCAATCGGCTGGGTGTTTGAATGTTGACGGTTTCAGCCCCGTAAAAGAAATGTGCAAATAAAATCCAGTCTATAAGTTGATATTTATTGAGACTTAAAAATGCATTTTTGAAAAATAGTGCAGACGAATGTACAGCGTGATGGAACAGTTAGGGTCGAAATGATTCATACAAAGGAACCATGCCATTTCATTAATGATCTGTTGTCTTTGGTGATCATTGTTGCCTTTGCTGATTTTTTAACTTAACACCTCAGTATGTGCAAGTTACTAGATCTATATGTTGATATTCAGAATTTATATTATTTATAAAACACCCACGATATTTATGTCAAACATTAGTCATGTATCAAAATTGGGTGTTTATGTATAGTCTCGCTGAATGAGACCAGAACCGATTTAGGTTGGTGCTTGGAGAGCAATCGCCACAATTTTCTCATCTTCATAAGCGCGATGGATTTTTATGTCGTTGTATAGTGGCATGAGCACTGAGAAGGGAGTATTAGTTTTAGTAAAGTAACAATAAAGGCAATGCATATAGTTACGGGTAAGTTTCACTCTTATGCGTCATATCACTTATATCACTCTTATACATCAATATTTTTCTTCATCCTTAAATATTCCTCAGGAAATATTTGAGTTCAGAAGGGAGACATAAATCATCTATAAGTTTTCGATATTCTTTGTTGAGCCATCAAGCATTTTGACATTTCTAATAAGATCATTAGTGCAATAATAATAATGATCCTGTCAAGATAAGTCATTTACATTATATATCTTTACGATAATTTATTTAGTTGCCTGCCTGTCTCTATTTATCATTTTCAACCTCGAGGTTGTGACTGTCTTTTCTCTTTTTGTGGTTTATTTCTTTGTTGTTGGTCTATCTCGATGGTAGTGATCGAAGAAATTGGAATATATTTCAAAAGGAAAGAAAAGCTAGTTACTACTCAAACAATGCCTGAAGGTGAAAAGATCTGAAAAATTGAATTTATATGCTAAGCAATAAAAAGAGAAAAGATAACTCTTTTTGTTGTTTGTCATATATAAGTATAATTTTATAGATACTGTAATATACTCGTTCAGTAATTGTATAAGTAGTAACGGATTTTCCATTCCTTTTGCAATATTTTCCAATTTAAAAATCATTCAAAAAGTCATCAAGGAATGTTATAGAAAAAATGAAAACCAGCAGTCATTAAGGAAAGCTGCCGAAAGAATGAAATCCAACCAATATTTGGAAACTACATTGCGCAACATCCTTATATCGTAACAATCCGAAACTGATACATACGATTAACTAAGGTTTCACCAGTCCTTAGAGCCATTATGAATTATATGGTTATGAAACTATTGGTGATGACCTTTTATCTTCTAAAATCTTGATTTTGGCTTAACAAGGATATTAGGTAGTTGTTGATGTGGTTCTGCATGCTCCTACGCTGTGCACTCGTTTTTTTTTAATTTTCATTACATAAATGTATAACATGCAATTACATCCATACAATGATTTTTCGAAATATTCTATTTATTTTAAAATCTTGATCATGTTACCTGTTTTGTGGAGCGTGGTGTTTTTTAGTATTTTCTTGCCTCTAAAAGAATGGCTTATAACTATTATACCCATCATCTATGATAACTCTTGTAGTTCTTCTGTTATGCACTTCTGTCATAAAGTAAGTGTATTCTTCAACCAACCAACGCGACCAGAACGCAGCAACTGCAATATTGATCGTAAACACATGATTCAGCTAGGTCTTTCATTGTCTCTATATCGTTACTTCATTTCTATGGCAAAATATTTCCAATATTTCCGATAATATGTTCTTCGACAACATAAATGTTGCCGGAGAATTCTTATCATATCTTCGGGGTATTAATAAACATTAGATTCACCACCTAATCCCCACCGACTAATTCCCGAGATGGATTTCTTCACGAAGCAGTTTTTCATGAATTTCGTTAATTTTATGATATGAGCATTATTATATTGAAGATGCCTTAATATCAGTATATGTATTATTAACCTTGATATCTATGTGTTACAAATTCTAACCCTGGTTATATATATATGTTGCATATGTCCGTATTGGTTTGAATTCATTGGTATTCCTTAAATTATGATTTTCCATTTCTATTTATTTTTTTCTTTTCATAATTTAACTGTTCTTTTTTATTTGTGAAGTAATTTAGAAAGAGAATTCTAACCATTTCGATTATTACTAATATGTTAATAATAAAAACTTTCGGTTTCAACATTTCTTTGAATTCTAATATTTCATATTTGAAGGCAGGCATTAATTAATTCACTGACTTAACACTGACCACCTTGTATGGACGCGGGTAAAAGCTAATTTGTGGGTAATATTTCCGGTGACACTTTCATTTTTGTTCGTGACTTAAAGCAGACATCGTTTGAGAACTTTCTGCCTTTGTTCCATACTGGCTGTTATTAATTCTTGTGGACTTGCGGATGAGGCTTCGTGAAATTGAGTATCATTAACTCTGGTTAGAATGTTATGTAACGCGCTAAAGTGTTGAAACTCTCCGGATTTAGATTTATCTTTCAGGAAATAATATTGTAACCTATTATTCTTATTTATTTAAATATTTACGATTGCGTTAAGTTAAAATACAAAGGAAGAACAAGAGAATTTGTTCTAAAAAGTCAAGTTAATACACTAGACAATAAAAATTAAGGGATGTAAGAAAGTCCTAAATTTTTAGGTAATTTTTAAAGGGCTTTAATTTGGAGAAAAATGGTTACTGAGCAATTTTAAGAAAAGTAAATTGAAGCTCCTAGTTTTTAGTTTTTAGATATTGAGTTCAAAACTTCATCATAAAAAATCATTGGAAAAAAATTTTCAAAAATTTTTGCTTGCCTTTCAAGAAGTCTGCGGACTTCAATATATTTTTTCCAGTGATTTCATCATAAAGCTTTTTAGATAACCTTATCCTCTTTAATTTGAGCGATCTAAAAGCCTTGTAAGATGATTTCTCGCTGAGTTATCGTCGTTCAAAAAGAAAAAGTCATTTTGACTTTGGTAATTAATTACGCAGAAAATAACGATCGTACAGAAAATTCAAGTAGGGTTTAAACTCCAAAATTTTCTCTACAAGCCATATTTATTGGTTTTTGATAAAATAATTTCTTAATTTGGTATAACTTTTCAAATAATTGATAGACTAAGGCCGGCCATACACGTAACGATTTATCGTACGATCTAACTGGTTCATTGAAAACGTACGACGAATCGAAGCGTGTATGCTAAATCATCCAATCTCCTGGCTTGCGCAAACCATCGAAACGGAATGAATAGTCCATTCCGATGAATTGCATATATGTCCTTAGCGTAGCGTGTGTGCCGGACTCTTCGATACCTGCTCCGATTTCGACAGAGGTCAGTTTTAAAAGTGGTTCTGTATGGACGCATAGGTAATTCGATTTTTTTCGAGGAGTGAAGAGGTGAGTAATATTATAAAGTTATATTTCATATTTATTTCTATTTATTGAATAGAAATTATATGGTGAATTGAAGGAATCATTCGTGAAAAATCGGAGCGGTAAATCGAAACGTGTATGGCCGGCCTAAGAATGTTGGCTGTTTTATTAAGCTCAAAGTATTCCAAAGAAACTATGAAAATTTCAAAGCGCTGCAATTTCTTCAAGTCTTTTCATTGTGTTCGGAATGATTGAATTTGACGTTTTTGCTAAAAATTACTTTAAGGATGAATTTTTCATTTTTTATTCATTTTTGATTAATTTTTTGAGGCTGACACTATTTTTTCAGCAATAATCTCTATTTTCTTTGATAAAAAAATGCTAGTTATTGTAAGAAAAAAAATTTCTGTACGATCATTATTTTGCCGAATAACACAGGTCTGCAAAAAAAAACTTTTTTAAAAATTGTTTTGATTTAATTAACTGATCTTTACGTAGTTTTTTGCGCTGATTTCAGAAATGACATTGGCGTTTTTACACGTAAGGCTTGCCTACAAAATAAAGTTGAAGTTTTTGGAAAAAGTACAAAAAACGGAAAATTTTGGATTTGTTTTTATTATTTTAACATGAAGTAAAAGCAAAAAGAAACAACGATACCTAACTAAAATGAGCATAATAGTGATGTACATGTGTTGCAAAGTTATTATAAGTCTTTGTAAAAACGTTTTCTTTTTCCATCAAAGCTTCTTTTGGTACTTTTCGGCTGTGTTCTTGTGAATTTTCCCTTTTTAACATCCAACAGTAGTCTGCCATCATGTTGGCATTCCATCGACCTTGGTATCTGCGCTCCATTTCTCTTATATCTTGATGGAAACGTTCTCCTTGTTCCTCACTTACAGCCCCAAGATTTTCTGGAAAGTAGTCTAGATGTGAGTGAAGGAAAGGGACTTTGACATTCATGTTGCAGCCCAACATTTTGTAGTTTTCTAACAATTCAACAACCAAAGTTTTGTAGTTTGGGTCTTTTTTGTTTCCAAGAAAGCCTGTTACAACAAGTTTAACTTAATTCCAGGCATTTTTTTCCATCTCCATTTTAGTGACAAAGCTTTCATCTTTTAAAAGTTTTCTGATGTCAGGCCTAACAAAGACTCCCTCTTTCAGCTTAGCATCGGATAGGTCAGGAAACTGTTCACAAAGATACTTGAAACATTCTCCTTCTTTGGGTAATGCTTTCACAAACTGTTTCATTAGCCCCAATTTGATATGAAGTGGTGGAAGTAAGATCTTTTTAAGATCCATTAAACTTTGTCTTTCAACATTTTTAACTCAAGGAATAAGAGCTTTTCTGATTGGCCACGTCTGCTTGATATAGTGTTGTTTCCTGTCACGGCTATCCCATTCACAGAGGAAACATGAAAACTTTGTTTAACCACTTTGTTGATCTAGTAACATGGAAATAACTTTCAAATCCCCACAAATGGTCCATTTATGGTCAGAGTAGCCGAGCTTATTAAAAACAAACTCAAGATTTTCATAGCATTCTTTCAAATGGACTGAGTGTTCAACAGGCACAGAAGCATATCGGTTACCATTGTGAAGAAGTACAGCTTTCAAACTCCTTTTTGATGAATCGATGAAAAGTCTCCATTCCTCTGATTCATACCTGATTTTTAACATTTCCATGATTCCAGGTACATTGTTGCAGAAAACTAGGTCACCCCCTTGTGTAAAAAAAGGGACAAATTCCTTTTCTTTAAATCGGTACCATGAAAATGAAACACTGGAGGCTAATATATGTCTTTCTTTAAGTCTAGACCCTAAAATTTCCGCTGAATCCTTTGGGAGGTCCATATCTCGTACTAAATCGTTCAAGTCTGATTGAGAGAAATGTTTAGGGTCATTGGTACCTGGATCGTAGCTGTTCTCACTATCGCTGCTACTATGTGACATTTGGTCTAAATCGTCTAAAATATTGTCCAGGGTATCCAGAGGTGAAGGAATAGACAAGTCAGGTCCATGAGGAACAGGGCGAATAGCCGAACGTATGTTGATTGGGTATGAAATGTCCTTCCTGTTTTTTAAATTGAATCCTTGCACTGAACAAGGACAAAAATAACAGTCATCACTATGATTTTTAGGCTCTCTCCGAATCATAGGTACTCCAAAACGAAATGATTTCTTCTTACCTTGAAACCATTGTCTCAGTTCTTCAACACGCACAGAACACACTATATGGAGAGCCCAAGATTTATCTTGGTCCCTTTAACACCAAAGTATGCAAAATACACCTTCTGAACAAAATTAGAAATGTTTGCTTTGTTGCTTCCTGACGGTATAAGACCCACAAATATAACAGAAACAGTTAGGAGAGTTGACACATCCTTTAGTAGCCATTTCTTCTAAATAGCACAAAACTGTTTGATGTGTACATCACAGTGGCTAACTCCACACTGAGTGACTGAATGCAATCAAGGTCACGGCTCACTACATTCCTCACAACGTCTAGCAGACAGTAGGATTGGGGAGGGAGCAGACAGACTGAGACATGTCTTGTTCCAGTAGGAACTGGATTTTCCCAGTTTAGATTCATTGTCTTATTCCAATAAATAGAATAAAAACATTTTTTTTGCAAATAACATACTCGCATTGTTTAGTAACCTGTTCACCATGAAAGCTCCATAATTCAGACTAAATTTACCACTTATATAGGCTATAATATTTAAAAATCGTACTCATACTGAATCTGAAAACCCCTGAAAATAAGAAATCTCAGGTGAAATTTGTGACTTATCTAGGGGCGATGGAATTTTTTCACTATTTTTTATTTATTATCAGCACAAGAAATACTGTTAAACCCACTAGTTAAATATGCTACAATTTTTTCATCGCGGACCTGTGTAATTAATTACCAAAGTCAACACTGACTTTTTTGCTTTGAACGACGATAAGTCAGCGAATAATCATCGTACAAGGCTTTTAGACCGCTGCGCTCGTATTAAATAGAATAAAATTATATAAAAAGGCTTTATGATGAAATTACTGAAAAAAAAAAAAAAATTGCAGCTCGTGGGCCTTTTGAAAGGCAAGCAACTGAACCTGCCAAATTATCTGTTCGAAAATTAATCACACAGTTTGACATCGGCTACATTGTGCTAATAATTACCCACATGCATTAATTCCATTAGTAAAAAAGTAAAAGTATAAAATAAATAGCATCCATAAGATAATATGAACCAGTAGATGAAAACAATAAAGTCGAACACGTAGCCCCTGGTAACCAGTTTCAAATCAGTTGCGTAATAGTTCAGTAAATTATTTTCCTGTATTACCCTATACGTTGCTTGTGTATGAGTAAATAATAGTCAACAGCGTTCTAATTTATGATGCTATTACGGTATAATACATTAAAATGGAGTTGAATGCTTTAACGAAGCGAACCTGACGGTATGAAATAGTGGTTAATGGGATAGGAGACAATTTTCCTCTCTATACGACGAATAATTTCATCATGTAGTATCAGGTATTAAATGGAGATATTAAGGTAGCAAACAAAATTAAAGAATTCTAGATAGAAAAATTGCATATACCACAACTAGAAAGCAGTTTATTGCTAATAAGAGAACACGTTTTTTGGCCATAATTTGTACACTGGAAATATACTAAATTTTGGATAATAAAAGGTGGTCCAACCATAATGCACGATGTTAATTGTGGGTCACACCTTAACGTCAAGTTTTTCGCCCAACTTAATTTGACATTTCTTTGTTTCAGTGTTTGACAAATTCAACCATGGAGAGGTACACAATTGAGGAGCGCGTTAAGATTGTTGAAGCCTTTTACGAAAATGGGCGTTCAAATCAAAATGCATTTCGTGCACTTCGTGACTTTTTTGGTCAGCATAATCGACCAAATGTGTCCACAATCGGGAGAATTGTGCGCAAATTTCAGCAAACCGGGTCTGTAGGAAATGTGAAAACACCTGTGCATGCTCGTCCAGTTCCTTCTGCGGAAAACATTGCTGTTGTTCGCGATAATGTAGCAGAAGAGCCGTCAACCTCGATTCGTCGTCGTGCCCAACAATTGAACATCTCACGAACATCACTCATGCGAATTTTGAATAAAGATTTGAATTTACACGCTTACAAGGTTCAATTGACTCAAGAGCTGAAGCCTACTGACCATTTAAAGCGTCGTCAATACGCCGAGTGGTTGAACAGACAGAAGTGAATGGTGACTTTACAAAGAAAATCATCTTCAGCGACGAGGCACTTTCACGTCAGTGGATTCGTTAACAAGCAGAATTGCCGCATTTGGGCAAATGAGAATCCACGAGTGATTGTTGAAAAGCCGATGCATCCACAAAGAGTGACTGTTTGGTGCGGTTTATGGGCTGGCGGCGTCATCGGGCCGTACTTCTTCGAAAATGAGGTCAGCCAAGCAGTTACCGTGAATGGTGTTCGCGATCGCGAGATGATAACGGACTTCTTGTGGCCAGAAATTGAGGATATGGACCTGGACGATATGTGGTTCCAACAGGATGGTGCCACTTACCACACAGCCAACGAAACAATGGCACTTTTGCGTGAGAAATTCAATGGCCATGTTATCTCACGTCGTGGCGATGTTAATTGGCCGCCACGATCATGTGATTTGACACCGTTGGACTTCTTTCTTTGGGGATATTTAAAAGAAAAAGTGTACGTCAATAAGCCAAGGACAATTCAAGAGCTAAAGGATGAGATAATTCGGCACATTAACGACATTGAACCTCAATTATGTCTCAGAGTCATTGAAAATATGGACCATCAGATAGAGGTATGCCACCGAAGCCGTGGCGAGCATTTGGCCGATATTTTGTTTCACACATAATTGTCATAGATCCTTCTATCATAATAAGAAATATTAAGATAATTCTCTGAAAACTTTTTGTTTTATTTACAATTAACATCGTGCGGTTTGGTTGGATCACCTTTTATAATCCATTTTACTATAAACTCATTATTTTTGCATTTAACAAATTGTGTTTGATACTAGTTTAGTTTTACTAGTCATAGGTTTTTCTCTTATATATAAAATGATTATTTCCATTGCTCTGCGTACGTATTAGATAATTGAAATACTTTAAACAGGGTGGCGTTTTTTATTACGCTGATATAAGGCATTCTGACATTGTTATGGAAACAGCAGTGCGCGAGCTAATTCATATCAGTTAAATTAGGCGTCTACAATTCTGTCAATTATGTAGATTGTCTGACATGAATCTTGCAGGTTTTATATTCATGCAGGTGCATATTGGGGTAATGTGTAGTTACTTAATTTTGTTGTAGGTAAATATTACCGGTTATGGTTATTCTTGTCCATTGTAATACAATTATAAAACAACAAACCTTGTGTGTTTAGATTGAATATAATTTAGGAAAGAAAATTTAGTAAAACATGTTTTATTAAAAAGTTTTCCTTTTTAATTTTAATGAGAAACATAGATGAATTACCATATATTAAATGAATACCATAGGTGTATGGTGTTGATTTAATATATGGTAATTTTTTATTTATTTATCATTAACCATTATTTATTACTTAATTCATTTATTTAACACGAATTTAAATATTTGATCCTGTATGTACCATTTATATCACATAATAAAATATATTTAACCATCAGTACTTGATATGTTAAATAATAACCAAGAGCTTTGTTCGGAAGATAATATTTATGTTACATAATAAATGTTTTTCTTATCTAAGACACGAGATAACTAAATCATATCTAATATGTTTGCATTGATTGATGCATTGTGCTAATATATTCGAAATTAATATTTGTTCGAGAGAAACTTATATTTGCTTTGCCATATCCAAAGTTAGTAATGTGTCATTCATTAACAATAAATAAATTACTCTTTCGGTGTATCCTTAATCATAACAGAAATTTCCCTCAGTATTATAATGTATTTTTTCGTAGTAGTGAAACCGCAACTTATATGAATATACTCTAGAAACTATGAAATAATTCTAGAAACACCTGGAATCATTACAATAAATTAGAGATAACAAAAAAGCACTTTTTATAATATGATCCTCGGGTAATTTGCACTCAGCGATTCAACAATTTAATACAACTATGCAGATAACATAAGCTTAAATTAAAATGAGAAAAAATATAGATAATCCAAATTGAAAAAAAAAAATGGATCAAATGCAGCTCATGCCCGATGAAATGTGCGTCGTACTTTTAATAACAATGATTTGTTATTTTATTTAAGAATATGTTTTAACTCCGTAATGTAATATTAAAAGAAACTAAGATTAATGTGTTGATTTTTCAAAAATAAAAATGAATTAAACAGCATATAATTCGCTGTTTAATGTGATTGCTAATATTTAACTTTTATGAGAGAAAACTTACAGAAATTAATTGAGGAAGCCGTTACTCTGTGGTAGTTCATAATTCACAACAGAAATGAGTAAAACAACTACTACGTTTTTATACCACTATATTTTCACAGAAACATGACTGCAGTTTCGACAATTATGTCATTTTCAAACGATGATTCAACTAAGAATAAAATACAAACATTCTGTTCCTATAATATATACTATCCAAATACAGGGACTAAGTGTTATGATAATAAACAGGTAGTTAAGTTAATCCGAACCATCAGGTACGAGATAGTCGGGATTCCACCATTTGGAAAACACATTTCATATAAACCTTAACTACCTGTTTATTGTCATAACACTTAGTCCCTGTATTTGGATAGTATATATTATAGGAACAGAATGTTTGTATTTTATTCTTAGTTGAATAATCGTTTGGAAATGACATAATTGTCGAAACTGCAGTCACGTTTCTGTGAAAATATAGTGGTATAAAAACGTAGTAGGTGTTTTACTCATTTTCGTTGAGAGAACTTAAAAATTTGTGAACGTAAAATAGATAAGGTCTTACTATAAGGTAGGTAGATCTTAATTTAAACGTACTTTGAAGATTATTTGAGACATATTTTTAAATCAGATGTATATCTACTAAGCTTGGTCAATATCATTTTTAATTTTTTGAATAAAGGAACTGTGACAATTCTTATATTTTTATCAAATTTAATCGAGTAGGTATCTCAGTATCCATTAGATATTAAAAATTGATACCGAAGAAATGCTGATTCAATTGCTGTAAAGGAATGGTGCAAATGAGAAACAAAAATCAACAGTGACGGTATATTTATCCATATTGAGCATTTGCCTAAGTAGTGAACGAGTCAACAAAATCAGATTTTGTAGTGTAGAGCATTGATTTACAGCAGTAAATCAATAACCAAACAAGCAGTTTGGTTAGGTAAAATATTAATAAGATGACGAGAACTCAGATACTTAAAAAAGTAATCACTCTTGCACAATGCATGATTATATCAAATGCAGTCTTTATCAACGCTTTAAAAAATGTTGTACTGTATTATGTCTATAGATGTTGTAGTGAAACTCCGAATCACCTGTGGAAACAGGGGCGGCTGGTGTATAGGTGCTTCAGAGCTGCAGAACTGCCAAGAAAATTAGATATTTGTATATTTTCGCGACATAATGATTACTAAAATTTATTAATAAAATAATTTGGTTAGTTGGTGCAGCTAACCAAATTATTGCGTTAAAGTCGCATTCTGCCCGCCGTCCTCTATTGAGTAATAGACCAGATGAATTATCTGGGTCTCTACGCGAGCGCGTCGCGGTACATTGAACTGGGCCACACGAGGTAGTTCTCAGCACGGCTCGGCGCACCCGTCCTCCCCGTCAACTCCCGCGACAATCCACACTTGGCGCTCGTGAATGCGCGAATTTACACGGTCAGTGAGCTGTATTTTTTCCAGCTAAGGCAACATCAGTGAATGTTTACTCCTTCCTACTCGGGCGGGTGTAAATCGTACCTATTTCGTATTTCGTGTTAATTTGAGATTTTAAATGCTGTTTTGTGAATTTGTGTAGTGATTTATTATACTAATTATTAATATTTATATAATGTGATAGTGACAATGAATTTAGTTTATAATTTAGTTCATGTGAAGCGATTTTTTAAATACTCTTATGAAGAAAAAATTGATTTAAAAAACAATGGTAGGCCATTGCCCGATATTCTTATTGAGACTGCAGGTGTTAGCCGCGGAAAAGCATATAAACGTCAATTTAATAGAGACATTTATTCGAAGAACAATTGGATTTGTGGGTGCAACAAAAAAATGCGTTATTTTGTTTTCCTTGTTTACTTTTTGGCGGTGATAAAGCATGGACGGAGGTAGGGTGACAGATTTGGTGCACTTAACTGAAAAAATAAAAAAGCACGACAACTCCAAAAGCCATCTACATAATACCATGGAATTAGCTTTATTAGGAACAACTAATACTAAAGCGCAGCTAGATTCAACTTACTGGATAAATGTGTAAAAGCATAATGATAGTGTGACAAAAAAGAGATACGTTTTGTCAAAAATTATAAACTGCATAAAGTTTTGTGGGTCCTTTGAATTGGCGCTGCGAGGACATGACGAAGCTGAAACTTCTCAAAACCCGGGAATATTTCGTGGTTTGATAAATTTTTCTGCTGAGCTTGATGTAACTTTAAGCGAGCATCTACAAAATGCTTCAGTATTTAAAGGAACCTCTAAAGCAATACAAAATGATCTTTTAGACTGTATATTAAAAGTATGCCATGAAGAAATAATTAAAGAAATTAACAAACCTTCATTTTTGGCAGTTATGGCAGACGAAACAACTGATGTATCTGTAAAAACTCAGTTAGTGGTAGTTTTAAGATATATTCTCGATGGTGAACCGATTGAACGTCTTTGGACATACCTGAAACCTACAAAATGTGACGCTGAAACTCTTTCGGAAAATATTTTAAGTGTTATAGACCCTCTAGTAGAAAATTCACTTTACAAGCCTTAACCAAAGAATATGACGGCAAACATGAATGTTCTTCATAAAGGTATTAAATTCCAAACATTTTTCTTGTGAAGGTCTATATTTTTGTATAAACGGATTTTACATAAAAATTCTGAAGTATCAGGAAAACGCGTGACCTTGAAAATTTTCAAAATTTTCGTCTGCGGCGCAATTTTTTTGCGGCCCCTACGGCGCCAGTAGTTTGGATACGTTTGAAATTTGCACGCGGGCGGCCAATACCCTAAGATCGGCCCTGTGCAGAACACCCGTTTCATTTCATCACGAGCCGCCACTGTGTGGAAATACCAAGAAACTGTGTCATTCTTTCTGCTATATCTGCGGGCCGAAAGAAAAAGTGGCCAAAGCGAAAATCGCTGACTCCGGGAATGGAACGTCTCATGGAACTAGGAATGAATGAAACCAAGAATGTCATGAATACTCCATTTGTTGATCTCCAGAATATTTATTTGCCCCCTTCACATATCAAACTGGGGTTGATGAAAAATTTCATCGAAGGTATGGATAAAACTGACCGTAGATTTGCATGCGTGAGGAATAAGAATAATTTGTGGAGCCCCAGATCAGACAGCTGCTTCGAGATCAAAAAATCGATGAGGAGCTAAATGGATTCGAAGAAGCAGCATGGTGTCAATCTATTGACCCCATATAAAGCCATCGAATGCAAGATGAGCTGAAAAAGATATTTCTTTCAGTTACATTTAGATTTCTCCCAAAGAATTTTAGAGTCGTCAGTGACGAGCATGGCGAGAGACTTCATCAGGATATTTTAGACTTGGAGGAGTTATATCAAGGCAAGTGGAACCCCGTTATGTTGACAAACTATTACTGGACGCTGAACAGAGATATTTCTGATGCAAACTATAACCGAAAATCATATATCTGTATATTTTTGAAGTCAATTTATCACTTTATACAACATTATTTTTTGATAAATAATGTATACCTTCGCAAAATGTTACGTTGTTACTTTTAAACCCTGCCCGATAAAGTAATTCTGTGAAACTAGAATCGAAATAAATGTAAAAAGTACTACAAAGTTCACCTACGTTAGCTCATAGGACAAAAAAAAAAAAAAAGAAATTAAATTTTGTTCTCTAGTGCAATGCATCAATGTGAATTGAGAAATACTTGGCATACTACTATATGGCAATATTCTGTCCTTATGACTATTATTCACTGTCAGTTACTGACTGCCAGTTTTGTTTTCAAATATAACCTGCAATTATTCGTAAATTTTTTAAATTATGCCTAAATTCCATATGTATGAATTATTTATGGCATGCTCGACTTCGGTCATTTTGAATAAAATAAGTAAAAAGAAAACGTTTATTTATCCTTTGAAATTATTTACACTAAGGAACATTTTTATAATCAGCATTTTATCTTTAACAGATAATTATAAAAAATATACTAATAGCGTCAGTATTTATAATTATCGGAAACGGAAGTAATGTTCTATATTCGTTTATGTTGCCGCAAGACAACTTTTATTTAATTTATATAAAAAGAGGATTTAAAATTAATGTATTAATAAGAACATGGGACGTACGAGTATATTAACATATTGTCATCTCTTTAATATTATTTTAATAACTTATGCTGCTATAATAACTGTATAGAATAGTAGTAACTATATCGATTATTTGTCATCCTTAAAAATGTTTCGTTAATATATTTTATTTTATGTAATGACTTATTTAATTTGTACAAATTTAATGAAAACACATAGGTTTGGAAGTTCTTGAAGATCACTGCATATATCTATCTATGCAAATATTGATGCTATTACAATGAAATACTAGGGACTGTTTAAATAGCAAATACGATTTCAGTTTTTCTGTGTTTGTACATTCAGCATTGTACATGTTTGCTTTACCTTCATACCTTAGTTTGTTCTGAGCAAAGTGAATTTACTTAACTACACAGCAAATATTTTTACATTTAGACACACATCGCCAACATATCCGGATCGATTGACGATGCAATTCTGTTATAATGAAATAATTCATTTTGCAAATGCCGGGTTTAAATCAGGTCGGATCAGGTATTTTATAAGCGACGGCCTTTGTCACTATACACCTACCCTCTCACTTTCTTTTTCTTTCACTTTTTTGCTGACATACTAAGATATATCCGCATGAGAAAATCCTGGGGATTCCGCAAGTAAATCTGCATATATTTTCATATTAGCAGGCAGATGTATACTTAAATTATGATTTCAAAACAGATTTGTGTTTGCGCCCGTCTATTACGGCTTATCTGTTACGTAAGTGCACACAGCATGTTGCTCGGCAGATAACATCCGTCTTGGTTGTGTTGCACCTTTCACTACGACGAAGATACTTAATCTTTGCTCTTTTAATTGAACATCTTCGGGTGAATGCGTCTAGGATTCATCGGAGCATATGTAATCTTATTTTAAAAGTTAGACGCGGATGTCGATCGATTTTATTCAAGTAGGCTTGTTGTTAGTTGTGGGAACCGATATTGAATTTTTCCTTTAGGTGTCATGTATAGATTTCTGTATATTTTCGCAGCTACTGATCAAGCCTACTGTAAAAAATATTCAAATAAATGAAACATTTTTAAGATATTTCTTATCATGAAACTAAATGAACATCGAAAAGTTCAAAAATATATTAGTGTTCTGTATCTGTATTCTGTATTCTCTATGTATTACGTATTTATAATTAAGAATTGGTTATATAGGGTGTTTCATTTTGTATCGTAAGATGCGATTTGTGAATAAAACTAATAATATTTGGCAAGCTGAGGTTTTCTACTCTTCAACTTAAATTGGAGATGATACGGCTATAAATGGAAAAGAGTATAGTTCATATGACCGCCTTGACTCATTTGGTATGATGCCATTCGTTTAGCAAAATTATCCCTAGAACGGGCGCATAAAACGTCGGGACTCTATGTCCCGAATAACACGTTGAATGTTTGCTTTAAGGCCATTGATTGTTGCAGCGTGGGTGGCTTAAAACTTTTCGTTGACATAACACCAAAGAAGAAAGTCCAGTGGTGTTAAATGACATGATTTTGCAGGCCAATTGATGTCAGCATTCCGCGAGACAACATGATCAGGAAATGGTATGCAACAGAGTTACGATTGCACATACTGTTTGTCACGTTGTGCCGTCTTGCTGAAACCAAATGTTGTTCAAATCTAAATCATCAATTTATTGGAAAAAGAAACATGTCACGATAGGGTTTCCTATATTCTGCATCTGACGAAAATATATTATTCTCGTTGGTGTTATTAGGCTTACTAAAGCGTTTGACATCTTAAATCACAGAATTATAATAGGATTATAATATAATTTTAAAGTTTATAGACTGTCGCCTAATACGGCGCAATTAATTTATGTTTAGCTTACGAATAGGGCTGTAGTTTTACAATAATACACAACTCATAGTTTCTACACGGTACTACTGATGTCCTGCAAGGATCCATTCTGAGCCTAATACTATTTATTATGCAACTTTCCTTCTTGTTCACAGTATTATTTTGTAGATGATACTGAAATAGGTTTTTTTATCTTGACGAAAGTGAACAAACTATATTACAGTGGCGGCTCGCGGGTTAGAAAATAGGTGAAGAGCTAGGATATGTAAACAATTAGAAAAAAATAGATTAATTTTTTTTATAGCCAAGCTTATAACTATCTAATTTTTGTACACCAAATCAATCTTCGATCTTTTAGTGAGGCATAGTTATCAATAGATATAATAATATCTTCATAAATTGGCTGATCCTTCTTTAATTCTAGCAACAATTCTTTCTCGATAGAAACAGTTGCTAAAGATTTTTTCTTGGGAAATGGTATTTCTTGAATACGCCTTTATACGTTTAAGACACGATAAACCTCTTTCCACTGACGCACTTGTTGATGGAATAGATAAAATTATACATATCAGTTTGTAAGCTTCTGTAAAAATGTCTTTGTATTCATTCCATTTTTTGAGCAGTTCATGCAGCGGTCTAGATCTGTAACTTTCATCACTGTATAATAGGCAAAGTTCGTTTTTTAAGTCGATGTTTGGTAAATATATTTCCATAAAATTGTTCCAAATTTTCAAAAGCATTAGAAGGGAAACACGAGCTATATTGTTCAAATTATGCAGTCTCAGCGAGACAAACAAATTTCAACTTTTCGCAGTCCTGAAACCTGACGTCTATATCCATTAAGATATAGTCCAATATTTCATAAAAAGATGCTTTATATCTTGTACTAATCGCTTCGTTAGAAAGACTAGCGTATTGTCGTTTTGTAATTTCTAATTCCATCATTCTACTGGATTTATTAAAAATTGTCTTAAAAAATTCGTCACTTCTCTTTTTGTTCAATATTTCATGTGTCTTCTTTATTTGATGAACGCAAAAATTAATATCTAATGATTCTTTTTGTTATCAGGATATTATATAGAATATCTGTGCAGAATCGGTATGTCTAAATAGCGCCCTCGTAATATGTAAAATATCTATAAATCCATTCATGTTCCAAACCAATTTTTTATTAGAAAATAGTAAACAGGGCCAGCAATATTGTTTTTTAACATTGGGCTGCTACATAACCATTTATAATTTGTGAACCATGCAGATTTGAAATTTACGTTATAAGATTTACCAGATTTCTTAATCTCTTTTTTGGCGAATATTCATAAAATGGTCATAGATCTTCTTTCCAATAAAATGTCTCTTTTATCTTCATATTTCCAGCGACAGAACGGCGTTTCCAACAAATTACAAATAATATCGTTAACTGAGTTCATTAAAAGTAATGTAAATTATTGTTTCATTTAATATTGTCACTAACAAAGTTGAAAAACCATATACGATCACTCAGTTGGTCAATCAACACATTAAAATCAAAAAATGATGAAAACACAACGCAAATTCAATAAATCGCTCAGATTCAAAAACAGACCGCGCCTCACTACATTAAATAGATGCAAGTCCACTGTGCAGATACCCTATAAAATCTCGGAAAACTCTTCATCTAGGTGGAGGGTGAAGACGGACTAAACAGACGTAGGCTATTGCGTGACGTCACGTTACCATAGCAACCCGCTGTAACAGTGCATATTCGAGGGCATTTGATTTTCATCTCTGCACCTGCGAGTTATTTATATAATAGATAACGCGCCCATGGGCTATTGAAGATTTAAAGGACGTTCCAATGTAAACACAGTGTTTTAGTACGATAGCGACAGATTATGCTTGACATACAAATATAATAGGTTTTTCATAACAAAATTTATTTGAATGTACATATTAAAGACATGTCCTAAAAATATAAAAAAAGAAATCCCAGTCTCAATTTCCTTGGTCAAGAGGCACTTCACGTACTTCACCTGAATAGCCGCCGCTGCTATATTAGCTAACTAAAGTATTAAACTATATATCTTAGTTTAATTCTATGATTTCAATAAATTGAGAGTAATGAATAGAGGCAGCAATTTATTCCGGGATCCAATGGCGTCGACTGAGCTTGATGTGCAGGGGTAAAAGAGACTGTAGGGAACATGTAAACAGTACATGACACACAACTCAAAATACTGACAGAACGAAATACCCAGTTTATGTTTCATTTAACATTTGGTGTATTAGTTAATAAATACATCACCAACTTGCAATTACTAAGTCGAACAATGTTGCGGAGTGAGGCGCCATGCGCGTACGAAGCAATCAAAAACAGAACCAAATTTGAATTACAAAATAAAAAACTATAGTTATGTGTGGACGAGACGAAACATCTACAAAAATCGTGTTCTTAATGTTATAACACGTACACTGGATCTTATTAAAACTGTTATGTTAATTTTTACTAGCTAGTAAACAATTACAAAAATGTCCTGACGAATTACTTATGGGGGCTAAATGCATTACGCCAGAAAAAATTCAGCTATCAAGAAACTGTTAATGTTTATGACTAATAGTGCCGCAACCATACGTTCTGTATGCTGTTTGCTTAAAAAAGCGTGTAAATTTTTGCATGTTACCGGAACACTTTTCTTGTTCTTGTGGCAAAAGAATTTTGACAACATTATCCAAACGTAAATGGATTAACATCGCATACTAAAGCACTGTTTCTCAAATCTCCTAAACGTATTCGAAAATTTCACAGGTAGTGAGTGTCTTGACATCCCTGTACCCTACCACAGACGATTCTTACACACTGGGGAACACAGTTATAGACAGAATTTTATTAATTTGAGCATTTCCCAAAAATAAAGTATCTATCTTCAATAGTTTTACAATTTAGTCCTAAAGAAGCAACTGCAATCAACGAAAGTCAAGTGAAATTTCAAGATTCTCATATGAAAGTAGATTTATAAACTATTCATAACAATTACAATAGACTAGTGTATCTAGTGGAAGCAATAAAAAAATTAGAAAATCCTTTATTGCTGTTAGTCAATACAAATAGCGGACGCTGTAGCTACAAGCATCACATGTAAGTGACGCGAAAAGTAATAGCGTTATAGCAAAGTTTAATAGTTTAAAAAAAATCTGTGCCATTGTGTCAATTATTTCCGGCCCTATATTGCGTATTTCCTGTCGAATTCGTTCCTTTAAATCACCTATATTTTCGGGTTTATTGACATAGAATTTGGTTTTTAAACGATCTAATAAGAAAAAAATGAAGAGGTGTAAGATCTGGGAAACGAGGTGGCCTTTCTATAGCTCCACGTCGCCCTACCTCATCGTTATTAAAAGATCTTTTTCAAGTAAGTGCGAACGGGAAGAACTTAATGAGGAGGTATACCGCCTTGTTGATACCAACGTCTGTGATAAGGACGTATGGTTCATTTGAATTTGAGTATAAATAGCTCTTGTAAAAATTGCAAATACCTTGCGGCGCCTGTTAAATTGTCATAAAGAAAATTCGGGCCCAAAATTCTGCTTCTGACTATACCTGCCCAAACGCTCACTTCTCTTGGAAATTGAGTATGCGACTCCTGAATCCATCGTTGATTCTGTGAGGCTCAATACATTTGTGTCCATTAAGCAGCTCCATTCAACAGAAATGTGGATTCATCCGATCACTATCAAACATATATGTCATTATTACACTGTAATTGCATTTTCTCGTCAAATTGCACTCGATGAACAAAATACTGTGAAGTTATATATAACACTTAAGCACTATAGCGTGACTCAAATTCATTTCCAGGCCAATCCGACGGAAACTGGAACGTGGATCTTCACCAACTCTTAATAAAATGTCAAATTGTGAATATGCATGGATTTTTTGGCGACTAGCTCTGGGTATATCGCGTACATATCCATGTTCTCTCTATTTACTTACTTACAATTCTATTGACAGTAGATTGAGCTATAGGCGAACGATCTTGATGAGTATCATTGAAGAGGATAGTAGTCATTAAAGTGCAGTAGACTTCCACTGTAGTTCCTCTCCATTCTTTATGACCATCATAAGAATTTCAATGCGATCTTTTTCCGAAAGAGACATTGTTACTAAGATTTTTTGACTTCAGATAACAAAAAGTCACAACCATCAACATTGCAGAAAGCTATCATGATGTAACAGTAGTAAGGCTATGTCACTACCAGGCCACCCTGGGATTTGTCCGCGGACATTTGATGCGGATGGCATGTGGTCGTTGTTGATCTGAAGAACTCTTAGCGCAGGTATAAAACAGGTGTGTACCGGTTTAAAACAGGTATGGTAACCTGTTTAATGACGTCATGTTTTTTTCCTAATACCACCATATCTGTTTTAAACCGGTACACACCTGTTTTATACCTGTACAGACCTGTCTTATACCTGCGCTAAGAGTTCTTCAGATCAACAATGACCACATGCCATTCGCATCAAATGTCCGCGGACAAATCCGAGGGTGGCCTGGTAGTGACATAGCTATACTACTTGTAACTGACAAAATAAAATTAATTTCAACACCTAGGCATCATATTAAATAAATAAATTTTCACAATTAAAACTTGATAAAATATTTATAACACTACTCAGAAAATGTACTTTTTCATTGTATGAAACAAAAAATACCGATTGCTATTTAAAAAAATGCACCTCTTTGACTCTGCAAACGTACGCCACTGTACATGAAACTAAAGTATTTCAAGAGATGAAAAATTTAAAACACTTTTTGCCCCTTTGAGCGTTTTTGAAAAAAAAAAATACTTGACGAGATTTCTCAGACGTTTCAGACTTCTTTTCCACAGTATTCACAAAACGAAATGTCGAAAAATTATTAGTGACTTTGCTCTATATATTAAATCAATCCTAGGAACACTTCTTGAGTAAGTTTATCTTGAGATCTATATAATTACTTTTGTTATTCAGACTTCTGCTATATTTACTTAATGGTATGGTCATGGTATACATGGAAAATGCCTCGTTCCAGTCTGTCTAATAAATGAACGGATTACACATACGATCTTAATAAAAACATTTATTTTCTTCAGTTACATAGAATTACATAAATAATCAACTAGTAACAATAATAAAAATAATAAAATTTCGATCGTAAATAATTTCTCGTCCAACACTAATTACAATCTAAATAATAAATAAATATGATTCTACACAGTAGGAGTACGGAATACTTTAGGGTTCATTATAATTATCCTAAGTAAACATTAGTTTAGTTCTACCGTGAACGTAATTGTTCAAAAGCGAACGTTAAGTAAAAGTCTCAGCAGTATTGGAAAAATCACACTAAATTATTAACATTCCTCAAACGGAATGCTCTCGCATCCGCCCGTTTCTCGAACGTATCTTCTCTATTTAAACCTCAGTAGTCTACGTCTATTTTTTATTGTACGGTTGATATTGGGAATTGAAGAATTTTATCAAACTTCCCAATATACCGGAATCGGGCTCTTTACCTGTTAGCGAATATTGCGTTAGAGCATCGCTGACCCTTTGTAAAGTTTCCGTTTCCTTGTTTCGCGGTTCTACTGCACCCTTTGCAGTCTTTGGAGTACTAGTGATTTCCAGTAGCTCCTTGAAAATCGCTTCCGAGTCTTTTTGCTCTTCTTCGCTGGTCACATTTTGTTCTGTTCCCTCGGAATTTAAATCTTTATAAAGTTCTTTCAACAATCGTTCGTCATTTGGAGAATTTTCCCTTTTCCCGACAATTTTCTGGGGTAGTATTACCATTTCCGGCTGAGAATTTCCTTCAGAGGTTGCATCAATCGTTCGTTCGATCGGTTTTTTCTTCTCTAAAGTTTTGGTGTCTATAATTTCAACGTCTTTACTGTTCGTGGTATTCTTCGCAGTATCGGTTAATTCCTTGTCAATCATTCCTGAGTCGTTTACCGTGGGTGATGTCGTTTCTTCTCCGCTATTATCGTTTGCAACCTTTTTCACAGATACCATATCCTTAGCTTCTGATGAATCTGACTTTTTTTCTTCAATACTCGCGTTTTCGTTTGAGACTATGGAAGCGTGGCTATTCTTTTTGGTTGTCGATTCTCCGCTATCCACACTTATATCTTCCATTGTTTCTATAGATCTCAAATTATCTTCTATGTTTACAGTAAACTCAGATGAAGCGGTAACATCTTCAAGTCGGTGACTTTCCTCTGTAGTAACCCAAATTGTATCAACATTTTCGGTATTTATTCGTGAAGTTATTCCTGACACTTCTGAGACTAACGCGCTAGGAATTGTCGTGGTGGTATCATATATATTTTCTGTGGTCGCCTCAAAATCAGACGCCGCTGGTTCGTTTAATAAATCGTCGGGTAATACAGCTTGATAATTAATCAACGTACCAGGACTGCTCTTCAGCCATTCACCGTTTGTAATATTTTGTGGAACAGTTTTGTTACTTCTCATTGCAATAACCTCCGGCAGAATTTTTGGAGTCGGAGGCGTTGTAGCATTATCGTTATACTTTTCTGTGTTATCTATCTCAAATCTATGGGATGCATCGTCAGTATTTGGGCTCATTATATCTGGTAACGGAGGGTAAGCTGGATTATGATCTAACAGTGGATAATAAGCTTTGGTGCTGCTTTGCACAGTGCTCGTTTCCTTTGATTCTGTGCTGACTTCACCATCGTTTAGAAGAGCTATTTCAGTGGCGTTTTTAATTTCTTCTGTGGTTAAACTATCTAATATGTCAATAGTAGTTTCCGCTATATCCGTTGCTTCAGTTGTCACACTCGAAAGTGCTTCATTCGTAGGCTCTTGAAGGGTAGTTGAGCTTAACGTTGACGTTTCTGATGACAAATTTTCCGTTGTAGTAGTTAATGTATCTGATTCGGTGGTAGAAGCGGTAGTAGACACTTCAGTAGTTGTAGAGGTGGTTGTAGTTGAATATTTGTTCTTTCTTTTTACCAAAGATAAAATATGAGTTGACGACGCTGTATTTAATTCAGAGATGTTTGTGTTTGAGTCAGTGTTGGTGTCCACACTTTTGTCCTCATTTACTTGTTGATCAGTGCTTTCAGTAATCGGATTAGCATTCTCAGATTCGTTAATGCCACTTTCCTTTGGTAAATTTTCTATTTTCACTTCATGTGTCTCCCCACTTTCCTCAAAGCCTCTTTGCAGTCCTTCAGCACCTATTATGGTTATTACGGAATTTGGCGTGGTAGTGTCCTTTTCGTTGACGAATTCGCCTTTCTTAAGGAACAACAGTTTGTCTCCAATCCTTAATATTGGTGGCGGTTGTTGAAAAATTTCGGATATTTCACTGGAGTCTGCATCCGAATCTGTCACTACCAGATCGTTTGAGTGATTTAAGAATTCCTCCGCTTCTTCTATTAGAAGGGTACCTTGCGGTTCGATTTCTACTTTAGGTGGGGCCGTAATCGGAATCTCCTTCCGTTCTGGAATAATTTCCTGAATAGTTATTTTATGAATGAGTCCCACATCGCCTTCTTTTTGTAGAGCATCTACTTCTGTCGTCTTATACGTAGTCGTAGTGGTGTCGTACTCCTTCGTCTCTGGAATGTTGTTTCCCTCGTCTTGGATGTCGTTCGAAGTCGGATTCAAGATATTGTCAGTAGCGTTGGATGGCACACCTATGATTGGCCAAGGTTCGAAACTGTCCTTATCTATACTTGACAGAAGAGTGATCTGAGTCGTGTAAGGAGGCCTGCCTGGTACTGGATCTGAAACGATAAATGTATAACTTTAATTTTGTATACTACAACATTAAGTAAACAGTTGTAAACTTAAAAACAGGAGATTACTTTTCCACAAACACCGAAAGATTATATATCGGTCAACGCTCGCATAGGCAATCAAGTTGAAACCATCAGCAGATGATTGCATTAGTTTTAATCAACTGATGATGGCAATAGAGTTGGAGAAACACACGCCGATTAATATATAATCTTTTGGTGTTTGTGGAAAACTGGTTTCCTGTTTTCGTTGCTGCATCGAATGTTCCAAGCACTCTCCCAGTTTTAACCTTCAAGATACCGACTGATTATGGGATACCCAGGGATGAATTATATTTGTTTGTCCCTTATAAATGGTAAGGTGGAGGGGATTAAGTTCGGAGTGGGAAACAAGTCTACTATCCCCCCTGCAGATCCATTGTCAGAACCATCATGATATGTGAAAACTAACTGAATTATACGCCAGTATAGTTAGTCTGTGGGTAGACGCCACTCAGTGTGCCTATATCGTAATTATTTTGCAAGTCTATAGAAACAAATATTTTTGCAAATTATGTGTTTTATCAGAATGTTTATATTATCAGAACGCTGAAATAACTTCTCTAAAATACATCTGACATATTTTCAACATCGTTATTCAGTTTTATCTCATTGCTTCGAGTGTATTAATTTTATTACTTTTCCGCATGCCACTATACGCGGAAAAGTAATGTAATCGTTTAAAGAAAAATTGAAAAGACAAAATTTTTTTTGGGTTTGTTTTTCATTTTTCATGGTATAAAAACAAAAAAAAAATTGTTTTTACAAAATTTTTGTTGTGTGTGTGTCGTTGTCGTTTTCGTCGGCATGTATTCTTGTTAGCACGATAATTCAACTAAATCGTGTCGGATCGACCGAGTTTTGACTGATTCTGATTGGGGACGTCTCCCTGACGACACCCATTGATTTTGAGGTGGATAGAACACACTCTACCACATACATGGGTCATGAGAAAGTACAATCCAATGTGGACAATTTGAGATTTTTTTTTACAATGGTGGACTATTTGAGATTTTTTTTTGTTAGCACGATAACTCAATTAAATCGTGTCGGATCGATCGGGTTTCGACTCATTCTGATTAGGGACGTCTACCAGACGACATCTATTGATTTTGAGGTGGATAGGACACACCCCACTCTGTCCATGGGTCATGAGAAAGCACGATGGTGGAAAGTACATTGCTACGCACTTTTTGTAGTAAGTAAATTATTATTATCATATTTTCCAGCATTATTTATTGATATATTTGATTTTAAGGTTTATGAATATTCATTTACACGTTTCTTTTATTTCTGATTCAGCTCAAGATGGAGATGCCTTCTCATACTCGTCGAATGTCTGAAATGCACTTATTGTATAAGGCACCTGATGATTTTCATGAAATATAAGCTTTTTTAGATCATAAAGATTTGCCTGAAACCTAGAGATTTAATAGCTGAGAATAAAAGGGAAAAATATAAACGTTGTAGTTACTGTCCGACTTCTTTCGATCAAAAAAACATGTTCTAAGTGTGTAAGGTGTGATTTTTCTATGTTCTATAATTTATGTGGATTATAGTATTCAATTGTATTCTTAATATATAATGATATTTATACTTTTAAGAGTATTTGTTTACTGAAAAATAAATTACTTCTTATGCTTAACCAAGAATTATTATTTCGAAATCACTCAACTTTACCTCATCAAATAAATATATTTTTTCAACTGAAGCTAAATAACCTAATAAATCTCTAAAAGTATGTTTAATCTTCTAAATGTCATTGAAAAAATTTTTTTGTCTATTAATTTCGCACAGATATGTTCTTTGAAGAAAATATCATGTTTTGACAAATTCTAATATATATTTTTTCATGTTTTCTGTTATATCACTCTTTATTTTTCAATAATTCCATAAACATTATCTTTTTCAGAATCATCTGAGGTATTCATTAATTTTTTTTAAATCGATCAATTTAACGGTAAGACATACATGATTAAACAGACACGGGTGCGATGCCTCTTGAACGTTAAGCACGCTTTGCTAGGTTGTTTTGAAGAAAAACAATGCAGGTACTCTCCCTCTAGGGACAAGTAAAATTGATTATTAGTGAGGGAAAGTCTATTACTGTGATATAATGTGCTTTAAATATTATATACCATACCGATTTGATTTGAGTAATTTTTAGCAACCGTTAATTTGTTGAGTTAATAAATATTTATAACCCTTATGGTTTGCTAATCAAATTCTGATTCACCATTGAAAATTAATATTTAACTAATCTAGAAAAAATAATCATAATGGGCTAAATTGGTTGGTATTGGTTTCGTCACCATCTTGCAATTTTAATGGTCTTAGACTTTAACATTTATCTGGATGTATCAGAGAAGGTATTATTACCTATTGGTGGGCAGTGATCGTATTTAGGGCAACATTTTCCGGGTACTCGCTTTCCCTCGCAGTCTTTCCTTATGTAACAGGAAACCTCGGCGCATTGTACCTCTCCTCCTCGGCAATAGCAAACTTTGCATTCACCTCCTGGGGGCGTTTCGAGCCTCTCTCCATTTGCATAGGATTTCCCATTATGTTCACATTCTGGAAAATAACATAATAAACATAATATTAGTTAGGAAAGCTTGACTATGGGAACATTTTCTTCATAAATTTTTTTTTTTCAAAAAAAGTTTAAAATAGTTAAATGTATTCTTGTCATTGGCATTAAAACAATGGTAGTGGTTTGAGTTGATTAGTTGGTATCAGCGTTCACGTGTGTTCGTGGTTTTATTTACATTTGCTTTCGTTAGCTTTCATTTTCCTTCGTAAATTATAGTACAAGATCCGGCAGCTAATTTCTGCAGGTATCTGTTTTTTTTTTTAATGAAACTTAATTCAAATGAATGATTAATGACAATGTAATATATTGCTGCCGGGTTGCCTATCAAAAATTAGCCGCGATTACCTTTAATTAATTGTATTGTAATTAATTTATTGTAATTAATTCCCACTACATATTTTTTAAGTGAATTCAATGCTAATTTAAAGAAAATGATGCGAAGAATTAAAAAAATGGTTGCCAGCCCTCAGTCAGCCGTAATCTCTAGGTTGCCAGATGTAAATAGGTATATTATTGTCAGTTATTTACACTAATCGTGTTTTTCAATAAAATATTCGAAATTGAAGTTTAATTTTTGCTGTACACGATAATACATGGTTGCCTATAAATAAATAGCCGCAAGTAGCGGTTGCCATGATTTGAATTAATTAGTCTCGCTCTAGATAACTGTGAGCAAGCGAGTGTAAACAAGGATACAGTGTGGTATAGTTAAAGTAATTTTTCTATATAAAATATAGAAAATTTTATTCACCTTCTTCTTTTGAACTTCTATTAACTTCATCTGAATTATCAGAGCTTTCATCTACATATATCAGAACCTTCATCTGTGCCTTCTTTGTCTTCAGAAGTTATCTCTTTTGACACGGATAAAATGTCACCAATGAACTATGTTGGTTTTAAAGTACCACCAATTAATGACCAACCGCAATCCTCTGCGTTCAAGTTCACACAACATGGATCTGTTGCAGTTAGTCACATCGAACTGATAAAAATATTCGCAACATTTTCTGCTTACACGACCACCAACAAGGTGGAATCAGTTTAGAGTCAAAACTAGTTACTTTTTTAAAAATTTTACATTAGTTCTTGTTGCTGAATATCATCTTTTGACGCCATAAATAAGAGCGGAAAATTTCTGGACAACATTAATTTTTTATCATTAAAAACGTCAATCACATCAGTCAATGAGGCGAACATTTTTTTGAAAAGTCTTGTTTGAAAATATTCTGAATATTTATTATTCAAAATATTTTCATATTAATATATTTTCATATTTCATATTAATATAATTATATTATATTAAAATATTAGAAGAATATATTTTTTAAAAGGAATTTCATTATTTTGTAAAAAAATATGATTTATATTTTTTTAATAAACAAAAAAAGTACTAAAATCGTAATAATTTTTTAATGTCATTATTATGAAATACATACATATTTCATTGCCTTGATTGACCAATATTTATAAATTGTTTTTTTCAATCGTTGCAGCTGAGATACGATAAGTTTTGATTTTATATAGAAAAATTACTTTATCTACACCACATTGTATCCTTGTTTAGACTCGTTTGCTTACACTCATCCAGAGTGAAATTAATTAATTCAAATCATGGCAACCACTATTTGCGACCATTTTTACAGGCAACCATGTATTATCATGTACAGCAAAAATTTAACTTTAATTTATTATATATAATATTTTATTGAAAAACCAGGTATGGCTGGCAACCATTTTTTTTAATTCTTCACATCATCTTCTTTCAAACAACATTTAATTCACATAAAAAATATAGTTGAAATTCATTAAAATAAATTAATTACAGTATAATTAATTAAAGGTAATCGCGACTAATTTTCGATAGGCAACCCAGCAGCAATGTATTACATTGTCATTAATCATTCATTTGAATTAAGTTTCATTAAAAAAAAAGCAGATACCTGCAGGAATGAGCTGCCGGATCTTAGACTATTATTAAGCTTTACATCTTCGAAACAGTCATTTTCATAGCTCAGCGAAATAGTTTTAAGTTGTTTTGAGTAAGTGTTAATTAGATAAATATTGAACAGTGATAATATAACCTGTAGTTTTAGACAAGGTTGCCGTCTAGTAGCGAACAATAGTATTTTATTCTTATAGTGGATTTTTTTAAGTGGTAGCCGATATGCGGATGGACATATTTATAATCTCGCACTGAATAATTTTCTGAGGCTTTAGTGCACATCGTAAACAGGTTCCGATCACTACTGTGAGAACGAGCATTGTATCTGCATAGAAAAGCCAACGGGTAGGTTCGGTCGCTTACCAGACGTTCTTGAATATATTCAAACTCAAATACAAAGAAGTTCACAAAAATCAATTGTGCTAAACGGCTATATATCTTTTAAGTTTTTTTTCTATTCATGCGTTGAGACTTGGTAGCAGAAGACTGCTGGTAGTAGACCAAACAACCAAACATACAACAAATACAAATACATAATAAATTAAATAACACTGGTTAATAGACGCAAGAACTCCCTGTAATTTAGGGAACAGGGGAAAATTCACATAATATAATAAAAATGATAATTGTGCGGCTAGGCAAAACATCCATCGACAGGGCGGCGTCTTTATTCCTCCATTTAGAGAGAGAACGTCGACAATGCTTGCGCATGGAATACTGATATTAATGAATTAGGAATTAAATGTAATATTGTTTATTTTGTGTTTATATTTATAACTTGGATATGTGTGTATTTTAATTCTTATTTATACGTGTAAGTGTCCAGGACACGCAATAAAATTTTAATTACCATATATCATATAAATGTAGTCATTTAGAAATATTTTAAAGTGAGGTAGTAGACCAAAAATGGTGCTAGAAAACCCAAATTTATATTTGTATTTTATTATATTTTATTTTCATTTCGCGCTACACACATGCGTTTCCACAGCAAAAATATATCTAATTTTCAAAAAAATTTGAACTTTAAAGTGTAAAGAATTATTTTAATTGGCTACATATTATTTGTTACTATATATATTTGACATACTGATTTGTCCATTAATAATAAAAAATTACACAACCGAAACTTCTATAAGTCTATTGTACCCACTTATCTTACTTTTTGTAATTGTTTATTCTACAAATAATATAGGTTTATTATTACATTTTCTATGACAGGATGTAAAAGATATTTAGACGAATTATTATGATATACATATAGGAGTATTTTTTGATATAGTACTGATTTAGATTAATTCCTTGTGCTGTTCTTTAATTAGACGAATCAGGACTAAATTGAACAGTTTACTGTGTCCAGTGTTACCAATCTTTTTTTTCCTCGAGGGGAAAATCTTCAAAAGACACCTGGCCTCTGATGTTCTGTTATTATTTGGCCAGGTAGTGTCGGATTCGTGTACGCGTACCGACTAAAAATCCCCTGCTATCCTATCAGTGTAATACCGAAGAGGAACCACTCTCGCTTTACTTCGGCATATCAATCAGGATACTTACTCGTTTCCCACTTCCCTCTCATTTTCTCCTTCTCCTTCATGGTGGCCGCTACCATATGCTCCACCACTGTCCATCTGTCCCTGGTCTCGAGCATGATTGGGATCATGTTATCAACAGTGATAGCATGTCCTATCTTTTGCTCTGCAGCTCTCCTTTCACCTATCCGCCTTTTGCAGCTGAACACTGTGTGGGCGGCATCATCAGCCTCCCCACAGGACCAGCACTCTCTGCTCTCGTGTTTGCCTATTTGTTCGGTATTCTGCGAAACAGCCATGCTCGGTAAGGACCTGGGTTAAATAATACCCGACATCGCCATGTGCCCGTTCGCACCATGGTCTTATGTTCGGGGTTAGCGCCCTCGTCCATCTCCCTCGGGGCTCTCCCTTGCTGCACATCTATAAGCGCCTCTGTACACCTCCCGTCTCTCCCTTGCTAGAAGGTCGATGGGTGGTATACCATCAGCGTTGCCACTGTCGATACCGTCCTGTATGCGCTACAGACCTTTAGCGCTGCTCTTCTCTGGACTTTGGTGAGCTCTTTCCTCCCCTTGTCCCTTCTCAATGTTTGGCATCAAACGACCAAGGGCCGAGACGGTTTTTCTCGCCTTTTCCAGAGTCTGTTTGATGTGCTCTCTAAATGACAGGGAACTGTCATAGATCCAGACTCCCAGGTATTTGACACTCTGCTTCGGCACGACTTCGGTATCCCCTACTCGAAACGTGATATACGGGGGCTTTCTCCTTCTTGTCAGGAGAACTGCTTCCGTTTTATCCAAAGCCAGAGTCAATTCCCTTTCTCCAATCCATCTCCTGATCCTATTAACAGTGAGGTTGGCGTTCTCTCTCACGTCGATACCACTTCTTCCAGTAAGGACCACCGCAACATCATCAGCGTAGCCCAAGACCCTATAATAATGTTCCATAGGATAGGCCCCTTGACCGAACCCTGTGGCACTCCACACGAGATTCTCCTCCTCTCGCTACCATCCCCGGCCGACAATGTCAGTCCCCTATAGGACAGCTATCAAGTTTACAACATACGGCGCTATTTCTAGCTTCCGCAGTCTCCACATGATCTTACCCCATGAGGCCGAATTGAATGCGTTTTTCACGTCCAAAGTGATCAACGCGCACAATTTCTTGGACTCCCACGCCTCCTGTATGATGGTTTTTATAACCATGACAGCATCAACCGTGGATCTCCCCGCCCTGAAACCATACTGGTTCTCCGCCAGGCCTCCCTTTCTCTCCAACTCACCTAAGTAAGTCTACCTAGGATGAGATGTTCCAAAAGTTTCCCCAACACATCAATCAAGCATATCGGCTTGAAGGATATGGGGTCCTCCACCGGCTTGTTCTCTTTGAGGATTAGAACAAGCCTGGCCATCTTCCATCCTTCCAGGAAGTCGCCGCTCCTCATGACTTCATTCATAATCGGCAACACCTCCACAGGACATAGCTCCACTACGGCCTTCAGGATCTCAGGGGGATCTCACCTGGACCGTCCGGACCAGGCGCCTTGCCATTTTTGATCTTGGAGCGTTACCAATCTAAAGAAAGTAGTTTTCAGTAGATTGGGTACTACTTTATTATTTATTAAAGCCTCGTTTGTTAAACTATAACTGAAATATATAAGAACAGTACATTTTGATATGCTTTACATAACGTACCAGGGTTGTCTGAAAAATTTCCGACTTAGTAAAGATACAGGACATGTTTTCTTCAAATTTATTTTTATTTTTCTTCACACTTCTCCCAGCTACACCAGTTTACACACTTCTCCCAGCCATGCTACCATCTCTTTAACCCGTCTAAATAGTACTCGGCATCTTTCTCTGCAAAATAATTGTTTGCGAAGGTGATGGCCTCCTCATTTGACGAAAATCTCTGTCCTTCGAGCACAACTTATAGCTTAGGGAACAAAAAAAAGTCGCTTGGAGTTAGATCTGATGAGTAAGGAGGGTGGTTAAGTCGTTCAAACTGTAATTTGTGGATTTTCACCATGGCTACCGCTGAGATGTGAGATGGCGCATTGTCTTGGTGAAACAAAAATAATTTTCTGCAAATGTGGCCGTTTTCCAGAATTTCTGCCTTCAGTTTGTCAAGTAATAATGCGTAGTATGCTCTTCTAATGGTTTTTCATTATTGAATATAATCGCATTATAACTCCATGACTATAGAAAACAGTCGTTATCACTTTCTCAGCCGAAAAAACAGTTTTTGCTTCTTTTGGAGCCGATTCCCCCTTCGCAGTCTAATGTTTTGACTGTATTATTGTTTCTGGGATATAATAGTGTATCCAAGTTTCATCTACAGTAATTGATCGGCTAAAATTCTGATTTATTGCGCCTAAACTGCGCCAATGGAGCGTTGGAAATGTTCATTCGAACACGTTTTTGGTCTTACGTGAGCAAACTCGGCATTCAGCACGCGGACAGCTTTCCCATGCCTAAATCTTAATTCAGTATATGACAAAGATGTTCTTTGGATATACTCATAGCCTTTGCTATCTGTCTCATTTTAATTCGACGGTTGTGTAGCACCAGTTGGTGAACTTGAGCGATGTTATCTTCAATGATTGCAGTTTTTGGACGTCCCGAACGTTCTTCGTCTCCCAAGTTGGTACGGCCACGTTTAAATTCAGCTGCCCGAAATTTCACGGGGGTAAATGATTGTGCAGAGTCTCTGTACATAGCGTCCAACTCCTATTTAATACTAAATTTAATGGCTAACATTAGTTCAAAAATAAACTCCATTAAATGTATAAACTGTACACCGTTGGCTGTCCGACAGTAGCCTTAGCGACCAATAATGGTTTTTCACTGCCGCCTAAAAAAAACTTGAAATCGTACCAAGAATTCCCGGTGGATGATGGAGTATCATCACATTCAAAATCCCCATAAAATGACTGTGTAGTGCAGCATAGTCGACGAAAGAATTCTGGGTCCCTACTTCTTTGACGTGAACCTAACTGCTGCAAAATATTTGGATTTTCTTCGAGACGACCTTATTACTGCACTAATAACTTTATATGCAGATGTAGAGAAACCTGATCTTCCGAGAAATTAGTTTTTCTGCGCAGAAAAAGACGGTGCACTTCCCATTATGACCTGTCCGCGTTTAATTAGATAAGATATATCGAATCGTTGGATAGAGAGAGAAGGGGGCCAATTGAGTGTCCAGCCAAATCGCCAGATTTGGCACCCCAGATTACATCTTGTGGGGATATTTAAAAAGCAAAGTACACGTTACTAGGCCGAAGAATTTATTAGATTTGAAAGCAAGAATTCGTCACGAAGCACCACGTATACCTCCTAAAGTTAATTGATAACGTTCAAAAATAATTTATTAATCTTCTTGGCTGCTGTCAGGTAGCAAAAAGGTGCAAAATATGAATACATTTTGTTTTTTTAGTTGATTTTTTAAATAGGTAATTTAGTTGAAATTGTAAAATCGTTTTTCTTATTTTTTTATCGAATTCATACTCAGGCTAATGTATTTATTATTGTAGCGTATGTAAAAAATGTGCTTTTTCACATTCCGTAATAGAGACAGGTGATTGCGATTACAAAAAATCGATAACGCCGTACCCCCTACATGAATTGCATTATATATATATATATATATATATATATATATATATATATATATATATATATATATTAATTATACTTCTAAAATGTGCAACTAAAAATTACATTTGACACGTCCAAGGATTTCTAGCAAAAGCTAATCCTTGAATTTTTAACGAATTTATCCATTACTGTATGAAAGAACTGAATACGATATTTTTTCTTAATAATTTTATCATATAATTTACCATAATATTAAAATTACTATATGCAGAACAAAGTACGCTTTCAAACGGAACTATAAAAATAGAGATTGATGTTTAAATAATTGTCAATTACGTCAGAATTGGATATTTTATGCCACAAACAATTTTATTACGAATTATGCATATTTAGAAACAAAAATTGATCTGACATGGTTATGTTTTTCCCTTTGGCCTTTTAAAGGTTTTAGGGAATTTATCGGAATAAATTCTTTAAAATTCACGTAAAACATTTAGACGGACACCGCATAATATTCTATAAATATATTCTCGCAACCTTTCCTTGCTTTAAAAATGAGCGGTGAAAACGAATTTTCCTCTCCTGCGATACCTCTGAAAATATTGAAGGTAGCGAGATTGAATTTACTCTCATAAATTAGATTGAAAATCCCTTTTCTATTTCAGTTTCAAAATCCATCCGTAATCTAAAGTATTAGTATTACGAAAATAAATAAATAAATTTTATTTTTTGAAACCTTATCTGATCGTGCAGAAACATGAGAAAGGAGTCGAGGATCGCTTCTGGGTATAATTCAATGCCTGGCGGGGCTTTAGCCCGAGGAGTAGTTGTTTCCTAGAGAGATTATGTAATAGCTTTGCTATTCGGGAACTACTTTGATAACCGCTTGGCGGTTTGGTGGTTCCTTCCTCGATTTCCTCGATTTATAAGTTACTTCAAAATACTGCAAAACAGTTGCAACAGTATTGCCAGAATTCACCCTTTTAACAATTTCTCTTCCCTTTTTGAGAAGAAAATGCCTCGTTATTTGCACGCAAATTGCTTTCCAATCTTGCAAATATTTTTAAGCTTGGAATAACACGTTCGTGGCATCTCTGGACGTATAACTGAACTACTCTTGTAGTTTTTTGAGATTCCCCATAAACTAATAACATATCGACTTTTCGTTTTGCGTGAACATTTTTCAAAGTAAAATGACAACAAAACAATATTTGTCAATCATTAGATTAATTATTAACATATTCGATTTTGCTACTTGTTTCCAAAGGCTACATGTTTGAATCATGATGATTGCGAATTTTAGAAAATACTTTTCTTTACAAATTTGGTAGTAATTTTTTAACAGAAAAAGATAACAAACCTTTTTCTTTATAAAACCTGTTCACAAAAATTAGCTCTTTTTAAATATGCCAAAATATATGCATGCTTCTGGGGAAAGAAATTCGACGACGTCATTACTTCAGTTTCCAAATATGGAAAAATATGAAAATGGACTTTACTCAATTCCATTTAAGAACTTCTTTTCAGATTTTTTCTATCGTTTTTCTTTTTCTTATAATAGAGCTGAGACACCGAGTTTCGCTCACCCTGTACACAGAGTTCGATTTGGCCGCGCGTGCATCCTATTCTCTCCGAATGCTACCTCATTCTTCCTTCTACTCAATCACAGAGAATCTGACATTTTTTTCTATTTTTGACGAGCTGTACATATGTACATAAATAATTTTAAGTGCCACCAAGAAAGAAAGATTGTGCTCAAACTCCCCATCTATCTACTAATTTTGATATAAATCCTAATGTTCACATCAGGTGTGTTGAGAGTATTAAATGGTGCATAAATGAAATCTGAGCTCTTCATTTTAAATAACTTCTGAGAAATTAGATATACTCGTAAAATACTCCAGATATTGTCGTCGATATTGATTACGACTGAGACTGTATGGTAGAAAAGGAGGTCTAACAGAATTTCCAACTGTTCCAATCCAAACATTTACTACAAACGGACCTTCTTGATATTGGATATTGAACTGATATGTGGATGCATCTTTTCGATGACAATAAATTAGACGGGACAATTTTTCTTGTAGAATATACCCTTCGCGAGGTTTTTGCGTACTTGTACTCGGCAGACACTAGAAAAGATGAAATTAAAGATGTTTTGAACACCCCATATAAAACGTACGTAGTGGCCATATTGTTGTTCTATGTGCAACATAGAACAAGAAAAAACTGATAGTTTCTTTATTTGCTCCCATAAAGAGAAGAAGTAGAATAAAGGGTCTTGATATAGAATTTTCCAATAAATGTTAAAAATTGTCGTACTGTCATGTTGTTGAGGTTTTTAAATAATAGTTATTAATTATATAAGGGAATTAACAAGCTTTTAATCTACGAGGAAAAATGGCGCCAATTTTTTCGAGCGGATTAAGGGCTGTTAATTCCCGAATGCAATTCAACGTTTTATCCACGACCACGGTCAAAGCCAGTCAATTAGGAGGTGAAAAATTCTGGTTATGAAAAACGTCAGATTTGCCAGATTTATTTTGGTATTTGAAATAAAATGCTATAAAATCGAAGCGTGGTATTATAAATGTTACCTACGACCGTGCTGTAATATTACATCATGAGCTCTATTACATCACCGTTATGTAATGAACCCCATGACATCACTGTTGTATAATTAACTCGTTACATAACTCATTTTAATTTTCAAAAATTGTAAACGAAGAAGTAAAAATTTATTGAAACTAGAAACAATATAATAATTATTTGTTATCATAAATATTAATATTATTTTAGCCAGATTTTCGGCGTAGATAACGCACAACGCGACGAGAAAATCACAAAACTAAGCGTTATTTAAAACAACTGGATTGTTCCTATGGTTTCAACAAATTTTATGCATCATGTTACTTTGATTTGGAATGAAAATGTTTAAGTGACTTTTAACGGATATCATAATTATTATATATATATATATATATATATATATATATATATATATATATATATATATATATATATATATATATATATATATATGTCATAATTATGTCATCTGATTTTTTTTAAATCGATTTTTAATCTCTTCTTCTTATCCAAGCGGTCGTAGATAAAATGTCGTACATCACACGTGGGCTAGAGCATATTACATCACTCGTGTGATTACCATGACTTTCTCTACGACCTCGGCATGGCAATATTCCCACTCGTGATGTAATGATGCCCCTATCCCACTAATGATGTAAATAACTATTGTATTAGTATTGTATTGTATTGTATTAGAAGAATAACTATTATAACTAGTGTATTAGAAGGCCTCTAATCCACGGAAAACAGACGTATTAAACCTTCCTAATATAGTGGTCGTGGATAAACGAAATAATGTCGCTTTTGAAAGTTTATCTTGTTATTCTTCTTATTATTAATTATGATGTTATTAATTGATTGTAATGTGATGTACCTCTGTCAAAATTTTACTTGGACTATGGTAATTTTAGTTTTAAGTAGATAAATGCAAATTGTAATTTTAAGTACATTAAATTTTAACATGTATTGCAAAATATAACAAAATAATTTTAAGAAATAGAGCAAGAAGAGTAAAAAAAAAGGACAAATGTCTCAATCTTGATCAGTACCACTGAACAAAAATCAAGGAAGCTTAAACAAGGCAGCAGTCTCAAAATATTACCGTTAGACCTGATTGCAGATGAGGGAGACTGGGATAACATGTATACTGTACTACTTAAAATATGTTAGGTAAAAATGTTTATTTAATCTACCCATAAATTTGAAAGAGACTGATGCTGTTACAACCAAGTCAGCGTTACTTTAAATAATATAATTACCACTGTTATTTTAAGAAAAAATGTTTGAATAGACAGAAATCCATTTCAAAAAATAAACCCCGCCACAGGTAGGATTCGACATTTGTCCCGGATCGGAACCGAACGACATACAGCTGTTTCGAACTTGTTAGTTCTCATCAGTGCCGTACACGGTACGCCGATTCAGGACAAATGCCGAATGAACTTTATGGCGTATACAACTTTATCGATACGATCTCTGGACTCCATTCCCTTCCTCTAAAGCCTTACGTTATCTTTATTGTGACATGATAATTCAGTTCTTTGTGCCTTAATTGGAAGATTTTGCTCTTGAAGACATATGGTTTCATATAGGACACTGTTATTGCCATATAACCCGTGAAAAATTAACGGTCTTGCACGAGTTTCTTCCTGATGGTGTCATTATGGTGGTAACCAGAATTGGCCGCCACGATCTTGCGACTTAACGCCTATGGACTTTTTTCTGTGAAGTTTTTAGCTCACAGAAAACAGCTGTGGTAATCAGCTGTTTGAGTTCTTGGTTGTCGATTGTTTATTCGAAGACATTGAGCTCAGTATATAATGAAGTCTTCGCTTAAACGTAAAAACTAGATTACGAGTTCTCAAATGCCATGTGTTTTCCGTTCTCTTGTATGGCGTTGAGGCATGGACGCCCACGGATACTTGCAAAAAAATAACACCTTTTAAAATGTGGTGTTATCGGAGAATGATACAAATATCTTGGACATATCGTGTTACAAATGAAGGTATTAAATAAAATAGGACGACAACTAACAGTACTAAAAGCGGTTGAAGAAAGAAAATTGGAATATTTTGGTCGTATTATGAGAAATAGTAAATATAACATGTTAACACTTATCATGCAAGGCAAGAAGAACGGCAGAAAGGGACCCGGAAGATGACACATATCATGGCTCAAAAACTTAACAAAACTTCAGCCGAATTACTCAGAACGGTTAATAAGGGGCAGTTAATAAGGTCAGATCGGCCTTAGTAGTGATAACTAGCGTCCAATGGGACATGGACAAGAAGAAGATATAATGAAAGCACTGGTGATTTCTTATTTTTGAGAGAGGAGTGTCTCATTGTTTTTTTTCTCAGAAAAGTCTGTTTTTATGTTATGTGATTAATAGGTTTATGTAAAGTGCAATCAAAATGGCTTAATCGCATTCTAGTGGCAATGAAAATGTAATAATTGCACCGGTTGCAAACAAAACGACATAATTACATTTTTCAAATTTAAGTATCTTCCGTTTTATTAGAGATAGGAATCAGGATTTAACATATGTCAAGTAAAATCACAAACTCCATATGGGTACATAAAAATGACGCCAAAAGCACACTGTAAGTATGTCATTCAGTCTTTTGCTCCTCCTATAAAATTTAATTTCATGTAATTATACCATTTTGTTCGCCAGCTCGTCAATTAATGTTTCTGTGTACTTGATATTAATTACCGGCTGCTTAATAAAATCAATTCGATCCCGGTTTTCATAATATACTACTCATGAACTTACCACACTGATAATCGGGACAGCACTTATTGGGTCTATGGATGGCTTTGCAGCCGGGCCTCTTCTCGCATTGCAGGGTTTCGCATTGGACGCCCGGGGGTTGGCACCTACACTTCAGGCATGGCTGTTCGGCGGGCACCGGCTCATCTGCTCCATACACCACGTCCCCAACGATGCATACTAATCGCAAAAATACAGTCATTAAGCCATGCGAATGCAGATAAGGCTCTGGCATAAAACGAACTTAATTATCTGGCGCATAAAAAGCTCTTGAATATGTATATTTTATCGTCGCGTTGCATTGTTTGAGAGCGCCATAACGTTTTCGCATTTTTAGGTAACGTGCAGGTTACCTTTAGATACGCCTGGGCGGCTTTTGATTTGATTTTTTATTACTTTGATGGTCCCATTTGATTATACTGTTACAGCATACTTTCTCTACTGTTTGTACCGACTAGGCAAACTTCCATGTTTTTAAAGGGGACAATTATAGGAAGCATGAGAAAATGAAACCACCATTCTCGATATTTTTTCGAAGGTAATGGTAAAGACTAGAATTGGCTTATAGTACCTTCAAATTAGGAAAATTGAGGGAAATTTTTCCTACAGCTAAGCGACCTATACAGAAAGTTGTGTTTGGGTTGTGTCAACATATTTTTTATCTAGCGCATGATAAAAAAGGGTTGTTTTTTAGATATATATATATATATATATATATATATATATATATATATATATATATATATATATATATATATATATATATATATACGCTTTTTTGGCCATTTTTTCGGTTTTTGCATTTTTTGAAAAACATGACCTCATCTGATGTAGATTTTGCGATTCTTCATAGTTTTTATTATTTTCATTTTTTCGAAATTCTGATTAGTTGAGCCGCTAAAGCGCGCTCAAGTATTTTTGAGCTGTTTTTCGATTTTAAGCCAAAACTATGCATTGTAGAGGAACATATCAAGAGATCAAAGTTGTAGATATAAAAATTTACGACACATTTTGTTGTTTTGTTTTTTTTAAGTCGCACGGTTTTGCCACTAGAGGGCGAAAGCCGTTTTATTTTTTTTTGTAATACTCTTGTGCGAATGAAAAAAACACTCTAGCGCATTATTTTTTATTTATAGGCAAAACTATGCATGATAACAGTGATGTGATTGATGTGATATGCAAAAATGCGATGATTAGTCAAGAGGCACTTTTTGATGGAAATTAAATTGTTTCGAGTAGAGCCGCATTATTTTTTAATTCAATGACATCAAGCGCCTCTAACTCCGTCCCTGGTGGGTTTAAAAAATTGACATTTAAAGATAATATGGCAACTTATAGAGAGGTATTTTGAATCAAATTTGGTTTACCTTAATTTAAGGATACAAAAAGATATAAATTGTTAAAAGCAAAGGGGTTCTAGACATATATTTATAAGAGCTTCTTTACTTTTATTGAGGCCCTAAATTACTTCTTGAAGTTTGTCCGACATATTATAAAACATCATGTATACAAATAATATTTCATAATATGAATAATGCCACTATATTAACACAGATCGCTTTAGAATTAGTTAGGTACATTTCCTAATTCTACACATAAAAGTTCATTTTCCTTCTACTTTAACATACCTTGTGCCTGATTTCCTTCATTTTCCGGGTCAATTTCCGGATACACTTCCCTTGCCATGCGGCTCCGTCGTTTCATGGGACCTGAAACACGAGACTGTTATATTCTTGGGGTCAACAAAGTTGCTATTTTTATTGAATAAAAAATAAAATTAAATTGCCGATCGACGCGGCGCTACTTTTTTATGTATTCTAGACACGTTCTCGGATCGTTAGAATTTTTTATTTGCGAAATCAAATTTAGGAAATAAGTGCTTTCCGTTAAATATGAAAGCTTTAATGGTTGAATGGGAGCCATCGTAACGGCATGGTTGGAATATTATTAAGCGCCAGCAGGACGAAGACAGGCCTTTGTTTTGCCTAATTTGTTGTTAGTAGTATTATTTATGTAGTCTACGTGTAAGAAAAAGCGTTACTCTAAATACAAATCTGAGCCAAGAGGTTGAATTTAGGAAATAAGTGTTTTCCGTTAAATAAGAAGGGTTTAATGGTTGGATTGGAGACATCGTAACGGCAGGGCTGGAATGTTACCAAGCGCTAGTAGGACGAAAATAGTCTTTGTGTGGTGAACTTCATAGTAATTTGTTGTTAGTGGTATTGTTTATGTAGTTTACGTGAAATAAAAACTGTTACTTTAAATGAAAACCTATGGACACGAGGATAAAAAAATTATGATAATTTGTTTCGTTATCCTGTCTCAAGAGGAGTAGGTATTTCTATTTGACCAACACGTTAAAAAAAAATCGATATTGGAGTAAAACCATTTTTTTATTCATAATGGTATCTCAAGAGGTTTTCGAGATATGGCCATCAATGTGATTTTGTGAGGAAATTGTGGATACCGTTATCAGTTCATTAAGCCAAATACTAGTACGAAAAATAATGGGTCTTTTAATAAGGACGCTCGATTTTTAATCGTAAACGAAACAAGTTATGCATTAATCGTCTGTGGTTTATTTGCATATATCTTAGACCATAGAACGATTTAAGATAGCCCCAAAGGAAGAAGTGTTAAGGCGGTAAATCACACGATCTCAGTGGCCAGTTTACATCGCCACTGCATAAGGTAACCATGCCCTCAAATTTCTCGTGCAGAATGTCCATCGTGGCATGCGCTGTGTGGCACGTAGCGCCATCCAGTTGGAACCACATGTCGTCGGTATCCAGTTTAGGCCACAGGAAGTTGCTTATCTTCGATCTGTAGCGCTCGCCGTTGACGGTTATGGCAATGCCTGTTTCGTTTTGGAAGAAGTACGGACCGATGATTCCACTAGACCAAAATCCGCACCAAACAGTGACTTTCTCGGGATGCATTTGGTGCTGATGTATCTCGTGTGGATTGGTATCGTCCCAAATCCGACAATTTTGCTTATTCACATATTCATTCATTCAAAAATGGGCCTCGTCGCTAAAGATGATTTTTTTTAGCGATATTTGGATCAACTTCCGACTGCTCCTGAGCCCAATCAGCGAACACACGGCGTTGTCTATGGTCGTTTACTTTAAGTTCCTGGATCAGTTGGATTTTATATGGGTGCACACCCAAGTCCCGACGCAAAATTCGCCAAGTTGGAGTCGCAGAAAGACCAAGTTCTTGTGAACGACGAGAAATTGACTGCCCCGTGTTTCAGCGTACACTCTCACGTGCAGTAGCGATGTTTTCAGCAGACCTTGCATTTCGGTGACGTACGGGCGTTGGCTGATTATTTATCAAGCCAGTGGACTCGAACTTGGCCACCAAATATTGAATAGTCGACTCGGCGGAACGGTTGTGGGGGGAGGATAAAAATCACGTAACGGAGCACTGATTTTGAAAATAAAATTTGATGATTTGCACACGTTGTTGTGCCATGTAACCTTCCATGGTGATTTGCCATACACTACTGAACAATGCACAATAAATTTGACAGATGTTGCTTTAACAACATGGCCGCTATAACCTAACAAATTTCGATTGTCCCTATTGACCCTATATGTGCACCATATTTTACGATGGTATTCCTCTGTGCAACGTTTCATCAGAATTGGAAAGAGGTAGTTGTCCTTTTGCTTGTAAATTAAGAGGGACTCTGTATTTTATGTATTAAAGTAAACAACCCAATAGATGTCGTTTATAGCTGTATATGTCCATTTTTAGAAGCATAAAAAATAAAAATCGGTATGAAACAAACACCATCGTTATTGTCATCATAAACTACTTCTTCCTGTATGGCTTTTATTGGTGTATTTTTATGTATTTTTATTTAATGACCATACACGAAAGGCTCCTCATCTTATTTTACCACGTCTTTGGTACACATTAAATTTTAGTGCGTCCATCGATCTTTTATTAGTTCTTTATTTTCTCGGCGTAGTTTTATTACATGTACAGGGTTAGTCACCTAAAATTGACCCCCCCCCCCCTTATTTCTCTTAATTTCAATCGAATCGAAGAATTCAAACAAGGATTTTACATTATTTTTTACAAATTTTTTGAATATTTAAGCAAATTTTGAAAAACTCTGCAAATTGAGAGGGGGCGAACAATTTTTTATTTTTTTAAATAGAACACCCTATATTTTTTTACTTAAATACTAAAAAAGTTACCCACAGTTTTCTGATCACAAAGATATATAATTGTTGTATCTTGGTAAGTATAGTTCTTGAGATATTCATACAAATATATAGTCACATCACAGGAACAAGTTTAGCATAAGACCATAAATCAAGAGAGCTATGAACCGAAATGATTTAAAGAAGCAATAATGCTTCGTTTGACAGTTATGTTATGTTTGACTTATGTTTTATTGTTATATTGTTAATACGCTTTTAATTAAGTTTTAATACACTTGTTAATATATCTAATATATTGCTATGGGATATTCATTAGTCGAAAGGAAAGAAATATTAGAAATTTACTTAACCAGCAATAAAAACAAATATATAGCTAAAAGAGAATATGCAAGAAAATATCCTGAAAGACGCGTTCCCTCCAAGAACACTTTCTCTAATATTTATCTCAAGTTTGGGGACAGCGAATCCTTAAAAGATAAGAAACGAGAAAGAAAGAAGCCCAAAACAGGAGAAGATATGGAAATAGACGTTTTACTTTTTTTTTTACTGAACACCCCAATAAATCTACTAACGCTGCTGCAGAAGAATTTAAAATTTCTCTAGCAAGTATAAGACGTATATTAAAACGTCACAAATATAAGCCTTATAGTATTTTGCCAGTTCAGCTTTTAACTGAAAATAACTTTGCGGACAGAAGAGCTTCTTGTAGAGAGATGATTGAGAGAGCAGAAAACGACAATAACTTTTTAAAAAACTTATTTTGGACCGATGAAAGTAGCTTTTCAACGGCTGGACTTTTAAATAGGAAGAATGCACATTATTGGGCGCCCGAAAATCCACATATTATAAGAAAGATAAAAACCCAAGGATATTATACAGTAAATGTGTGGTCATCAATCAAAATAAAATTGTGGGTCCCGTATTCATTAATGGGTCATTGAATGCAGTTCAGTATTTGAATATTCTTCGGGGTGAAGTAGAGAACTATTTAGGTAATATTCCCCTTGCAATCAGGAATGCTGTTATTTTGCAACAGGATGGTGCTCCTCCACACTCTGTACGGTATTTAACGGAATATTTAAATGACAAATATCTATTTTGGATAGGAAGATACGGTCCTATGCATTGTCCTGCTAATAGCCCAGACTTGAGTCCTTTGGACTTCTTTTTGTGGGGAACACTAAAACAAAACATATACGAAAATTCAGTATATAATAACTCGGATGAGTTGAAGGACTGTATCAGTCAAGAAATAGAAAATCTGCGGCAAAATGTTCATTTATTTGAAAACGTTAGAAATTAATTTATTTAAAAGATGCCAACTGTACCTTGATAGAAACGGAGGATACGTGGAGAACATATAGATATGTTTAATTTTAATAAAGTTCATTGGTTTTATGTTATTTATTGTTGCGCATTGTTTTTTTATCATTATTTCGTTATTTATGTTTTGTGTTCATTAAACTTTGTTATTGTCATTTTAATAAAGGTTTATTTATTTATTATAATTATTATGTGTTGCTGCATCAAAGAATTTTCATACTTTTTTTCTTAAAAAGCAAGATGTGTCGTTATATCTCAAAAATTAAGAGAAATTAAGAGAAATAAAGGGGGGTCAATTTTAGGTGACTAACTCGGTACAGACGTCGCTGTTAAACTCTATTGCATCTTATAAACTGCTACTACGAATTAACTGTAGTACTACCATTTCGAAAGAATATCATATAATTATCTAAACATGGTTTTAAACGAATTCATTGCCCACAACGACCTTTACACAGAATTTAATGTGATATCGTGTTTGGTAGAAAACTGATAATTATTGTTCTGTGCAACTTGCATATTGTTACGGAGGGACAATTTAAATAAAAACAATCGCGTTTCATAACTTAATAATGTTAAGTAGAACCATTACAGAAACGCCATTGTTCTAGTCCGAAATTCGCGTGATTCAAGGAGTTCGTCGTATAGAATGAAAATCGTTGCTTTGGCTCGTGCGAAGTGAGGAAATTCTTTGAGAGCATTAGCGCAACATAGGTAATACATCAGGCGGTGAATTATGTGTTAATACTCGCCAATAACACGATGCATAACCTGTGAAAACGTGATGAGATTGCATATTGTAGTGCAGTTTAGGAGAGGACACCTTTTAAATGGGAACAATTTCCTGCTTTTACTTGCCGCAAAGGAATTCGATTTCTATGATGGCCGTAATATACCTAATAAAGGGTGTCCCAGCGAGAGGTAGCCGATTATGTCGTCACAGGGTCGTGTATGGTACCGTGGTTTCAACTCCTGTGTCAACTGGATCTAATACGCATGAAAATGAAGGTCTTTTCTCAAAATTGTCTGTAATATTGACCTTGAGAGATTTAATTATAGAGAACGATGTGTTACGGATATGGTGTTATCTGCAACCACTCTCGCACTGACCGCTTCAGTATTTTCAACTGAGCGTTGCCCACGGTGACGTATAGGTATTTGTTTATCACACACGGAGCCACTTTCTTCAATTTTTTAATTTTCTTTCAGTGCCCACAATTGAATTATTACTTTCGTAGTACGCTCTGACAATAAGTGTGCGTTGCTGAACAGTATAGCGCTCCATTTTGTAATGGCATACTCTCCACGTAATAACTACGAAGCATCAACTTCCAAAATCTGTCGCAAGAGTAATGGCGGCAAGTTTAAATCGGCTACCTCTCGCTGGGACATCCTATATTACGTGGTACATATACCGGGTGAGAAAGTTTATATGCTTCTATAGGGAATGTTGCTGCATGTAAAAATGGATCCCCCATTCTCAATCTATTTTTCGAGGAAAACTTAATCATGAAAATTTGAATTGGTTATTTTTTTCGATTTGAAACTGTAAATCAAATTCGTTTTTAATTTTGAGTTGTTGATAACTCGGTTATGTGTGGAATTAGAAAACTTATTTGCATATTCTTAAGGTACTTTTTAGAGTAGACTACGATGCCTGTAAAATGTATTTAATGTCTTCATTACCATTCGTATTATAACGTAAACTTGCATTTTTTTTTTAAATATATCATAGATGGACGGCCATGGATTACATAAAAATATATTTTCTGTATTCTACTTCAACCATATATGACGTTGAGGATCAAGCCTGAATATGTGTCCTCATTTTAATAAAAACTGATTTAGGGCGTTCATTAATGTTCACAAATCACGTGATTTGGTTTGAAAATCTGGGGAGTTAATTGGAAAATTCTCTGGATCTAGCGCAGACCAAGTAGCAGGGTAATAAAATATAATATTAAAATTGTGAAAATAGCTGTTATGTAAAAATTTAAATCTCAATAGGAACTTATTCAATTTTAACTTACTTATTTAATTAAGTCAAATATACAGAAATAAGGAGTTTTTATACTCCAACCCATCTGCAAATGTCTTATATAATAAGGACTAAACAAATTAGGTAAAAACAGCTATTCTCCTGGTTATATGCCAATCTCCGAGCGCTGAGTTACATGACAAAGTTTGCCGTATTTTTGTCTAACAGAGTTAGCACTAAAATACAGTGATTCAGATTGTTTCAAAACCGCAAGAAAAATGCAAAGTGTCACCCATCTCAGGATATCGTTAACTGCAGACCGGTTTCGACCTTACTATCTTGAGTCTCGTCAGTGCAGTGTAAACGAGAATACCTTTGATAGATGAAACTCACATCTAGTAGACGTTGCTACGTTCCACCGCAGTAGAACGTATCAAACGCCATTTCTTGGTAGCTTCGAGCAATCTAAATCGAAGTAAAAACTTGAGATCATCAATATAATGCAAAGTTTTACTCTACAAAGGGTAATATTCAAACTACAGAAATAAGGAGTTTTTATACTCCAACCCCCAATAAACTACCAAGAGATGGCGTTTGGTACGTTGTGGATGGATATAATCAGATGGGGTAGAGTATAATCTCCTTATTTCATTAGTTTGAAAATTACTCTCTGCGAAGTAAAACTTTGCATTATATTAACTGTTAAAAAGTTTAGACATACAGAAATAGGCTCCCTTCCCCTAAAATCACAGGCTGCAGAGGGGAAGGTTACACATAAAGACAAGGACAAACGGCAAAGGGTGCTAAAATCCTCCTGCTAGGATTCGAACCCAAACATACAATGACATCCCAATACTGGGCTCACTCTGCCACCCCTGACCAGAGTACGAATGACATTGTCATAGCCATCACTATAGAAGACTACTATAAGTCACCCATCCATGTAACGGTCACAGAGCAGCGTGTTGTACTTTTATAGCTTATAGCTTCCCGTTGGACAACTGGTTGAGTTCTTGATGAGTTCTTGCATCGCATCGTATCTTATTACAGAATAAATATTTGCATTAAAATGTTATGAGATTATGAATTCTACAGTCTCTACAGGACTGTAGAGAATACGCCCATGTCCTATCTGCATATTGCGTTTCACTTCAACCATTAAAATAAAGACTCCTTCGTCGCGCGTTAAATTAATTTTGATTACTTATCAAAATTTATTTGGCGTTAGCAAGGAAAAAATTTTGCCTCGACTGGGAATCGAACCCGGCTCTCCCAGTTTCCGGCTAGTTGCTCTGACCGCTGAGCTATCGAGGCATCTCATTATCCTTGCTAATGCGCCAATTTTAATGCGTCACTACAGTACTCCCTCCCTAGAGACATGATTTGTCTCGATACAATTTAACGGAATGTGACCGCGTTCGCCATTCTTACGAACCGTTGTTCGGTAACCCCCGGGACTATAGGGCGATGGATAGGACGGGAATCGAATCCGCGAATTTGAGATGTAAGGGAGGTTGCATATACTGGAGCGACGAATCACGTCGGGGTCACCGACGTGATTTGGCGTTAGCAAGGATAAAAGTGCATTTTGCCTCGACCGGGAATCGAACCCGGCTCTCCCAGTTTCCGGCTAGTTGCTCTGACCGCTGAGCTATCGAGGCACCTCATTATCCTTGCTAATGCGCCAATTTTAATGCGTCACTACATTTATTTTATTATTTAGCATAAAAATGTCACTTCTATATTAAGTTACCACAAAATAGCGTAAATTATTTAACCTTGTTAAGAACTAATAACTTATGCAAATAAGAAATAAAATAGAAAGGTAAATAACCAACCGAAAATGATCCAGACAATCGAGATGAAAGAGACGCCAATGAACAATGACAGACAGCAATGTCAAATAAATGAAATATTATGACACGTCCTCAGTATCGTTATATCAATGTAACATATAATTGGCCACATTCATGTCATGATTCCTATGGCCAATCAAAGGACAGTAGTTATCCAGCCTATTTCAAGGTTAGAATTTTGTGAAAATGTTCCATTACATTCAAGAAATTACTATAAAAATGCAATGAATCTAGAAACTCCAGAATATTTGTCTAATAGGAACCAAAAAGTCACATGATTTGTAAGTGTTAACGAAGGCACTGTATATTTTAAGGCAAGATGTTATTTTCGCGATTTCTGTGTAGTAGGCAAATGCTTTTTGAGGAACGATATTGCTTAGATGTGTTAAAACAAATAAATACATTTAATTGTTGGACGTTTTCTTGATTTTTACAATATTTTGATTTAAAAATTCAAAATGATGTATGAGGATTACGAAACGTTTAATGTTTGATGATTTTATGAACGTTTTATTCAAAGTAATTATAATTCTGAAGTTACATCCGAGATGTGTCTTCATCGCCTTCCAGAAAGAAAACAACCCAATAAATCTATGTTTAGTAGATTAAACGAAAATGTTATTGATTATGGGATATTTAACAGATTAAAAACAAGAATTTATAGCATTGAAGATGTTGCCGTCAATATTATTTGTGCGGCGCATTAAGGGTCTACATCTTCAAAAATCCTAAATCTTCAAAATTTTCGATACTTTTTTTGTATATTATATTATGTATGCATTGTATATTATATAGTATGAAGGCTTAAGAATATATCGTGAAAGTTTTAAGTCGACATCTCTAAAATTTACAAAGATATATAGCTTTCAGTCATGGGGTAGACGGCGGCTAATGCTGCTACGTGCGCCCCTCAATCGGTAATTGATTCATTGTTCCGCACCCTCGTCGGGTGCGGAACAATGATCGACTTAACTAACCAGCGACAAACTTGAGGAATCATTGTTTCATGCATTCTTTCCCTATTACATTGTAATAATGTACACGCACAAAATTTCTCGCGCTACGTAAGATGAAACAAGCACGAGAATTTATCATCCTGAAAAAAGCAACCTCCTTTGAATCCGAAACAGTGACCGTCGTCATATCTCGAGAACCCATCGACAGATTCATTTGAAATTTGGCACACTGACGCTTTAAGCCGTTGTTAACACAACGACGATTTTTAAAAAATAACCAAAATTGTTTAAACAAATTATGATAATAGTTGAGTTCTTTACCGAATTTTCGTACTTCAGTTCCATGTGTCGATTTTTTTAAGAACAATTTTCGGAAACGGCGATCGTCAATACGTTTCGAATGCACTTAACTTCATGACAGCTTACTATCTTTGCTTTCAGGTGATCGGTTTTAGCAGGAGAAGGGGCACCGCAAACCGGGTCGCGAAATAGGCGCTCCACTTCCGACGGGCATATCTCTTCGGGTTTTAAAGATTCTTAAATTGTGTTCACTTCACCATTTTTACAATAAAAATTATCTACAATTAAAAAAAGAAAAAAATTTAACATTAATAGTTCCTAAGAAAATTCAACCCGAAGATCGGCTATTTTTTCATGTCTCTAGGTGGATGCAGCCCCTTAATTAACAACAATAAAATACTGCAAAATTTACAGTTCTGTAAATATGTTCTATATGAGACTGAATTATATTATATATTATTATAGCTATATGAGACTATTAAATTAAGATTTAATTTATAATTTCAATGTAAATTCAGTATTTAATACAATATCTATAAACATCTAAATTTAATTCAATGCCTATTAAAAAGTATGATGGAGTATTTATTTGCTATACTTATTTTGTCAGTTTAAAATTTAAAGCAATTGTAATCCTCTTTAGAGAACAAAGGAAAAATAATAAAGGAGACGATACTAAATTCAAAGTCAAGAGGCTCTCATTATATAGTAATTGTCGTAGAATAATTTTTTTTACGTGTTTTTTTAATAATCGTATTTGACGCAACGAGTAGACATTTAGAAAACGTAAACGTTATATTTTTTTACCATATCTAAGTAATAAACAATATCGTCGTTCTTTATCTGAGGAATGGAAAGTATCATATAGTAGACTGCAATGTTTATTTATATTTTTATATTGAATAGAGTCCACAATTTATCATCGATACTGGCGCCTTCGCCAAAACTGTAAATAGCATTACCCTACCTGGGGACATTTTTATAAAACATTAAATGCCATATCATGTGATTAAAATTAATTTCACTTATTTGCATTGTCTTCTGTCTTCTGATATTGTCACATTCCATACAAAGTAACCGAATTATAAATTTACCACACGCTTTAACTAACACTTCTATCAATCAAAATCGCATCCATCAAATCTACCAAAACTTACTCGTACATTATCAAAATGGTTTTAACTTGGCATCATAAATGTTTTTTGAGATTTTCCAAATTTCGTATCTGTGAATATGAGTGTTACGATTTATTTATATGCTGTATTTTAAGTTGTAGTATCAACCACATAGGCATATGGAACAACTAATTTTACAGAAACTTATTTTTATAGGAAGTAGGAAGAAACTTAGGCTGTCGTGCTCGACTTTTATTGAAACAAACAACGTTATATTAGTGTATACTTATTATATTGAAGGCTAAACTTACGAAAAATTGTAATACACACAGATAAATTAAGGATAAAAAGATGGATAAAATGAATTTGTAAGATGAAAGACAGAATTTGATACAGTTTTGATTAGATTGAACATTTAATAATCGTTATAACATATGTAATGCCATTTGATGAAGGTACACCACTATCACTAAATATATTACCGAAATTATCTTTTATTTACGTCTGCTTTACAAGAATAGTCCCAATTATATAAAACCTGATATTGTACTGATGTTACAGAAATTATTTCAAATTATTCGTACCAATAACGAACTTCCATTTTCTATATTTATTTTTATTTTACTATAGCAAGCATTTGAATGTGAATGCCAATTGGATGTTATTTATTATTATTACGATCTAATAAAAACTTATTGACTATTATGTATAATTCGGCAGTATTATTTCGAAACAAATAGTCTAGTATAACATTAAATGGCGGTAAATGTTATTTTTAGTTAGGTTTTACGATTCTATCGGTGTGTTTTTCAGTATATACTTTCCATTTAAACAATTGTATGTAAAAAGATACAGGAATATAAAAAAAGTTTCAGCAATAATGAATATAAAAGAATTTACAGGAATTTTCATGAACTTTGCTCAAACACACCTAAACAAGTTTAAACGAATTTACAAGAAATCTAAAGAAACTCTCTTAAATTTAAGGGAATTTAAAGGAACATTATGGAATTTAAAGAAATTAAAGAACATAAAATTTGGAGACATTTAAAGAAATTAGAAATTTTATTTTGAATTGGTTTAAAGCATTTACAGGTACTTAAAGGGCTATAAAGGGATTTAATGGATTTATTGGAATAGGATAAAATGAAGCATTTCAAAGTAATTTTAAGGCAACTAAGAAAATTGCAACGTAAAAAAATAAGAAATAAATTTGACGAATTTAAAAAGATTAATGGAGCTTAAAGAAATTAAGGAACTTTAAGGAAATATAAAGGAATCTCAAGGAATTTGTTACGAAAATTTAAAGCAAATTAGAGACATGTAAAGGAATTTAGATCAATTTAAAGCCATTTAAAGGAATTCACTGGAATAAGAATTTTTATTTTAAAGTTATTTAAAGGATTTATAGGATTTAAAGGTACTAAAAGGGTATAAAGGGATTTAATTGGATTTAAAGGAAAAGAACAAAGTGATTTCAAGAAAACTTAAAGAAATTTACTGCCATCTAAAAAATTTTAAGAAATAAAATTGAAAGAAATTAAAAGAGCTTCAAGAAATTAAACTTTAAGGAAATTTAAAGGAATTTAAAGCAGCTTGAAGTCACATAAAGGAATTTAAAGCAATTTAAGGCCATTTAAAAAATTCAATGTACCTAAATTAAATATTTTACTTTAAATTTATTTATAGGCGCTTAAAATTATTTAAAAGTACTTAAAAGAATTTAAAGCGATTTCATGGGATTTAATAAGCAATTAGACTAAAATGAAGCATTTCAAAATAATTTTAAGGAAATCTAAGAAATTTTTAAGAGTAAAGAAATTATAGGCGCTTGAAGAAATAGAGGAACTTTAAAGAAATTTTAAGGATTTTCAAGAAATTATTGAAGAAAATTGAAAGGCGTTTAAGGAATTTATGTCATGTAAAGGAATTTAAGGAAATTAAAAATTATATTTTAAATTTATTTAAGGGCTTAAAAGGCACTTAAAAATGTAAAAGAAATTAAGAAATAAATTTTAAGAATTTAAAGAACTAAGGAAATTTAAAGGATTTTAATGCAATTTAGAGTCAACTAAAGGAATTAAAAAATTTATTTCCAATTAATTTAAACAGTTTAACGGTACTTCATGATTTATAAAGGCATTTAATGGGATTTATAACAAAATAATTTAAAGAAAACTTAAGAAATTTACTGTTATGTGAAAAAAAAATGAGAAAGAAATTTAGAGACATTTTAATAACTGTGTGTGCATCCCACTTCTACAGTGGTAGATCTGCCGCATAATGATGTCGAGATGAAAAACAAAACTAGAATCGAAACTAAGATTTTATTGTGAAGATCACAATTGTCGAATACTGTTCTCCAGTTTTTTGGTCCTGCATTGGTTGTCCTAACCAATGCTTTGACGTAAATTTGACAATCTTTACTTAGTGCCTTTTTGAATTAAACGAGTTAAACCCATCGACGATTTTACTAATAAATATGCAACTAAAATTGCAATAAATGAGATTGATTTAGCTGTAAGCGCATGTACGAAAAACGTGTTCGTAGCCGTCTGACTATGACGCTGAAGAGATTCTAATCTGCATACAATGCGGTGTCTGGAGGTATGAATAATCTAACACCGACAGCCAGACGTGAGTGTTACTTCTCCGAGTTATGCAATGCGTTATTTTTTTAATTAATCATAACGTACGCAGGTATGCACGACGAAGAGAAAGTCTGATGGATTTTATAAGCTTTATGTAATATTGAACAACCATGTGTTCAGCCTGAGAGAAAGCCACGCGATGTAATGTAATACACCCTGCGGGGTATACGACATTCGATTTATATACAAGTGACAATCGGGCGATAGCGACATCTGAATGTAGGGTTCATTAGGCTTATCCTGGGAAACTAGGATAACAATGCTAAACACCTCGCCTTGTCAAAATATACATTGTGCTGTTTGTGAAACCGTAGGCGATTGATATAGGCATTGTGTGGGTAGGTAAGGTCCAGACTTAAACAGAAGGCTGATTAAATAACAAAATAAATCACGTCCTCGATTGTTTTGATAATGCTGTGGTTTAAACGTTAAAAGAGAAATCAGTAGCTTTGAATATCTTGCAGAACTGAAAATCGTTTAGAAATTTGCAAAGATATTTGGTTTTATAGGTTTAAAGGAATAGGATAAATGAGGCATTTGAAAATAATTTTAAGAATTCCTAAGAAATTTACTACCGCGTAAAAAATTTTAAGAAATAAATTTAAAGAATTTAAATAAATTAAAGAAGTTGAAGAATTTAAAGATCTTTAATGAAATTTAAAGAAATTTAAAGCAATTTAAAGTCATGGAGAGGAATTCAAAGTAATTTAAAGCCAGATCAAGAAATTTAAAGGAATTAAAAATTTTATTTTAAATTTATTTAAAGAATTTAAATTTGCTTAAAGGGATATAAAGGAACTTCATGGGATTTAAGCGAATTGTACAAAATGAAATTCAAAATAATTTTAAGAAAACCTAAGAAATTTACCATCATGTAAAAAATTTTAAGAAACAAATTAGAATAATTTAAAGGAATTAAAACATATTGGAGAAATTAAAGAACTTTAAGAAAGTTTACAAGATTTTAAGAAATTGAAAACAATTTAGAGTTATTTCAAGATATTAAAATTTTTATTTAAATTGACTTAAATGGTTTCAAAGGTACTTAAATGTTTATAAAAGGATTTAGTGGGATATAAAGGAATTGAACAAAATGAAGCATTACAAATTTATGATCCATTGGATCCTCTTGCATTCTTGTCAGTGCCTAATCACAAAACTGTAGATGGTTTTTAAAATATTGGTCTGATATTGGTTGATGATATTCAATATGATACGAATGAACATTTTTTTCAACAATTTATTAACCATGCCTTTGGAAACACCAGTTTTGTCACTGATTTGTCTGATATTTGGACTACTACAATCGACGCCAGAATGGTAATTGGTATATCCTCGTTGATATTTTCATATTTTCTGGTAGCTTTCTCATAATTAACATTGGAACTATAGGATGTGATTTGTAAATGATATTAATAATATTTGACAAACTTGAGGTTTTTCTATTCTTTAACATAAAGTGGAGGCGATACGGCTATAAATGGAAAAATCTCGTTCTGGAGGCTGGAGAGAAAATATCGTTCATATGGCCGCCTCGACTCATCTGACATGATGCCATTCATTTAGTAAAATTATCCATAACACGGGTACATACAAAAAACTGGCTCTATTTCCCGAATAACACGTTGAATGTCTGGTTTGAGGTCATTGATTGTTGCTGGCTGGGTGGCGTACACTTTTTCCTACTTTTTGACATAACTCCAAATACAAAAATCCAGTGGTGTTAAATCACATGATTTTGTAGGCCAATTGATGTTAGATTCCGCGAGATAATATGATCAGAAAATTTTGTATGCAACAGAGTTATAGTTGCACGTGCTCTATGATACATCGCACCGTCTTCCTGAAATCACATATTGTTCAAATCCCAATCATTAATTTGGTGGAAAAAGAAATTATTTAACGTTACGATAGCGTTTCTCATATACTGTGATAGTAGGTATTACCAGCCTCATTTTCAAAGAAGTATGGTCCAATTACTCCACCATTCCATAATGTGCACCAAACTGTGCATATTTGTACCTTTGTGGATGCATTTCTCTTTCATGACTAGCATGTCGATTTTCAGCACCCCGAATTCGACAACTTTATTTGATGATGTATCCGTCAAGATGGAAATATGCTTTATCGCTGAACAATATTTTGTTCAGCGATAATAAACAACAAAACATCATTGTTGTGAACAAAAATTAGCATCACCTCTTTTCTCTTCTAACATCCAATTAACAAATGTACGACGTTGTAAATGATCTGTAAGTTTTAATTGTTGTGTCAACTCTCTAAAATTTAATGTTGTGTCTAAAACTCGATTGTGGCAACTCTTGACAAATTCAATTGTTGTGTACGACGTCGCATTAATGTGGTTGGATACTTCCGTACACATTTTCTCATTGTAGCAATATTTTCATCTGACCGGCCACGACGAGGACGTATTGGTGTTGCCTTATCAATAACAAAACTCGTCTCTTCAAATTTCCTGATTAAATTCTTCTTCCTCAACCCATATCTATCCACTCCTGGACGAAGGTCTCTCCCAATTCTCTCCATTTCTCCCTGCTTTGTGCACATTGTATCCATTTCCTTCCTGCTATCGCCCTTATATCATCCACCCATCGTCTCTGGGGTTGCCCTATACTCCTACTGGTTTCTCTTGGGCGCCATTCTATGACGTTGCGTGACCATCTGGTGTCGTCTTGTCTAGCTATATGTCCTGCCCATCGCCATTTCATTGTTACTATTTCTTCTATGATGTCTTTTATTTGGGTCCGTTTTCTGATTTCCGTGTTTCTAATTATTTCTCGTAAGGAAATTCCGATCATGGCTTTTTCCATTGCTGTCTGTGATGTTCTTAGTTTGTTAGCGTAAACTTTTGTCATAAATATTGTTTCCAATCCATATAAGTGGCGACTGGAAGTATATATGTGTTATATACTCTTTTCTTAAGGTTGACTGGAACTTCGGTGATTTTTGAGTATATATTGTAGCTTTCCAAAGGCTGCCCAGGACAGTCTAATTCTTCTGCTGATTTCAGCATGTTGATTTTCTTTTCCTAGTTTAAAGGAGTGTTCTAAGTATATATACTCATTCGTCCTTTCAATAGGTTGTCCTTTGAGCGTTATATTTGTATCAACGTTGGTCATTATCTTTGTCTTGGACTGATTGATTTTTAATCCAATTTTGTTGGACTCATAGTTTAGTTGTTTAAGCATTTCTTCAAGCTCCTGGATATTGTTGGTTATTAGAATTATGTCATCAGCAAACCTTAAATGATTCAGGCGCGATCCGTCAATGTTTATGCCTTTATTTTCTCATTTTAGGTTCTTGAAGACGTCTTCCAGCTCTAACGTAAATAATTTCGGAGAAATACTGTCACCCTGTATCGTGGCATGTTTATCGTGTACCAAGATACCCTGTTTATTTTTGATTTTTGACTGTTAAAATCAAAATTATTTTCTTATGAACTGTTAACTCTGCAGTTGTTTCTTTTTGCCCCAATTTTTCTTAATGTAACCGTACATGATCGCTCACATTCATAAAACAATTGTACATAAACTATTCGTTGTTGAACTGCTAATGGCGGCAGTTGACGTCTTATGGTTTGTAGATGAGTCGTTAAATATTGGCGCTCTATCTTTCATAACACAAATGAGGTATAATTTAAATCCTATTGTTCCAACTGAGATACCCTATATAACTCCTCCTTAGAATAATTCATGTTGTACTCAAAAAGTTTTGAAAGGAAACGTTGAATTTGTCAAAAAAACTTAAAATATTGTGAAACTTGACCAGGGCTCACTATGATTTTGGACACAAAGAGCAGAACAATTTTTCGATGACAGTGTCTTCTATTTATAAATTATTATTATTCATTATTTCTATTGTTTAATTTAACCATCATACTTATTATTAGATTATTTTCAAAGATTAGAGAAGCCGGTTTTGTGGATCGAGATGAAAAAGATGCGACCGCCTGCGCCTGTTAGGTAATAGAATTGATTTTTCCCATACGTTAAATAAACCTACCATTTAGTCGATCGGTTTCGCTTGGCTGCCGGAGCGTGGATCCGTTTGTAAACGCGAAATACGGTTTAGTGCCGACTTGGGCAGAGTTCAATAATTTGCACAATTATTAATCATGCAGAATCTGTGTGTATTCGGTTGTCTCGTAAGCCTTTAATATTGGTTGTGTTAACTAGGCAATTAACATTTAAATTGTTCAGCTTTGCATATTAATTAGTTGTGCAATTCATAATTTGGATCTAGTAGAGGGTGGATTATATAAACAAAAACGGTTATATAGGGCTTATGCTAGGAAAAAAATCAAACACTGATGATTTACTATGGGCATATTTATTCTAATTATCTCTATTCTGATTCTCTTGTATCACTTAATGTGGGCTTATTTTCGCTACCCAGGTCTATCAACAATACCAGGAATTGAGCTGGATCTGAAATCTGGATATTTATGGATCTTTTATTTGCCTAAAGCATTAATCCCTTCAAATTAGGAAAACTGAGGGAAATCTTTCCTATAGCTAAGCGACCTGTACGTAACGTTGTGTTAAGATTGTGTCAACATATTTTTCACCTGGCGAATGATAAAAAGAGTGTTGTTTTTTTAGATATAGACATATACGAGTATATACGCGTTTTTGGCCGTTTTTTCGGTTTTTTGCGTTTTCGAAATTTTGCATAGTTGCGCCGCTAGAGCGCGCTGAAGTATTTTTGGGCTGTTTTTAGATTTTAAGCCAAAAGTATGCATTGTAGAGAAAAATATCAAAAAATCAAAGTTGTAGATATAAAAACTTCCGACAGATTATGTTGTTTTAGATTTTCTTAAAGTCGCACGGTTTTGCCACTAGAGGGCGAAAACCGTTTTCCTTTTTTTTTTTGTAATACTCTTGTGTGAATGAAGAAAAAACACTCTAATGCATCATTTTTGATTTATAGGCAAAACTATGCATATTTTGTAAAAACAAAATGTAAGACAATTTGTAGGAAGTTTTTTGCTCTCCAACTTTTTGTGATTTTGTGAATTTTTTTAAAACCTGCATATATTGCCTATAAATAAAAAAATAATGCGCTAGTGTTTTCTTCATTTGCACAAGAGTATTACAAAAAAAAAAAGAAAAGAAAATGGTTTTCGCCCTCTAGTGGCAAAACCGTGCTACTTTAATAAAAACAAAAGAACAAAATTTGTCGGAAATTTTTATATTTGCAATTTTGATCTCTTGATATATTTCTCTACAATGCATAGTTTTGGCTTAAAATCGAAAAACAGCTCAAAAATACTTCAGCGCGCTCTAGCGGCGCAAGTAAGCGAAATTTCAAAAAGTAAAAACGACAAAAATTCTAGAGAATCCCAAAATCTACATCAAATCAGGTCACATTTTCCCAAAAATGCAGTTTTCAGAAAAACGCAAAAAACCGAAAAAGCGGCCAAAAACGCACATATATATATATATATATATATATATATATATATATATATATATATATATATACAGTGCTATTCAAAAGTCACCTCCCCCCCTCTTATCTTTGGAACGATTATACATAAGCTAGTGAAATTTGGTAACTGAATATTAAGGGTTGTAAACTTCCCTACTAGTGATGATAGATGACGTATGCGTCAAAGATGACGTCACAAGGTCATTGTGACCAATAATTTGAAATGGAACCCTATGGCAAGCGACACCTCTTTTAAAAGGTATCGAAAAAACCTATTCAATGATACTAATATTGTGTCTGTTTACGGCAGTTTTGACAACTGGCTTTCAAAAACCGCAAAACTGTGATGAATTAAATCAGTTAATAATAAAATTTAAAATTCAAGCTCCGCCACTGGATAGTTGGATAGTAAATAATCTGACGTTTTTGCAAGTCTCCCCAATTTGATGTTTTCTTAGTTGTCAAAGTTTTTATACATTTAATAATTTGTGTATTGTTGATCGAACGTTTAACTGTTTTAGTACGTTGTGGTAATTTTAAAATATTTGTACATTCAATAATTTGTTAAACTGTTGTGAGCTGAACGTTTAAGTGCTTCAAGAAGAGAAATGGTACGTGTTTTAGGTGATAAAGTAGCAGCGATCCTAATACTTGGTGAAACTGGAGAAAATATTCATGCAGCAGAACGCATTTTTAATGAAAGGTTTCCCGATCGCCCAGTTTCGAGGACTTATGTGAGAGAGCTTCTTCGTAAGTTTAAAACAACGGGTAGTATTAATGATGCAAAACGATCTGGCAGACTACAAATTTCTGATGAGAAAAAAATTGATATACTGGCAGAAGTAATAGTAAATCCTACTTCTTCAACAACTCAAGTTACATCAACCTGTGAAGTCAGTCAAAGTACAGTACACAGAGTGTTGAAGAAAAACAAATTTCACCCATACAAATTAAAAATGGTTCATCAACTCTCAGACGACGATCCAGACCGAAGACTGCAATTTTGTGAAAATATGGAGACTAAAATTAGCCAACAGCCAGACTATGTCAAAACAATTTATTTTAGTGACGAAAGTACTTTCTATCTAAATGAAAATGTAAATACACAAAACGTGAGATATTGGAGTGACGCAAATCCTCACATGTTTCGTGAAACACATACTCAGTATCCCGAGAATGTCAATGTTTGAGGTGTATCTGCAGATGTTGCAAAATGCAATAGAACCGTTAATTCTTGAAATTTTGGAAGATAATCAAGATGAATTCGACATTTTGGAAATAACATTCCAACAGGATGGTGCTCCTCCACACTATTACGGTGCAGTAAGACAGTATTTGGATGAAGAATATCCTGGTAGATGGATTGGACGACGAGGTTCAATGGAATGGCCGCCTCGATCACCGAACCTCACACCTCTAAATTTTTTTCTGTGGGGGTATCTTAAATCGAAGGTTTACGTCACTCAGCCTGACAATATTGATGTTTTAAAACAACGTATTGTTACAGAATGTAGGGCTATTTCCGCAGACACATTTGAAAAAGTTCGAGAAGAGTTTCGCAATAGGATGTTTTACTGTCAGGAAGTATATGGAGCTCACTTCGAACAATTACTATAAGTAGGTACTGATTCTTGAATCTGTAATTAAAATTATTATCCAAGTTTACTGATTACTGATTTAATCCATCAAAACTACCATAAATACAAACAATATTAGTATCATTGAATACGTTTTTTCGATACCTTCTAAAAGAGGTGTCTCTTGCCATAGGGTTCCATTTAAAATTATTGGTCGCAATGACCTTGTGACGTCATCTTTGACGCATACGTCATCTATCATCACTAGTAGGGAAGTTTACAACCCTTAATATTCAGTTACCAAATTTCACTAGTTTATGTATAATCGTTCCAAAGATAAGAGGGGGGGAGGGGACTTTTGAATAGCACTGTATATTTAAAAGTGTACCTTTGATACATCCGTGTAAAAGTTTTCCATTAAATTATTTTTTGTCACTCTATACTAGAGCGCGTCTTTAATATACTATAAAATTCGCAAATCGCAAATAAAAAATTACAAAAATCAAATGCCAAGCTAACTATATTGAAAAATTTGTGAAAACATTTGTTTATTAGCTTGTCAGTTTAATTAGTTAATAATCCGTTATTGTTGTTAATATACTCGCAATGTTAATATTTCTTTTTTGAATAATATTATTTGTAGTTTATATACTGTTTTACCTCTATTAAATGACACCAATTTATGTAATAAACGTTAGCAAGTCATAGCTAATATTTTATTTCAACAAAATATTTCCGTTAAGAAACGGCTCCATATCTAATTTACCATCTATTAGCCCTTGCAAACAACGCCCACGATGAAATAAGAGATGGTAACATGAAGTATCCTCCGTATACTCAAGAAGGCGGCCGTTCAGCAGCTGCCTATCGGAGTGTCGTACTCGCACGATCAAAGTTCCCGCGAGTGGACCTTCTAGTCTTAGTTTCTATTCAGTGACGTTATTATGCTCACTGTGCATCTAAAAGAGAAAATCCGCCTACGGTTTTACATCTTGTCCGAGAGACGGACTTTTCGGACGGACGGAGTTTTCTGCACCAACTCATCTAAGTTTGTGTAGCTTCTGAGTGTCCACTGACATACAGGTCGTTAGACTTGTATGTCAGTGGACATACATAGAGGAGATTACATAGATTACATAGACGAGACGAGTTAACTTACATTACATAGTTAACTCGTCAGAGTTACATTACATTACATAGACAAGACGAGTTAACTGGTGGTCATCCGTTCTAGTGGTACCTCACCGGACGTTGCTTGACTTGTCCATGGCACATATAATCGATATTACTTAAAAGAAGGTAAATTAGCCTAGGCCATTGTTCGCCCAAGATATTATCCTTCTTCGTATTGCCAATTCAAAGTCAAAAAATTACTTTACAAATAAATGTGTAATTGCAATAAAAAAGATGTCTTCTTTTGCCGACAACACAATATGTCAACTCGAGCAATGCGTGTTCATTAAATTAAGCAGAACCATACTTAGATTGTCTTAAATTATAAATAAGACTATATAACTTCAAGATATCAGAAGTTGAGAAAAGTAATTTAATTATTTTGTTCAGTTGGAGCAATAAGAATTTTAAATTGCCAAATTATTAATGTAGCAAGGATCACGACGAAGTTTGTTTATTTCCTTATGAAAAAGGATGAGGGTAAATTTGGATTTAATAATACATACATAATGAATACATTGAACTGAAAAGAAAAAGCAACAGTTCAAAAAGTATATACTGTGCTTAATCGAATGACTGACAAATGAAAGTTGCCGGTTAGGTAAATATGAATATATAAAACATTCTTGAGTTTCTTTAGCATCTTTATTTTATAAATATAAAGAAAATAGATACTACCAACAAAATGATACTTGAAATAAACAAAAGCATTTAAATAGATATTTGTGGTAATTTTTAAAGCGATTTGGTATTCCTTTCTTGATAATTGAAGACAGTCTATATAGAAATAACTCAACAGCACACTGATTTGCCTTTAATTTATATGAGAACTTTTACAATAAGAACTTTTGACAATTTTCAAATTTAGACCCACGAATATATCTTAGTTGTTAGTCGCCTACGTTCCGGTATATGAAAAATCGATGTTCTAAAGTTTCAGAATGCAATAGTTTCTCTGAGATGTAATACACGTCGCCGGTATGGTATTCTTTCTTGTTTGCCGTGTAGCACGCTATGCGCATTACGGGTACAGACAATGTATTATAAGTTTGTAACTGTAAAATGCTGTACAGCATCTTCATTGTCTTTCCTACTTACAAAATTATTTAAATTTCACCGAAGGTTGATGGGTTTTTGACGATTAAAGCCATTCAGTGGTCTTTAAGACTATGTAAAATGCACTTCACTTCGTGGCCAATTTTTTTCTCAGTTATACCAAGGATTTTAGTGTTATATTATATAGGGTTTTTAAAGCGGTATATGTCAAATTTATTGTGAATTATTCAATAGTGTATGGCAAATCATCATGGGAAGTTATACTGTTCAAGGAACGTGTGAAAATCATCAAATTTTATTTTCAAAGTCAGTGCTCCGTTCGAAAAACGTTCCGTGCATTTCGTGATTTTTATCCTTGCCACAACCGTCCCGCCAAGTCGACTATTCGACGTTTGGTGGCGAAATTTGAGTCAACCAGTTTGATAAATAATCAGCTAACACCCGTACGTCATAGAGGTCTGCTGAAAACATCGCTTCTGTGCGTGAGAGTTTACGGGAAAATCTGAGGCAGTCAATTTCGTATCGTTTACAAGAACTTGGCTTTTCTGCGACTTCAAATTGGCAAATCTTGCGTCAGAACTTGGATCTGAACCGTATAAAATTCAAATGGTCCAATAACTTAAGGTAAACGACCATAGACAATGCCGTGTGTTCGCTGATTGGGCTCTGGAGCAGCTGGAAGTTGGCCCAAATTTTGCTAAAAAAAATCTAAAAAAAATTAGCGACGAGGCCCATTTTTGGATGATATGTGAACAAGTAAAATTGTCGAATTTGGGACAAAAGAGTTAAATAAGTCGGATTTTCATAAAGTAAATTTAAGTTTAAATATACAAATTCACAATTCACATTATTCTTTAGCAATATATAAAAGATTATATTCTTATATTCCTGTTGAACTTTACAATTAAAAAAGCAAGGTAAATTTTGGGCATCTTTAAAAAATCGGGGTTTTAGTTACCTTGCTATGGGTGTAAAGTTTTTATTTATTTATTAAAGGGTGGTCCAACCATAATGCACGATGTTAATTGTGAGTCACACCTTAACGTCAAGTTTTTTGCCCAACTTAATTTGACATTTCTTTGTTTCAGTGTTTGACAAATTCAACCATGGAGGGGTACACAATTGAGCAGCGCGTTAAGATTGTTGAAGCCTTTCACGAGAATGGGCGTTCAAATCAATGTGTCCACAATCCGGAGAATTGTGCGCAAATTTCAGGAAACCGGGTCTGTAGGAAATGTGAAAACAACACCTGTGCATGCTCGCCCAGTTCGTTCTGCGGAAAACATTGCTGTTGTTCGCGATAGTGTAGCAGAAGAGCCGTCAACCTCGACTCGTTGTCGTGCCCAACAATTGAACATCTCACGAACATCACTGATTTTGAATTTTGAATAAAGATTTGAATTTACACGCTTACAAGGTTCAATTGACTTAAGAGCTGAAGCCTAATGACCATTTCAAGCGTCGTCAATACGCCGAATGGTTGGTTGAACAGACAGAAGTGAATGGTGACTTTACAAAGAAAATCATCTTCAGCGACGAGGCACACTTTCAGCTCAGTGGATTCGTTAACAAGTAGAATTGCCGCATTTGGGCAAATGAGAATCCACGAGTGATTGTTGAAAAGCCGATGCATCCACAAAGAGTGACTGTTTGGTGCGGTTTATGGGCTAGCGGCGTCATCGGGCCGTACTTCTTCGAAAATGAGGTCGGCCAAGCAGTTATCGTGAATGGTGTTCGCTATCGCGAGATGATAACGGATTTCTTGTGGTTAGAAATTGAGGATATGGATCTGGACGATATGTGGTTCCAACAGGATGGTGCCACTTGCCACACAGCCAACGAAACAATGGCACTTTTGCGCGAGAAATTCAATGGCCGTGTTATCTCACGTCGTGGCGATGTTAATTGGCCGCCACGATCATGTGATTTGACACCGTTGGACTTCTTTCTTTGGGGATATTTAAAAGAAAAAGTGTACGTCAATAAGCCAAGAACAATTCAAGAGCTAAAGGATGAGATAATTCGGCACATTAACGACATTGAACCTCAATTATGTCTCAGAGTCATTGAAAATATGGACCATCGGATAGAGGTATGCCACCGAAGCCGTGGCGAGCATTTGACCGATATTTTGTCTCACACATAATTGTCATAGGTCCTTCTATCATAATAAAAAGTATTAAGATAATTATCTGAAAACTTTTTGTTTTATTTACAATTAACATCGTGCGTTTTGATTGGACCACCTTTTATATACCTATTAATTTATAAAATAGGGAATACAACTAAATTTGATATCAAATTCCAATTGTAAGATCACATAGCATGATTTATTATATAAGAAATGCTCCAGATAATAGCATAATGACACAACAATGTGCGCGGCATGGTACTTATGATTTTTATGAGATATGATCCTAAGAATATTAGATATTATTAAATAAAGAAAATTAAAAATAATTAATAAAATAAACTACTATTTATTATAAAATATCTGTGATAATATCCATAATTATTGAAGTTGCATTCCAAATTGCTCATACATATTCTGGATGATTGAGGATACGATAATTTATTTATATAATTAAATTTTTAACCTTTCTTTAAAATAACTTCAATACGTAACTCAAAGTTTAACTTAAATCTAAAAGCATGCTCTAGTTGCTTGTGGCATCTAACATGCTTTTGGTTGGATGACGTGTCCTTAGGTTAATTAAATTGAAGTAAAAATCTGTTCTGGTGTTGCTTTATCCTCTGTATTTCTTTTTATTATTTTTTTCCTATCTTGTAGTTATAGAAAATACCTCGTTACAAGTTTCATTTTATTTTCGCACGCGATATCGTCTTTCTCGATTTATCTGGCAAATTCCGACTCACCTGCCTCCACGTTCCTCTGAACTATGGTTATCACCGTCCACAGTATCACAACTTCTAATAACTTCCGTTTGTACATTTTGGTATCTGAAAAGGAAAGCAGAAACATTAATTAAAATCAACGCAGAACCGTCACATTGTTAAAGTAAGTGTCGTGAGGTTTAGTTAAGTCTATGTTAAACAGTCTGTTAATTAAGGCGCGCCGTCTGATAGAACACGATTTAATAACGATAATTAATTGATATTACACAGATAAATCCAATTGGTGCCGGTAAATTTACAGCGGTCGATAGTGAGATTAGCTAAATATTAATAATATCGCGTGTATATCTAAAGATTTAGGCAGATTGCTTACAAAATAGAAGCCATAGAATTTAAGGTGGTTTACGGCGCGAAAAAATTACTCATGTGTAATTATTATGAACACATACCGTGGTACTTAATAAATGGTGTTATAATAAGAGCGCAAAATTTGAATTGCGCGCCACTTTGGCTGTCATGATTCGATAGGTCAATAATTATGACAAGTCGATAGGAGACAGATAGGAGTTAGTAAACATGGAGCGCTACATGATACAACAACGCGTCGTTATTGTTAAACATTGCTATTAAAATAGTGAAAGTTTGGTTGCTAAGATTCGTAAAGTGCAAAGTGCGTCCAATTTTCTGTAGAAACACTGTTCCAAATCTATCTGTGACTGTTGTTACACTTCAAATTTAAAAATTTCACTCCCCTTGATATTCTCTCAGACAGCGCAAACTAGAGGAGTACTGAAGCGAACCGATCGCCATCTGTCGACCGTTCTTCGGTGACGGAATTTCTTTGCCCACGTGTTCTTCGATTACTTAGTCCTCTCTGTCTTCTTCCTGCTATGAAAGACAACACGTTAGACCATTTTTGTGGTGGTAAATTCTTCCAATCGGCTGTTGTTTGTATAGTAGTATTTTTGGGTGTCGTTGGAAAATATCTCTTTACGAGGATATAACCTCCAAATGCACATGTGGATCTAGTCCCATACGTTCAATATAGACATTCCTTTCACCAGGCCAAGTGTCGCTAGAGCATTCCTTTCACGAGGCCAAGTGTTGCCAGGACACTAGTTTCTACTGTCCAGGGTTCAACTGAAGAACGGAAAACAGGTACCCCTAACACCCTAGTAGAATAATAGGGTCTGTATGCGACATTTTGGGACGATTTAGCTGTCGATCGTTGATTAAATATTGTTGTAATTTTTTATCGATAAAGAACCCTGTCTGCTTTATCTTGTCACCAGTTACTTTTGTAGGGTCAAGTACATATTTGTTACCAGATATAATCTGTTATTTTACCTATTAGTTTGTGGTAAATTATTGTCAACTCTATTGCTATATTTTAATATTTATTTGTTTGTAATGTTTTTGATATATTTTGATACTTTATTTATCTATAGTATTTTTGATATATTTTAATATTTTGTTTGTTTGTAATATTTTTGATACTCATATTAATTGATTTTTACTACAACTGTAAAGGTTACGGTTACCAGTAAGTGTGTATATTGGAACCTCACCAGATCTCTTTTACAGTATTGTGTGGGCCCTCACTACTTGTGCACAAGGAGGGAGGTCCGAAACATCTGGCAACATTGTCATACTGGTTTAGGAAATAAAAATCACGAAAATATACCGTTCTTTTATTGTTTGTTGGAGAGTCGTCCAGGCTTGCTCTGGACCAATCAAGGTGAGTGAATCTATTTGTTGTTTGTTAACGAATCCCCAAACAGAGGGGCAGTCTGTGGTTTTGGAGTGGCGAAGCAAATCACTGGCGCGGTATAAATTTAACGAACCCACATTAAACCAAACGGGGCTAATCTGGGTAGGTCTGTACGCTACCCTAGCATTGGTTAACAAGCGAGGTTGGTAGATAACTACTCCTTGGTAGAATTTTGAAATTAGCGAAAATACTAGTGAAAAGAATAGTCCAAAAATTCGAAAGTGCTGGTTCAGTTATTGATGTGAAACACGCGACAAAAGCTCGTAGTGGTCGAACCAAACAACAGGGCAGTTCGCGAGAGTGTGGTCGAAAGTCCAGGGACCTCGATTCTTCATCATGCACAAGACTTGGACATGCCAACAGCCACTCTTCACTGTATCCTCTCTAAAGATTTGTATCTCCGTGCTTACAAAGTCCAATTGTCTCAACAACTTCTGCCAATAGACCATGCGCAGCGAAGAGAGTTCCAACCAACCAATTGGACCATTGAACAAGAAGAAGTGAATGCCGATTTTGTGAACAAAATCATCTTCAGCGACGAGGCCCATTTTCACTTTTGGGGATCAGAAAATCCACGAATGATTCATAAGAAGCAAGTACATCCCCAACGTGTCACTGTTTGGTATGCATTGTGGTCTGATGGAATCATTGAATTATTTTTTTTAAACGAGGCAGATAATGCATTAACGGTAAATGGCGAACATTATCGTGATATGATAATTCCGTTCTTTGTGCCTCAGTTGGAAGATATTGCTCTTGAAGACATGTGGTTTCAGCAGGACGGTGCCACTTGCCGTACCACCCGAGAAACGTTCACGGTCTTGCACGGGTCTTTTCCTGGTCGTGTCATCTCCCGTCTTGGTGACCAGAATTGACCCCTACGATCTTACGATTTAACACCTATGGACTTTTTGTGGGGTTTTCTGAAGTCTCAGGTTCACGCCAACAAGCCTACGACCATCCAAGCATTAAAGGTCGAAATTGAACGCTGTATCACTTTTATGCAAAATCGTTATTGAACATTTCGCCAGAAGAGAATACTCGTGGGCCACCAAAGCCGTGGCGGGCATTTACTGGATATGTTGTTCTATACTTAGTTCCCAAATATCTACATTATAAATCAATAAATATTACTTTGCTACAGAAAACCATGTTTCATTTAAAATTCACCTTCATCTATTCTATTCGTTCATTTATTTTATTAAAATGAAGTTATTTTGAAACATATTTTATTACAAAATGATGTATATATAAAAATATAATATACAGAACTATTATTGGCTGTATCACATCACGTCCACGTATTGTTTTTATGGAAAGATTAATATATTTGCCGTAGTACTATCCTCTGTAAGTAATAGGTTATATTTTGTTTGTATTTTTTACGCGAAAATAATTATTTCAGGTATTTCATTTTATAGCATATTTATTATAATTTATGATTTTGGTAGACATTCTGGGGATCCTACTAATAAAAATGTTATGATGCATTGTTTATTGGGTATATTTTGAAATATATTCAATAGTTATAATTGATAATTAATTTTTACGAGACTCTGCTAAGTTGCTTGGGGCTATATATAGTATCCGATGATTCACTTTTCAGTAAAAAAATCTGATTAGTCAATACCGACATATTTGTCCAAGGTTGTTGTGTGGTTACTAATCAAATATCCTTTATACATACCATCACTGATGTTTATAGTTTATTTCATCTCTATTTGCCAAATAAAAAATCCCACACGGCTCTTATCTCATACCGTGGCTTGCTTTTATGGCTAGGCTCAGGTAGACTGTTTCGTTTATCGGCAAGATAATACAGTTTTTTATTTAGCAAATAGCGATGAAATTAATAGTACTCTCCATTAAACATCCATAGACATGGATGTCGCGTATGTTGATTATGCAAAAGTGAACTTTGATAAAGTTCATCATAACATTTTTTTTGATCGGATTTACTCAGATGGACACATTTTAAATGGATCACAAGATGTCAAAATTAAAAGTTGTTAGTCTTATTTATTATCCATATGGTATACTCCAGGGGTCACATTTAAGGCCTTAATTTTCTAATAATCTAACTTATTAATCATTGGTAAATGATCTGAGAACGTTGTGTTTTCATACCATGTACACCAATCTTACGACTAAATAGAGTAGATTCGATTTGAGATATGATTTGTATAATGATTCCTTGCGTGTGCGTCACAGGTAACAATCGTATGAATCAATCAACTGACATTTTTTAATAGTGTCGTACCAAAAACACATTTTAAGGTAACAGTTAGTACAATACAAATCCGTCAACCTATGATAGACTAATGAAAAGGTTCTCCACAAAAACATTCAATGGAAGTGATATTTCCATCAAAGTAAATGAAATTCAACAAAAGTTTTACAGAAATATTGAGACGCCAATGAATCAAATTATACAATAAAGCTAAGACGTGACTTCATAATTGCATTTTGTTCGAAAAATTGTTAACTGTCTATGCCATACGTAGTTGATTGAAACATATGTCGCTAGACATATGTGCTGGTAATTGTGACATATTAGTAACAATTGCGAGTGATGTAGTATGTGATCCGTGAGTCGTCAATAAATTGATACACGCGGAAAGATCCATTATATAATACAAATTGTAGGTTTCATATTAGTAATAAATAGTTTAATAATATTGACGTGGTATATCCAGGTAAAAGTTCGGATTATTTTATATTTGTGACTAATTAATCTCTTGTTTTGTTCGCAAGTTGTTCGCAAGTTAGATATTGCCTTCCTTTCCCTAAAGCTTAAGGCTGTAGAGAGAAATATTACACATAGAGATGAGGACAAACATACCTATGCTCAGGGAGGAAGAAGTGCTAAAGTTATGGAGCCTTGACTCCAAGTTTGCAATATGATTTTGATCCTAAATACTGGGATCAGGCTGCCAATCCGAATCACAGTACGAGTGACATTATCGCAGCTACCTTTATAGGAGGATACGATAGATCATTCATCCATATGGTGGACGAGAAGCAATGTGCTACATTTTCGTATCTATTAGCCACCCATCTATGTTTTGGGTGTGGAACCAAGTGCCTACTTTTGTTGACTCCGCGTCTAGCAACTGACATTAATGCCCACCGTATTCTCGAAGTTTGGTTACTTTGGATATTGCAATAAATTAGACTTTTAACATAGGCACATCATACTCCATTTATTTCGTTGATTATTGCTATACATTAATTTGTATTAATTAACTGGCTATTCTTCATTATATTATTAGTAATGGTATAACTCTTAAATTTTACTTTTTTCCTATACCAATTTTCATGCTGCTATCATTTTAATGATATGTAACTCTGTTATTGGAATTTTCAAAATTATGTTGGGATACCGTGATATAAAATAAATATACATTTCATTTTTGTTGATTTCTTCCACTTCTCCTACCTTCCAGCTTCTATTTAAAATAATATCAATTAACGTTCATATTAACTACATAAGAATTATTTAAAGCGAGAAAAATTTCTAAGAAAATTATATCTTAAATATACATAATTCGCTGTGCAAATACCTATTTATACAAGTAACGTTTCTAAAAGTATGTAAACATTTTAAACCCAACTATATAAAATGCTAGATGAAAATTTCTTTTCTCTAAAACGTATTTATTGTTCTCACACTGCGAAATATATAGCCATGGTTAAGAAATTTATTGCCGTCAGGCACAAAACTAGATCCATCTAAAATTTATAAGTTTACACTGTCTGTCTTGTTTTCCGTTCCAGAATATTCTACCCGGGATACATCAAGAAAATTAAACCCCATTCTTTCTCAACATACATTTGTAAACCAGAGTAATATATTAGTGTGATCGAAAAATGTCCCTTTGTATTATGAATATATCTAAAGTGTCGTTTTGGTTCTGTTTTATTTATAGGATATTTTTTTATAGATAATTGACATGAAGTTCCACCAATCATTAACTTTAATATTGATTTACAATACACTAAAAAATGTTTTCAATTATCAAGGAAAATTATGCTTTCGTTATCTAAGGTTTATGTTAGATACAGATTTAAAAAAGAATTGCTGAGGAAATTTCTGAATCCCAGAACCATTCAAAAGACGACAGAATTTAACTACTTTAGGTTACTAAAATTCAAAGGAAAATTTATATATGGGGGTTATAATTAGGACGCCCTACAAGTTGATTCAGGGAACGAGAACGATAAAGAAAATATTATATAATGGTGAGGAAAATGAGCTCGTAGTTCTCTTATTATATACCACTGCATCGAAATAATGAAAAACCTCAAATATTCGAAGAGTTAATATATTTATAGTACCAACGGTGCGTTGTTGGGTGCAGTGCAACTGAGACCAAGCTGGAAAAATTCTGAAAATGAATTTTCTTTTTTCAAATTATTACAATAAAGTTTTCTTTTTCTTTATTGTTCTAGGCAAGCTTTCCAGGTTATTTTATTCTTTAAACTAATTTTAGTTGCATCGGGAAGCTCCTAAATATACTCATGTTCACATATGTGTTAAAATTAGCCGTTTTTAGGCTATTTTTTCTGTTCTTGTTTTTACATATAAAAATACGTACTCATGGGAATCATTAATCATACATACAACATTCAGAATGCAATTTAAATGTTCGGCAACAAAAAGTTTAAAATGTATTAAAAAAATAAACGAAGACTGTTGATGTCTGAAATTTCAAAATTTCTTGATTTTCCACAACTTTAAAAAAAGCTCCGTGTTCCTCCGACCTGAATATACCATTTTCCAAAATATATTATACTTAACTAAAAAGCCTATAAGTAGTATTCCCCTATTGCAATGTGTATGGCCTTAGTTCAATTCTAAACATAATAACAATGGACTGGGCCTAATCCAAAACACAGTTCGTATAAACATGATTCGTTTATTCAACGAGAGGATTACCTTTTTCGTTATTGTTGACGGAGGCATTCATTTACTGCAAAGCCACTGTATTGTAACTAAAGATAAGTTACAATAAAATCCTGGCGATCATCGGAAACTACACGTCCTTTGAAAGAGGAAATTAAGAAACGGTTTCAAAAAGAATTTAAGGAAAAACAAGGAATATAGGTAGATGGTGTGAAGCAGGGTACGGGAACTACTAATGACAGCAACAGGCAGGTTCTTTTCAAAACCCAACTATTACCGCTGAGATCACCAAAGTCGATGCTGATTTGATCCAAAGGCTAGCAAAGATGTAGGACTGCATATACTAAAGAACACACCACACCGGGAAGTGCTCTCGAATGGCAACAAATGTTTTCAATATGTTCATGGGTTCAATTCATTTAAGACCGCGAATTTTAAAAAGAAAGTAGTTCCTATGACCGAATAGGCATTATAGGAATTATTGCTATAATTTGGTTTTATAGTTGTCATTGTGTTGCGTAATGCTATACAATTGCTGCAAAATCTAAAGAAATTGGTAAAAAAGTTAAGTAACATAATTTATAAATTGACAGTAATTAAAGTAATTTCGTAAACGAAATTTATGTTACGTTATAATGCACAAATATTTATTTTTAATTTAAAATTTCATTCTGTTTTTGTTTTTATTTGATATTATGCTTTCAAGTTTAATTCCTAATTTTTATAGATCTGACTATTTCTGTACAGATTTCCATTGTACATTTTTACTTCAATCCCAAAACCGATATGACCTTTAGAGATTATTTCATGTTGTACGTTTGACCACACTGCCCCACCACGTTATTCACAAATTGTACATGATTAATGATTACCTAAACACCGGTTTCCCCAATAAGTGAATTGACAGAGGAGGAGGTGAGATATTGAGGATAAGATAGGTTTCCGGATATAACTTTACTGAAGCTTGACTACGCTGGACTAGTTTTTGTAGGGTTAAATTCTTAAATGACGTCTTAATACTGGAATGGGTTGTAAACTTTGGTGTGAAGATAACATTGACGTAGTTTTCCACAAAACACCAAAACACTATACACTACATTCGACGCGCGTTTCGCCAGCAAAGTTGACATCATCTGAACATGATTAAAACTCAGTTTTAATCATTAATAGTGTTTAGGCATTTTGTGGAAAACGTCACTGTTTAAATGACATCAAAACCATAATTGCTGCTCGTCAGTAATAGGAAAAAGTGTGAAATTCTCTAGGTATGCGTAGAAGAAAGAGTGAGGCAATATTCTGAGGGAAAGAATGCACTTTACGCACAGCCAGATCGAACTCTGTGTACATTCACATTCAATATATCACCTGTTGAGAACAATAGTGACGAAATTCAACAACAGCTGTTCTGAGATATTCGCGTCTCAAGTTTTGCCAATACTTTACACTCGTATAGCGGTTCATTAGGTACACATTTTATTTTTTGTTATTAATAAAAAATTATTATTAAAAAAAAATTGCGCCGCAGACGAAAATTTTTAACATTTTCAAGGTCACGCGTTTTCCTGATACTTCAGAATTTTTATGTAAAATCCGTTTATACAAAAATATAGACTTTCACAATAAAAATTTTTGGAATTTAATACCTTTTTGAAGAACATTCATGTTTGCCGTCATATTCTTTGGTTAAGAGGAAAGGCTTGTAAGGTGAATTTTCTACTAGAGGGTCTATAACACTTAAAATATTTTCCGAAAGAGTTTCAGCGTCACATTTTGTAGGTTTCAGGTATGTCCAAAAACGTTCAATCGGTTCACCATCGAGAATATATCTTAAAACTACCACTAACTGAGTTTTTTCAGATACATCAGTTGTTTCGTCTGCCATAACTGCCAAAAATGAAGGTTTGTTAATTTCTTTAATTATTTCTTCATGACATACTTTTAATATATAGTCTAAAAGATCAGTTTGTATTTCTTTAGAGGTTCCTTTAAATACTGAAGCATTTTGTAGATGTTCGCTTAAAGTTACACCAAGCTCAGCAGAAAAATTTATCAAACCACGAAATATCCCCGGGTTTTTAGAGGTTTCAGCTTCGTCATGTCCTCGCAGCGCCAGTTCAAAGGCTCCACAAAACTTTATGCAGTTTATAATTTTTGACAAAACGTATCTCTTTTTTGTCACATTATTATTATGCTTTTGTACATTTATCCAATAAGCTGAATCTAGCTGCGCTTTAATATTAGTTGTTCCTAATAAAGCTAATTCCATTGTATTATGTAAATGGCTTTTGGAGTTGTCGTGCTTTCTTATTTTTTCAGTTAAGTGCACCAAATCTGTCACCCCTACCTCCGTCCATGCTTTATCACCGCCAAAAAGTAAACAAGGAAAACAAAATAACGCATTTTTTGTTGCACCCACAAATCCAATTGTTCTTCGAATAAATGTCTCTATTAAATTGACGTTTATATGCTTTTCCGCGGCTAACATCTGCAGTCTCGATAACAATATCGGGCAATGGCCTACCATTGTTTTTTAAATCAATTTTTTCTTCATAACAGCATTTAAAAAATCGCTTCACATGAACTAAATTATAAACTAAATCCATTGTCACTATCACAGTATATAAATATTAATCATTAGTACAGTAAATCACTACACAAATTCACAAAACAGTATTTAAAATCTCAAATTAACATGAAATACGAAATAGGTACGATTTACGCCCGCCCGAGTAGGAAGGAGTAAACATTCACTGATGTTGCCTTAGCTGGAAAAAATATAGCTCACTGACCGTGTAAATTCGCGCATTTACGAGCGCCAAGTGTGGATTGTCCCGGGAGTTGAGGGGGAGGACGGGTGTGCCGACCCGTGCTGAGAACTACCTCGTGTGGCCCAGTTCAATATACCGCGACCGTCGCGACGCGCTCGCGTACAGACCCAGATAATTCATCTGGTCTACTACTCAATAGAGGACGGCGGACAGAATACGACTTTAACGCAATAATTTGGTTAGCTGCACCAACTAACCAAATTATTTTATTAATAAATTTTAGTAATTATTATGTCGCGAAAATATACAAATATCTAATTTTTTTGGCAGTTCTGCAGCTCTGCAGCACCTATACACCAGCCGCCCCTGCATCATGCATTTTTCATGACTATATTTTTATTTCAAGTAGAATTTTTTTCTTTCAATCCTAACTTGTCAAAATATAGGCACCAATGTAGTAAAAATCGTGAACACTTACAAGTATAATAAGCGCTGTTAGAACAACTCTAATAAAATCATCTTTGTTAAAAATAATCTTTGTAAAGAACACTATTCATATTTTTGCCTTAGAATACATCTTAGTTTTTGTTTCAGTCTCTAATTACTGAGTCAGTTCTTTTTCCTTAAAAATCCTAAAAGTAGGTAACCATTTAGTTTTTTAGTGGGTATCCACTTCACAAGATCATCACAAAATCTGCGATGCAATAAACAAAATGGTTTTACATTATAAAAAATACTTGGAAAATAAAAAATGGAACTGTCATTAAAAAAAAAGAGAATATAATGCTGGAACAATGTTATTATTATTATTTTTTCAATTTACGTTTTTCTATTTTCCGTACCTGTTCCTAATTATTAATCATGCTTTAAAGATGTATAAAATTGCGCATCAGCAAGTGCAGCTTTTGCAGTGTCTGAGAGCAAACTGAGTTTCGTCTCTATCGCACACATCGTTACGACCATTCCCCCTCCACTGTAATGGCGTATCTACCGCTATCCATGATAATGGAGTGAAATAACCTTTCGTCGCTATAGCACATGAAAGAGAACCCATTTTGAAGTCCTTTGGTGGGCTTAACTCAAAATCGCCATTTTTTGAGTTTCGCCACTATTGTTCTCAGCAGGCGATATATTCATCGATATTTACTTTACAAGTGTCTGAATTCGACTGAGTAAACACCAGGCTATCTATTGCGCACCTGGTGGGCAGTCCGATATCACAGTTTTGTTCCTATTCTTGATGAGCTATAAACTAAAATATGCGCATCGAAAAAACAAATACTTAAAATCTTACTTGCCTGGTAATGGTTTTATCGAATTTGTTCCAACATTTCCGTTCTCACTATATATTACTATCAGTATTAATTAACGTTTCTCCTTGACAACATTTTTACTTTTACGTGATCAGAAAATTATTTTTAATAAATTTTAGGGCAAAGTGGGAGCGGATTTGGACAGTACCTTCGCATTTTAAGCAACTACTTTTATTACGATATTGTTTTATAAATCAAATTTCCTAAATTTGCCCACATGTAACATATTATCTGACGGGCAGCACTTATATAAACGGCACCCAGAAAATTTAATCTATTTATGATTATTTCTATATAATCAAGGTGGGGTTTATCGTATCAGATTAACCGCGAACGTGGTGGGCTTACACTATCGCTCTGATTGAGGAGATTCTAGTGCGACTCAACTAGGCGATAAATAACCGGAGAAAGGAAAAATCTCATATTTTGATAAAACGGCGATCGTTGGAGGACCTTGGCTATCCCCGGAACCCTCTACGTGATAAATTATACCTGCCAAGATAGCCAATACGTTAAATTTAGCATATACACTTCCTCGACTTGGACAATAGATAAAATTGAACTTGAGATCGACGTCGGCAGGAAGCTACACGCAAATTTTTCAATATTGAAAGTCACGCTGAAATGGATTCAGGTTAGGATCATAAATCAACGAAAGGCCGTATTGGAGAAATTAGTTTAATAGCCACTCAAATACACTGGCTGACAGTGGCGGCTCGAGATGAAATGAAACGGGTGTTCTGCACAGGGCCGATCCTAGGGTATTGGCTGCCCGCGTGCAAATTTCAAACGTATCCAAACTACTGGGGCCGTAGGGGGCCGCAAAAAAATTACGCCGCAGGCGAAAATTTTCGAGGTTACGCGTTTTCCTGATACTTCAGAATTTTTATGTAAAATCCGTTTATACAAAAATATAGACCTTCACAAGAAAAATGTTTGGAATTTAATACCTTTATGAAGAACATTCATGTTTGCCGTCATATTCTTTGGTTAAGAGAAAAGGCTTGTACGGTGAATTTTCTACTAGAGGGTTTATAACACTTAAAATATTTTCCGAAAGAGTTTCAGCGTCACATTTTGAAGGTTTCAGGTATGTCCAAAAACGTTCAATCGGTTCACCATCGAGAATATATCTTAAAACTACCACTAACTGAGTTTTTTCAGATACATCAGTTGTTTCGTCTGCCATAACTGCCAAAAATGAAGGTTTGTTAATTTCTGTAATTATTTCTTCATGACATACTTTTAATATACAGTCTAAAATATCATTTTGTATTTCTTTAGAGGTTGCTTTAAATACTGAAGCATTTTGTAGATGCTCGCTTAAAGTTACATCAAGCTCAGCAGAAAAAATTATCAAACCACGAAATATCCCCGGGTTTTGAGAGGTTTCAGCTTCGTCATGTCTTCGCAGCGCCAGTTCAAAGGCCCCACAAAACTTTATACAGTTTATAATTTTTGACAAAACGTATCTCTTTTTTATCACATTACCATTATGCTTTTGCACATTTATCCAATAAGCTGAATCTAGCTGCGCTTTAATATTAGTTGTTCCTAATAAAGCTAATTCCATTGTATTATATAGATGGCTTTTGGAGTTGTCGTGCTTCTTTATTTTTTCAGTTAAGTGCACCAAATCTGTCACCTCTACCTCCGTCCATGCTTTATCACCGCCAAAAAGTAAACAAGGAAAACAAAATAATGCATTTTTTTTGTTGCACCCACAAATCCAATTGTTCTTCGAATAAATGTCTCTATTAAATTGACGTTTATATACTTTTCCGCGGCTAACACCTGCAGTCTCAATAACAATATCGGGTAATGGCCTACCATTGTTTTTTAAATCAATGTTTTTCTTCATAAGAGTATTTAAAAAATCGTTTCACATGAACTAAAATATAAACTAAATCCATTGTCACTATCACAGTATATAAATATTAATAATTAGTACAATAAATCACTACACAAATTCACAAAACAGTATTTAAAATCTCAAATTAACACGAAATACGAAATAGGTACGATTTACGCCCGCCAACTGTACGAGAAGTTGGAAGGAGTAAACATTCGCTGATGTTGCCTTAGCTGGAAAAAATACAGCTCACTGACCGTGTAAATTCGCGCATTTACGAGCGCCAAGTGTGGATTGTCGCGGGAGTTGAGGGGGAGGACGGGTGTGCTGAGCCGTGCTGAGAACTACCTCCTGTGGCCCAGTTCAATGTACCGCGACGCGTTCGCGTAGAGACCCAGATAATTCATCTGGTCTACTACTCAATAGAGGACGGCGGGCAGAATGCGACTTTAACGCAATAATTTGGTTAGCTGCACCAACTAACCAAATTATTTTATTAATAAATTTTAGTAATTATTATGTCGCGAAAATATACAAATATCTAATTTTTTTGGCAGTTCTGCAGCTCTGCAGCACCTATACACCAGTCGCCCCTGCTGGCTGATAAGGAGATTTTAAGAAATTTTATTAGATTTACAAAAGTTTTATTAAGCGATTAAATGAAGGTGTAAGTTTTTTTATTACTTAATCTGTTCACGTTCATGGTCCTCAACTGGTATTGGTCGTGGAAAACTGGTCTCCTGTTTGTGTAATGAAACATAAGTTGCAAGAAAATATTTTAATGCAATCTAACCAAATGAATTGACGGTCCTCTGGATATATTTTTAACAATGAATGATTTTATCTAAGACAAAATATTTGAAAATATTAGATTATTATTCAAAACTCACGATTTTAAACTTAGACTAATAGTGTCTAATATGTAAATTAAATAAATCTTCATTGGGTATATACAGAAAGTTGTACTTATTGTTGGAATAGCTAGTCAATCTAAGTGCAATTGAAAAATACGCCCCTGGACGAAATTAACGCTAATCAGCTAACTTTTCTTATAATTTTAAGTTTTAAATCTTTAAATATTTTATGTGGGTTGCCTAGGATACCCTTTGTCACTGCTGTAACATTTTGTAATTATTGTTTGTTAATAATACATTAAAAGCGATATGTAAAAGGCAATAAATTCAGTTACGTTAGTTTTTTTTTTCAAATTTAATGACATTAAGTGAATGAAATACTTTGTCCAATATACTTAGAGTAGAAAAAATTAATTGTCCAGGCAGCTTAAGAGAAGATGAAGCTGTGAAAATTTTAACTCTGGTTAATGAGGGACGTAGCCAGCGATATTGGCTAATATGTTAGGAGTTAGACAATCAACAATTAGTCGAACTTTTCAATGAATTTAGAAGTTACTATTGAACCTTAGGACAAGGTTATAAGAAGATGCAAGAGATGAGCGATATCTTATGCAAGTCGTCTTAAGAAACAGGATAACACAGAAGATAGATTTATTAGACTGCGTTGTTCAAAAGTAAATTTGACCATTGACGACTGTAAGGGAGTTTTGTTTTCAGGCAAAACAAGAGTCTTAATTCACTAGATCGACGTCAACGAGTTTGGCAGAGGTCAGGAAAGAGGTTCGCTGCCTGCAATATCTCTCCGAGGATCTCACTTTTTGGATCGATAACGTTCTAGAAAGAATTTGTTTCTATGATCCCACGGATTTGGTTCCTATACGGGGGGAGGCCCATGAATGCAAATATCTACGTAGAAAACATCGTAGAAGAAGATGTGATGCAATTTGTCCCATTTGTCGGAAATAATTTCATATTTTGCGGGATGACGATCAGCCCCACGTTGCTAGAGAGGCTACTCGTCGATTTGTGAATATTCCAACTGTGGACTAGCCACCAAGAAGCCCAGACGTAAAACCCATAGAGCATCTATGTGATGCACTAAAACGATCAGTTAAGCGCCATACCATTGATCAATAGCATGCTCAAACTAATGGAAGCAGGGATAAGAGATAGAAGAGGATCTACACGTTACTAAATTTAAATTCTTGTAATTTTATTTCATTTCCAATTTGTTTTCTAAAGTTTTTGATTAACGCCGTTTTTATTGCATTTGATATTATTATTTCATTAAAGCTCTACAATATTGTTCATTATTTGTATTTGTTAATGTTATTTTCCCCGATAATACCATTTTAATTTGTTAAAAATTAGTTGCAATAATTTAATTTTAATATCACGTAATTACTGTGACTTAAATCTTCTAAAAAAATAAAAGTAATAATGCGAAGTTTCACTGATGAGTTAATTGTGTCCATATATTGAGATAATTAAAATAAAATGTAGTACATACATAAGTATATACTTACAAAATATATAAACTTTTATAACGGAAAAGAATTGTCAATATTATTATTTTCTTTATCAGGCATTACATTTTGTTGGTGACTAGTTCTAAAGCTGCGTCAAAATTTGCACTACTGCGCCAAAATCTGCACTACTGCGCCAATTTATGTCACTAACTCTATTTAACTTTTTAAAAAATTATTTTATTTTAATTTTACAATTTGTATGTCGAAAAATGAGTAACCTCGTTGAATTGAGAATAACCACTACTGAATAATTACCGATTACAGCTATTTATAACTAATTATTGTATACATGTCACGGAGGTGACAGAAAAATTCCAAGAACTGTTTTTCTCTTGAGCGTTTGCAACTCGTTATGAACGTGCTTATGATTTAATTATAATTTATATAATATAGCACGATAAAGCACGATAGGACTTAATTACCTGCTAATTGTAATGACATTAGGTATACCCTTTCTTTGATATATTATATTGTACCAAATGACTTAAATAACATATTTGTATGACCTTAGTAGCTTTCCGTTAGTATATGAAAATTTGGCCAGTCTTGTCAGAAAAGTCAATAAATAATTTTTACCAAAATTTTCGCCAAAGTTGTTGTCAAAAAGGATAATTCAAGTTAAAGAAGATACCTTACTTTCGATGTTCCATGCCGATGCTATTTCATTTAAGATTTATTATTATTAATATAATAATTAATAACTTATAAGGCAATAAAGTGGGAAATAATTAGAAAATGTAGAAAAGCGAAAGAACAATGGATGGAGGATAAATGCAAAGAAGTAGAAGATAAGCTGCAAGTAGGTAAGACCGATGAGGCTTACAAAATAATTAAGAGGAACTTCAGGGATATAGGAACAATAAGTAGAAACGTTAGGAGTCAATCGGGGGACATACTGATCGGAAGAGAGGAGAAAGCGGATAGATGGAAGCAGTACTTAGGAAATTTATACGAGGGTCAGGAATTAGGAGAGATATTAGAGAGAGGAATTTGAAATAGCACTAAGGGGGCTAAAGAACAATAGAGCGCTGGGTGTAGATAAAATACAGGCGGAAATTTTTAAATGTGCAGGACAGAAAGTAGTAAATAGGATGTTTGAACTGGTAAAATACATATACGAAACGGGCGAGATGCCGGAGGATTATAAGAAGAACATTATCGTTACTATACCGAAAAAGAAAGGTGCCGACAAATGCGAAAATTTTAGAACGATTAACCTAACCTCCCATGCGTCAAAAATCTTAACCAGAATAGTGCAGAAGAGGATGGAAAATAGAGCGGAGGAAATACTAGAAGAAGACCAATTCGGGTTTAGGCGAAATAGGGGAACTCGCGAAGCTATTATAGCGCTAAGAGTAATGTTAGAGAAGACAATAGAAAAAGGAAAGAAGGCTTATATAGGATTTGTAGATTTAGAAAAAGCTTTTGATAACGTAAGATGGGAAAAAATGTTCGAGATACTAAATAGCGTGGGAATGAAGTATAGAGATAGGAGAGTAGTACACAATCTATACAAAGAGCAAACTGCTGTTATAGAAGTAGAAGGGGAAAAAAGGGAAGTAGGTATTAGGAAAGGAGTAAGACAAGGATGTACGCTATCACCACTAATTTTTAATCTGTACATCGAAGATGCGATTAATGTGGTAAGAGATAGAGTGGATTTCGGGATTAAAGTACAGGGACAGAAACTAAAAATGCTGAGATTCGCGGATGATATAGCAGTATTAGCATCTAGTAAGGAGGAATCAGAATCAGCATTGAACGAAATGGAGGCAGTGTTGACGAAGGAATACGGAATAAGGGTGAATAAAAACAAAACTAAAGTGTTAGTGTGCAGAGAGCGTGAGAGCAGAGTAAAAACGAAAGTACAAATTAATAATGAAAGATTGGAGGAAGTTAAAGACTTCACTTATTTAGGAAGTAAAATGTATTGGGATGGAAGAAGCGATAAAGACATAAAACAAAGAATAGCGCAGGGTCGAGTAGCTTTTAACAAAAAGAAAGCACTTTTATGCTCGGGGGTAATAAACTTAGAAACAAGGAAAAAATTTTTGAAAACATATGTATGAAGCACGGCACTATACGATTGCGAAACCTGGACGGTAGGGGAAGCAAGTAGGAAAAAATTAGAAGCTTTTGAGATGTGGTGTTACCGAAGAATGATGAAAATACCGTGGACTGATAGGGTTAGAAACGAAGAAGTATTGGAGAAAGTCGGCGAAAAAAGAAGGATGTGGAAAAACATAAAGAAGAGAAGAGATAGAATGGTAGGCCACTTGCTGAGACATGGGGGAATAGTCCGCGATATTTTGAAGGCAGAAATAGGAGTGAAGAAAGACAGAGGTAGGCCTAGATTAGACTACTGCTCGCAAATAGTAAGGGATGTAGGTTGTAACACAATTAGCGAAATGCGTAGGTTAGCACAAGATAGGAGAAGCTGGAGGTTAGCGTCCAACCAGTCTTAGGATTGATGACCTCATGATGATGAATAATTAATGCATGGTCATTGTTTATGAACATTCACAAATTACTTTATGAATTACATATTTATAACTATTAATTAACAATGTTCTCTTTTACTTAATTTTGTTGTGCATTGAAAATTATCGTACGGTTTACAACGTACAACATAGTGAGGAGTTAATAGAGGCATTTTAAAATAGAAGAATTGGCACTACTATTAACTAAAATGTAATTGTATCAAAGTGCATCAGAAATAGTGCTCTGTATATTGTTAGGGATAAGCTAAGTTTATTATTCTAGCTTGGTACGATATTAGTCAACAGATTGAACAATAAATCTGTTAGTTGCAATCATTTATTGTTGTACATTTAAAACAAAAAAAAATCCAGCTAAAATTTGTTGGAGGGAACGTCGAAGTATACATAATAAATTTATAAACTTTATTTGCTGTAACGTTAAGGATAAATATGGCTTCTAATTGGCCTCCAACCTTTTTACAGCATTTTAATTCACATATTTAATCTTATATGTCGATTTATAGTGACGCCAACAATTTTACGGTCTGTCTTAGATATTTCTGTATCTTATGAAATAATACTCGTAATTGGATTCCTGTGGCAAGTCAACCACAGAAGATGTAAATGGTCTCAAGAATTAGATTCATACAAAATGACAGTATCATCAGCAATACTAAATATAGGGCTTTTACTCCTTACGGTAAGTCATTAATGTATATCTTGAATAAGAGTGGGCCTAAAACTGTTCCCTGTGGCAGTCCATAGGGAATAGTGCCTGTGGTCCTTTATGTATCATCAATACTTACATGGCGTTCGCGATTACTTAATAAAATTATTATTTATGACTGTCAGTATAATGCAAAGTTTTACTACGTAGAGGGTAATATTCAAACTACAGAAATAATCTAAATCTTTACTTCGACTTAGATTGTTCTCGAAACTACCAAGAGATGGCGTTTGGTACGTCCTACTGCGGTGGAATGTAGCAACGTCTACTAAATGTGAGCTTCATCTGTCAAAGGTATACTCGTTTACACTGCACTAACGAGACCCAAGATAAGGTCGAAACCGGTCAGCAATTAGCGATATGATGAGATAGGTGACACTTTGCATCTTCCTTGCGGTTTTGGAACAATCTGAACCACTGTATTTTAGTGCTAACTTTGTTAAACAAAATACGGCAAATTTTGTCATGTAATTCAGCGCTCGGCGTTTGGCATATAGCCAGGAGAATAGCTGTTTTGACCTAATTTGTTTACTCCTTATTATATAAGGCATTTTCAGATGGGTTGGATTATAATCTCCTTATTTCTGCAATATATTTATGAGTGTATTAGATTAAAAATCTTTACTACAGGAGTAAATTTTCTGTACGTCTACATAACAATCTCTTATGACTAACTATATAGAACTCTTTACAAACATCGAGGAAGTTTATTTCGATACAAAATGCTAGTCTTTTTATATTCAGAATAGTGCATATATATATATATATATATATATATATATATATATATATATATATATATATATATATATATATATATATATATATATATATATATATATATATATACAGGGTTGGACAAATATATCGGAACACCTGATAAGTTAAACTAAGAAATAGTGTTGACAAAATTTGTCGTAGTTTTCTCAATTTATCCAGTAACGTACATTGCTTTCAAACAGTTACGCGATTTTTTGATATATCAGTGGAAGTGTTTTGAATTGATGAATTGATACGTTTAGATTTTCAGATATCTCTCTTAGGCATTGTATTTTATTTCTTTCTTACTCTGTACTTCTTAAAATACACGTACAATACAAAATATTATTTTAGTTGTAAACATGAGAGATTACTTACAAGAAATTATCCTGAAATGTATTTCAATTTTGAAGAATTTTCGTTAATACGTAGAGGGCGCCACAATATCGCCAACAAAAATTTCTAACTAAAGCCTGGAAAACTCGTTTTCCGATACCCTGTATTCGCCAATTAATCCGTCCCCTTAAGGGTGGCTCTCTACAACAACTTTTTGTTCCCGCTGCCTCGTCGCATCTTCACTTTAACTGAATAACTGTAGAGCGTCCGTTGTTGCGACCTTCACAGATACAATTAAAGTCGTGTATAATGATATCTCCTTATAAAGTTGCATACTTATGTTATTTTTAGAAAATAATTCTGTAGAATTGAATTGAAAGCTCTATTGTGTCTGAGTATTCACCTGATATCGCATAAAAATTGATTTGCATGTTCCGTCTCGTTAAATATACGTCATGGTATTCCTTTTTTATTTTTCCGAACTCCACTATACACGAAAAAGTAACGTAATCGTGTAAAAACAAATTTTTTTTCTAGGGTTTATTTTTATTTTTTCGGCCTAAAAACAAAAAAAAATGGTTTTTAAACCATTCTGTGCGTGTGTATGTATTGTTGTCGTCGACATTTATTCTTGTTAGCACGATAACTCAACTAAATTGTGTCGGATCGATCGAGTTTTGACTGATCATGATCGGGGACGTCTCCCAGACTACACCTATTGATTTTGAGGTGGATAGGACACACCCCACCCTATCCATGGTTAATGAGAAAGCACGATGGTGGACTATTTGAGAAGTTTTTTTTTTGTTAACACGATAACTAAACTAAATTGTGTCGGATCGATCGGGTTGTGACTGACTCTGAGCGGGGACGTCTCCCAGACGACACCTATTGATTTTGAGGTGGATATAACACACTCTACCATGTTCATGGGTCATGAGAAAGCACAATGGTGGACTATTTGTGAATTTGTTTTTGTTAGTATGATCACTCAAATAAATCGTGTCGGATCGATCGGGCCTCGACTGATTCTGATTAGGGATGTCTACCAGAAAACATCTATTGATTTTGAGGTGGATAGGACACACCCCACCCTGTCCATGGGTCATGAGAAAGCACGATGGTGGACTACTTGAGAATTTTTTTTTGTTAACACGATAACTCAACTAAATCGTGTCGGATCGATGGGATTGTGACTGATTCTGAGTGAGGACGTCTCTCAGACGACACCTATTGATATTGAGGTGGATATAACACACTCTACCATGTTCATGGGTCATGAGAAAGCACAATGGTGGACTATTTGAGAAATTGTTTTTGTTAGCACGATCACTCAATTAAATCGGGTCGGATCGATCGGGTTTCGACTGATTCTGATCGGAGACGTCCCCCAGACGACACCTATTGATTTTGAGGTGAATAGGACACACCCCACCCTGTCCACGGGTCACGGGAAAGCAAGATGGTGAACTATTCGAGAAAAATTTAAAAAAGCAAAGCTGTCACATAAAACACATATTCTGCATTTATGTGTTGGTTTATTTTTTCTCGGCCACTCAATTTCGAGATAGAGATGTTCTACGTGCGGAAAAGTCCGTTTTAAGGTTTTAAAACTGTTTATTATATTGCTAATTCATGCTTTAGAAATTAATTTAAGAAAACTGTCCAGAAGGCTATTTGTTTGAATAAATTTACTGAAAAAATGTTTACCAAGGACACAATTAACTAGTACATCTATTTTATTTTCCAGAGACCACAAAATGTCATTTATTTATAAACTGAAATTTTCCCCTGATGATTCCAACTTGGCTAATGAAATATTTGATACTGTGTAGCGTTCCCACGCATTAAGTAAAATTAGTTTACTATTTTTAATATTTCTATTATCAATCTTTATTGATCGCATGTCCGAAGAAAACGTCAGCAATTCCAGGGTTATTTTCCACACCCTGAAGTCCCTTTTATTATTACAATTGGCAGTTCGCCGTATTATACCGCAGTCATTTCCGGAAACTGTTTATATCGACTTTCCCCGGTCTGGAAGAGTTTCCAGACCATTAACTGGATATTTATTATATATTTGGACTGTTGGAAATAATCTGGGTTAAGACATTTATCTTTAGTGACGTCAATGTCATTTCGGATGGACGGCATTCATACAACTGATTTGACGGCTATTCTTTCCGATTCAAGGTGGTGGCAACGGCAATAAATATAAGTCTTTTATATAAGAAGTTATTTGCTCGGTTGTCTTAAACATATTCTAATATTACATACTTTTAAAGTAAAAGAAAAAGTAGGCTGCTATTATTTAGAATTTAATCCTATGGATACTGATGGGTATACTAGGATTTAGTTTAATATATGACCAATATATAAGCAATATATTGTCGAATATAAAATGTAAATACGCATTTACATGCTCTAGTAATCCCTCTGTAAAGTACTGAAAAAAGGTATGAAAGCTCTCAGGGGGATGTAAAAAATAAAACTCGGCCACGTTACACTTAAAATACTATTTATTGCCTTTCAAGCTGTACTGTCTGCGATACAAAGTTAACTGCCTCGCCCTTCTCAATCGTTACGCGTTGTAGCCTCTACATAAACATCTCCATCGTAATCGTCATAGGTAGTGACATTCACATAACCCACAAATTGTAGTGCTAAGACCGTCACCTCTTTAGCCCAAATAGGTATCTTCCTATCAGCATAAAAACATCGAATTTTGGCAAATCAGCGTCCGACTTATTGTAGAAAAGTAATTGATCTCTACTTACGACCACAACTACGTCAGGATGATTAACATAAGATTGACCTACCATAATAGCGATTTATTGTACCTCACTTGGCACTACAATTGCGTCTACGGTCACGTCCTTCATAATGTTTACTTTTCTCGAATCGTTCATTTAGATAATGAGGCCTTGAATTCGGTTTGCATAATATATTCTTAGCGTGTTATATCATTTCTTATATGTCTTCTTTCATTTAACGTAGAAAGGTATTCCTCATTATGTACAGTCTAAAAAATAGATTAGAGGGTGAACATCCGTCCAATGCCTGAATTGAACCACCCCGAATGGTTAGACGAGAACATGGTTGGCAAAAAAAGTGCAGCACTTTGGTCCGTGTCGAGAATATGGATGAGTGACCCAATCATTTACTCCTGCGGATATGTAACAATCTAATTCGTATCGTGGTTCAGGATCCAGTGTTAGAAGCGTTATTATATGCTTGGATGAGAGTCCCAAGAGTAGGGGGGGAAGACAGGTTGGCATCTATCCCTGGGCGTGGATGAGTTTGTACTCGTCTCGGAATGTACAATATTCCTCCCTGAAGTCTGATGCTTTAGGGGAAGGAAGACGATTTCTGTGTATCAGAAAACATTGTCTCTAATAGCAGGACCATGCTCCGGCTCATGCTGTGACATAAATACATGCGCTCTTAACGGGACTACTGCTGTATATCACTGTTTTCGTGGTTCTGTTTCTTTGCAAGATTTTCAACATGATCCCATCATACATGAGTCTATCTGAAACGTGAGCCTAGATCGTGAATGGTATACGCAACTGCTGGTTTCTACTGAAGAATTTTGATGGTACATAGAGAGGTTATGACTGATTATTCCTTAGTATCATCCTGCGCCTCCTAGAATCCATGCTACGCAACGCTGCATCTATACTCGCCATAAACGCTAAAGTCCTTAATAATTCCTGGATATAGAAGTAATGCAGTTCAACCCCTGGATGAGAATTTTCATGTCTACAACTCCTTCAATACTTGGTCTATACCAAATTTCAACACTGACTTAGTTTTCCACAAAACACTATACACTTCACTCGACGCGCGATTCGCCAACAGAGTTGGTGTCATCTGGAGATGTTTTGTGGGAAACTAAGTTAGTGTTATCTTCACACCAAAGATACCAACCTACTCCAGTACCAAATTTCAAGCTATTTTGTGCATAGGATATTCCAAATATTAGTAGTAGGTATTCTTGGTATAGAATCCACTTCACCACTTTATTGTTCGCTAGAAGAGTGATTGTATATGTATTGTGGGTTTTGTGTTATTTTTCTAATGACCAATTGACAGTTAGTCTTTTATAGCCTACACATTTCTCTTTGTGAAATGTTGTGGTGCGAAATTACAAAAATTAGATAAGTGCAGTATTTTACAATTATAAAATGCGTAACTATTATGAATTTGAATAGTAGTTCAACAAAGACAAAGACTGCCCAAGGAATTTAGAGTTTTGTTTACATTTATTGGATATCTCAGTCATTAAGCTAGTGAAAAAAATGTAGACGAGCTACTCCAAATATGTAGTTTCTGTACTGAGATTACTCTAGCTTCAACTTGGAAAGAAATAGTCGAATGGATTGGAATTCTGTGTAAGTGAATTTGAAAGACAATATATTCTTTAAAAATATCTGTCTCCAAACAAATAGGGTGTTTAGCGTCACTGTCCGTGTTTTATTTAGAACGAATAAAATGTAAGCTATAATGTCCGAGAACTTTTCATGTCTCCACGTACGTGAAGACATGAACTGTGACTCGTGTATGTAACTTTAAATTACAAAGTCCCTATTCCGTGTTACACCATAATGGCTCTAACGTCTTTGACGTGAAATTTTGAATTGACAAATTCATTACGTTGGATTAGCAAAGTTTCATTAATTCAACGATAAACGACTCAAAGGTCGTATCTACCCTCGAGGATCTGATACGTCAATCAGCTGAGCGATTTTTTTACAATGTACATAAGTTAAATATTGGCTTAAAAAGTTACAGGCCCTTATTCGCAGAAAAATATGATTCACCTTGGATTAAAGACTTACTTGTCAATAAAAAAGAAAAATGGATAGAAGGTGCTTAAAATATGGATTAGAGAATGAAATTTAAACTTTGGTGTGAATATTAACGACTGTTAAGTAAACTCATCCAGTTTATTTAACGTTTTAATCTCGGTCAGTTAATTTAAAGTAATTAAGACTTAAATTTTTTTATGTAAAAATAATTATCATGGCATCATTCTCCAAGACAGTTTATGTGACATAATATTACATACAAGAAATAGCTTATTTGCTTTTATAACAACTCGTATTATGTATTTATTGAGTGTATCATATTTGGAATATGATATACGCAATTTATTCAAAAACCATATCGGTTTTTCTGACACAAATAGATTCTTTCATTGATTTTTTCATGTTCTATCATGTACTATATGCGGTTTTCTTTCGATTATCACCCAAGTAATGTATTCTATTGACTGTTAACTTGCTACTAGACTGAGTAGCTATTTTCTTTAACGTCTAAGGAAAATGTCTATTGAGATTAAGCCATAAGATTTTAGGACCCGTTACCTTCAGCTCTGTGGGAAATAATAATGGAGAAGGACTTCTCCAGGACATCTTCAGCGTTTATCGCCCTGTTGAAAACAAATCAGTGGTTTGAACAAATCCAAATCGCTGATTCGGTAAAAACCGTTAGAAATTTAATTATATAAACATTACAAAAGTAACGAGAAACATGTCACTTGTTTTATTTTTGAATAAAAAATGCTGTAGTCTCGGCTTTAGTGTACTTTTCCAGAGCAAGTAATCAAGTCTGTGATAAAACAATTCTGACAGCTAATAGTTGCTAGTAATGCTTTCAAAGTACGGTGGCCATTCAGCTCCGATGTCCGATACAGAGCTAATAAAAGTGCAACCCTTACTCTGCCTCGGCCATATGACGGGGTGACCTATCGTAATCCAACGAGGAGAGCTTGGTACCTTTCCCTAAGCATGTGGGGTTTGTCATTGTCTTTACGTGTAACCTTCCCCTCTTCCCCTGGATACCCTTCAGGTATTCAGAGAAGAAGGTCATTTTACATATGTATGTAAAACTTTTATTGATTTTTTCATAGTTTTGTAGTTGGATACAAAGATAGGATGCCTCGATAACTCTGAATTATACTTTATACGAATTCATACACGTTTTCAAAGTATATTCGTTAATAAATACAAATAAAGTTGAACAAACAGGGGGAAAGCTCACTTGTCTTATTGAATAAACATACAGTCAAAGTCTAACGAAATTCTGAAGTTGAATCGTGCTCACCTCCAATATTACCGTATCTACTTGTGAATGTCTTACCCACTTTGTTTTTAATTTGTTTCATCTCAAGCAATTCGATTTTTTGTTATCAATTTATATTTACTGTTGTTTATTATGAAAACTCCTTTGTTTATTCACCAGACGTTTTTAATTCAATTTATTCCATCATCCTTTCCGTGTCTTGCATTTCTCAAACACTTTCCAAACAGATCTGCGCTTCTTTCAGGAGTGTTTTTATTTTTTCCGCCTCATTTACTTTCCCTTTTCACAGTTCAGTGTTGCTCGGATGGTTTAGTTTACGTGTTCCCGTTTAGCAATAAGTATATTTCTTTATGCGATAATCTAGCGGGAATAAAAAGGTTTTGTAGTAATACACTTTTTAATATAATTAGAGCATGTTTCGAAATCAGCAAGTATTATTAATTAGATAATTTATTATGCTATTCTATAAGTCTTAAGACTTAATTACACAATAGGAAGCAAAATTGCATATACGTATACATTGTTCATCAACAAAAAGATAAAAGGGAAAGGAATAACTAAATGTATACACACTAATACATATTATACATATATACAAAACTACATATAATACAAAAGTGTTAGAGATTACAAAGTTTTATAAAATACACGATTTTATGGAAAAAGAAGACAATGTATTATTTATACACCAATAGTGAACTTTATTCAAATTTTGTTGTAAACTTCTTGAACTTGAACTTGTTGTACAGTCTTGAAATTATGAAATATTGCAAAATATGTAATTTTAAATCATCTGTATGTAAAAGACATTTTGGAAAGAGGCTGCAACCTGCGATGCAGCAACAGAAACAGGAGACCAGTTTCCTACGAATACCGAAAGACTATACGTTATATACGTATCGCGTTCCGCCAATCAAATTGACATTACAGGGAGATTATTAAAACGGAATTAAAATGGAAAAATTATGATGCCTGAATAGACAAATTAAAAAGATTGGTTTAGGGTATCGCAAAGACAGGTACACAATCAAGTACTATAAACAATGGAAACATGTCATGACTTGTTAATTTTGGTTTTAACTTTTTTATATAACAGTGAGCCGGAGTATTGTCACATATTCATTATGACACTATTAAAGGAGGTTTTATGTCTTAATATTGATGATGTGAACCTAAAGTTTAGCAAAATATTTTAAGGAATATGCGAATTAATATGATAAGATATTTCTACGCCTAGATGTATAAGACTTTTCTACTGACTTTTAACATGATACTTATTAAAATGAATTAAAAAAATAACGCCCTACATTTCGAAAACGTACCGTTTATATGCGTATATTCATATGAATTTTTGTTTTTATTTTTTTTTTTTTTTTTGTATAAATAATATTCTGCAAATGTTTTGCGATATTAAAGCATCACCCTGTACATATATTTATTTTTTACAGAGATATATATCGGGTTGACCAAAAAGTTCGTTCCGTTTTTTATAAGTATTTATTATTAACATTATAGTTATTACAAATTATTTTAATCAATAATGTACGTTCCGTCATTTTCAATAACTTTCTCCCATCTCTCAGTAAGCTTCATAATACCACTTTCATAAAAACTTTCCGGTTTGCTCGCCAAAAACGTTTTCAACTGATTTCTGACTTCCTCGTCATTGGCAAATGTTAAGTTTCGTAAACTGTTATCCATGGAGCGGAATGGGTGAAAATCCGAGGGCGCAAGGTCTGGAGAATAGGGTGGATGGGGTAAAACATCCCACTCTAACTACAACGATTTCCTTCGGGTCTGCAGAGAAGTGTGAGGTCGAGCGTTGTCGTGATGGAAGAGGACCTTCTTACGATTCACAAATCCTGGGCACTTTTCCTGCATGGTTTGGCTCAATTTTTGTAGTTGTTCGCAGTAAACGTCCGAATTTATTGCTTCATTCCTCGGGAGTAGCTCAAAATAAATTATTCCTTTGAAATCCCACCAGACGGATAACAAGACATTCCTGTAGTGAAGTCCTGCCTTTGGAGTGGATTGAGCAGGTTCACTGGTACATTCCTCACGATATTCTTCGACTGGCGTTGTCGCAAATGATCCACTTTTGATTTCCAGTAACCATATTTCTCAAAATGGGATCGCTACGTTGACGAATCCTTAGCATATTGTAAATATTGATGCGATCCATTAAATTGGAGTTCGTGAGGAACTTAAACATCGAGTCTACTGAGAAACCCAAGTTGTTTAAGGTGATTCTGTACACAAGATTTTGACGTCCCATTTTTTCTGCAAGCACATGTATAGTTTGGCGAGGAATTGCCTCAACTAAAGCTCGTAAATGCTCGGAAACGACTTCTTTAGGTCAACCTGACCTTGGGGCGTCCATGAGTGAAAAATCGCCAAATCGAAATCTCTTGAACCATGATACGTTCGATCTTGAATAATATTTTTGCCGTACACAGAACACAATTTGCGGCAAGTTTCAGCGGCTCTTTTGCCTTTTTAAAATAAAAAAACATCGCGTACCTAAAATGCTCGGTTTCACTCATTTTTAATTAAACTCACATACAACAATAATAAAGCAAGTTCACGAGTATAACAGCAGTAAAGAACAGTTAAATATCAGGGTTAAATAGGGAGGAAGGTTCAGGACTGCAGCTGTATGCATGACACCATAGGCCGTGACGTATAGTTAACTCGGAAATGCGAAACGACTTTTCGGACAACCCAATAGTTATATACTTATAAAATTATAATTTTGAAGGATGACAATTTATTTTATGAAAACAAGTATTGTTTATACACACTTCCAAACAAATTAAATTCCACTAGCTATCACTGACTGTCTTTTTCTACAAAATATGTATAACAAAAGTAAAATAAGTGTGAAATACTTTAGTAAATAATTCATTAACTACAGATTTTGCTGTGCCTTGATATAGAAGCCATTTTGGAATAATATTAACAACAGTTACTGACGTCGTTGTATATGGTATAATTTATATTTATTTTTTATTTTAATTTTTGTAAGAAAGTATCGAATGAATGAAAACTATATTTCATTTTATATGTAAATGTATATTATATAATAAGAATAAAGAGCATTTCAATAAATTCAAAACTTATTTATTGTTTACTCTACACAAATATACTTGACAGGAAGTTGATTTTACAAAGTTACTTAAATATTTATTTTAATATGAATTTGGTCCACATAGTACATACATTGCTTCAGCCCTTACCAATATTCTGCATCATTTTTCATATTTGTCTTGTCGACTAACAAAAAACTCGCTCCGCCTTACACAAGGTAATTCCCTGGCGTTTTACTTAGAATATGAATTTTTCAATACGCTCCCATTTCGATCGAATAACTTATGCAAATTATTCCGAAAACTCGTAAGATTCCTTCGCTCTTATTGCCGACGTACAGATAAAACGTACATATCTGGGAGTCGGTTTGCCATCAAATGATCATCCGTTCGACATTCAGGATAAGGATATCAGGAAAACGCGGTTGAATGTGTCCTGAAACCATATATCTTAGTGACTTCAAGTCGAATTACATGATTCTTGTTTATCGGTAAGAAGTAGACTGTTGAAAATCTCGCGGGGAAAATCTTTATCACTATTAGTGACGTAAAATTGTAATTACTAATATTTTACACGAATATAATTGTATACTTTAGGTATAAAATAAATATGATTCGTATAATGACTCCTTGCGCCGAAAACACATTTTAGGGTAACAGTTAGTACAATACAAATTCATCAACGTCGTATGACAGAGTAATGAAAAGGTTCTCCACAAAAACATTCAATGGAAGTGATATTTCCATTAAAATAAATGAAATAAATTCAACAAAAATCCAAATAAAAGAAAGGAAAGTGATATAAATTTTACAGAAGTGTTGAGACGCTAATGATTAAAATTATACAATAAAGCTAAGATGTGACTTCATAATTGTTCCAACTTCATTTTGTTCGACAAATTATTAACTATCTATGCCGTACGTAGTTGATTGAAACATATGTCGCTAGACATACGTGCTGGTAATTGTGGCATATTAGTAACAGTTGCGAGTGGTGTAGCATGTGATCCGTGCGTCGTCACTAAATTGAGACACGCGCAAAGATCCATTATACAAATTGTATATACTATTCTGCCACTATTCTTCACATTGCTTTTAGGTCGAGCTTAAATCTTGATTTAATATGGCTATATATATATATGATTTCTGGTTAACTAATTTACGCCCCGATGGTGTTATCTGTAGAAAGTGGTGTTATGTTAAGAAATAAACGTTAACAGTGGTGGCTAGGTTTATTAAAAATAATTGACTGAAGAATGTGTTGAATTTAATAAAAAGTAACTGCTAGATATCACTAAATAAGATATATGTAAAATATATGTCGTTCGCGAGAATAAAGTAAATAGAGTGGTATTTTATTCGTGTCTAAGAGTAGTGTTTAAGAGTGTAATTTTATACTGTAGTGGCTTGTAGGTGTGTTACGGGGGGGGGGGGGGTCATAATGGTGACGTGACATATGGGGGTGAAAAAATGATAAAAGAAGAACACATCTTATCGTTACGTATAAAGCAAATTAGCTCGTCTACCTATGCCAACTACAAGAATGTTGAAAACCTTTTCATCATAGCCACTAATTATGTATTACCACCTGTTATGTCTCTAGACTCAATAATGATGTAAAAAGCGTTTATTCGTGTCTAATTTATTTCTTCTTATCTTTAAAGTAGTTCAAGTATTAGTATCTCATGTATTATTTAGCATCTAAGTAATACATGAGATAGAAATTCATTTCATGAGACAATTATGTATATATTACGAGTAAATTGCCCTGATATAAATAACATTATTTAATAAGAAAAATAAACTACAACTAATATTCTTTAACTTTTACTTTGAAATATAAAATAAGTATGAGAGTAGAGATCAAAATAATGGTATCATTGATGTGTTTGAATTATGAAAAATAATTTAGTTGTATTCCGTATAAATAACTGAAATTATGGCGATTTTAATTATGTTTATCCACTAAAACTCAAAACAAATAAATAAAATCATTAAGATCACCTCAGTAATCGAGAGTTGAATAAATAACGGTAATTTTTTCTCGTTTACAGTTCTCCTTGTAGCAGTTTTTCGTATTCCGAATACAAAATGTGTAAGAAAAAACTTCAAGACTTAAAGATTCGTAAATATGATTTAATGAACGATTTAATGATTGTTGTGACTTTATTCCAGAATTAATTTGTCTTATTGCTAATTCCCGGACTTATTGTTCTTGTTCTACATACATTCTGGTGAGTTATATCCCTATTTAATTAACTGGATTCTATCTGTTTTACAGTCTTAGTAGAATTATAATAAAAATGATGTTAATAAAAGGAGACCATTACATTGAAGATCTCTGCTATCCAAAATGGTCACTTCGAGCTAAATAAACCCACCAAATGGCCTCTATAAGTCTGGTTTCAAAATTGTGGGCAATAAGTAATTCGCAACATGTGGACCAGACAAGGCAAACAGACAAGACGCGTGCCTTATCTCGCGCGCGACTAAAGAGAGCAGAGATCACAGAGTGCAGGGAGTGGTGTTTACAATTTACACGTAAAACAGACCCGACAATTGTTGAATCGTATTACCAGCTCATAAAAATAGTGTTCTATACCTTACTGCCCACTATTTTGAAACTGGAGTATAAGTTAAATTGAAGTTGAATATAAATTTGAGAAGAAAGGTTCCTAAATTAATTATAATTAAATTGGTGATTGGATTCTAATAGAATTTGACATTTGGACAATTATTACCATATCTCGATGATTTATGATTAATTTACTAGTATGTTTGATATACTACTCATTTTAAATTTACATTCGATTTCACGTAATGGCTGTTGTTAAAATATGAATGGAATAATCTGTCTATTATTGTTATAGATTTTTTGTTATAGATTTTAATCAAGAAATAATTGTTTACCAAACATGGTTTTATAAATGATTGGTATATGTTAGACATGTCTTTCGGATAATAATATATCTTGTAACTTTGCTACCGTTACTAATAGATATTGAGATCCGATATACAATAATATAATTAATAATATTCAACTTGCACCCGGAATTATTAACAACTGTAATAAATTACTCAACGATTTCTGATGATATAATGGAAAAGAATTATTCCAGCGTGAAGGTCCATCTAATTAAACAGAAGTATGCATAAATTTAGCAAATACAATGCTGTTTTATACATGATCGACAGAGCCTTGTTAATTTTAAAATATCGTTAATTCGATAACAATGTGTAGGATTTTCAGAAAATTAACGGCAGCGGATTAATGGCAATAAATCTAGAATTAAATCGTCATGCATCCATGTATTTGTCTTCGATTTTGACGTTTGTAATCAAGAAATTAGTTCCAATTGAACAATGATTTAATTAATCAGGTAGTTTTGCGATAAGAGTGTTTTTAAATATTCGCGAAAAATGTTGTAAAAATAATTTTAGCGTTTAAGCAAAGAAATATCATATTGGAGGTTTCTGAATAGCACCCAGCTTTTTTCTTGAATATGAGAAGCGTGAGTTCAAGGATACCAATTTAACTAAACTTGTTGCACTTGCAATAAATGAACTATACGAACTTGCAACACGTGAACTGGTTTTGTTCATACATAGTACATGAAATACGTAGGAACCTAAAAAAGTTTTGAGATTTGGCTTTCGTATTTTATATTTTTCAAAATAGTCTCCATTTCTTTCAATACACTTTTTCACACGAACAAACCACATATTGAAAATTTCGTCCCTCTGCTCCTGCTCTAGTTCCCTGCATGCGTCTTGCCAGGCCCCGATTAGCTCGTCATCATTGGTAAATCGGCGTCCTTTGAGCTGGTCCTTAATCCGAGGAAATAATGCAAAATCGCAGGGAGCAAGATCTGGACTGTATGGTGGATGTCCTAACACGGGTAACCCTATTTGGCCTAAATACTCGTAATCCGTGGTAAGACCAGCGCGATGTGCTGGTGCATTATCATGATGGAGCCTACATGTGTTTAAACGTGACTTGGGTCTCAACTTTCGCAACTCCTCGAGAGTTGCGAAAGTTGGAAAACTAAAAATTAGATTATAAAAAATGTTGACTTTTGAAATATCACTTATTTGGTATCGCTGGATTCATAAAATTATGCAAAATTCAAAAATGTGCCGATTATTATGTGTATAGTATATCCCAAATTTGAATCAATTATCTCCAAAACTAAAGGAGAAAAGGGGGGCATACCATGATCCCGTTACACCCGGTATACATATAAGCCGGAAAGTAAACTGCAGTCGACTGTATGGGTGTTTCAAGATGAACCAAAATGCAACAAAATTTGTTCGCGTTCGAAGCACTCCGAAACAAATGGCCGCCTATTGTTTCGGAAAAAACTGATCATGTGAATTCTGAATTGTACACAACTATTTCTGGAAGTCTTCGGTGAAATAAGGAAAACAAGCAAGCGCCGTCGAATCATTCTTCATCATGACAATACATCTCGTCTAACAACCGAATCTTTGAACACTCAAGAAATCGAATTAATGGGTCATCCGTCGTACAGTTCTGATTTGACACCCAATGACTTATTTTTGTTCCCGAACGTCAAAAATAAATTGTGTGGACAACGATTTTCGTCGGCAGAAGAAACCGTTGATGCGTTCAAAAACCATGTTTTGGAGATATCTCAAGCGGAATGGAAAAATGTTTTGACAAATGGTTCGAACGCATGCAAAAGTATATAGATCATGAAGGAAAATATTTTGGAAAACGATAAAGTAATTTTCAATGACAAATTAGTGTTTTTTATTATTAGGCTCAAAATGTAAATAGTGCTGTCGTAAATTATAATTTAAAGTATCATTATAAATATTGGTTTTAGTTCTGCTTTATGTAAAATATCCTCTCATATCGTTAGTCTACATGTGAGCGTGAGGTATTGAGGTGGATCTCCTCAATTAGCATGTCAAAGCCTGCTGCGACGTGTTTATGAAGTGTACTCGAAGCTCCAGAATCGGATTATAAATCAAGTTTTCACATATCTCGATGGAAATTGCACGTACCACTCCCGAATACTGTACGTTACAGCTTTAACGATTATATCATCATTAAATTTATTACCGCATTACGTTGCGTAAATTGAAATTGCGGTTTAATCTGACTGCGCTTCAAAGCAATTTCCAGTGAGGTTTTTAGGGTAATAATTTGTTTTATTCCGAATCACGGGAGACGACACAAAGGATAGCTGATTAATTTTTAAGTAGATTTTATGCGGTATTCCTGCTGCCTTAATAGTAAAGGCGTCTAGCGTGGCGTACCGAGTCACTGGCATCGCTACAATATTTCCAGTAGGAATCTCATGAGTAATATGATTATGTAGTAGAAAGCAAATGAGAATAATTGCTTGAAGACTGTAAAATGGGTTGTTGGTTTATTTTTACTGTTAACCGTTTATCTACGGAAGGGTGGTATTATCATTATCATCATGGTTATCGATATCGTTAACATTATGCACGTCATCGTCTTCGTGATCGCCATCATCGTCCTCATCATAGTCGTCATAATCGTTATCGTCACTATTGTAATCACGATCGTCATCCATCCATGATCATTCATTGTCATAATTGTTACTATTATTGTTATCATGATCGTTATTATCATCGTCGTCATTATCATTGTCATTTCTTCTACCTATGTAGAAACGGAAAATATCTTGTATAGCAATACTTCTCAAAATTATTTAGGCGCTTTTGGAGATTATTTAGTTTGCGACGGATAACCAAATTTAGATGAATGAATCCATAGATATTCTGAATCAAACATGGCGAAGAATACTCTAATCTTAAGAAGACGGTGCTGGAGTACCTCAGGGCAGTGTCTCTCGACCTGTTCTCTACATACTGTATACCAACGACGTCTCACAAAGCGACGGAGTAGTCACAGCAACATTCACCGACGACATCGCTCTGCACAATACCGACCAAGATATCCAGTCAGCTACAAAAAATTTGAAGCAGCAATGAACAATGCCACCAACTGAACCAAGAAATGGCGCATAAAACTGAATGAGGCGAAGTCGAGTCACGTCAATTTCACCAACAAGAAATACGACTATACAGCAATGATAGTGAACCAGCAAACAATTCCGCATGTCAACGAAGCAAAGTGTCCTAGAATGACTCTAGATGCAAAGCTACGATGGAAATTTCAAGTGAAGAAGAAACTTGAGCAACTGAACCTCAAAGTCAGACAACTATATTGGCTCCTCGCGCCTCATTCTGAATTATTAAACCACAAACAACTGCTAGCCTACAAATAAATTCTGAAGCTCATGCGGACTTTTCTTGCTTATGATTGAAGATGCAATCAAGAGGTTTGCAGGTAAACATCAGAAGAGATTAGAAAATCATGAAAATGTCGAAGTAATATGGATAAATTGATAACAACGGACTTATTCAGCGGCTAAAGAGACTAAAACCATTCGAATTAGTGTAGTGACAGAGAAAGTGTCTAGAAATCTAAGTGTATGTCCATCACATGAAGAAAGTGGTTAGTGTTGTGTCGCTGGATGCTCATTTACTGAACAGCTAAGTCTAGATATTAGGAAGAAATCGTTAGATAGATTCAATCTAGTTACAATTTTCAACGCTCTCGGGGAGTTTTTCTAAAAAACAAACCTAATTCTTCTACACAGAGAAGCTAATGTATCAAAATGTTTACCTGTAAAAATGTGTTGTATTAATAATTGCCATTAAGGTGATAAACTTTATCGAAGGAAGCATGATTGCAATATATGATTTTTTTTACGATGAAAACATGGTGTCAGTATACCTAAATTATCTTTATCACATAAATTGCTCTCGAGTGTATTAGTGGGTTCAGCGGTACGTTTGATGTATTTACAAGTTAGCAAATAAGGAAGCAATTTGAGAGACTAGTTTTCTTCGTTTTTTACATTGGTCTTTATTGTTTATTTCTAAATTAGTAGATTGAAAAAAAAGGTATTGTTCGGTGGGTGGAACTTTTCCTTTCATGTAAATGAAAAGCCAAACCAATGGTACTCACCATTACTAAACCAATGGTACAATACGCATTATCCTTTAAGAATAAATTATAGATCGTATAATAAAGGACAAAAGAATAGGTTTATGGTGATGTAGGTAGTAATACATTTGTACAACAGAGGATATTTTGACTTGGACATTACATGCGACATTCTTTCTTGTGATTGGCTATAGAATAGGTGTGACAATTTATGTATATAACTTTAATGAAGGAATTGTAGTCCTTAAAACATCGAAGTAAGTTATTTTATTGATTAACATGACCGCAATGGCCTATGCTGTGTAACCTATAACTTGCACCTTCGTTAAAGCTCTGCTTAAATTTCACTTGGGTGCGGTACAGGGGCCAGATACCCAGCCAAGGGCATGTGAAAGGGCGCGGACTCTCGCTAATATTTGCCTAGTGATCATGATAATTAAATTTATTCGGCTCGACTAAAAGTTCAAATTTCCATCAAGTGCTGTTAGATGTTACGCTTCGCCTCACTTAGTTAGGGCCCTAGTAATTGCTGGGAAATATTACATAGTCGGTCGACTATGAAGGAATAGTGTAGAGTAAACTGGTGAGATAATAATACACACAAGCAGTTTATAAAGACGGCGTTAATGAATGTAGAGCTACGAGGGGGTATCCAAGAGAAACCGAACTGATGTGGTGGGCGGAGTTTTTGTAGGGCCGCGTTCTGCCGCTAGGACGCCAAGCGACGTCGCTAAAAAAGGCTCCGTTCGGATTGTGCAATTTTTTTAGTGAGAGTTGTTTTGTGTGCTCGTCGGTTTTGCAATGGTTGATTCTGGTGAACAGCGCGGGACCGTAAAATTTAGATTCTTGCTCAGAGAAACTGGCACATAAACTCTGTGTTAAAAACGGTCTACAAGGATGATGCTAATGGAAAAACTCAGGTACTAAGTTTTCCTGTTTCAAAAGAGGTGTAATGTCAATTGATGACACACCTGGTCGTCCTTCCGCTGCTTGAACCGATGATAATGGTTAAGAAAATTCACGAAATCATCCTGGAAGATCGATGACTTATCATTGACGAAGTGGTATACATTTTTGGTGTACAAACAGGGCTGTGTGAGCAGGGGCGTTATCATGGTGGAAAATCCAATCGCCCGACTGCCACAAATCAGGCCTCTTCCGCCGAAAAGTGTTGCGCAATCTTTTCAAAACTTCCAGGTAGAAAGCCTGATTAACTGTCTGATCCTGTGGAACAAACTCTGATTGAACAACTTCTCTCACATCGAAAAAACAAGAAAGCGACGAGCACACAAAACAACTCTTACTAAACAGTTCACATAAGTCGAACGGAACCTTCTGTACGGACAACGCTTGGCTTACTGACTTGAAAATGAGCTCGCATTTTATCTTTGTATTATGTTACTTTTCACGTATCATTTCCCATTTTACATTTGAAAACTCTCAAGATTGATGTCGAACATATCTAAATTTCCGTCAAGAAGATTTGGTTCCATCTTTGTCGACTCGATGAATTAGATTCAGGTCTACCTGATGACAGAGTATAGTTACAGTAAAGTGGAACTCCACTCCACTATGTCATAAACGCCTGTAAATATTTGGACAGTTTCGACATAGTGAGGTACGATATAGTATATTTCAGATCGGTGGATTGGAGGAAGCATTCGAAATACACAAAGGGCTGCGACAGAGAGATGCGCTGGCGTGTCAGATATTTAATATAGCCCTGGAGAAAATCATTAGAGACGCCAATCTTGAGACTAGGGGAACAATATTCACTAAGTCAGTCCAGACCTTGGCATATGCAGACGATGTCGACATAATAACAAGAACGGTAAGAAAGTCTGCAGAAACTTTCTTTGACCTAGCAACGGCAAGGGAGGCCATGGGACTACAGGCAAACGACGAAAAGACAAAATACATGTCAACTACTTTGCAAACAAGAGCTGGTAACGCAGGACAAAACTTAGTAACTGGTAATCACAACTTTGAAGCAGTCAGAGAATTCACCTATCTAGGTGTTCAAGTCGACCCAAACAATAACATCTCGGGAGAAATTAAACGGCACATAGTAACGGCAAACAGATGTTACTATGGCATTTCCAGGCATTTTTTCAATAAGCGACTGTCACAAACAACAAAGCTGAGAATATACGAGACCCTAGTAATCCCTGTACTGCTATATAGATCAGAAGCGTGGACCATCACAAAGGCCGACGAAACCTCCGTACATTATTTCGAGCGGAAAATACTGCGAAAAAATTTCGGGGGCGTATGCGAAAATGGGTCATGGAGGCGCAGGTATAATTTTGAACTATATAATAACCTATATAAAAACAAAGCGAAGGGAAGAGATATTGTCACAGCGGCCAAACTGAACAGACTGCGCTGGGCAGGACATGCGGCCCGAGCCAGTGAAGCGAACTCCATTAAAAAAGTGCTTAGCATAGAACCTGTAGGAAGCAGGAAGAGAGGTAGGCCAAAGCTTAGATGGGCCGATTGTGTAACAGGATGCCAGAAGTATCAGTGCCCCCAACTGGAGAGCAGGAGCACAAAATCGTCAGGAATGGCGGAGAACGCTTGAGAAGGTCGAAGCCCCTGCAGGGCTGTAGCATCAATGATAATGATGATAGATTGGACGACGAGGTCCAATTGAGTTGCCGCCAAAATCTCCATATCTTTCACACTTGATTTATTTTTGTAGGGAACTTGTTTGTACTTGACAGACAAGAATTTTGAAACAAAAATACAATACCGAGGTTTCATAGCAAAGAATTGGGTATTATCATCGATTAGCTTTTTATTAAGACAAAAACGGTACCTATTTTGAGCATATATTATGGTGAAATGATTATTAATATAAAAAGCAAGATCTTTACGGATAATAAATTGAAAAATTTCGAATATGAAGTGTGAAGGCGCTATGAACTGACTTGCTTTTATTAGTTTTTAGTTCCAGTCTTTTAACCATTTTTGAATGTCATCTAAATATTGTTGTATATGGATTGAAGCCGTATTTCTCAGCGAAAGTATCTAGTGTTGCCATTTTAGATTTTGGCATATCTGCAGTGTGTATTAGATATAGAGTAGGGCTCCAGGACAGTACCTTGGGGTACTCCACACCTAATAAGATGTAGTTCTGAAGTTTCATTATGATATTCAACGAAAAAATACCTATTAGTTAGATAGGATTTTAAAACTTTATATATCTGATGGGGGAGTACTATTTTTAGTTTGTGAAGTAGTCCTGTATGCCACACTTTATCGAACGCCTGTGTAATATCTAGAAAATCAGCTGGATTGTATCTGTTTCTGTTCATATCTTGCTTGATTTTATTAACCAATCGATGAATTTGTTCTATTGTTCCATGATAACTTCTAATACCAAATTGGTGATCTGGTATTAGTTTTTGTTCATCCAGTATTATTTTAATCTTTTTTATAAGTATTTTTCCATCACCTTAGATGTTACTGGAAACAGAATAATCGGCCTGTAAGAAGAAACGTGTTCTACTGGGTTGCCTGGTTTTCGGATCATAATTATTTGTGCCATTTCCCATTGACTTGGACAATATCCAGTTGTAATAAGAGCATTAAATATTTGAACTATTGCTTCGACGCCTTTTGATCAGAAATTAAGGTAATTATTTTTCTGATATTACATCAATGTATCAACATTCCCTGGAACGAGTTACCGCATGAGCTTTCCTGATTCTTCCAACATTAAAAGAATCGTAGGCTGAATTGACCAGTCGCTTTGAATCAAATATTTCATGTAGATATTTGATGCAGAACACTTGTAGTGTCAAGTGTAATAGAATTCGCTCCTTTGGGCGGATAGCGGATAATCGCAAAGAAGGAACCTCTTCATACTTTCCGTTATTTATTATTATTCAAACGATAATTCTAATTCGCTAGAGTGAATACATTTTACTCCACAAAGTATATATATATATATATATATATATATATATATATATATATATATATATATATATATATATATATATATATATAAATTATGTACCCTCTGCATTATAAAACACTTGATAAATTATTTATTACAATTTTTCATGCGGACGAGAAGAAATATACAGCCTCGCATTTTCTCGTCATATTCTTAAGTCCCAATCTCTTATACCTTCGAAAATAATGCGCCAACTTTCGTGCAAACAAATTTGTCAATAGGGTCTTTCTTTATTCTTGCGAGGGACAGGCAGAACCCCGCACGAATTCAGCAGACCTCCAACCTGTTTTCGCGACTCGCCTCATTGTTACCGGAAAGTTTTCCAATATTTCCCGAGGAAACGACAATACTAGCAATCGCAAAAACTTCCAAATCGGAATGCGCAACTTGTAGTTATAATTATCTTCTAACGACCGGGGAGGCCAGAGACAACAAAGTGATTAATTATCGCCATTAATCAATGAGCCCGGAGTCTTTGAAAATAAGTTTTTATCCGCGTCGCCATCGTACCGTACATAAACGCTCCTTTCAGAAGTTGAAATATGGTGTTAACATATACATCTGTATGTACAAGATATTACGTGGAAAAGATTACGTGGATCGATTTATCATCTTTTTCGACTGTTTATCATTTTTATTAGACATGTTTCGTGTAGACGGCAGTATGCGTTTTCGTATTAAAAAGGAAAAAAATAATTATATCAAATGCTTTAGCATACAGGTTTTTTTTAAATAGATGTTTAATTCAGTTGAATTATTTTTTGTTGTTGTATAGACTTTCGATATAAATTTACAGAAAATATACCTACATCTGTAACAAATTATTTTCTAACCCTAATAGGTTACCACAATTTTTATATTTAAAATAAAGTTCTACTCTGAATATAATCAATACAGTATATTGATTATATTACAATGTATACAATATTTTAGTTATGATGTAATATATAAAATATAAAAATGTTGGCACAAATATATTCATTTAAACATTGGTAATTTTTATATACACTGTGGTGATAAAATTTCGTATAATTTTCATATATTTTGTTATAAAATGTTTCTTTAAAACTTGGTAACTCGGTTAAAAAAAATAATTGATTGACATTAATTATTTTTGGCCGTCATTGCAGTATTTTTTTAAAACGCAACCGTTTTCTTTTTAAACAAAAATTAATTAATTAAGTTTTCTGCATACGACAGTACACTATAGTAGGGGTTTCCTATATTTCGCTTATAAAGGGTCTTTCAATAAGGACGCTTGATTTTTAAATGTAAATAAATCAAGTTGTGTGTGAAATATCCACGCAATTATTTTGTTTGAAAGAATGATTTATGGCATTAAGCATGGAATATAACGTCATCAAATGTCCGCTTGGTGTACGAGGTCCAATTTTCGATAAATTATCGCATAAATTTGGCTCAATTACCTGGATGGGGTTTGTTATGTTAACTTTGAGGGCATCAATTGTTTGCGGTTTTTCGAATAAACCGGCGATTTAAGATAGCTCCAAAGGAAGAAGTCTAAAGGCGTTAACTCGTACGATCTCGGTAGCCAGTTCACATCGCTGCTGCGCGAGATAAGCAATCAATGCCCCCAAAGCTCTCGTGCAGAATGTCCTTCGCGGCATGCAGTGTGTGGCACGTAGCGTCGTTCTGTTGCAATCACATGTCGTCGGTATCCATATCATCCAGTTTAGGCCACGAGAAGTTGCTTATATCATCGATCTGTAGTGTTCACAGTTGACGGTTATGGTAACGCCAGTTTCGTTTTGGAAAAAGTAGTGACCGACGATTCTGTCCCTACTTTTTGATAAATAATCAGTCAATACCCGTACGTCACCGAAACGCAAGGTCTGCTGAAAATATCGCTGCTGTGCATAAGAGTGTACGGGAAAACCCGAGTCAGTCAATTTCTCGTCGTTCACAAGAATCTGACCTTTCTACGACTTCAACTTGTCGAATTTTGCGTCGGGATTTGGGTCTGTACCCATATAGAAACCAACTGACTAAGAACTTAAGGTAATCGACCGTAGACAACGCCGTGGGTTCGCTGATTGGGCTCTGGAGTAGTTGGAAGTTGACCCGAATTTCGTCAAAAAAATCGTCTTTAGTGATGAGGCCCATTTTTGAATGAATGAATATACGAACAAGCAAAATTGTCAGATTTAGGACGATACCAATCCACACGAGATACACCAGCACCAAATGCATTCCGAGAAAGTCACTGTTTGGTGCGGATTTTGGTCTGGCGGAATTATGGGTCTGTGATGCTTCCAATACGAAACTGTACATTGCTGTAACCGTCAACGGCGAGCACGACAGATCGATGATAAGCAACTTCTTGTGGCCCTAGCCGGATGAAATGGATACCGACGCCATGTGGTTCCAACAGGATGACGCTACGTGCCACATAGCGCATGCCACGATGGACCTTCTGCACGAGCGATTTGAGGGCATGGTTATCTCGCGCAGTGGTGACGTGAACTGGCCACCGAGATCGTGCGTTTCAACGCCTTTAGACTTCTTTCTTTGGGGCTATCTTAAATCGTAAGTCTATGCGAATAAACCGCAAACAATTGGTGCTCTCACAGTTAACATAACGAACGCCATCCAGCAAATTCAGTCAGATTTATGCGACAAAGTCATCGAAAATTGGACGTTCCCAATATGTACCACCAAGTATAGTCGCGGCGGATATTTGAACGACGTTATATTCCATACTTAATATCATAAAATATTCTTCCAAATAAAAAATAATTGGTGGATATCTCACACACAACTTGTTTTACATTTAAAAATCGAGAGTCCTTATTGAAAGAGCCTTTACTTCTAAGGCGTTCTATTTTCCTTCATTGTACAATATGGATAGTAAAAGGTGTAAAATTGATATAAAGTTTACACCTATACCCCGAGTTCAAAATTGTAGGCAGTAAGTAATTCGCTACATGTGGACCAGACAAGGCAAATAGACAAGGCGCGTGCCTTGTCTCACGCATGACTAAAGACTAAAGGTCTTTACAACTTACACGTAAAACAGACACGAGACTTGTTGAATCGTATTACCAGCTCATAAAAATAGTGTTCTATACCTTACTGCCTACAATTTTGAAACCGGCGTATAGAGCTGGTGAAGTTTACACCAGACATCGTGTTGATTCGACTCCATCACAGGTATGGACGTTTACACCAGCAAATGGTAAAATTCTACCACAGCCTTGTGGTGATCATTTCACACCAAACGGATGACTCTATGTGCACCCCGTTTGGTGCGAAGTTGGTGTGAAATTTTACACCACGTTTCAAACAGTGTATGTAATTGTTTTATCTCATTTGTTATTTTGGTATATCAATGATTATTATATTATTATTATTATTATACGTATAATGAATATGTCATATTTTTATGACGCTGACATGAGGAAACCCGTAACGCAACATGGAATCTCGCAAATCTCCACGGCCAACGGGAATTTCAAGATTTAAATTATGCATCGTATGGTAGATTACTGTCGAATCGTTTCGACAAACTGTTCCAACTGTATCCGCCAGCAAATTCCAATTTACTTTTCAGCGAGATATTTCAATTATCATTTGAATGCGCGGTGTCCGCTCATCCCGTCGCAGCCGAACAGACACACACTCTCTAGTCCGGCCTCCGTCAATAATAACACCGTAATTACGGAGCGTTGAACCGTCCGTCGGCTGCTCGGTTTGCGTTTTTTATGTAATTACAGAAGAATTTTATAACAGGAAAAAATGGAGAATTGCACGCTGCCGAGCATGCCGCTTATTCTCCGGTAATGAATCATTCGAAGAGTGGTTTTTAAGCGGTGATTCCTGAAGTGGTCTCGATTAGATCGTAAGAAGAAACATCTCTCGACGAGCGCGTCTGGGAATCAGAAATAATTGGAATATTTATCAAGTGGTATATAAAACTAGCAGGATTCTTGCATAATACGTGACACGTTTAGCAAATACAACTGTTTTTCATGTCAGAATATTAAGTAAGTAAGTAAGCAGATTCTATAAACAACTGACGGATTACGCTATCAGTGGATATTTTGAGATAACCACAATATTTTATGAAACAAGATGTATTTTTAACAAAATATCAGTGGCGGCTGGTCAGGGGAGGCAGAGGAGGCTAAGCCTCCTCTGCAATTTTAGAGAAAAAATACTTACCTATATAAGATAGGTCAAAATATTTTTATTCGATTTTAAAATTATTTTCAGGTTATTTTAAAAAATAAATAAATATTTTAAGGAGTGTTAATTAGCGTTATTTTTTTTAATATAATTTACTTTTTTGTATATTTTAATTAATAATTATTATGATAATAATTTAATAACTGCTTATTTCATATTTGATTAATTTAAATATGCGCCTAGTTTGCCAAGTTATGTATTCCTACGTCTCATGTTACGTATTTTACAACCCGCTCATCGACAGGAGGCTAAACCGCTGTAAGCCTCTAGTTAAAAATATTTCCAAACGTGACGAATGACCTTGAGCTAATACCGAGTAGTTTTTATTCCTAAATCGTCACTAATTCACTGGCAGCTAGCTGCCAACACTCCCACTCCCATCTGGAATGGAATGCTTGCTACAAAATAAGTCTTTCTCCCTTGCACCTATCTCAATTCGACGCGGTGGGGGACACCTGTTTACCTACAAAGAATACGTATTTTATTTTCCTTTATTTATTATTTTTCTCTGCGTTTTCCTCGTACTATTTTAATTTATTTTGCAGAAGTGTTATTTAGTTTAAGTGAGACAATATGGCTACCGGCGAATAACCTACAACAAAAAAAAAAAAAGTAACGCTCTGTAGCACTACCTCAAGGGTGGTGGGGAAATGTGCTAATTGTACTGAAAGTGACAATTTCGAGGTTTGTTTTAAATTTTAGGTATTGATCGTAAATTTCACAAACTAATTTTTGGTTTATAAACAATATTTAACTTCAATAAAACATATTTTGTTTATACCCTTAGTAGCTGTAATTCATAAGTAAATATGTAAATAAATAAAATTATAATTATTTCGAAAAAGTAGCAACTTCCAAAAACTATTCTCGCGAAAGTCTATATTTTTGTATAAATGGATTTTTTATTAGAATTCTATAGGTTCAGGAAAACGAGTGACCTTGAAAATTGTAAAAATTTTCATCTGCGGCGCCATTAAGGAGTGTCACCAGTAGATATACATATTCTGCCTCTCCTAAAAAAACCTCACGAGCCGCCACTGCAAAGTACATTTTTGCTTGCGTATAAACCAAGTATTAAAAATTTCCTTTCACTGATTTTCTGTAACAGATTCATAAATTTTAATTGAGACACTCATCTAGACAGTGGGTCAGTCAAGTTCGGAAAAAAAAGGGCGACACATCGGCAGTGTGTAATATTACACGAACCATTTCGAGTTACTTTCGCCTACACCTACACACTTGCAATTTTGCATATCTAATAAGGTCCCTGAATACCCCAAATCCAAAACTTCATGAATAAACGGATTATAGTAATTAATCGAATTATTAAGGCCTGAAAAGTGTTATGTCTATCACTCACTGTCTGACTGCCTGATCAAAAACCTAAACCATTTCTAGGTGACATAGAAACTTGAAATTTGGCATCAAGGTAGATCACTAGGTGTATATAAAGGAAAAAAACAAATTATCGATGTTCGGTGTCGACAAATTTATTGGTGCAGTTACTTTTAAGTACTAGGCATCGATTCAATTAGTTTCAAGTACTATCAGTCAATCCAACAAACAACAAATCCACATAAAAGTAACATAAATATTCGTAACTGATTATGATAAATTAGGCAATTTATATTTACTGAATTGATTGGGCCATTACTTGATGAAAATCCATATTTATACAAAATTAAAACCTTTGCTGGTTAGATTTTCAATTTTTGTTTTGTTAAACATAACAATTGTTTCGCCAACACAGTGGCTTCTTCAGATGTTGAGTACATAGACTAATACAATGTAAAATTTAGTCTATGTACTCAACATCTGAAGAAGCTATTGTGTTGGCGAAACAATTGTTGTTTAACAAATAAAAAGTGAAAATCTAACCAGCAAAGGTTTTAATTTTGTATAATTTATATTTAGGTACACCCACAATAACCACATTGCGTTATATTAAATAAAACTTTTCAAAAATTAATTAATGATACCTTACCAAAAACATAAATGTGAAAAGGGGGCCAAGTTCGGTACAACGAAGTTCGCAGTTATCGGTTTTGCCGATAAGAGAGTTGAGATCTGAACGAATGCCAAGTTCCATAGGAACTTAGAACAGGAACTTACAATAGGAATATACAACAGTCTTCAACTGATCTAAGAGAAAATTTGTTACGTTCTATAATATTGAATTTATAACTTGGTAAGTTTTATATGGAACTAAATTGTTAATAACTAGCAAAGTGAAATTTTAAGCTTGTATTAAAAATCATCACATTAACCGTAATTTATTGAGTATTAAAACTTTAAATTGAAGACCGTTGTAAATTTCTATTGTTAAGTTCCTATGGAACTTCCTATGGTACCCGTTCAAATCTCAATTTCTTTATTGGCGAAGCCCACAACGCCGAAAGTCGTTTGTACCGAACTTGGCCCCCTTTTCACATTTATGTTCTTGGTGAGATAATCCCACTTCATTAACAAACCATCATCCTCTTAACTTTGCTTCAATTAATACGAAGCGGCCACATTGGAAGGGTGCAAGGTATTAATTGTAAGCAGGGCTGAATTGACCTAAAAAGTCCTAAGATATAGCTGCATGCTATGCTGGAACGTTACTTGATGGAAGTGACAAATGTTCATATGAGGTCTTGATCCCAGTTCAAGGCTCTTATAATTTAAGTTAAACAAATGTTTTTTATCAAGTAGCAGTGACTGACTATGATGAATCTAGCACCACCACGGAAGTGATGTGTTCAAGTCTTGACCTCAATTATTTCAAGGCGCTTATAATTTGAGTTAGACAGATATTTTTCTTTTGTCAGATAGCAGTGGATGCTATGGTGAATGTAGCATCGTAGAAGTAGTGACAAAGAAAGCTGCTATTATTCATTGTCTACCGATTTATCCATTGATAGCGCTAACGCTAGCGTTAGATCTTTGTATGTTCACCACCATTATTATCTATATTTGCTAAGCGGCTGTTTTCCTGTGTGTCACGAAATTTTTAGGTCGATGTACGAAATTCTTTTCGTTCGAATTTCGGCATTTTGACAAAACCAATATAGTAAATCGACCCTTGCGAACGACGTAGTAACTTTTTATTTTTTAATCCGAAGCCTCTAGAGGCATCTCCGGAGGTGCCTTCGATATGAACAAGGGGGCGGCGCAATATTATTGCGATTTGCTTAGTCGTTCTCCATATTAATGTGTCATTTCAATTTTCAGTTTATTCTTTTACAGTAACAACAGTCAACCAATTAAGGGGGAAACAAAACAGTAATTTTAATTAAGTAATAGTATGATATTTTTTTTTACTCTCGTTAATTATTCTAGTGTTATCTCGGAGTTTTTAAACAGGCCGGTATCTTTAATTAAGTTAAGTATTACTTACTCTTCATCATTACGTACCTAATCAATCCAAAATATTATGTGGAAGTTCGCGTATTTGAATAATTGTGTCAAAAGGTATGCATTCTATTATGCGTTCTATGGCTATACGAGTATACCACAAATCATAAAGTTGGGAATCATAGACCTTACATAGTCAATTTAAGAAGGATGTGGCCAATACTCAGATAAGTTTGAACCATTTGTTGTCTGCGTGACAATTTTCCTAGGAGTTTCCACAAACTGATGGGCGATTTATAGTGTGTTAGGGTTTTATTAGATTCACTCCAATTTTGTCGCGAAGAAGATATGACTGTCATCCGTGCACATACTTTTAGATCATTTGGCCTTAGTAGAATTTCTTCTAAATTTTATCCTCCAGCAGCTTGTATAGTACGCTAGAAGTACGTCAGAATGTACTTCCAAATTCACTTCGTTAATTACACAAGAATTATATAACATTATAATTCGACCATATATGAAAAATTGTATAGTAGTACGTAAATTTCAATAAAATACAGTGTGGAAAAAAAGTATGGACTACCCCTAACAATTTGGTAGTCTTCAGGTTATTTGGAAAGCGCTTGAACACGTCAATTTAGTTTTCCAGTTTCCCACATTCTTTTAGAATTAATTTGTTTTTTTTTTATTGACATCTGTCAAACATATGACGTCATCGACATTTTTTTGAAATGACAATATACGGCGTGTGATACATCATCTGAAAGCTTTTGTTTCATTTAGTATGTTCCTAGATTTTTTGCGATTCTATCGTGCACAACACAAATAAAAATTAACCTCAGTATTGACGAGTGGTAAGGTTGACCATTAGTAAGATTTTACTATCATTGTGTTGTAATTCAAAAATTGCTTTTTTAATAAACCAAAAATGTCGCTCAGTGAAAAAGGCGGTATTGAAATTCTTATGATGGTAGGTTACGGAGATCGTCGTGCGATTATTATATTATAAACACAGTAACATATAAGTCGGAAATCGAGAAAGGAACCACCAAACCGCCAAGCGGTTATCAAAGTAGTTTCCGAATAGCAAAGCTATTACATAATCACTCTAGGAAACAACTACTCCTCGGGCTAAAGCCCCGCCAGGCATTGAATTATACCCAGAAGCGATCCTCGACCCCTTTCTCGTGTTTCTGCACGATCAGATAAGGTTTCAAAAAATAAAACCCGCCACAGGTAAGATTCAACATTTATCCCGGATCGGAACCCAACGACATACAGCTGTTTCGAACTTATTAGTTTTCATCAGTGCCGTATACGGTACGCCGATCCAGGACAAATGCCGAATGAACTCTATGGGGTATACATCTTTATCGATACGATCTCTGTCAGTAACATACAAGTCGGAAAAAATTATAAACACAAACAAAAATTATCGAGAGATAATTTGTATTTAGTTTGTCTAAGCTCACTGTGACCAAAACTGCTGTTGGGACGGCATTGAGATATCGAATTTTTTTCCATTATGGATTTAAAAACAAGCTCAGGTCAAAAAATTTAATGTAAGAGCAGGCATTGAATGATAAAGCCTTAGTCTTTATCTGTTATTATCTTTATCTTAGTCTTTGTCTATTAAAGTCTTAGTATGATAATGTTTGCTATTTTTTTCTGATAAACCAAGAAAAAGTTATTCTTTTACTGGGAATTAATTTAAGATAATTTTCACAATTGAACGGTCGCCATTTTGAAACGGCACGACAGAATTGCAGAAAAATCTAAGAACATACTGAGTGAAATGAGAGCTTTCAAATGATGTATCACACGCATATATTGTCATTTAAGAAAAATGTCGATGACGTCATAGTTTTGACAGATGTCAATAAAAAAACAAATTAATTCTAACAGAATGTGGAAAATTGGAAAAATAAATCGACATGTTCAATCGTTTTCCATAAAACCTAAAGACCACCAAATTATTAGGGGTAGTCCTTACTTCTTTTTCCACACTGTATAACGATAATACTGCACTTGCTATATACTGAACAGCAAATTTACATTGTAAATTAGTTATTACTTTTCCGCACTCCACTATAAGGGGAAAAGTAATGTAATCGTGTAAAGAAAAAGTGAAAAAACAAAATTCTTTTTGGGTGTATTTTTCGTTTTTCGGCCTAAAAACCAAAAAAAAAAATGGTTTTTAAAATTTTTTTGCCGTGTGTGTGTCGTCGTCGTCGGCATTTATTCTTGTTAGCACGATAACTCGACTAAATCGTGTCGGATCGATCGGGTTTTGACTGATTATAATCGGAGACGTCTCCCAGACGACACCTATTAATTTTGAGGTGGATAGAACACACCACCCCCTCCCTTGGGGCTATTTGAGAATTTTTTTTGTTAGCACGATAACTCAACTAAATTGTGTCGGATCGATCGGGTTTTGACTAATTCTGATCGGGGACGTCTACCAGACGACATCTATTGATTTTGAGGTGGAAGGACACACCTCACCCTGTTCATAGGTCATGAAGCACGAGGGTGAACTATTTGAAAAAAGTAAAACTGTCGCATAAAACACATATTCTGCATTTATGTGTTGGTTTATTTTTTCTCCGCCACTCCATTTCAAAATAGAGATGTTCTACGTGCGGAAAAGTCCGTTTTAAGGTTTTAAAACTGTTTGTTTGTACTTGTTATCTGTGTTTAAAATATGTAATGCGTGCTTAAGTATACACTTATTAGAAACCGAATAGTAAACGTAAAAAAACTATTACGTCCAATTCAGACAGATTCTTTATTATCCTATTTTCTTTCATCGCCAAATTCTCTGACTGTACTCAAACTGGGCGTTTATCTTATTTCTGAATACATAATTCTATAGGTTATTCTCTATTATAAAAAACAAACCTCGTTCATGTGCGTGTGTAGATCTAAAAATAAGTCCTTAATTGCAATCTTAACCTTAATGGTTTTTATGCCATTTCGTTCCGTTATTAAATATAGCCTAATATAACATAATTCCGTTATAAAATATACGAGTATACTATATATAGAGTATTACGCAAACTTGTTTGGGCTATAATAACACTGATTTGTTATTGAAAGTTTTTGTTATATAAATGTAAACGGTCATTTCGTTGTCAAGAGAGAAAAAAAAAAGAAAATTTTTCATAGCCATGTTAGTCCTAGACGCTGATATTGTTTAGTTACATGTTACAATAAATGGTGTGATCGATCTATGCCAATCTACTTTTCAATTAATTAGGATCCATGGTGGGTCAAAACCTGCTTTAAATCCGGCATGGATTGAACTCATAGTATGTGCAATATAGCGAACCTTTTCATGAACAAAGAAGTGATTTTTTGAAAACACTAAAACACTATACACTACAGTCGACGCGCGTTTCGCCAGCAAAGTTGGCATCATCTGGAGATGATTAAGCTCTGTATTCTGTGTATTATATAACATATAGGAGAGGTTCGCGGAACTTCAATAACATTCAGGATACTATCATTTGGCATAAAATCATTTCCAGTCTTTGGGCCCACCATTTAGTACATAGGTTGGGGGATAAAGGTAACTAAAAATCTTTTTCGATTTCAAGCTAAACAAGCTATTTTCATGGTGATAGGTTCGTTGTTTTGGCGATGAATGTGTTGAAAGTATCTGAGCGAAATTGGATTTTGGCACACCTGTATTGCGGCAGAAAAATCAAAGAGTTTTGCACCATACGAGTACATCATCAGTCCCTTGTCGATTTGCTTAGGATAATCAACTACCAACATCAACGGGCTATACTAGCAGTTTCCGCTAATAGTCTTATGTACGATAGCAATGCTTTTGTCATTAGCATCACAGGAAGATTAGAATTAGACTAGATTAAAATTTGGAACTATTTTTATCAGCACTTATATCCAACGTATCTATCTTTATTCTTGTTTTACTGCTAGAGTATCATAAAATTTCATTAACAAACTGACGCTTAGTTGTTATATTTTACACTACAAATTCCTGATGGAGCTTTTTGTGTGTTAGTTGTGGCATCACTTTAATCGATTGCCGACTTGAACCCCCCTAGATATTTAGATATATAGACCCATAGATATTTAGAATAGTCTATCTCTTACATATTAGTCTATTGAGTTTGTAATGCGTATTCCTCAACATAGTACACTAGCTCAATCCTCATAGTAGATGACCTGAGTTATATCAGTAGATGATTAATGACAATTGCATTCTGAGAAAATGGTTCTCGTCATAGGATGTCTCGACTGATTTTGCGATTTCAAGGGATTGGCAGTGATTGCTTATTGTTTGCGAGAATTTGATTCTTTTTCCTGATATATGTGTGTAAATTATTCATTTTTCAGTTGTTATAATGCTTACCACTGTATGCCTCGCATGCATACAGAATTTAACTATGTCCTTTGTGTGTATGAAAATCTGTCCTTTCTTATTAACTATCTGTTCTGTACAGTTCTAATCAATCAATAATATCAACCTATTCAATCAGGAAAGTGCAGTCGATTAAATCACCTATATAAATAAATCTCTATAGACGATAATATATTAAAACATGTCCCCCTGCACAGACAGATATGCAGTAATATCTAGAGATTAAGATACGAGAAGATGATGATACTTGTGATGTCTCTAGATGTGAGAAAGATGTTAAGACATGTTCTGAGTATGTCAAGTGTAGTCGATTTTTTACGGGAAAATAACATTTACTTCAAGAATTATAGAAGATTTAATTAACAATGGTTGGGATAATCTGTTATTGAGCACATTGAGTTGTATAGGGTGTCCCAGCGAGAGGTAGCCGATTTAAACTTGCCGCTATTACTCTTGCGGCAGGTTTTGGGAGTTGATGCTTCGTAGTTATTACGTGGAGAGCATGCCGTTACAAAATGGAGCGCTATATTGTTCAGCAACTCATACTTATTGTCAAAGCGTACTACGAAAGTTGTGGTTCAATTGTGGGCACTGAAAGAAAATTACGTGCAATTATGTGTTGTTGTGAGGCACCTGCTAAGCGGACCATTCAACGCTCTTGACTTGACCCCATTAGACTTTTTCTTGTGGGGCTACGTTAAAGGAAAAGTCTATGCCAATAATCCCGTTACGATTAGATAGCTGAAAAATAACATTAGCGAAGTTATTGCAGACACAGGGCCACAGCTATGCCGCAAAGTGATGGAAAACGTCATGAAAAGAATCCACTGCTGCCAGAGAAGCAGAGGCAGCCACTTACAAGATATTATATTCCATGTCTAATGGCATACTTTAAATAAACAACTGAAACCAAAATTATTTTAGAAATGTTATTTATTTATTATTACAAACATAATCGGCCACCTCTCGCTGGGACACTCGTTATATTCTAGACCAGAAAATTACAGCTTGAATGTACTTCAAAGGATGCATTAATTGACTGGAATATATCATTTTCCGTAAACTTTCACTGTATGATCCCATTCAAACTCCACTAATCAACTCAGCGCATGCTATTTGCTAATTTATTTTGCTCTTGGCAACTAATCCCTGCGAATTCCAGAATCGAATTGTTAACGTCCCGATTTCATGAATAAATTATACCCCGAAAATTTAATTTCAGACGTCCGTCGATAAATTAGCACCACCTACAGCTGTAAAAAACAAGTCGACGTATAATAAATTATTCATTTATAAGCAGCGCGCCATGAAAAATTCGTGTAATAAAAGATATCATCAAAATTCACAAATTTAATCTGCAGTAGAAGTCAGCCAAGAAGTTGGGGTAATAAAGTTCCACGGGGGAAATTGTCTTTTGGCAAACGACTTCGAATTTCGTTTTACATTAAATCTCTCTAAATGCTGCCTCATCTACCTTTACAGTCGACGCTGGTAATTAAGGGACGGGTTTAAACTTTGACGGAGAGTAATAAAACTACTTCTAAAGCATTTAACTCGTTCATAGAATAGTATTTTATAATATTTTGTGCTGCACAACTCGTACACGTTGACTGTCTACCTTCACATTAAAACTATCATCAAACCAATTGACGGGTGGTCTGAACTAAATCTTATCTCTGTCACTATGAAGCTGCATATGGGAAACGTTAGATTGAAGCGTCATGATTTTTGATGATCCTTTTGAATGATTTTTCAGGCAAACTACAAACTGTTTAGTTAGTGTGTATACATGATGTTACATTCAAATAAAAGCATCATTGCAATGTGCAATCATGTATCAAAAGAATACATACTGTTGTCAATATTTTTCTTTATTTATGCAAATTTGATTTATCAGCAAAAAATCTTTTGCCGCCACTTCATATTGAATTAGGATTAATGAAGCAATATGTAAAAGCTATAGATAAAAATGGGAAACGTAGCAAACTTCCAGCTCTTTCTGAAGCAAAATTAAAGGAAGGCATTTTCGTAGGACTACAAATAAGAAAATTAATACAGGACCAACAGTTTGAAGAAACAATGACAGAAATTGAAAGAGAAACTTAGATATGCTTTAAAAATGTAACAAAATTTTTTTTAGGAAATTATAAACATCCTCAGTATGAGGAAATTGTCAACAAAATACTGGATAAGTTTAAGCAACTTGGTTGTAATATGAGCATAAAAATTCATTTTCTGCATGCTCAGTTGGACTACTTCCCAGAAAATCTTGGTGCTGTTAGTAGGAGCAAGGTGAAAGTTTTCATCAAGACATAAAGGAGATGGAAAAGACGTAGCGGGATCGATGAGATGTGGTGATGATGGCAGATTACTGTTGGAGAGAACATCCAACGAATGATTACACAAGAAAAACTACAAAACGAAGTTTTTTGTTAGAAAGGGAGGGATTTTTAAAGAAAAAAAGAGACTCAAAACTATTTGTGTTGTTGCTCTTTACTATATCTTTTAATGTTTATTAAATATAATGTCTATTAAAATGTAATTCTTCCTTTAGTTTTTAATTTATTCTGATTATTCAGTTGATCAAGAACCTTCCGTGAGGGGCAAAAATGGAAGGTAGATATGAAATCAGCGTAAATAAATAGCATATAATCACTTACCAGATCCAAATCAACTTTCAAAATATCACAATTTGTAGGCTTGTGTTATTGATAATTTGATATTTATGAACAATTGAAGTTCTGCCTTTATGTTTTCGTTTAATAGGTTTAATACAAAACGTTACTAGAAAGCTGGGCCTAATGAATTATCCAAAATATTTTTTCCATTTCTTATAAAATATAATGTTTCTTCTATTAAATCCCACCGATTAAACGCGATGCTGCCATGAATCAAATATCCGCTATCTCTGTGTATTCTAAAGATAAATTTATCGCCCAATATAAACTACAATGTGCTGCTCCGGACGGCAAAAACAAATGGGGAGAACAGTTGGATCCGATTATATATCTCGAAGCAACTAATTTAATATTGAATTATTACAGAGAAGGTCGAGAAACCGCAGAATATTGCGCCCATTAGGCCGGGATGGCTGGGTGCCATCGTGTATCAAGTCTGTATTTAATTACATTGCAACAACGGGAACCATCTACCTCGTGATGATAATACAAGCCCATATCGTCCTCGACGTTAATGTGAGTCCTTGGAAAATAATGAAGGGTGATAGCAGTTGATTACCAGGTACAATATGTGAGTTTATTATTATTGGGCTCTTGATGATGATAAAGATAGTTTAGTTAACTTATATGTGTTACGTACGTGTAAATTCGGGATATTTATGTAATGTAAAGTAAGTTAAGGGATATAAGTTAATGTTTAACGGAAGTTGAGGGATGTAAAAAAAATAAAAAGATTTTAGGTGATTTTCAAAGGGCTCTAACTTGGTGAAAAATAGTCGTAGAGCAATTTAAAAAAAAAGAAAATTGAAGCTCCAAGTTTCTAGTATTCAGATTTGAGTTTCAGAGTTAAGAATTTTTTACCATCAGTAATTTTTGAGTAATAATAAGTAAATCATAGGAACAATATTTCAAATTTTTGCTTGCCATTCAAAAGGTCCACGGACTTTAACAATTTTATCTTTTCAGTGATGTTATCATAATTTTTTTAGATACTTTTATCCTCTTTAATTTAAGCAATCTAAAAGCTCTGTATGATGATTTTTCGCTGAATTACTGCATTTCGTTGAATTATGTACAAGACTTAGTTATTGGTTTTTCACAAAATTTTCAGTATGAGAATGTTGACTGAAAAATAGGTAAAAAATTTCATATTTAAGATTATTCGCTTAACGTTGCATAACTTTGCAAATAATGGATAGACTAAGCATGCTGACTGTTTCTTTTCAACCTCAAAGTATCCCAACGAAGTCTTGAAAATTTGAAAGCGCTGCGATGTTTTTCATTATGTTCGGAATGATTAAATTTGTCGTTTTTACTATTTAAAGACGTATTTTTCATTTCTTATTCATCTTTTGAGGTTGAAAATGTTTTTTAAGCAATAATCCATATTTTTTATCAAAAAACGTTAATTACCGTAAGAAGTAAACAGTTTTAAAACCTTAAAACGGACTTTTCCGCACGTAGAACATCTCTATCTCGAAATTGAGTGATCGAGAAAAAATAAACCAACACATAAATGCAGAATATCTGTTTTATGCGACAGTTTTACTTTTTTCAAATAGTCCACCCTCATGCTTTCTCATTATCACTGAACAGGGTGGGGTGTGTCCTTTCCACCTCAAAATCAATAAATGTCGTCTGGTAGCCGTCCATAATCAGAATCAGTTGAAACTCGATCGATCCGACACGATTCAATTGAGTGATCGTGCTAACAAAAACAATTCTCAAACAACCCACCATTGTGCTTTCTCATTACCCATGCACATGGTAGAGTGTATTATATCCACCTCAAAATCAATAGGTGACGTCTGGGAGACGTCCCCGATCAGAATCAGTCAATACCCGATCGATCCGGCATGATTTAGTTGAGTTATCGTGTTAACAAAAAAATTTCTCAAATAGTCCACCGTCGTGCTTTCTCATGACCCATGGACAGGATGAGGTGTGTCTTATCCATCTCAAAATCAATAGGTGTCGTTTGGGAGACGTCCCCGGTCAGAATCAGTCAAAACCCGATCGATCAGACATGATTTTGTTGAATTATCGTGCTAACAAAGAAAATTTCTCAAATAGACCCAAGGGAGGGGGTGGTGTGTGCTATCCACCTCAAAATCAATACGTGTCATCTGGGAGATGTCCCCGATCAGGATCAGTAAAAACCCGATTGATCGGACACGATTTAGTTGAGTTATCGTGCTCACAAGAAATTTTAATACCGACGACACACACAGTAAAATTGTTTTAAAAGCCATTTTTTTTTTGTTTTTAGGCCGAAAAACGAAAAATAAAACCAAAAAAAATGGTTGTTTCACTTTTTCTTTACACAATTACATTACTTTTCCGCTTATAGTGGAGTGCGGAAAAGTAAAAAAATTATTCTTTTTCCAAAAACTCAAAACTAACTGTTTTGCTTTAAATGGCGATAAATCAGTGAAAAATCATCGTACAAGGCTTTTAGATCGTGCAAATTAAAGAGGATAAAATTGTCTAAAAAGTCGAAAAAAGGCCGTGTACCTTTTGACAGGCAAACAAAAATTTGGATTTTTTTCCGATGATTTACTAGAAACCATCGGAATGATGGTTTTCTGAAAACTATAAACTTGGAGCTTCAATATTCTTGTTTACTTTTCCGCGCTCCACTATACGCGGAAAAGTAATGTAATCGTGTAAAGAAAAAGTGAAAAAACATTTTTTTTGGGTTTATTTTTCGTTTTTCGGCCTAAAAACAAAATAAAATGGCTTTTAAAAAATTTTTGCTGTGTATGTCGTTGGCGTTGTCGTCGTTGTCGTCGGCATTTATTCTTGTTAGCACGATAACTCAACTAAATCGTGTCGGATCGATAGTGTTTCGACTGATTCTGATTGGGGACGTCTCCCAGGCGACATCTATTGATTTTGAGATGGATAGAACACACTCTACCATATACAAGGGTCATGGGAAAGTATAATGATGGACTATTTGAGAATTTTTTTTTTGTTAGCACGATCACTCAATTAAATCGTGTCCGATCGATCGGGTTTCGACTAATTCTGATTGGGGACATCTCCCAGACGACACCTATTGATTTTGATAAAAGACACTCTACCATGTACATGGGTCATGAGAAAGTACAATGATGGACTATTTGAGAATTTTTTTGTTAGCACGATCACTCAATTAATTCGTGTCGGATCGATCGGGTCTCGACTGATTCTGATTAGGGACGTCTACCAGACGACATCTATTGATTGTGAGGTGGATAGGACACACCCCACCCTGTCTATGGGTTATGAGAAAGCACGATGGTGGACTATTTGAAAAAAGTAACACTGTCGCATAAAACACATATTCTGCATTTATGTGTTGGTTTATTTTTTCTCCGTCACTCAATGTCGAGGTGTTCTACGTGCGGAGAAGTTCGTTTTAAGGTTTTAAAACTGTTTATTTAAACTTGCTCTGCAACAATTTTTCTCCAAGTTACTGCTCTTTGAAAATCGCCTAAATTTAGGATTTTTTTACATCCTCTAATTACAAAAAATACATAAAAAATACAATATGAAAGATTTCTATGTTCGTAATACTTTTCAGAAAATGTTTAAAATATTCATTAACAATTTTTTGCTGATTAAGAAAGGCAGAATTTTAGCACAAGACTTATCAGCTTAAGTTAAAAAGAAGAATCTAAAAATAGAAATCAAAATTCAATTGTATTGGTAAATCTTGATTTGAAAACTTGTATTTTTGTTTGAAATTCCCTCAAGAAGATACGTTAAAGAGAAATGAAACAGATGTCGCGTTATTTATGCTATAAAACATATTTCTAGCCTCATTTCCAAGCAAACAAACCTACGGTAATACATACACCAAGCCATCGGAGCATTAATTTACACCTGACGTCACTTTTATGCCAGGGGTCAAGAGGTGCTCTACGTAAGTTACACAAACAGACCTCTCGCCACAGTTACGCTGGAATAGAGTTATTCGGTGGATACTCAAAGGCTGGGAGGGCTGATAATTTACTGGCGAATTTCATTAGAGGGGTTCTGTTGCAGAATGCCCGAAGTCATAATAACGTTACCCATTTCGAATTATATAAACAGTGAAGGATGTGGAAGGTCTGTTACATTTTAGAGCATTCTGTATGTATGTAAGTTATAGAAATACTGTAGTTTGCAATAATTAAGGGTTGTGTGGTATGGATATAATATTGTATGATATAGAAATCAACACAATATTGTATGACAATAGAAAACAGGTAAAAATGTACACTATAATTATTGTTATATTAATTTTAATATTGTCTATTTTCATTAACGTTACCCAAATTGATAATAAAAGTAACATTGACTAAAAGTCAGATCAAATAAGGCTAAGCTTGCTCTGTTTTATAATACGAAAACATCTTGATTACACATAGAGTAGCATTATGATCATCTATTAAATTACAAAGCAACTTTCTATGCAGAGGGCATCAAACATGCCGTTCTCTGTATGCAGCGTTTGAAGTTCAGAAGAATTAACTGTTTGCGTTACAAATAACACGGTTCTGTGTATGTCAAGAACATTATTTCCAGCTATCCAAGTTTGGATAATAAATGTAAATTGAAGTGGATTTTGAGTTTCCTTTTTATTGCCTCCTGTTAATATTAAATCAAATAAAGTAAATCAGACATAAAGTCAAATAAATAAAATCCTAAATTAAATTCGTTAAATCTTAAATTAAATTAACCCCAGAGCATATCATAAATAAGAAAATTAAAACAAGTAATACCAAACTTTATATAAAAAATCTGGGGAGTAAGAATTCAAACACAACGTAGCAATGTTCCTACCACTAGATAAACGATCAGGCCAAATCTTCGAACTACGTCCACTCCCTGGAGTAGGGTCAATCAGGGGTAGCAGGGGCTGGTTAGTGTCACATTCTGCAGGTGTGATATCAATCTAGCCTATGAGGGGGGGGGGGTGGGTTTCACTAGTGCCGTGACCAGAATTTTTATTGTTGGGACTTTCATTAAAAAAAAATAAACGAAGAGAGAATGGAGGTAGGGAACGTTTCACTGGTGCAGTGACCAGGATTTTTTATAGTTAGGATTTCATTTAACTATAAAATACGATTGACCGAGAAAAAAAGGGGGGGGGGGATGAGATGTTCAAACTGTAAAATATTCACATCTCTCTAGTATTAGGAAAGTAACTTACTTTGATTGTATTTGAAGGACAATTCCTATTATCTTCCTATGGATTTTGTAATCTTACTACGTCTCCTTTATATACTTCCAAGTATATAAAGGAGTATGGTATTATTCTGTCAGTGTAGTCTTTAAATATCTCCATTTCCTGCGACACCAAAGTATGAGAAAACGCAAGTTTTTCTTACATCCTACAGATAACTATTTTCCAATTTCCCAGTGGACGATGCCAATTTGCTTGGCGAAATTCGCCGTGTAACGTGTAATATTTCGGCGGGACACTGGTCCTGACTTTTATTATAGAAAATATATTGAGATAACAATGAGTGGCAATATGCCATTCAGTAGATTTTACATAGCTAAGTAAAAAAATATATATAATATTTCCGTAGCCGACTTTCTAATTTCACTAAAATTTTTAAATTTTTTTAGACGATTTCATCTTCTTTAATTTTAGCGGTCTAAAAGCCTTGTACGATGATTTTTCTCTGAGTTATCATCGTTCAAAGCAAAAAAGTCAGTTTTGATTTTTTTTAAATATTTTAATTTTTTGTTTCTTACAATATTTAACATTTTTTGATAAAGAAAATATGGATTATAGCTAAAAAAACGTTTTCAACCTCAAAAAATGAATAAAAAAACGAAAATTTCATCTTTAAATTGATTTTTAGCAAAAACGACAAATTCAATCATTCCGAACACAAATAAAAAAAATCGCAGCGCTTTAACATTTTCAGGGTTTCTTTAGGCTACTTTGAGGTCTGAAAAGAAACAGTGAACATCCTTAGTTTGCAAAGTTAAGCGAATATCCCTAAACACGCAACTTTTTATTTCTTTTTCAATCAACATTCTCGCACCGAAACATTTTCTTATCAAAAAAAAAATAACTACGTCTTCTAAAGAATACTTTACAGTTTTTAAAACCCTACTTGAATTTTCTGTACGATCATTATTTCCCGAGTAATTAATTACCAAAGTCAAACCTGACTTTCTTGTTTTGAGCGACGATAACTCAGCTAAAAATCTTCCTACAAGCCTTTTCAACGACTTAAGTTAAAGAAGATAAAATTATCTAAAAAAGCTTTGCTAAAATTGCTGAACAAAATTGATTGAAGTCCGTGGACCTTTTGAAAGGCAAGCAAAAATTTGTAATTTTTTCCGATTTTTCTCTATTGATTACTCAAAAATTGCTGGTGGTAAAAAAGACTTGAAAACTAGAGGCTTGGAGCTTTAATTTGCTTTTTTTAAAATTTCTCTGCGACTATTTTTCTCGAAGTTGCAGCCCTTTAAAAATGGCCTATAAATTTAGGATTTGTTTACATCCCTTAATTTTGATGCCTAGTGTATTTATTACAAATTCCGTAACTACCCAGTGGAAACTTCGATCAATTTAATGCTACCAAGGATTTCAGCGCTTAATGAAGTGTCGCTAAAAACTTCAAAATGAAAGATCGCGCAAGAAACGTTGGTTCGGTAAAGCTCTGTATTCAAGGTTGTCGGAGAAATCCTACGTCAAGTATTGAAGTCGGTCAAACGTCCTTATACACTTATTTACGATACAGCGCACGATGTTAAAACTTTTCCAATTTTATTCATCCGAAGGATAGCCCGGCGTCGCGACGCCGACACCATTTACAAATAAGCGATTGTGCCTTGTCTACGTCTGGAAGAGAAATCATGTTCTCGGGATGAAATATATGCGGCATTCCTAACAATCGTAATTTACCGTAAAAATATAAATTCCTGGTTTTTATAAACAGACACTACCGATTGAAGTTGATTACTTAACTGGGCCTAGCTTATCGATCGTTTCGCAATATTATGTGCTGAAAAGAATATTTAAACTATCTTCATTTTCAGTAACTATAATGAACAATGGGGATTAATTTTCAGTGTAAAAAATAGGGAATTAAGTTTCTTAAAGGTTAGAAAAAGGGGTTCTAAATTATGTAATCAACAAAGTATTTCTATATATTTGAAATAGCTTTTGGTTCATCTTTATATTCTATAAAATAATGAAACTGTTGGCTGTAAGAGATAAAAGTGTATTGAGTAATATAGAATTTTCATTATATTCTTCTACATTAAGGCAGCTTTTACTTTTACGTACTTCACTATACGCGGAAAAGTAATGTAGTCGTGTAAAGAAAAAGTGAAAAAATAAAATTCTTTTTTGGGTTTATTTTTCGTTTTTCGGCCTAAAAACGAAAAAAAATAGTTTTTAAAAAATTTATGCTGTGTGTGTGTCGTTGACGTTGGCGTTGTCGTCGGCATTTATTCTTGTTAGCACGATAACTCAACTAAATCGTGTCAGATCGATCGGGTTTTGACTGATTCTGATCGGGGACGTCTCCCAGACGACACCTATTTATTTTGAGGTGGATAGGACACACCCCACCCTGTCCATGGATCATGAGAAACCACGATGGTGGACTATTTGCGAATTTTTTTTTTGTTAGCACGATAACTCAACTAAATTGTATCGGATCGATCGAGTTTTGACTGATTCTGATCGGGGACGTATCCCGAACGACACCTATTGATTTTGAGGTGGATAGGACACACCCCACCCTGTCCATGGGTTATGAGAAAGCATGATGATGGACTATTTGAGAAATTTTTTTGTTAACACGATCACTCAATTAAATCGTGTCGGATCGATCGCGTTTCAACTGATTCTGATTAATGACGTCTACCAGACGACATCTATCGATTTTGAAGTGGATAGGACACACCCCACCCTGTCCATGGGTCATGAGAAAGCATGATGGTGGACTATTTGAGACATTTTTTTGTTAACACGATCACTCAATTAAATCGTGTCGGATAGATCGGTTTCAACTGATTCTGACTAGGGACGTCTACCAGACGATATCTATCGATTTTGAAGTGGATAGGACACACCCCACCCTGTCCATGGGTCATGAGAAAGCACGATAGTGAACTAACTATTTGAGAAAAATTTCAGAAAATAAAACTGTCGCATAAAACACGTATTCTGCATTTATGTGTTGGTTTAGTTTTTCTTGGTCACTCAATTTCGAGATAGAGATATTCTACGTGCGGAAAAGTCCATTTTAAGGTGTTTAAAACTGTTTTTTCCAGCAAAAGTATGATACTTCGTTAGTTAGCTTATATCCAATAAAATGCAGTAAATATAGGTACTAACATTTATGTCACTACTTTTACTCGTCTAGCGACTACATCGTACACTTTCGGATCTTCGCCGAATCAGTAATTCTTTATAAAGCGTTCACATATTGTGTTTTATTTTCGAATTCGAGGGTGTTTGCGTGGCTGTTTTATGTTTATTGTTTAGAACTAGTGACAAATATGTCAAAAGCATCTGAATCGAATGCGTTATTGAGATATTCACGTAACTAATCTGTAATCTGTAAATATACAGATTGCAATTAGTAGTAGGAATCGGAAGAATCACCGATTCGGTGGCGTGCGAACTGGCTCTTGTCATTGTATAAAAAAAAACCTCAACTAAATATGAAAAGAAAAGGATATGCAGTATCAACTTCTTGGTAAATTTACGAAAAATGTTCTTCCTTTGCAGTAGTTTTGAGCATAATTCCGAAAAAATATTGCAAATAATATAAAAATGCAACTGTTGCACATCAGTTTTCGACTTAATTTATTTTCCAAGATATTTTAACAAATGTAATCACATGAATTTAATTATCATTATTTGTTTTAGTTCAACTAGCGACTTGACTTCTATACACTTGACTATACAGGTGTATAAATATTTGTATTAATGATGATGATTCAACATAACGTTTTCGTATTTTCTCTTTAAAAATTCGTATAATCTGTTTTCATAATCAGATTAAAATGTAACGAACATTGGAATTAGTTCTGTTGGGGAAATAAGAGTTATTAATCAATAATACAAAATGAATTTGGTATTGTTATATCGTGTTCGCTTTGTCGAACGTTGTATATATGCCGAATGTTTAAAACGTATCAGGGTTATGCTGCTATCTACGTAATTATCTCGAAAGCTTTTGAAGATTCTGTGTGCCACAGTGAAATGTAAAAATGAGTGGAATGACAGGCAACGGGTGTAATTCATTCCATGATAAGTTTGTAATTTTCAGCACTGTATTAGATACATTAAAGCGATGTATATATTAATGTAAATATTACTAATTATTTATCATGCATATGTCTATGTAACGTTTATCTACTGGGTGGATTATTTTATATGCGTAAAGTGTTTGTTATATAAGGTGTTCCAGATTTAAACGGACATACTCTAGTGGAACGTAGAGCACACTTAGCTGAGTTCAAAACACTCCTATACTTACCGTTGAATGTGAACCGTTTTTGAGATACGGGGTGTTTTATGGTTTTTGACCAGAACTTTAATCCACCATATTTTTGAAATGACTGCACGTATTTAGATAAAATTTGGTACACATATTATACTCTTTTAGGTTAATAAATAGCTTAAGTGATTTCGGAAAAATTCAAGGATCGACCTCCATTTTTTTTTAATATGGCTCTTTGGGTCGTTAACATCACACTGTATATTATTTTGTGGTAAATGTTAGTAAACTTTTTAAAAGCCTATGGAGCATTTTATGAAATAATGTCATAATATTTTATGGCACGTTTATTGTTATTCTTCAATAAACTTTCAAAAGTATTGAAAGACCAAATTTGACATTCTACAAATAACACAATTCAGTTACTAACATCATTATTTTATTATAAATTATTAATTTTCTCTAAATACCCCGCAAAAGAGGTTGTTATTTATTTTTGTTTTGACATTCAGTGTTTTTCCGTCCAAAATAAAGCACATTCCATTTATTTAATGAATAAAAAAATAAGTAATAAAACGATGTGATTAATACATGATATTGTTGCATTAAAAATTCCAAGTAGGCACATGTTAAATGTGTAATTTTACAAATAAGAGTTGCTGTTCGCTCTTAGTAATTGGTAGAATAAGTGATAAAAACCAGTTATAAAACTAAAAATTTTAAGATACCGTTTCAATTTAGTAATGAAGAATATGCGGATATTATTTTTGAGTATGGCTTTTGCGACGGAAATGGGAGAGCTGCAAAAAGAGAGTATCAAAGGCGTTTTCCAAATCGTCGTGTACCAGATCATAAAACGTTTTCAGAGGTATACCAATTTAGTAGGGAATATGGACAATTTCCGTCAATGACAAATCATGAACATGTTCCCAGAGCTTTTCCACAAGAAAAGCAAATATTACAGGTTGTGGGAAATTATCCATCCATAAGTGTTAGAAAAGTAAGTAATGAGTTAGCAGTACCTAAGACAAGAGTATGGCGAACATTAAAGAAGGAAAATTTGTATCCATTTCATGTTAAAACAGTTGAACGTCTAGAAGACGGCGACGACGTTCCTCGCTTAACGTTTTGTAGGTGGATTTTGGCTCACAGAAGAACAATATCCAAAGTTATATTCACGGATGAAGCCCAATTCACACGTGACGGAATTAATAACTGTATAAATCAGCATGTTTGGGCAACCGAAAATCCACATGCAGTGATTTAGAAACATTCCCAATACAGATTTAACATTGATGTGTGGTGTGATATTTACAATAATCATCTAATAGGACCCCTTTTGAAGGAAGGCAAACTGGTGAGGTTTATTTAAATTTTCTCAGAGATATCTTGCCAGATTTATTAGAAGGCATCAATACTAGGGGTTTGTGGTTTCAGCACGATTATTCTGCACCGGTCCGGGATCATCTGAACCAGCATTACACCAACAGATGGATTGGTCGCGGAGGTCCGGTATACTGGCCACCTAGGTCTCCTGATCTTACACCTCTAGATTACATTTTTATGGGGTCATCTCAAGTCAGAGATGTACAATGAAGAGTTCAATACACGAGAGCAGCTTCTAAAAAAAATTATAACTGTATGTGATAACATTAGAAATATCACGGAAGTTAATGATAGGTCAGTGAAAAACATATTAAAACGTTCTCGAAAATGTATTGACGCTGGGGGCATTCATTTTGAAAACCTGTTTGTTATAGTTTTAATTATTTGCACGGTTTTTATTTTTTTTTTCAATTATTTACAGTTCTAAATAAATTTATGAAAGAAATAGAATGTGTAATATTTTGGATGAAATTAAACTGAAAAAAGCTTAAAAACACTGAATGTCAAAACAAAAACCTCTTCTGTGGGGTATTCAGCTAAAATTAATAAAATAATGATGTTAGCAACTGGATTGTCTCATTTGCAGAATATCAAATTTGGTTTTTCAATACTTTTGAAAATTTATTGAAGAATAACCATAAGCGTGTCATCAAATATTATGACATTATTTCATAAACTGGTCCATAGGATTTTTAAAAGTTTACTAACATTTACCACACAGTAATATACAGTGTGATGTTAACGACCCAAAGCCAAATTAAAAAAATGGCGGTCGATCCTTGAATTTTTCCGAAATCACTTAAGCTATTTATTAACCTAAAAGAGTATATGTGTACCAAATTTTATCTAAATATGTGCAGTGATTTCAAAAATATTTCGGACTAAAGTTCTGGTCAAAAATCATAAAACACCCCGTATCTCAAAAACGGTTCACATTCAACGGTAAGTATAGGGGTGTTTTGAACTCAGCTGGATGTGCTCTACCTTCCACTAGAACTAGAGTATGTCCGTTTAAATCTGAGACACCCTGTATAAAAGCGAAATTTAAAATGTTTATACGAATCAAAATTATTTAAATATACCTTTAATTAATATTTTAAACCTTTAAGTAAAAAAATAGGGTAATCGGTTATCTTATTAATGAACGCTTTTATGGGTGGAAATTACCATAGATAATTACCATCTAGAGAAAATGTAATTTATTAAAATTTATTTCTAAATTATTTCTAAATCGTCAAGTTAAATCTCTCAAGTATTCAATAATACCAAGTGATCTAAAAGTTAGTAACCTGAACCCGATTCCTTTGATTCTGTAGACTGTATCAATGGAAGACTAATAATCAAGCCAATTAAACGCACCAAAATTAAGGTAGAAATTTAAAGGGGCTGCGGACGTATTTTCATGGATAGCCAGTTCAGCGGGAAATATCTTAACCGATCCGTTGAAGAAATGGGCTTTTGCTGGTGCTATTGCGTCAATGTACTTTGTTAATGGAGGCAACGCGATACAATTTTATTGTTCAAGTATCTTATCTTCATTTCAGTATTTAATGCCTGGTTTTCCACTTACACGTTTTGCAGATATTTAGCTGCAGAAATTTAGTGAGATTAATAGATCACGAGAACTTATCCTCTTATCTTATATATGTCATGTCTGACTTTTACTATTTGATTGATTTATATTATATAAATGAGTCAAATAGTATTGTCAGTCTTCTCGGGTTGTTTGTCAGAGAACATAAGGTGCATTTTCTAAGAGATCTTGAACTTTATATAGGGTGCAGTGTTTGAGAAGACTATAGGAGACTTATGTCGTGTTATAGGTACTAAATTTACTCTCAATATTGCATTCGAAAGAAGATTTCCTTAAAATTCTCCTGTGGCCTAATTTGAAATTGATACCTAACTAATTTCTTTTTATATATTTTTACGTAATTTGTTTGAATATTAACTAAGTTAGTATTCAACAGATTTCCAATTCTGGAATAATATTGTTCTATGAATAACAGAACCCGTCTCTTAAAAATTTCTTGATTAAATTACGAACTCTTAACTCCGTAGGCGCATCATTTTGTCCTAATTTTGTGTGAATTTTTCTGAATTAATAATGATGTTCTTCTTATTGCAACTATAATGATCGCTCACTTTCATACAACAGTTGTACACAAACTATTCCTTGTGACTTCCCCTTGGGCAAATACACTACCGCACTCCAAGCCGAGCTAGTTGGAATTACATACGGTGTTCTGGGGGCGGACCAAAATCGCTCGGATCTGCTCGGATAGCAGGGCGGCGTTGGCAGCCCTAAATTCAGCAACGACAAAGTCGAAGCTGGTCTATAATTGCTATGAAGCATTGAACCACTTGGCAGGGAAGGGACCGGTGGAGATTGAGAAATGGGCCCAATAATTCATTAAATTGAACAGGCACAAAGCCAGAACTCTGGTGGGAATCATAACGGGTCACCATAGTAGCCTGAATGCATATAAACACAAGCTGAGGCTGACTGATAGCCCGGCCTGCAGATACTGTAAAGAAGACGAGGAAACCTCGATTCATCTTCTTTACACCTGCCCCGCATTGGAGGAGAAGAGGTATCTTATATTAGGGACCCCTGTTATCCTAGAGGAGGCGAGGCTTAAGGCGGGGGACGTGCCTAAATTGCTCCTTTTATGGGATAGCATTTTTGGATAATGACCCGGATAAGAGGGGATCGCCAAGGGACTACCCATGCGATCAGTGGCTGATGAGGCCCAAACCTATATAATATAATAATAATAATAAAAATTCATTGTGAACTATTAATCTCGTGTAGATGACAGTCATTAAATATCGACGCCCTATCTTTGACAGGACACAAATGGCGCGCAATTGGAATCCTATGGTTCCAACTGAGATACCCTATAGTTATAAACTGATTAATACTCGTAGATGCAATTTTCAGTCGGACGTAATGACTGCTTATGATAGCATATCTGTCCTAGGGTCGAATAAATAGAAACTACAACCATTTGCCGCATAAAAATCATCCCCAATTTTCTTGTGAATCAGTCTTCGTTCCTTTCATAATTTCAACCCAATTATTTCTCCCACTCATAATAGTAATTCATAGTTAATTATCCTTCCTACTAACGGATAACGTATAACTGTGTACAGTTTTTTTCTGTACTGTAACACAATTATGTACTTAATAATCTCTCGGAAAGTAACCATAATAAACCAAGTCCGATGTAGCTAATTTGTTACAATGAATTATTTAAATAGATTTGAGCCGATGGAATTAAATGATCCGTTGTAACGCGAACGTGCCATACTGTAATATGTTATTCAATAGGAGGAATGCTGTTGCGTTAATGACACGATTAGAAAATGCATGCGCGCATTGCACATTATTTTTACAAAACTGCAGTGTACTGTACTGCACTACTAACGCGCTTAAACCTTTAATGCAAGCACTATAGAGTTTTGAAAGGGATATTATAATAGTTTAATAAAGAGTAAATCTTGGTATTGTACATATAAGTTTAAGAGTTTTATTTCCAAAAAAATAATATTTTACGTTAACGTCTCGCCACATGTTGGTTACTGCGGATCAAGCGTGTCGGCTATCGTTAACATTTTGTCCACTGAAATCCGATGTTGCCAGTTCTGTATGAATCGAGATGATGTGAAATCCACTGCGGCTTTGTGGAAACTTCGCGTTTCTTTTTGTACAAATAATTTATTCCTATAGCTAGCTAGCTCTATTATTTCAATATGAATTCTCATCTTATCAGCGGTTTTTTTTTGGGAACATTGAAGTATATTGTAATTATTTATTAGTACATTTCAATGCACTATTGTAACTCTTCTACGCTTTTAACTATTAAATTTAAAATAATCGATTTTCAGTGCTAGAGTTGATGTATTCTGTTCTAATACACATGATCAAATCACTGTATATATAATAAATTAATAATACAAGTTATAACCGCTAATTTATGGAATTATGCAACCAAACAAGCATTACATTAAAATAGGTTCATATTACATAGTATCAAGACCCCGTTGCACGTTGATCTTATTAGTTAATAAGGTACGTACTTTGCTATGCGGAGATGATGGTTTATGTGGCTGTAAAATTTACAGTATGTGGCTGTATATCATTCGTTACTTTGTACTATATCATCATTAGGTCATCAGTCCTAAGACTGGTTGGACGCTAACCTCCAGCTTCTCCTATCTTGTGCTAACCTACGCATTTCGCTAATTGTGCTACAACCTACATCCCTTACTATTTGCGAGCAGTAGTCTAATCTCGGCCTACCTCTGCCTTTCTTCACTCCTATTTCTGCCTCTAAAATATCGCGGACTATTCCCCCATGTCTCAGCAAGTGGCCTACCATTCTATCTCTTCTCTTCTTTAAGTTTTTCCACATACTTCTTTTCTCGCCGACTTTCTCCAATACTTCTTCGTTTCTAACCCTATCAGTCCATGGTATTTTCATCATTCTTCGGTAACACCACATCTCAAAAGCTTCTAATTTCTTCCTACTTGCTTCCCCTACCGTCCAGGTTTCGCAACCGTATAGTGCCGTGCTCCATACATATGTTTTCAAAAATCTCTTCCTTGTTTCTAAGTTTATTACCCCCGAGCATAAAAGTGCTTTCTTTTTGTTAAAAGCTACTCGACCCTGCGCTATTCTTTGTTTTATGTCTTTATCGCTTCTTCCATCCCAATTTATTTTACTTCCTAAATAAGTGAAGTCTTTCTTCCTCCAGCCTTTCATTATTAATTTGTACTTTCGTTTTTGCTCTGCTCTCGCGTCCTCTGCACACTAACACTTTAGTTTTGTTTTTATTCACCCTCATTCCGTATTTCTCTGTCAACACTGCCTCCATTTCGTTCAATGCTGATTCTAATTCCTCCTTACTAGATGCTATAGTACTATATACATATTGTACTATATACATATACATATATTGATTGATGTCAAATGTCCATACGGTTAATGTTCATAAAATATATGAGTGTTTAAAATGCCTAGTAATATTAATTGTAGCGTTGTCTTTTCATAACAAATGTTCATTATTTTATTGAAACAAAATTCGGAAAACCTAAAGTAATAATAAACTAACTAAGTCTGAAATTAAAAAACATCATTATACTATTAGTATTTTAAATATTCACAATAGCCAACTTTTAGAGCCTCTATTAAGTTATTCTAAATACAAAACCACCCTAATATTTTTTACGGGCGCTATGAATTTTTAATGAAAAGAAAAACAAGATTTTTGGGGAAGACAATTAAAAAAAATTATCGCACCCTTACTAGGCTCTCCGCAATATTTATATTCGTGATAGACAATATTTAGAGCCTCCATTAAGTTATTCTAAAAACAAAACCGCCCTAATATTTTTATAGACACTACGAATTTTTTAGTAAAAGAGCACAACGTTTTCTTTATATTCACGATAACCAACCCTTAGAACCTCTATTAAGTTACACTAAAAGCAAATCTGCCCTAATGTTTTTTACAGACGCTATGAATTTTTTAATAAAAACAGCAAGATTTTCAGGGAAGACAATTTAAAAAAAATATCGCACCCTTATTAGGCTCTCCGCAATATTTGTGTTCACAATAACCAACTCTTAAAGATTCGTTAACTGATTCACTAAAAGTTTATGCCAACTTAAGAGGTATTTGATCTACTTCAAAGTCAATTTTTAATTGTCAGAAACGCTGTCAAGTTTCCTGCTCTTTTATTTCAATTTATTTGAAATCAATTAATTTTTGCTATCCAATTTTAACCAGAATACTAAATCGCAATAGTGTATATTACATATGTATGTATTGCATCTTTAATCAGGGACATATTTTAGTCTAGTAGGCTCTCAAAATGCAAGTCAAAATATTCAATATTCAATAACTATGTTACTATGAAGACAATATATCGAAGTAGTATATATGTATAAGTATTTATTAGGTATAGATATTAAGCAGTAAAAGTATCTGTTCAACAAAAAGGCTTACCTTGTATATTGTATGCTGAGGGGTTACTTGAGGGAAAACAACCTTAAAACAAAAGAAAAAAGTATACCACTCCATATAACACTAAAACACTATATTATACTCGTTGTTTCAATAATGATGTTGATATTTTTAATGGATTGTTAGAAATAAAATAATTAAAAAACCAATTTTTTTCTTAAAAATGATAATTTAACTTCCTAAATATATATTTAGGACATAGTTACTGTTAGCGGTATATTTTTTAATAGAACGTCCACATTTGTTCATATGAATTCCAATGAGGTAGGCAGGTAGAGTTAGTAAATCGAAACAGAAAAACGTGTGTAAAAGACAGGTAAATTAAATTATTTTATCAGATAAGAAATATTCTGTTGACACTTTCAGCAAAATGTATAATATTCGACTGAGAGCCTACAGTCTGACCAAAAATCCTCTTCAGGGTTTTTCGAATACGAATCCTCTGTGAACTTTATCATTATCGCCGAACTTAGCTACTTACGGTATTAGTTTTTTTAGAAAGGATCCAAAGACCAGAATCTTTCTAAATAATTCAAATAATTAAAACAATTTCAGTGTTTAGAACTCTTCTGAAGAAGCTGATAGTAGAAGTGGCGAAATACTTAAATAAATTTGACGAAATTTGAAAATTTTACCGAAAGCTAACTTGATGTAACTGACATTAAATAACATTTGTTTCAAGGCCTTCTGCGCAACATTTTAAGTAAATAAATTTTTGGGTATTAAAACATGTTTGCAGATTTCTCGATACTTTGATTACGCAACTTAATAAACTCGAAACTTAATAAAATCTTTATAGCAATACTCAAAAAAATATTCTTTTCCATTGTATAGAACAAAAAATAGGGGTTTCCGCTAAAAAAATATGCGCCCTCTTTGACTTTGCAAACGTACAGCACTGTACATATAACTAAAGTATTTCGCTTTTGCAAGAATAAAATATTTCGCAAGATTTTTCAGGTGTTCCAGACTCCTTTTCTATAGTGTATACAATATTTAAAGGTATTATATTATATAAACACCATAATTTAATTCTGTAACTATATTTATTTTTCATATTTTCTATTCTGATGGTTGTATTACTAATAACTACGTAGCAGTTCCAGTATTATTGATATTAATAACTGCTAAAGTTTAAAGTGCATTTTATTATAAACCACTAGGTACAAGGTCATTCAACTTTACGAGAAGATATAAATACAGCGATTGGCGACGCAGAAAACCAGTTAAACGAAAAATGCATTAATCCTGATACTGATTGTGACTCAAATTGATCGATAATTCCTTTAAAAATGGCATGGGTGACGGTTGTATCCTTTTTTATTTTAATCGACAAAAAACGTGACTATATAAACGTGACACATTTTTAAATGGCTGTAATTAATCAATATGTTAATTTATAAGGTAAATTTTCGAGAGAGCACCGCCAGCCTATCCTCATCGGTACGTTTCAAATATTGCAACAATCAAGGCGTGTCTTTGTTTTTAAACACAAGAAAATGCGAATAAACGATTAATGAGGTTGAGAAGATTATAACTGCATTGCTTTTCATTTGGTGACACGCTGAATTTAAAGGTATATTTTCGATAAAACACCGCCTGTCTCTCCTCAGTGCTACAGTTCATAAATTGCAAGTATCACGGCGTGTATTTGTTTTTTAACACAATGAAATGTGATTAAACGACTAATGAAATCGAGAAGATTATAACTTCCTCCCCTTTCATTTGGCGAAAAGCTAAATTTAAAGGTAAATTTTCGAGAAAGCGCCGCCAGTCTCCAGCGTTACGTTTCACGGATTGCAACTGTTGAGGGGCGTCTTTGTTTTTTAACACAATACTACGTGATTAAATGATCAATGAAACCGAGAAGATTATAGGTTGTTTGTTTTTCATTTGGCGAAACGCTAAATTTAAAGGTAAATTTTCGGGAAAACACCCCCTGTCTCTCCTCAGCGCTACATTTCATGTATTACTACTATGAAGGCGTGCCTTTGTTTTTTAACATAAAAATATTTGGTTAAACGAATTATTAAATCAAGAAGATTATAACTTCTTTAATTTTCATTTAGCAAAATGTTGAATTTAAAGGTAAGTTTTCGAGAAAACACCGTCTACCTCTCCTCATCGCCACGTTTCACATATTAAAACTATCAAGGCGTGTCTTTATTTTTTAATATAACAAAATGTAATTAAAGGACTATTCAAATTGAGAAGATTATAACTTCTTTGCTTTTCATTTGATGAAACATTAAATTTAAAGGTAAATTCTCTAGAAAACACCGCCTGTCTCTCCTCAGTGCTACGTTTAACAAATTGCAGCTGTTGTGGTGGTCTGTCAATAGTGTGTTTTGATACAAAAAAATGCGATTAAATGATTAATGAAATCGGGAAGATTATATTTTCTTTTCTTTTTATTTGGCGAATCCTTGAATCTAAAAATAAATTTTCGAGAAAATACTGCCTGTGTCTCCCCAGCGCTACATTTCACGCATTGCAACTGTCCAGGCGTGTCTTTAGTTTTGAACACAAGGGAATATAATTAAACGACTGATGAAAAGGAGAAGATAATAACTTGTTTGATTGAAATGTGGCGAAACGATGAATTTAAAGGTATAGTTTCGAGAAAACACCACCTGTCTCTCCTCAGTGTTAAAGTTCATAAATTGCAAGTATCACGGCGTGTATTTGTTTTTTAACAACAAAATGTGATTAGACGACTAATGAAATCGAGAAGAATATAACTTCTTAACCTTTCATTTGGAGAAAAGCTAAATTTAAAGATAAATTTTCGAGAAAATGCCGCCAGTCTCTCCTCGGCGTTACGTTTCACGCATTGCAACTATTGAGGGGCGTTTTTTAACATAATACTACGTGATTAAACGGTCAATGTAAGTGAGAAGATGATAGCTTCTTTGTTTTTCATTTGCCGAAACCCTAAATTTACCGAAAGGTAAATTTTCGAGAAAACACTCCCTGCTTCTCCTCAGCGCTACATTTCATGTATTACTACTACGAAGGCGTGTATTTGCTTTTTAACACAAAAATATGTGGTTAAACGAATTATCAAATCAAAAAGATTATAACTTCTTTAATTTTAATTTAGCGAAATGTTGAATTTAAAGGTAAATTTTCGAGAAAACACCGTCTGCCTCTCCTCATCGTCACGTTTCACATATTACAACTATCAAGGCGTGTCTTTATTTTTTAATACAACATAATGTAATTAAATGACTGTTGAAATTGAGAAGATTATAACTTCTTTGATTTTTATTTGGCGAAACATTGAATTTAAAGGTAAATTTTCGAGAAAACACCGCTAGCCTCTCTTCAGTGCTACCTACGTTTGATTGCATATGTTGTTGTGCGTCCCTGTTTTTTGACGCAAGAAAATGCGATTAAACGATTAATGAAAGATTCTATTGTCTTTTCTTTTCATTTGGCGGATCCTTGAATCTAAAAATACATTTTCGAGAAAATACTGCCTGTGTCTCCTCAGCGCTACGTTTCACGCATTGCAACTATCCAGGCGTATACTAGCGGAAAAGTAATGTAATTATAAAGCAAAATGTAAAAAAAATTATTTCTCGTTTATTTTTCGTTTTTCGGCCTAAAAACAAAAAAAAAATGGTTTTTAACAAATTTTGTCTATGTGTGTGTCGTTGTCGTCGTTGCCGTCGGCATTAAAATTTCTTATTAGCACGATAACTCAACTAAATCGTGTCGCATCGATTGGGTATTGACTGATTCTGATCGGGGACGTCTCCCAGATGACACCTATTGATTTTGAGGTGGATAGGACACACCACACCCTGTCCATGGATCTATTTGAGAATTTTTTTTTTGTTAGCACGATAACTCTACTAAATCATGTCGGATCTATCAGTGTTTAACTAATTGTGATCGGAGACGTCTCCCAGACGACACCTATTAATTTTGAGGTGGATAGGACATACCTCACCCTATCCACGGATCATGAGAAAGCACGATGGTGGACTATTTGAGATTTTTTTTTTGTTAATACGATAACTTAACTAAATCGTGTCAGATCGATCGGGAACGTTTCCCAGATGACACCTATTGATTTTGAGGTGGATAGGACACACTTGACCCTGTCCATGGGTCATAAGAAAGTACGACGATGGACTATTTGAGAATTTTTTTTAACACGATAACTCAACTAATTAGAATCGATAGGGTTTTGGCTGATTCTGATCGGGGACGTCTCCCAGACTACACCTATTGATTTTGAGGTGGATAGAACACACTCTACCATATTCATGGGTCATGAGAAAGCACGATGGTGGACTATTTGAAAAAAGTAATACTGTCGCATAAAACAGACATTCTGCGTTTATATGTTGGTTTATTTTTTCTCGGCCACTCAGTTTTGAGCTAGACATGTTCTACGCGTGGAAAAGTCCATTTGAAGATTTTAAAACTGTTTATTTTTTAACACAAGACAATGTGTTTAAACGGTCAATGAAATCTAGAAGATTATAACTTCTTTGCCTTTCATTTGGCGAAACGCTGAATTTAAATTCTCTTCTCAGCGCTATGTTTCACACATAGAAACTATCGAGGGATGTTCTAATTTTTTAACACAAGAACATGTGATTAAATGATTAGTGGATTCGAGATCTTATTTGCTTTTCATTTGGCGAAATGCTGACTTTAAAGGTAAATTTTCAATAACATATTGAGTGCTTCTCCTCTTCTTCTCTGAGATAATAACTTGTATGATTCACATTTGGCGAAACGGTGAATTTAAAGGTAAGTTTTTGAGAAAACACCGCCTGTCTCTCCTCGGTATTACATTTTATAAATTGCAACTATCAAGGCAAGAATTTATTCTTTAACACAAGACAATATCATTAAACGACTAATGAAATCGAGAAAATTAAAACTTCTTTGCTTTTCATTTGGTGAAACGCTGAATTTAAATGTAATCAAGAAAACACCGCCAATCTCTTATTTTTGGATCGAAATTTTGTACAGCGATGAAACACATTTTCATCTTGACGGATACGTCAGCAAATAAAATGGTCGAATTTGGGGTACTTATAATCCATATGCTGTTCACGAAAAAGAAATTCATCACAGAAATGAACGGTTTGGTGCGTATTTTGGAGTGGTGGAGTAATTGGACCATACTTCTTTGAAAATGAAGCTGGTAATGTTATCACAGTAAATGGGCAACGCTATCATGACATGTTAAACAATTTATTTTTCCACCAAATTGATTATTTGGATTGGAACATGTATCGTCTCCATTTTATGTTGAAGAAAGATTAACCTCAATTTGTCAAATATTAGTTTTATTCACACATCGCATCCTATAATTCCTAATGAGACACCCAGGCACGTTGACTCGTATGGTTTGTAGATGACAGCCTTTAAATAACGATGAACAGCCCTATCTTTGATAGAACACAAATGGCACGCAATTCAAATCTTATTGTTCCAACCGAAACACCCTATATTTATTATAACTTGTTATATACTTCTTAGTTAAACATTTTCTAGGTACACTTCCGCTATAATTCTAACTGCATTTAATTTCAACTACATGGAATATAATGATGAAATAACAGTTAAGGTCAACTGAATGACGGTAATATTAAAATATACTAGAAAATTACTGGTGTCTCAATTGTATGCAGCGTTGCAACACTTTTACACTTTCCAGTTTATTAAATAGACTGAGGTTCGTCCGCAGCTATTTCTGACCTTCCTTCTTTTCGCATACATGTTAAATCGCAAAAATACTCATACAATGGAACAATGCATTTGCGCAAATTAACAAACACATAAATCACCAACTTTGGTCAAATTAACGGCGTTGCCGCTCATTAATAGTTTAATTTATCTTTTCCCCTATCCAAGACAGCCTGCGGTATAGACGGCGCTTTGTAAAGTAGCAATTGCCGTTTTGATGTGTTGCGGTGAGTCATTTTTGATTAAAACAATTATTAAAATAATTTTCAGCGAATAATCTTGAGGCAGCTGATTTTTTAATTTCAATTGTATGTACATATGTACTTCAAAATGGAATCTCAACCTACGGTATGGTCAATGTAAAAGCTTTTCCTAGTCTGACAAATAAAGTTTGAACAAGAAATAAGATACATACGAGGGAGGACCCAAAATATTTCGTCATAACTTATTTATTTCTTAATATTTTTACACCAAATTTTGACCACCTTCAAAGTATTCTCCCTTGACCACAACGCACCTCTGGAAACGATCCTTCCATTGTTCAAAACATTTTTTAAATTCACTTAATGGGATGTTCTTTAGGCCTTCCAGCGATTTTTGTTTTACCTCCTCCACAGTGGCAAAACGGTTTCCTCTCATATCCCTTTTGAGTCTGGGGCAAAATCACAGGGGGCTAGATCCGGTGAGTAGGGGGGGGGGGGGACAATTGGTGTCATGGCGTTATTGGTCAAAAACAGCTTTACGGAGAGCGGTGTGGGCCGGCGCGTTGTCATGACGGGAGAACCAGTCGCTTGTGCGCCAAAGATCTGCCTTTTCTTCCGGATGCTCTCCCTCAATCTTTTCAAAACCTCCAAGTAGAACTTCTGTTTAACAGTTTGACCCGGGGGAACGAGCTCTGCGTCTTTCGGGGTCGTATCCATAACACCACGATTCATCACCAGTAATCACCTTGGAAAAAAATTCAGGGTCCTCTTTGAGCTGATTTTGAAGCTCAAAACATGCCCGAAGTCGACGCTCCCTTTGCTCGCCTGTGAGAAGGCGAGGGACAAATTTGGCTGCAACTTTTCTCATGTGCAAGTCTTCGGGTAAAATCCTCTGAATTGAACTCCATGATATTCCAGATCTCACAGAGTTGATCAATGGTTCGGCGACGGTCTTCATGAACGAGAGCATTGATTTTGTCGACGTTTTCGTCACTTCTTGACGTTGAGGGACGTCCTGAACGGGGTTGGTTTTCAATTGACATTTCTCCATTTTTGAAACGTGAAAACCACTCGTAGACTTTGATTTTACTTAGGGCAGCATCCCCATAAGCAGTCTTAAGCATTACAGTAGTTTCCGCGGTCGATCTCCCCAACAGGAAACAAAAGTTCACAGCCGCGCGTTGCTCTCGACAATCGGCCATCACGTTTTCGGCGAAATGGAAAAAGTTGTTTCACTAAAAAAATTCCCACAGACGAACTGATACACTCACAGCGACAGAACTTCGCACATTAGCTCAGGAGACATGTCCCTAACGGACACCGGATCGAATAATGGGTTTCCCTACTCTTCTTCCCCACCACAATTCCCAATTTTTTTGGGTCCCCCCTCGTATATTTTTTAAATGATAGGGCTTCAAAAACTCTATTGTGATGTCAAATTTCGGAATGAGATTTACAATGAGTACTAATAAAGATGAAATCGCGATATGCAGTTTCGAGACAGCCTGCTGTAACTGAGAATAATTAAATGGGAATAATTCGAAATAGTATTGGTTTCTAACAAAAATACATGCAATAATTCGATACTCGTTATTAATCCGAATGCTTTGCCCATTCCTTACAACTGTTTACTTCAAAATATATTTTAGATATTTGTAAAGTTAAATATCTATCACAGGCAGATTAGACTTTAGATCATCTTTGGCTAATCGATCAACCCTTTCATTACCAGTGATGATACTACATGTAATGGTACCCAAATGATGGTAACAGAGATACCTTAGATGGGCAATAGAATGTTGTGACTAATATTGTTTGTCAAATTTTGCTCACACCCGTTTGAAAGTTTCCTAAATACAGTGGCGTAGTCAGATTAGCGTAAAAATACAAAATCGAAGAGAGACAGTTCCATCACTTTACTTATTAGAGAAAGTACATTGATACTATATGGGTAGTAGTGCGAGTCTTCTTTTTTTTACCATGAGCTGTGTATTACTTTAACATCGTGAGATGTGTATCTGCAAGACGTGGTAGTTATGAATACAACTATATACAAAAGTTAGTAAGCTACTCAATAAGTTACAGAAGATGTAATGAAAGATCTACGTAGACATGTTGACTGAAAGTAACTCAGTCATAGAATACTATGTAAATTTATGTTATTTTACATAATCGTAACGTAAACTTTCTTTATATCCATAGAGATTTCGAATTTGTTCGACCTTATTAGAATCACAATATTTTATAACATTTATTCATTTTAACTTTATTTCGTATTCTATTTATGTCTACAAAATTACATTTCAGTTTACCTAAATTTCATTACATTTGCGATGTTATTTCTTTATATAAAATATATAATAAATTTTGCTATATTTTTTATGTCATACCATTCTTCTTCCATTGTTGTATACATCTCATCATTGTAGATATAACGTGGTTCATTCATTGAATGAACTAACATACTAATAAAAGAAGACCTTGAATTTGTATTGTACCTTAGGTAAATGTAAATCTATTATCGAACGATTAAATATTTTTATTTTAATATTTCATTCTTAATTTAAATAAGAGTATGACTCAAGTCTGTGTACTTTCTTACACGTATATTAGTTATTCACTGTTTCCATAACTATCTTAAATAAGAACGTATTTTAATTTTTTCATGGTAGACTGATTTTTATAGATTAAATAAACGTTACTTTTAACAGCCTATGTTAAGATATGGGGCATATTTGCACTAAATTAGTTTTTAACAATGCATCGTTAACGATATGTCAAATAAAAAGATTAAGTAACTATACCCGTACAATTTTGATTGATCATAAAATATGCAGCGTACTTCACACTAAAAACGATCCTTGAACGTTTTCTCATTCAGAAAAACTCATTCCGTTGCTTGATTAAAACACTACACTATTATTTCAAGTAATTAGTTTTTTAACATAAAATTTTATTTGCTACCTAATAACTTCATAAATTTATAAAAAGTTTATTGAAAAAAAAATGACAGAAACGGTGCTTTATGTAACTGTGTAGTATACATTTTAGATTTGTTTAGAATATTAATTTCATATAAAGCAATGCGGTTCAGGTGATTTGACCTTACTCGCACTCAGAATAGTATCATTATTATTTATTGTCTAGTATCAAATCATATTCCATGGTCAAATGAAAATTAAGGCTCTCAAAAAATTGTTTTTATGCTAGAGATTGTAGAGCAAGTAAAATTAAAAAGAAGTGTCTAAAATATTATTATTTATTTACTCTTTTAATTTAATAGAAATGAATATAATTTAGAGGCTAAAAAATAAACTGCAACACTTTATTTACAATAAATTTCAATATCTGTTATCGATACTACTATTTAGTATTACTTTATAGAATGAGATTAATTATTCTTTTATATTACCTCTTGTTGTAGGGTCTCGTCTTTCTTAACTCAATTTTAAATTGTCATCTAAACCAATGTTATAGTATCGTTTACTATTTTCTATCAGTAAATAAAGATTTCTCAATTAAAGAAGAAAGTGAGAAGGTGGTAAATATCAAGATCGCATTCCAACCTCGAGTATTCTTTAACCGACTCTTTTTTGTTATTTATTGTTTTTAAAAGAGAAAGTTTATATAAACATTTTCTTTTATTTAATGCAATACGTTTTTATGCAAATGTATAAATATGGTAAAATAAGAGTATTATAGATCACAATTATTATGCCTATGACTGTTCGACAGATTTTTCAAATATTTTTAGATCTTAAGCAAGTCGTACATAAAAATATACACGAGGTACCTTTTTATATACTTTTTTTCATCGAAATATTTTCTAATTTTTTTTTTTTTTTTAGGATATACATCATATTAACTAAACTACATTAAACGTTTTTAATGTTAGGTATAACTACGTGTAATTAATATTTAATTAATATTTGGTATGAAAGATTGGAGGAAGTTAAATACTTCACTTATTTAGGAAGTAAAATAAATTGGGATGGAAGAAGCGATAAAGATATAAAACAAAGAATAGCACAGGGCCGAGTAGATTTTAACAAAAAGAAAACACTTTTATGCTCGGCGGTAATAAACTTAGAAGCAAGGAAAAGATTTTTGAAAACGTATGTATGGAGCACGGCACTATACGGTTGCAAAATCTGAACGGTAGGGGAAACAAGTAGGAAGAAATTAGAAGCTTTTGAGATGTGGTGTTACCGAAGAATGATGAAAATACCGTGGACTGATAGGGTTAGAAACGAAGAAGTATTAGAGAAAGTCGGCGAGAAAAGAAGTATGTGGAAAAACATAAAGAAGAGAAGAGATAGAATGGTAGGCCACTTGCTGAGACATGGGGGAACAGTCTGCGATATTTTGGAGGCAGAAATAGGAGTGAAGATAGGCAGAGGTAGGCCTAGATTAGACTACTGCTCGCAAATAGTAAGGGATGTAGGTTGTAACACAATTAGCGAAATGCGTAGGTTAGCACAATATAGGAGAAGCTGGAGGTTAGCATCCAACCAGTCTTAGGACTGATGACCTCATGATGATGATGAAAAATATAACATTAATATTGCTTGTGAACAACAAAGAGGAATCCCGTAATATCCGGGCCCCCATTGTACTCGAAAATTTCAAGGAATTCGTGTTTTATTAAAAATGAGGGGCTTGCAATTTAAGGTACATTATCCATGCTGCTACAAAAAAATAACATAAAAAATACCAATACATAAAGCTGATACATGAGTTTCTCAAAAGGTTATTTAATTTAGTCACAGAAAGGGTTGAAATAAACGCTTAGTGTAAGCAGTTAAACTTGTTTAGTTTGTACTTTACATTTGCCATGTCAATCAATCTCGTTCTTCTGCAAAGCTGTCATATAAAAATAAGTTCGGGATGTGGTGACACACGAAATCATTTATAAGATTGTTGATTGTTGGAACTTTAGTCACGTAACAAAAAGAGATGATTTGAATATATAACGTAAATCGATGTCTGTTATGTATATAACATACGTGATTGGTTTTAATTTTTATGGAATATTGTTAGAACGATTTTTTTTTTCATTTTTTACATCAGTATACATAGTTTTGTTGGTGTTATCCTGTTTTATTGTAAGTAATTTGTTTAGATTACTTTTACAACAAGCTGTTCATTTCAGAGACTTTAGAAAATTCTAGTGCTTATAAAATGTATCTATAATACTATAAAAAATACTCGGGCAAATTTTGAATATGATGAATATTTCAAAAGAACAGAAATGATCCTACTTATACGTTTATTGAGCTTTTTGCTTTATTAGCCGCGTCACATATTTTCATAAGAAAACGTTCTTTATTAACTTTTTGCTTTCATTTTTACCGAAATCCCGCAACCGACCACTGCCATATTGTGTCGTTATTCTCTTGTCCTTTATCGGTCTGCTTCCGAAATTAAGCTGGAAGAAAAACATCACGTAAAGAATTAGAGCTAAAGTCAAATATGAGATGTTCTCATATGGCCTGTTATTGATGAAATAAAACAGAACCTTGAGGCTTTGTTTTTACAGTTTTCTAGAATTTCCCGTCCATTACTCTTCATTATGGCACAACAATATTTTCTATTGATATACGCGTTTTTTGAACAGGTCGTAATAGGCCCGTTTACCTCATACAATACATCCTGAAGCACATTTTGTAGGATTTTTGATAAGATTTGTATTGAACGAACTTCCAACTGCTTTATATTAATATGTATTATAATATAAAATACAAGGCATCGAAATTATATTGTGAAAGAATTCTTCAACGGATCCAGTGGCGGCTCGTGATGAAATGAAACGGGTGTTCTGCACAGGGCCGATCCTAGGGTATTGGCCGCCCGCGTTCAAATTTCAAACGTATCCAAACTACTGGCGCCGTAGGGGCTGCAAAAAAATTGCGCCACAGGCGAAAATTTAGAAAATTTTCAAGGTCACGCGTTTTCCTGATACTTCAGAATTTTTATGTAAAATCCGTTTATACAAAAATATAGACTTTCACAAGAAACATTTTTGGAATTTAATACCTTTTTGAAGAACATTCATGTTTGTCGTCATATTCTTTGGTTAAGAGAAAAGGCTTGTAAGGTGAATTTTCTACTAGAGGGTCTATAACACTTAAAATATTTTCCGAAAGAGTTTCAGCGTCACATTTTGTAGGTTTCAGGTATGTCCAAAAACGTTCAATCGGTTCACCATCGAGAATATATCTTAAAACTACCACTAACTGACCTTTTGCAGATACATCAGTTGTTTCGTCTGCCATAACTGCCAAAAATGAAGGTTTGTTAATTTCTTTAATTATTTCTTCATGACATACTTTTAATATACAGTCTAAAAGATCATTTTGTATTTATTTAGAGGTTCCTTTAAATACTGAAGCATTTTGTAGATGCTCGCTTAAAGTTACATCAAGCTCAGCAGAAAAATTTATCAAACCACGAAATATCCCCGTGTTTTGAGAGGTTTCAGCTTCGTCATGTCCTCGCAGCGCCAGTTCAAAGGCCCCACAAAACTTTATGCAGTTTATAATTTTTGACAAGACGTATCTCTTTTTTGTCACATTATCATTATGCTTTTGCACATTTATCCAATAAGCTGAATCTAGCTGCGCTTTAATATTAGTTGTTCCTAATAAAGCTAATTCCATTGTATTATGTAGATGGCTTTTGGAGTTGTCGTGCTTTTTAATTTTTTCAGTTAAGTGCACCAAATCTGTTACCCCTACCTCCGTCCATGCTTTATCACCGCCAAAAAGTAAACAAGGAAAACAAAATAACGCATTTTTTTGTTGCACCCACAAATCCAATTGTTCTTCGAATAAATGTATCTATTAAATTAACGTTTATATGCTTTTCCGCGGCTAACACCTGCAATAATATCTGTCTCTGCAATAATGTCTCAATAACAATATCGGGCAATGGCCTACCATTGTTTTTTAAATCAATTTTTTCTTCATAAGAGTATTTAAAAAATCGCTTCACATGAACTAAATTATAAACTAAATCCATTGTCACTATCACATTATATAAATATTAATAATTAGTACAATAAATCACTACACAAATTCACAAAACAGTATTTAAAATCTCAAATTAACACGAAATAGGTACGATTTACGCCCGCCCGAGTAGGAAGGAGTAAACATTCACTGATGTTGCCTTAGCTGGAAAAAATACAGCTCACTGACCGTCTAAATTCGCGCATTTACGAGCTCCAAGTGTGGATTGTCGCGGGAGTTGAGGGGGAGGACGGGTGTGCCGAGCCGTGCTGAGAACTACCTCGTGTGGCCCAGTTCAATGTACCGCGACGTGCTCACGTAGAGACCCAAATAATTCATGTGGTCTACTACTCAATAGAGGACGACGGGCAGAATGCGACTTTAACGCAATTATTTGGTTAGCTGCACCAACTAACTAAATTATTTTATTAATAAATTTTAGTAATTATTATGTCGTGAAAATATACAAGTATCTAATTTTTTTGGCAGTTCTGCAGCTCTGCAGCACCTATACACCAGCCGCCCCTGAACGGATCTATCAATATTTCTTTTCAAAAAATCTTGAAATGGTATACATTTAAAATTGCACGGCACATGTTCGTTATTACAGGTTTTTGTGTATTTTTAAGTAATAATGTCTTACTTAATGTTTTTCTAATGACAACACATATTTTGTTGTTCTTTATTTAAGACTTTTTAGACATTTAAATGGTAAAATAGGAAAAGGGTACAATATTCGTTTTCATTCATGTCGCCATTTATTGAGAAAGTTAACAAACGTAAAACATAATTATTTATTAGCCCCACAATGGTTACAAATCACTGCAACCGAAATATTTTATTTTTGTAAATTCTGTAAGTTTGGTCAAGATCTTTTTCCATATTACTAGTACTTAAGTTCATTTCTTGAACAGGGAAGAGAGCTGCAGTGCTGAGAGGATAAGAACTTGTTGCTTAGTCAATTACAAAAGTAACTGATGGTATAAGAATGTACACACATTTTTTCAACGTTTTAATTTAAACATATTTAACGTCAGAAAGAAAATTCATGGTGCGCGAACGAACGGGAGTTTCTTTCGAAACTTTATATAAACTCATGTTTAAAAGAACTCATATTACGAGAAATTATAACTTAAAATTAATGCATGAATGTGAAATTATACTTGAAATTATAGTAGTTCATGAGATCTGGCATTGCTTAATTGCAGTCTACTGCAGGTAACTAGGTAGTATTATACCGAGGAAGCCTTGGTTACTGTGTCTGTCATATTCTTATTTTAAATATGTTATATTATAGACTGGAAGCTGGCATAGATTAAGTCGATGTATTATATATTTGATCTAATACCGCGTCAAACTGGTATTTGGGGTAAAGGTTTGTGATTAATTGCAAATGACTTCCTCGAGGCTACTAGAAAACTGTTGGGCTAAGTCTATTTCGTCAGTTGTGTTAAATATGTCATATTCATTTTTAGGTTAGCACAAGATAGGAGAAGCTGGAGGTTGGCGTCCAACCAGTCTTAGGACTGATGACCTAATGATGATGATTCATTTTTAATAAATTGATATCGACTGCTTAACAAAGTTAACTGGATACCTACAAGTTTACAAGTAAGTCCAAAGGATTTATGTAAGCAACTAAGTAGACTGCTGAGTTACTGACAAGTATATGATAATGATTGAAAACATACAAATTAATAAAGTCGGGCCGCTGCAACTTTACCACTACGTCACCACCAAATGGTAATATCACAGACAACCCGCTATCCCTATGAACGCATTTACTATAATAGATAAACAAGAGACAGGCGATGTTACGTGTGTCTTCGGCCTTCGGAGATGACCTGCATATATCACCGACAACTGTTTTCATATTTTCACGCTAATCGGTGAGAAGACAAATAGTAACATACGTATTAGATTAAGAATATGAAACTTTTCTATTGACTAACGCAGTGTAGATAATTTTCGAGTGATATTGACAGTTGTTTGACATCTGACTGCTAAACTCGTTTCATTTTCTGCAAATATTTGAGCCTATTGACTAATATTTGTCATAGATTCGTTCTTTTTAGAACGAAACTAGTTTCAGGATTGGAGTTGATGTAAGTAAGCAATATTTTTTTTTGACAGTTATATGCACGTCATGCTTTAGATGCCGAGAAAAACATTAAATTCTCAAGCACAGCAAATGGTGTTGAATCTCCTGGAATACTTTGAACAGGAGAAAAGAAACGGATTCCGTTTAATGTCTGTTAGTGCTGTTCAAGGGGTAAAAGACATAGATTCACAAATATCTGAAGTAATGTGTGTGTACTTGTTAAATTTTAGAGTAGCGAAAGCTCTTAAACTTTCGAAGAAAACAATATACACTATTATAAAAAGCAAAGAAAACAATCCAGTTCTTTCTTCACCCGGAAAAACAAGACATTGCCAAAAGTCCATGACAAGAGATCTACCTGAAGGTACAAAAGTGGCAGTACGAGATATTTTATACAATATGTATGAAAAAGGTAGGTATGTTCTGGCTATATTTGTTTTAACACTAACTGAGTTTTCCACAAAACACCAAAACACTATACACTATACTCGACGCGCGTTTCGCCAACAAAGTTGGCATCATCTGGAGATGATTAAAACTGAACAACAGTTTTAATCATCTCCAGATGATGCCAACTTTGTTGGCGAAACGCGCGTCGAGTATAGTATATAGTGTTTTGGTGTTTTGTGGAAAACTCAGTTAGTGTTGTCTTCACACCAAAGGTTCCAACCTACTCCAGGATATATTTGTTTTGTTGTGTAAATACAAGGGCATTTACTGTGTAGGCCAAAATCATGTCATAAAATTGTTTTTGTTTTAGGGCAACATGTAATTTTTGGTACTTTAAAAGATGAGAAATAATTAATGTGTGAAAAACATCACTTATAGCTACATTAAAGGAGGCGGGTTTTAAATTCAAGAAGGAACACAATCGATGAACTTTAACTGAAAGAGTTAATATAGCAGCTAAGAGGGGTAGGTTTTTAAGAAATTGTTGTGATAACATGAATTCATAAATAAATATGTGGAAGGTATCTTTAGCAACATGCAGTGAACATGGGAGCCTTTAGACGTGACATGTTTCTATCGCTAATTTCAAAATAATGTCCTGTTTAAGACACAAACAGGTTTTTTTTATATACCATAGCCAGCAATGAAATTATTTGTTTTATGTATGTTATACATATTTAATTTTTAATTGTATAAGTATATAACCACTTCTTTATGGTAGAATAGCATCTTTATCATTTTGATAATGATTGTGTTAGTGAGACCTATAATAAAGACATATTTAGTAAAATATTACATTCGTTTGTGTTGATTTTTTACATAATGTTTTAGGTATAAACTAAATAAAATTAATGTTTTTTTTTGTGTGAAGGACGTTTATTGTCAGACGTTTTCTGTATATTTTATTCGATACCTAACTAAAATGACATAGTTTTAGCACATTAGAATTTGAATTTTAAGGTTAGTTATGCTTTCTTCATATAATTTGGGTGTTTAGATAAGGGAAACTCTTGCAGAAAGTGCACAATTAAGGTCACTGTACTGTAACAAACTAAAATATACCCAAATAAATATTAGTGATGAATTAGGCCAAATGTACTAATAGTTTGTTATACTTTTAGTTTCATAATTTCCCAAGTTCCTCAATAGAGCCAAAGCTCCGATCGGCGGAAAGACGCAGTTATCTTGACAATCACAGACCAATTTATATGTATATTGTGTTTTTTCACATAATTTTTGCAAGTATTTTTTCCGTTTGAGCCCATGGATTATAAAGTTTGTCGCCGTGATAACTTATTTGAAAGGCATTTTCTGGTTTGTTTTGGTGCCGGTAATATAGTTGACTGTAAAGGCGGTAAATTTAAATGATTTAAATTATGTAAACAGTTACTCATTTGACTCTGATTTTTCATCTTAGTTCATACGAATATCGCTTGTGACGTAGTGGTAAAGTTACAACGGCCCGACTGTATATGACTTTCAGCAGGAAATTTAGAGCAACGTTATACTTGTATACCTTTCCCCTTTGAAAAAGCTATTGTAATTGGTGGTTATTGCTATCTTGTAGAACAGGGATTTTCGGGAAGAACGCTGTGTATCAAGTATCTACAACCACATACTCATGAGTAATCACACTCCATCAACCTCAGTTCAGTGTGGAGTGTTTATTATTCTAGAAACATACAAACAAAGTTACTCACGTTTATTTTAATAGATTCGATATTTAAATGTAAGTAATCTCCTCCCTAAACCTCGGATATACCAATAAACCTGGATACACCTAATACACACTCAGTTATAAGAATTTCTACCATAATTTGCGCACCTTTTGAAACATCCCCTAGATATCTCCATCTTGAATTCTTCTCAACATCTAATGGTACGTAAAAATCTAGCCGGTTCGAGAACTCGCTGTCTTTTACGAACGCTTTAAATTATGGAAGGAGCAATAGTCTGGATGACTAATGTCTGGAGATAAGGAGGTTAGTCGAAACACGGTTCCGCAACAAAAATTCTGATTTTCACCAGAAAGAATGACGTTCGGTAACATATAAGTCGGAAATCGAGAAAGGAACCACCAAACCGCCAAGCGGTTATCAAAGTAGTTCCCGAATAGCAAAGCTAGTACATAATCGCTCTAGGAAACAACTACTCCTCGGGCTAAAGCCCCGGCAGGCATTGAATTATACCCAGAAGCGATCCTCGACCCCTTTCTCGTGTTTCTGCACGATCAGATAAGGTTTCAAAAATAAAACCAGCCACAGGTAGGATTCGACATTTGTCCCGGATCGGAACCGAACGACATACAGCTGCTTCGAACTTATTAGTTCTCATCAGTGCCGTACACGGTACGCCGATTCAGGATAAATGCCGAATGAACTCTATAGCGTATACATCTTTATCGATACGATCTCTGTCAGTAACATATAAGTCGGAAATCGAGGAAGGAACCACCAAACCGCCAAGCGGTTATCAAAGTAGTTCCCGAATAGCAAAGTTAATACATAGTCGCTCTAGGAAACAACTACTCCTCGGGCTAAAGCCCCGCCAGGCATTAAATTATACCCAGAAGCGATCCTCGACCCCTTTCTCGTGTTTCTGTTCGATCAGATAAAGTTTCATAAAATAAAACCCGCCACAGGTAGGATTCGACATTTGTCCCGGATCGGAACCGAACGACAGCTGTTTCGAACTTATTAGTTCTCATCAGTGCCGTACACGGTACGCTGATTCAGGACAAATGCCGGAATAAGTCGGAAATCCGGATTTCCGACTTATATGTTACTGACAGAGATCGTATTGATAAAGATGTATACGCCATAAAGTTCATTCGGCATTTGTCCTGAATCGGCGTACCGTATACGGCACTGATGAGAACTAATAAGTTCGAAACAGCTGTATGTCGTTCGGTTCCGATCCGGGACAAATGTCGAATCCTACCTGTGGCGGGTTTTATTTTTTGAAAAGAATGACGTTGTTGATATTCTGTGATTTAAAATACATACTGCTCAAATCAATCAAAAAACTAAAACACTTACTTCACTGCAATGTTTTCCATTTTTTTTTTCAACAAGACGGAAAATTTAAAATCGTGAACTGAATTTTAGAGATTTTATATTCACTAATCGTTGTTGATATCTCAAAATTCACATCATGTGGTAAAATTTTACGATTTTAGACGGTATATTTGAAATTTCGTCAAATTCATTAACCCTGAACGGTTTTTGAAACGTATTTCAAATTTTGTGTTTCCAGGTTTACTTTCATTGAGATACTTCTGAAGTAAACCTCTGACTGATAATTCAGCTTGAGCCGAATCTTACTTGTCTCTACATCAGTCTTACTTGGATATTTCCAGAGCGATCCACGTACTCTACCCATTGTGGCAGTATAGCAATAACGAGGGAACAACGTTTTAAAATCGACCACATTAAAAGGGGGTAACCATGGATACTACCTTGTTATCCACTGCTTTGTAAAATTAAAATTAGTGGGGCAGTCGACCTTAAACTATGCCGCCCACCGCGTGACCTTTACGTGAGCGTAATTTAGCAATAAAGTAGCCATTGACATAATTGTCGTGTGGACATTTCGGCTGTTATTCAAGTACAAGGATGAGAGATGATCTCCGGATATGAATGTTACGGATACTTGATTTACGAGCCTTACGTCTAGGTCGTTCACATAAATTGTGCCATCGAAGAAGTAATGCGGGTTATACGCCTATTATAGTGCCGCGATACGGTAGACTTAGTCCATGAAAAACTGACCAGATTTGTATCGTGCGACATTAGGCTGGTTGGAATATGTCGCAGCGATTTTATTCTTTGCTGCGTACGATCGGCGGCACATTGGAAACGTTTTTATTGTCCCCTGTTTCTGCTACAAAGTAGAGAAAGTGTAAGGAATGGTAAAAAGTTTCGAATTTGCTATTCATTGGAATTTAACTTTTTGTGACTGTCTGATGCCAGGTGATTAATTCTACCGTTGTTCTCCACCAATTTGTTTATGCAGGTGACATTCAAAGAAGATAAAAAGCTTTACTCTTTAGTTACAAATTCATGCAATAATTAATGATAAAAATTAAAAAAATGAACAGTTTTAAAACCTTGAAATGGACATTTCCGCACGTAGTAACATCTCTATTTAGAAATTGAGTAGCCGAAAAAAAAACATAAATGCAGAATATGTGTTTTATGCGACAGTTTTACTTTTTTCAAATAGTCCACCTTCTTGCTTTCTCATGACCCATGGACAGGGTAGGGTGTGTCCTATCCACCTCAAAATCAATAGATGTCGTCTAGTAGACGTCCCTTATCAGAATCAGTCGAAACCCAATCGATCCGACACGATTTAATTGAGTGATCGTGCTAACAAAAAAAATTTCTCAAATTGTCCACCATTGTGCTTTCTCATGACCCTTGATCATGGTAGAGTGTATTCTATCCACCTCAAAATCAATAGGTGTCGTCTAGGAGATGTCCTCGATCAGAATCAGTCAAAACCCGACGGATCCGGCACGATTTAGTTGAGTATTAATGTCAACGACTACAACGACAACGACACACATACACAAAATGGTTTAAAAACCATTTTTTTTTGTTTCGCGGCCAAAGTAGGAAAAATGAACGCCTTAAAAAAATTTTTACACGATTACATTACTTTTCCGCGTATAGTTGAGTGCGGAAAAGTAATAATAGAAACAACCTTCTAACAGCTACTTGTTGTGATACCAAGTAACGTACAGTACAACATCGTTCTCAAAACCAACAACTTGTTCCGAAAACTGTTACTCATTTCTCCTGAAATTTTCACAATTGTGCCATTTGATCTTGTATTTCGCGTTGTATTTGTAAGGTATTTTTCCCGACTTTATCTCGATTATTTAAACGGCATAGTTACTTTTCAGTACGCCATAATACGTTTAAAACAATATCAGTTTTATTATCACCATTTACTGTTTTGAAATAAGATTTTAATAAATATTTGTTAATATGTAGAGAATTGAATCTTTAAACTTTAGTAACTTGATGTAACGTAAGTATTAGTTTCAATACCAAGGATGTTTATTTCGTAGTTACTTATTTAGAGATTCTCGAGAGATTTAAACCTTCAAATTTTAGGAAATGAAAAGCAATAATTAATAATAGAAGTCGAAATGAAAGCCTCAGGGATACTTCCTTTGATAAAGAAATGCATAGTACTACCTCCAAACCTGACAATTTATCTTACAATTTACTTTCCAGAAAAGTCTCTAAATGCCTAGGATAAATCTAAACTAGATCAGCTTCTTAGTATAGATTGTCGTCATAAAGTAATCTAAATGTGTCATACGGGATATACGATATATTAGAAGTGTAAAAGTCAAGAAAAAAGAAAGTTCAAATTTTCATTAAAATCTAACATTGTCCATTTCCAAACCTTAATATTTTCAAACACAAAAGGTTTTTTTAGGATTAAATCTTGGTATAAAAACACTGTAGCCTTTTATCAAATGGTTTACCAGCGCTGTACTAATAAATTGATCTCATCTAATTGATCTCATCAATAATTATAATAGTAAAAATTCTTGAAACTTGAGAACTGTGTATTTAACAAATTCCTTAAAACCCTTTTTCATTTCCTTATTAATAGGTATTTTATCAGAAGAGGCTCTTGAAGCAAGGAATAAATACACAAGAAGGCATAGAGAATTTATTACAAGAAATATCGTCGGATTGCTTGTCTTCAACAAACATTCATTATTATTTTTCTCTGATCCTCCACAGTTTCACATATTTCTTGTAATAGGCATACAGAAGGCTAGGAAAGATAGTATTCCATGAGACAAAGAGCATTATTATTCCCTCTCCTATAATAAATTTGAGGATTTATTATTAATATTTGGTATTTTTCTAATATTTTTTTCTACATTTCCATTTAGGGAGTTCAATATATCTACTAATAAATAATATTAACAGTATTAATAAACAACTGGTCTACGCTAATAGCGTTAATTTGTAATTTTTTACTTGAGGCAATATTATTTTGGTAGTGACTAAAAAAGTTTGACATCTTCTAACTCAAATTAGTATGTATATAAATGTGGAACTTTTTTTAATAATAATAGACAACGTATTATTTAATCGCGCCTTATACAAGCTTAATTTATTAGCACTACAATTACAATTTGCTTTAAGCGTTTTTTTTATTTCCATTATAGTGTAGTCAAATCAAATCATTACTGCCTGACATTTCAAACTAAGATGAAATGTTTTCGTAGAACATTTAAAGAACAAAACTACTATTTCAAAACAATGTTATACAAAATTTATTGTATGTATTGTTATAACTCGCATCAAGGCAAGCTACTTCCAATCTGAAAGTCTTTACATATAAAGAGCCTAACGTATACTCGTAATAAACTATAATTGTCTATCTCGTAGGATTCTACACGAGAATTATTCGCTTCCAATGTATTCCCAATAGAGAATATCAATCACGAGAACTCCATATCGCCATTTCATCCTCATTGGTAATCGTCAATGTAGTCAGTGTACTCGATATATCTGATATCATGAGAAACTTGGATGGGAAACTCACGGTATGTGATTCTCATGCCAGATATCCTTTATTGGAAATAAATTAGATGGGAATAATTATCTTGTAGAATTTACACCTCGCAAAGTTTCGTTCGTGGGTATCTGCACTCGGCAGAGACTGCGGTATACGAGGTGTCTTGGACATCCGATCCGGAGTTACTTTGTTAATTAGCAGGCAGATGGCCATACTGTTGTGGGATATGTATGTATCCCGAGATATGTTTGTATAAAATTATGAGTTTGTAAAAATCTTAATGTTTTGATTGAAATAAATGTGGTAAATTCTGAATCTTTAAATTAGCTACTAGCCAATATCCAATATTAATTGGCAGGCGTAATGGCCTTAATGGGTCTTGTCGGAAAGTCGAACGAGATTACCGCTCTTTACTCACCCATCGTATAGACCGGGACTGTCGCCGTCGTGCGAAGGTAGGCCGAGCCTTGCTTCCTCTTTCGCGGGTCTCTATGCGAGAGGCAAATCCGCCCGCAAACCAGACCCGCGCGACTGACAGCGGTTCGCTCCCCTCGACCTCCTTTGGTCCTGACGCTGTCAGGGACTTCTTCTCGGCTTTTTCTTAATCTTTGGTCGCCTTATTTTGCCGCATCGCTTCGCCAGCGTCAGCCCCCCAGGGGCTGTCCTGTCGTGGGTTTGCTACTAGTACTCATTAATGAATATGTTGCGGTTGATTTCAAAAGTTACAAAACATTTGTTGAATAACGTAACTATAATGATAAATATATCAATTGTTATCTTTTGTATTTCTAACACAAAACTACATTTAGTAATAAATATTTAGAAGGCAACCTTACATTAGGTGTAAATGGTTGTTTTATGAATAGCAATGAATAACAACAAATTCGAAACCCTGTAACATTCTTAGACTTGCTCTAGTTCGTGGCAGAAAAATCGGATAATGAAAAAATCCCCATGTACCTCCAATTACACGAATATCACAACGAATGAGATTTTCATTCGATGAAACATCTAGCTACATTTAGAAACGTTTAGCTCTATATACCGAATGTTCTACAACCTCCTCCTCTTTCATTTCTCATAACGTTACTTAACTCTGTATTTCAAGAATATAACCACATATATCACGAGTGATATTATGCTTCTTGGAACCTTCCCAAGTTAGTTTTCTAGCAATACCACCGCAATCCTCCGATTTCTCTCCAATTGAACATGTATGGAATATTATGGAGAAAAGATTGTTAAATGTACCCCACACTCCATACACTCTAGAGGCTTTTGAACATAATTTTCAGGTAGCCTTGGACGAGGAATTTCAAAAAATTCTCGATAATGTCATTATATCCATGCCTTGATCTGTTAATTATGAATTGAGCCTGTAGAGGAGGTCTTACTTATTATTAAAATTAATACTTGGTTTTAAAGTATTGGTTTTACAAGCAGTTATTATGATTTTTTATAGTATATGTCTAGTGAAGTGGTAACTAGTTACCTTCATTGAATCTTGCACTTAACAGACCTCTGTCAGAGAAAGGGTGTGAAAATTAAAATGGTTTTATATATGAAAAAATAAGCAGTTAACTTTGATAACACTTAAGTCGGTAAGGGCATTCTTTACTAATATTTGCGAGAATGTGTCGTCAGCATAATTTCAGTATTGCAACTGAAAACATTAAACTGTACTATACTGAAAGAAATTGCAGTTAGCCATAAACAAAAATCAACTGACACCAAAAATATATCTGCTTTAAATAGGCTCTAAGCAAGCTGCGTTACTGCCACAATCTTATTGTCAAGGCGGTTTACTAAACCCTAAAAAAGTTGTGATAACACTTTGTTTATTGCCACAATTGGACGACTAATTTAGTACTGATCAGTACGTGATTTAAAAATAAATAGATTTTATTCTTACACTTGGTAGGTATTTTTATTGTAGCGTTATTGTACGCATTCTTTTTTTTATTGTTCTTTACACGCAGAAAAAATCTTGTTAGCAAATCACTTTGTGACCATTATACATGGTTATAATAATCACAGAAAATACACCCCTTTGCTTTGCTTTAGTTACACTACCTCGCAACACTAGGAAACATATTTCTCAACACCTGCTGATACTTGAACCCCGTACGAGGTGACCTAGGTCTACAGCGATGGGTCGAGCAAAGAGCAGTTCACACCACTCGGCCCACCACCCATTTGTTTCAGGTCATTACTGATCGTCAGGAATGGACTTGCGATTCTTGAAATATAGCAGTTATGTCAATTGTGGAAATGTTTCAGCAAGTTTATTGCTTGGTTTTGTCGAATCTCGGTAGGAATAGAATGGTAGTATATACAGTTCATCAATAATAGGAGAAAGTGTGAGATTCTCTAGGTATGCGTAGAAGAAAGAGTGAGGCAGCATTCGGAAGGAAAAGGATACACTTTACGCGCGGCCAGATCTAACTCTGTGTACATTCACATTCCACATACATCGCTTTGCAAAGGTCTCAATGCGACTGCGTAAAGACCAGGCTATTTACTGCGCACCTCGTGAGCAGTCCGATATCGCAGTTTTGAAAGTTGTTGCTATTCTTGACGAGCTCTAATTACCCGGAATGATTGCTCCAGTATTATTAGGTCTCGAGCTGATATGACAAACACGTAAACTTAAGTACTGAAGGTAGCAACCATATTTATCGTAAGTTTATGCCTTTTATCCTGTAATAAGTGCATATCAACTAAGGATTTTACCTTCAAATTATGGATGGTAATAACTGCAAGAAGTCATTTAGTAACCTATAATTTCGGTGCACTATAAGTACAGTACATCAAGAATATGAACAAGTTTCAAAACTGCGATGTGGGACCACCCACGAAGTGCGCCTGGTTTTTATTCAATCGCATTGAGACCTTGGCAGAGTAATGTATGTGCAATGTGAATGTACACAGAGTTCGATCTGGCTGCGCGTAAAGTACAGTATCATTTTCCCTGCGCTGCCTCACTCTTTCATCTACGCATACATAGAGAATCTCACACTTTGTCCTATTATTGACGAGCTGTAAATTGTGTTACTCGGACAAATAAATGGCGATTTAATATTGCAAAAGCTCCTCAGTAATATTATTTTTCTTGCGCTACACTTATATGAATATTATTCTTAACAGAAAATGTACTTATTATATTGCAGATCATCTTGGCAAAGTTCCTTCCTTACTTAACAGCTGTTAATTAATACCGCGTCATTGTGTCCCTCATCTATAAAACTTATCAAACTTAATTGTACTCGCTGTATTATTACTGTTTAACACGTAATTTACCATAACTTTCAACCATCTGAAAACTTCGAAGCTTACATAATGTGGCATTATTAAAAGTTGCGTGGAGTTTTAACTCCTCTGTAGTTAAAACTTTTTCTGGTGTCATTCCACACAGCTGCGACAATTTAAATTCTATGGGGTTGAAGAGAGAGTTATGTGTCACCCTCGAATTTTATATCGAAGCCATTAGTTCTTGGCATATATAACGATCATCAATTCATTTTAAATGTAACAACTGGGACACAATGGCATTTTCCCGTACTTGTTCGAAGTAAAAAGGGCATGCCTAGATGTTGTAGATACTGCTACGTTTGCTATCCTACGCTAACAACATTCAATAAAGACAGATTTTCTTCCTTATAGAGTTGTGCGTATTTTATTGCGCTGAATAATTTTAGTATGTTATAAACGATTGTATTTTTCCTAGTCACAGTTTTCCAGAGTCTAACTTTGACAAAAATAGTACAGGCATAATCAACCGGCTGTTTTATTATTATACTAGATATTAACGATATCATATCAGCTAGATATTTAAAACAATGGAATAAAATTATCAAATTTAAAAGTCGCGTATGAGAAGTAAATAGGGCTAGTTTGACATACATTTTAATCAATACTAGTTTCTGTTTCATCAGATGTATTATCAATTTTGAATATTTTAAAAATATAACACCCTGTATATTTTAGTGTTCCAACTCTGATGATGTCTGAGAAAATTCATATATTATTGCCGTCATAATTCTATACATAATAAAAAAAAAAAAGATAATAACAGGCAACAGTTTTTATTTATTAAATAACCTATCTCGATAGAGTAGCCTCCTACGATGTTTTTGTTTCATGTATTACATTATTGTCTATATATCCAATTTTCCAGGGGCATAGCGTAAAAAAAGAATCTAGGGATGTGATCAAAATTTTATAAGGAGAAGAGGTATAGTCAGATGTATGGTAGGCCATATGAAAATGGTAAAGATAAAAAAAAGACACTAACCTAAAATGATTATGCCGAGGTATATATACTAATTTTTAAAATGAAGATCAATTCTTCGGTTGTCCAGCGAAAACGTCTATCACTTTTTCTTCAAATGTTGAAGACGATCTCATATTTTCTAACAAGGCATTTTCAATATTTATTAATGCTAAAGCTGGCAGTCTTTCTTGCTTTTGAGAATATCGCAGATAAGTCTTTTATTCTATTTAAACATGAAAATGATGCGTGGAACTGCTTGTGGCAGGAATAGTCAAAATTAAACGACACAATTTTGATGACTCCAGGAAAACAGAAGATAATTGAAGGGACATAATATTAGTGAAGCTCAAACACAGTGCTCTTTTTTATATCGGGATCCCTATAAATCACTGAAAGTTCATTTTTTAAACGATTTGCGTCAAAGAATGTTTCATATGTATCTACTAAGGAAGAGAAAAGTTCGTCAGGAAAACGTTTCACGAATGAAGTAAATTGTGTGGAATCTAGATTTAAGAATTTCAGTTTAGAAATTTCACTAAATCGTTCACTAATGTTCAAAGTAATAACGTCCAAAATTTCATAAAATAATCGTGCGTAGGTGCTTTTATTATCTTCTTCAGGAATTAAATCCAAATGCATTATTTTACTTGGTGGTTGATTTTCTAACACAAATCTGTCCATACGGTCCCAAATATCACTAAACTCCTTTCTCATTTTTTGAATATGTGATTTGAAATCGGCGATCTTTTTATTGCAGTAACTAATATCTGATATTTTTGTCTGTAGAATTTTAAACAGACTCTCGGAATGTGGGGATATTGCAAAAAACACTGCTAAGAAAAAAATAAAATCAAAGTCGCACAATAAAGTCAAAAGGCCTCTAGCACAAATAACGGTTTCTCGATCCCATTCTTCATTTTTATTTTCAACAATTACCTGAAACAGCGCTTCGGAATCTTCCTTATGTTATGGCGACAGTCGCCAAGATGCGTTCACATAATCGCATAACTGAGTCCGGAAATAACGACAACATCCACTCGAGGTTCCACTGTTGACTGCGTATGATTACTGACCTTTTCGCCCATCTAATGCGTAGCTTGGATGTAACGTGGACCATCGCATTTCAGCACTGCAGGAAGTAACGCGGGAGTCCATAATAATTTCGGACGCCTTCACGGCTGATTTGAAAAAGTTGATGGTAGCGTTTAAAGTAAATAATGTATGTTTGCAGTCTGTTTCAAATAATTGAAAAATTGTACTAATTGAATAAATCGATTGAACTTTTAAATAATACCAATTTGCCAATTTTTAAGGGATGCAACGCAACACTGGCTTCCATGTACGCTACGTACCTGCAATTTTCAATATTACACCTTTGATATTGTGAACAGTGTTCATATTTTGTTTTAGTCATCGGTTAGTAACTCTTCGTTCTGTGGCAGTAAGGGAGTATTTTATTCACAGTTTATGGTGAACCTGTTAGATATATATTTCAATGTACTATATTCAATTTACTATAGTTAGATATAATCAGAAATTCATTCTAAACAGCATCGCTGTAAATGTTCATTAATTACATGTTAAAACATATTACGATATCACACGAAACATATATTACGAAACATATTACGATTCTTTTCTGCTGTTGATAAATTTAACCATAAGAATACTTCTCTGAGTAGCTGATAAGAGCTCAATTGCAATTGCTTGTAGTATTTACTTATTCTTTTAGGGGAAGGTTACACTAGACCAGGAGAAATATGTACAACATGCAGAGGTATCCAACATCCCGAGACCTTTCATCACGACTCAAACCCAAGCATGCAGTGACACCCCAATACTGGGCCTGGTCCAGACTATAGTAAAAAGTACATTATCATAGTCACATCTATAGGAAAATACGATAGGTGCTCATCCATACTGTGGACGCAAAGTGCTGCATCCCTATTAGCTCCGCATCGGACAACTGGCATGAATGCCCACCGTATTTTTTACTTTTACTAAATTATTTTCCGCAATATATTCAGATTTTAGACATGTCTTTCTGGTTATAAACTTTCATGATAACATTGAAAAAGTTAAATTTTTAACGCTCTGCAATGGATGAATTTAGTTTAGCGTCATTTTATTCAAATGGAAATACCGAGTAAAAATTCCCGTATATAAAGTATATATAATTATTTAAATAGCGTGCGGCCCTATGCATCAAATATTAATGTGGTTACTCAAGCGCTGCAGTAAAATCGACTCGCTTAATGTGAGAATGGTGTTCCTCTCAATCCTAAATAAAACATGCGAGCTAGTTACTCTTTCTAGACCTGATTTGCATATCAGTTCAGCCTGATACGCCGAGGTCAGCATCTAAATTGCCAAATAATTAATAGCGGAGTGACCTATTTATTAAGGGTAAATTGTAGTCAATAACAATTGCAAAGCGAAACATTTGAAATAGGATATTCGGTATTTCTGTCACTGTTCTTGTCGTCAGTTTGTTTTGTTCTCTGCCGTTTGATCAAGCAATCCATGAAATTAAAAAAGATACCTTATTCGTATTTTCTTGTTTCTCCATAATCTACCTATCTATGTAAATAAAAATGTAAATGTTCGTTTGTTCAAAATTTTAAATCTTCGAAAGTTCTTCACCCATCGCTTTGATACTTTGACACAACGTTGCATTCAAATACGCGCGTGTTTTTATATACCTACTATTATATATATATATATATATATATATATATATATATATATATATATATATATATATATATATAATGTCACATCTGTAACAGGTAAAAAGCCACAACAACGCGTGGCGGGGTACAGCTAGTTATCAAATAAAAACACGAGGTTTTTAATAAAATTATACATAATGGAATAAAAGTTTATTCCTTTTTCCTAATTTTTAATTAAATTTATTAAATATTCTAGTAAATGTGGGGAAATAAATACTGTTTAGAACAGTCATATGATAATTTAAATTTATTTCAGTGAATTAATTGTATGACTTAGTAATAACTATAGCATAATAATATAGCATGTCAGTAACAAACACACAATGTGAATATTTCCACAGTACTTATATTTTTACCAATAATGTATCTCGGTGAATAGAATATATTTTTTACGTAAGAAAAAAATAATTTTCAAATGTCTTATCAAAACATTCGTCCATAAATGCTATCCAAAAATTATAGTAGTTATACAGCCAAATAATCACTACAGTAAAGTGGGTTGACGGCACATTTTCTGACATACCTTTGTTCGTACTGGCCTACGAGCAAAAAGACCTTTGCTCGTAGGTACTGGCTAATAAAACACGTGATTTAGTACGTGGAGATGCCTGTTTATGTCAATAATGGCCGATCAACTTTAGTAATTTTGATTATGTGGCTGTAATTTGCAATTACAGCCTGTGTAATTGCAAAGTCTCAAGTGTTGATATATCCTTAGTGACTTTATAGTAGTTAATGCTGGTGGAAATTACGTGTATTTATCCTATTGGCTAAAATGAATAAAGCTGTATTTTTAATGCAAAATAAATATTTTCCTTTAATTTATGGACAAAAATAAAATAGGATGCATATGGTAGTAACAAGTACGAGTATATTTGTGTCTTGTTATCGTGACGGCTATCCTGCTGAGATAGTTCTGTGCAGGGCTTGTGGATAAGAAATTAGAAATCCCGTATAGATAAAACTAGCGATTATCAATATTTAAGAATTCTTTTAGGTCTTTACATATTACTATTAGTAAAACATTAAGTTATATAAAAAATCGAAAACCTCGAAATCCAGATGCTTTTATGGTTTTGACTTTATATTAAAATTTATTTTTATTGATGAATAGGGTAAATAGCTAATAGGCAAGTTTTTAAAACTACTAGAAGAGATACTTAATAGGCAAATTTTTAAAATGATTTAAATATCACTAGGATATCAATTTTCGTTTTTATAATGAATTTAGAATTACAACTTTGGATAGGGACGTACTTTTCTTGACATAAAAATTAGAATATTGTTTTTTAAGAATCAGCCAATTTAATTGAAAATTACCGTATAATGAAAAGAGTCAAGCCTACAGATTATAATTAGCATAGAGTTTGTCAATCAATGATAATTATTACTTTTCCGCACTCCACTATACGCGGAAAAGTAATGTAATCGTGTACAGAAAAAGGGATAAAACAAAAATTTTTTTTGGGTTTATTTTTCGTTTTTCGGCCTAAAAACAAAAAAAATGGTTTTTAAATATGTTTTATTGTGTATGTGTCCGTTGTCGTCGGCATTTATTCTTGTTAGCACGATAACTCAGCTAAATCGTGTCGGATCCATCGGGTTTTGACTGATTCTGATTAGGGACGTCTCCCAGACGACACCTATTGATTTTGAGGAGGTGGATAGAACACACTCTACCATGTACATGGGTCATGAGAAAGTACAATGGTAGACTATTTGAGAAATTTTTTTGTTAGCACGATCACTCAGTTAAATCGTGTCGGATCGATCGGGTTTCGACTGGTTCTGATTAGAGATGTCTACCAGACGACCTCTATTGATTTTGAGGTGGATATGCCACACGCCACCCTGTACATGGGTCATGAGAAAGCACGATGGTGGACTATTTTAAAAAAAGTAAAACTGACGCATAAAACACATATTCTGCGTTTATGTGTTGGTTTATTTTTTCTCGGCCATTTAATTTCGAGATAGAGATGTTCTACGTGCGGAAAAGTGCGTTTTAAGGTATAAAATAAACTGTTTATTTTTGTATGGCAACTTGCAGAAACTTCTAAGGAAAATTAAAAAACCTTGAAATGGGACACTTCCTAAAAGACTATTTGGTTTAATCTATTACAAATAACCTCCTTCAACACCCTTTTCGATGTTCCGTACTATCTCCCTAATAGCCCATGTAAACAATTATTACCTACCTACATTAAAGGTAACTAATTTACCTACACTATTTTAAACAGTGACACACTATAATAATTGCAACAGCCTCCAGTAGCAACATAACCTATAACAACTTCTTATCATTTGTATTATAATAATAATCTTAAGCCAGAGGTATATCAACATAACCCCAATTACTGCTAACTATATTTCCTAATCTGTACTAAACTGAGTTATAGGAATTACCAAATTGCAAAAACAGTACTTACTATTAATGTTCATACCAACTAATAAATTCAATTTATTTTTACATATATCACATATTAAACTAACATGAATTTAGCTGTTTCAGTAAACTATTGCCACTTATAAAACATAAAAGCTATTAAATAATTTGAAATATCAGATAACTTCTCATTATTCACGACTAAAGTGGAGTTGCAACACACTTTTTGCATATATTGATAAAATAAAAAGAGTTTTTTATGGCGATGGGAAATTCGATGGTGATAGTCATGACATAATCAATTTCGTTATCAGTGATGGTTATCGAAATACGGAATAATTACGCAATAATAATGCATTAATAGTATTCAATTAATTATCTCCGTTAATGATATATTAATTATTGTTATTTTTTATTCTGAATGTACGTAACTTGGCATAATTTAAATTACTCATTTCAACATTGTGTTGACGTAGACCAGTCTGGCGCTATTTTTTATATTAATATCAATTTTCCATTAAGTTTATAGGGTAAGCTGTCATATCGCTACACTTTTATTATCTCAAAATAAGTCACAAGTCTTCTGACTTAGAAGATATAAAGGGAGGCTACACCTTCACTCTAACATACTTGGGAAGAATCCCTATGACACCGATTAAAATCACGAGAAAACTAAAATTCAGACTGCCCATTGACTTATTAAGAAAGTGCTAGGTGTCTAGTTAGTGCCCATTGACAAGAATAGTCATTATGACTAAACAGACACGGGAAATTTCTCATTGGAGGATTACCCACACACCAATTGTATGTATTCGTACAAACTATCTTCTCTATTAGAGTTGTAGATATATTATAATATAATTGGCAACCAATAAACAGTCAGTAGTCCGTTTATATACAATGTTTATGCATATAAAGAATATTTTTATATTTTTCTCCGAGCAATATTTACTGATGTATATTTTTACTTTTCCGCACTCCACTATCCGCGAAAAAGTAATGTAATGGTGTAAAGACAAAGTGAAAAAACAAAAATTTTTTGGGGTTTATTTTTCGTTTTTCGGTCTAAAAACAAAAAAAAATGGTTTTTAAAAATTGTTTACTGTGTGTGTGTGTCATTGTCGTCGGCATTTATTCTTGTTAGCACGATAACTCAACTAAATCATGTCGGATCGATCGGGTTTTGGCTGATTCTGATTGGAAACGTCTCCCAGACGACACCTATTGATTTTGAGGTGGATAGAACGCACTCTACCATGTACATGGGTCATAAGAAGATACAATGGTTGACGATTTGAGATTTTTTTTTTGTTAGCACGATCACTCAATTAATCGTGTCGGATCGATCGCGTTTCGACTGATTCTGATTAGGGACGTCTACCAGATGACACCTATTGATTTTGAGGTGGATAAGACACACCCCACCCCGTCAATGGGTCATGAGAAAGCACCATAGTGGTCTATTTGAGAAATATTTTTGTTAGTACGATAACTCAACTAAATCGTGTCGGATCGATCGGTCTTTGACTTATTCTGATCTGGGACGTCGACCAGACGACATCTATTGCTTTTGCGGTGGATAGGACACACCCCACCCTATCCATAGGTCTTGAGAAAGCACAATGGTGGACTATTTGAAAAAAGTAAAACTGTCGCATAAAAGACATATTCTGCATTTATGTGTTGGTTTATTTTTTCTCAGCCACTCAATGTAGGGATTTTAAAGTTCTAAAGCTGTTTATTTTAATCGACTTTATCGATTTTATCGATAGATATCTTCCGCTATAAATAAGTTTGATAATAAAAAATCCTAAATGTTGTGTACATATACACAGTGGTCCACAAACTTTATTTTCTATATAATATACGATTTCTACTAAAAATCCTGAAATGGCATTATTTGAACAGCATATTTATGCTGCTCCTTTCAATTCTATTGTAGTAATAATTATCTCTTTTAAATATTTAAATGAACTAGGCGTGCATGTAATACCTCACTTGTAGTCTGATACCTAATTTGTAACAGCTTACAGTGGCCTACATAAAACTGGCAACACGTTTTTATCCAAACAATATTTTCGTGATCGGTAGCTGAGATATCTCTAGAAGACTACTGATGAGGACAATGATATTACCTATTTGAAATTGGAACCGCTTCTTTCTCGAAACATGGCTTGCAAAATTCAAAAATGTCTTAGATGCTACTGGACTAATTTTAATACAATTTAGTACGAGTTTTGTCAATACCACAATGTTATTAATCTACTTTAATGAAAAAAAAAAAGAAATTTATTTTCTTTATACGGGAGAAAAGGATTTTTCCTATAATAAACTATTATATGAACATTAGAAATGCTTATACGACTATAAGACTCAGTTTCTTATGCCTGAGTACAAGTATAAGAAACTGAGTCACGGAAAATAGGACATCAGAATATAGGTGCCACGAGGCCAGTTTTCAATATTATAATAGATTCTTATTTTCTATAGGTATATATAGACATGGAACTGGGTATACATCATTGATAATGTATTTTTAACTTTATTAGAAATCGGATATGATATAATCTTTAAGTTAATGTGTTAACTTATACACATTTAAGCTTGCACTGATGACTGAGAGAGGTCAAAATCCAAAAAAGTCACCTCAGTTTCTATTTAAGTCTGCTGGCCAATATCTCTGCAATCTTCGGTTCTCGACTGGATGAAATAGTGTACCTAGAAGGGGGCTGGGATGTGGTTCGACTTTTAGATGGCGATTACGGATTCGGTCTTTGATGACTTAGCTTACGTAGGGGATATGTAAGCCTGTATGTAACGTGTGGTTTGAAACATACCAGGGTGCGTCTGTTATGGTACAAGAACCTTCTATTAAGCTCTTTACTTGATAGTAATGCGTGATTTAGCTGCACAGCCCCAGAGTTCTACTCCGTAGGCTCAAACGGGTATAAATATTGTTTTATATAGAAGGAGTTTATTTTCTATTAATAATTTGGACTTTCGTCCAATCAACTAGTTATTTTCTTTCATTTTTAAGCTCTTTGCAATTTGCTCTTTCTTTTTAGATATGGGTTCCTTCCAAGTAAGTTTACTGTCTAGGTGGAGACCAAGGTATTTAACGGTTGTTATTTGGGGTACGATTTCCTGGTTGGGATGAATTACAGGACAACGTTCTCATACAGGGTGAGTCGTGAGGAACGAACCAAACTCCAGGAATGTATTGTACGCGTGAATATAATGTAAAAAATCTCAAATATTGTTATCTGATTTTTATTGGTTTTCAAGTTATAGCGTAATTAAAAATAAACAAAATTTCATACATTAATTTCATACATTCATACATGTTCAAAAAAAACCACCATTCACCTCTAAACATTTTCTGCTTCTTCTACGAAGGACGCCTGTGGCTCTCCTGATTGAGTCACGTCTTTGTTTAAGATCGGCTGCGGCATTTCTAATACGTTGAATTAGTGCATCCCGAGTGTCCACTTTTACTTTATACACTTCATCTTTGAACCAGCCCCATAAACAATAATCTAATGCTATGAGGTCTGTAGATCTTGGAAGTCAACTAATAGGACCACCGCAACCAATCCAATGCCCTGGAAACCTTTCGTCCAAATATTCCATGATCTGACGAGCGAAATGTGTAGGAGCTCCATCGTACTGTTAGTACATTTGCATTCCGATGTTTAAAGGAACATCCTCTAGTAGGTCATGTAATAGTAGTCATGTAATTCATTTTGTAAAAAAAATTAAGTAGTTGTCTCCTGTGAGGCGATTCTCCAAAATGAAAGGGCCAATTAAATAACCATCGATCATACCACACCACACGTTTACCGAAAACTTATGTTGAAAGTTACTTTCGACTGTTGCGTGGGGATTTTCATCTGACCATACATGACAGTTGTGAGTATTATTAATGCCGTCATGGGTAAATGTTGCTTCATCTGTAAAAAGTATGAGCAATACAATACGAGGATTCTTATTTATCCACCGACAATATTCCATACGTTTATGATAATCTTCCGGTTGTAGGTGCTGTACTCTCTATACATGGTATGGATGTAAGCCTTGCTGGTGGAGTGTGTTTATTACTCTTGTTTGTATAATGCCCAATTGAATACAAATTCTTCGTGCGCTGGTCGTTGCATCTTCTACTGCTACATCCAGAATATCTTCTACCTCTTCTAAATCTTGTCGAGTAGCTCGTTCATATCTTACGTTAACACTGGGAAGCTTTCCGGTCTCACACAGTTTGTTGAAAACTCTGATAAATACATTTTTATTAGGATGTCTGTAATGTGGAATCCGTTGACGATATTCTTCAACAGCAGCTCTAGCACTCCCATTATAAAAACCGTAAACAAGCACCATATTTGCATATTCTAAATTTGAATACGTGTGTGGCATTTTGTAATACTTTAATCGTTCAAACTCCAAAATAAACCTTAATACACTGACACATTGTCAGAACAACAAAGTTATCAAATGTTTTTAAACCTCGAACATGGCATACTAGATAAACATTTTTAATTACGCTATAACTTGAAAAAAAATAAAAATCGAATAACAACATTTGAGTTTTTTACATTATTTTCACGCGTACAATACACTCCTGGCGTTTGATCCGTTCCCCCCGACTCACCCTGTATATGGGAAGATTTGCATCCATCTTTACCGATTTACCAACCACTCCTCAACGATTTTCAAATGATATTGAACATTGTGTGTTGCAATGTTGGGATCTGTATCTCTAGATATTAGGACTGTGTCGTCAGCGAATGTCCCAATAGTTATCTGTCTTGTAATAAGTCAGATTTATATAGTATATACAGAGGAGGACCAAGTATACTTCTTTGTGGCACACCCGGGTAGATTTAAAATATATGAATAATAAATTATGAGTAACCAACTATATATGTGTAATAAATAACGAACAAAATGTGTATATTTAGTAATAAAAACTTTTTTATTCAAAAATTATTAAAAATAGTCTCTGTATGACACTCTCATGTGGAATACCTGTCACTTATGTGAGGCTCTTATTGCAGCGCGATACGCCAAAAACAATGGGTAATTTCGGTAGAACGCGGTCGGTATTTAGAGACCCTCGAGCGTAACATCACCAGACATCCCTAACTTCCAACATATCCCAATTATACTCAAGCACATATTCAGAATTACAGCGACTGGCAATGCAGACCGAATGACAGGGCTGAAAGAATCCGGTTTGAATTGTACAATAAAAATAAGTATTTTACAAAAGAACCATAAGATGAAGAACGTTCTTATGCGACTCGGTCTCCATTCTTGTTTATATCCTTACCTTTCAGCGAGAGCAATAATGGAATAAAACAAGAATTTATGTTATGAACATGAGACGATGTCATCGCGACTATATTTTCATTAAAATAAATGATATAGGGTGTCTCAGTTGGAACTATAGGATTTGAATTGCGCTCCATTTGTGTTCTGTCAAAGATAGGGTGTCAATATTTAACGACTGCTATCTACAAGCCATACGACTTCTACATGTCATGATTTTGTTCCTCATTTACTGTGATAGTGTTATCGGCTTCATTTTTCGGCTTCAAAAAAGTATGGTCCAATTACTCTACCACTCCAAAATGCATACCAAACCGAGCATCTCTATGAATGCATTTATTTTTTGTGAACATCATATAGATTTTCAGCACCCCAAATTCGACAATTTTGTTTGCTGACGTATCCATCAGGATGGAATTGTGCTTCATCGCTTAAAAAATGTATAACGTTTTAAATGGTCCATAACATTTAATTGTTATGTAAACTGAATTTTGTATACTGATAAATGCAGATCATTCTTTAAAAGCCGATGCGTGGTGACTCTTGGCATATTCAATTGTTGTGCACGACGTCGAATTAATGTGTTTGGATACTCTCGTACACTTTCTCTCATTGCAGCAATAATTTCAACTGACCGACCACGACGAGCACGTATTGGTGTTGCCTTATCAATAACAGACCCGTTTCTTCAAATTCGTATAAATAATTTTATCAAGTAGCTCATCTGAATATTTATTGTTTCCTGTCCGAATGTTCTTCAAAATCAAAGAGATGCTTGTCTGTATAGACTTAATGTTACAGTTAATGAAAATATTTCCATCTTTTCACTAATGTTGTTCAGTCGTCTGACATTCAATTTTGCACAAAAAATGTCAATGTAGAAGCAATTTCGTTAATTTTGTTTCATTTTACTAGCGGATTTTTCCGAAAACTATTTTTAAACTAAAATAAAAAAAAATTAGTTTATATTTGTAAACCCTATAGACAATTTATGAAATTCAAATTGTAAATAAATATTTATTACCTACGTCCGATACTAACACACCATTATATAAAAGAGTACTTAAACGAAACCTTTTCTAATAAATATTGCACGAAAAGCTGCTACTAAGGGGTTACATAGACATATGCTGTTTTTTTCTGTGAATTTATCTCAAGAAAAAAGTATATACAACGAACCCATATAACATTGATACCCTTAAAGAAAGAGTTCAAACAGAAAAGAATGAATACTTCATCTCAAGTCTTATAGAAATATTTTTTACTACGAACCATACGAATTTTTACTATTATCAACATGGAGAAAATTTTTCAATTTATTTTAATGGAATACATGTAAATAAACAATAACGTTTAAATAAACCTATTAAAAATCTCACAGTAAGTCGTTGAGATCAACTCATCGAAGAGAATTTAATAATCAAAATATACAGGATGTTTCATTTAAAATGGCATCTCTCTTGTACTACACTTACGTGAACCATTCTGTATATTTACAATTTTGTTTATGAGATACATTCTTTTAGATTAAAAGTCGACCTACTCCAACGTGTCTCACAATTTTTATTTTATAAATGTATTCCACCCTGTATATACCAAATCAATAAAAGTCATGTGTAAGGGAAACTTCTGGATTTAAAAGGATAGTCCATACAACACAGTAAATTTTACGGGGGTATCTCGGAACAAATTTTGAAATTTTGAAAATTCTATATATAAAAATGCAGAAGAGACAAGATCGAAAGAAAACCTTTGACTTTTTTAAAATAATCGTTGCAACCAGTTATATAATCTATTAAATTAAATTTGTATTAAACGTAGATTGTTATTACAGATATAACCATATTAAGTGGAGACATTAAAACATAATGACGTATCGGCAATCGGTCTAATATATACCTTTGAATTTTAGATACGACTAACAGGATGTGATTCACGCGTACACATTTCGTTTTACTCGACAATACAAACAAAATTGTTCGAAACAGCGTTTTCGATAAAGTTTACCTTGGATGTACGACTACTAGTATTTAAATAATAATAAAATATAGAATGCAATAAATAAACATGTACTGCATAAATTAGTTATTTATTTGAAAATACGCCAATGATAATAATTAATTGAATTGTATCATACTGTTAAACACGTTGGCGGAAAATAAAAATAGTATATCCGTTATAAATATGCATATAACGAATTTAATAGTTATTTATGGTATAAACATTATAATAAATAAAACATCACGATTATATAATACAAACTCCATCATTGAGTTGTATTTAATGAAATAACCTTTACATGGTTACTCTATTCAAACTCACGCTGTATATATTAATAGAATTTTGTGATAAATTGCTTCCCTCAATCCACCATTTATTATAAATCCCAATATAACCTCATACCTTATTCTACTGCTACTTTCCGTAAATCAATTCTGTTAACTACAATGCGAAACAACTAAGGAGAATGGCCTAATTGAATTTCGTATTAATAAGCTTTTAATTATATCAAAGAACCAGGCAAACTGTGTCAGATAATATATCTATAGATACAGATATAATTTAACAGATACTTCACTAATTAAATTTGGAGAATATCGGTAAATTCTAACGTACAGCTCGTCAAGAATAGCTGTATATTCATATATACTCGATATTCACTCTGCAAAGATATCAATGCGACTGAGTAAAGACCAGGCTATTTACTGCACACCTCGTGGGTGGTCCGATATTGCAATTTTGAGACTTGTTCCTATTCTTAACAAGCTGTATGCGCTTTACTTCTAAAGTTTATCGCGCTAGAGTGAGAATTTTTTTTGTATGCGAGAATCGTACTTAGATGTTATTAAGACGTAACTGATGCGTGGTTGACCAAAGTACATGTCAATATATTATTACCAAGAAATATCCTTAAAGTCTATGCAAGGAACAGCAGTGGACCAACTAAGTCACTAGTAATTTTTCGACACTTATTTCTGTTAATAACTAATAATTTGGATTTATCTGTGACAATACGCTTGTTCAACAGCAATGTTTGCGTTTAAGAAAGCCCTTCAGTTGTTTTATCCTCAGTAACGTACACTCAGTGACGTGCGTTTACACGTAAAGCATATTCTGTTACAATTAACGTAAATAAAACGTAAATAATGGGTAAAAATATAAACAATGTAAAATATGTAAATTGAAGCGAAATATAGCAATATAAATAAATGTGGCATATAAATAATAATAAAGAATAACGTGACGAAAATTACATTTACTGTTTAGACTAAATAATATTTTGTAGTTAAATTACTATAATTGACAGTTTCATCAGCATAAACATAAAGATAACGCGATTGCGTGCATTACTCGTTTTAATCTAGCCTTTTTAATTATATGGTAATTGCCTACCTAAGTTTTTACAAATAGTCAAAATCTGTTTTTTTACGAATATATCCTCGCTGTTTGTGGATGCAGTTTTTAAAAGTGATAACATAATCTAACTAAAGATCAACTACAATTATTCCGGAAGCACATTACTTGTGACTTTTTTCTAGATAGAAATACATCAAACCTCCATGTTTAGTTTCGATAAGATGCAACTCGACTCCACTTCAATTAATTGTAATACTTTGGTCGGTTGAGCAAGCATCAGCATTGAATGGCCCCCCATGATATCCAGACATTTTGCCTTGTGATATTTTCTAATGTGAGGAATAAAGTACACAAAGATACAAGAATCTAGAAGAACTAGAGGATTGAAAATGAACTGAAAGAACATTGTCATGTTCGCTAATAATTGTAATGCATTTTTTATAATATCTACGTTGAAACTCATTATGCGTGATTTATTGTTAATTGGAATGATTTTCCACACTCATTACTATAAAACCTGAAATACTTTCGATTCCGTAGTAATGTTACGGAATCTAATACGGAACGTAGTAATGTTAATACGGTATCTTTTGAACTTTTCCTTTTGTTTTTTCCCAATTTGTTAATAGAATTACATATTTGTTAAACTTGTATTTAAAATAATAGGTCCAAAACTTGCTGTAACACAATCCAAATATTTAATGTTTTAATTAATATTTTAAATAAGTTATCGCCAAATATTTGGAATACTTTTACACATACTGTATTTAATAGTGTATTACATACTACGAACTGTAAGTCATTTTTAAGGTCGATTAGGGTCGAAGTTTCCTATCTATTCCAGTGTAAATGAAAATAAACGAACATTTCGATCGAAACGTCTGAATAAAAGAAAACGAACTACTAAATAAGTTTGTAAATTGACAACTATCACTACTGCCTTACTTTTGTATACATCTGATGGTTTCGTCATCTGAAGGTTTATTTGTAAAGAAACTTTGGAGTCAAGAATCAGTTCCCCAACGCACAAAAATTGTCGAGTTATTTCTAAATCAGAAATCCATAATTTTAACTTAGCGTCAATACAGAGATGCGCCCACTAAAAACGCTCGTAACGTTGTCGCTAAATTTGGAAAAACAGAAGTATAGAGGTAGACTACGGTCTAAAACAGGTAGACTACGTTCAGTTATAAATCCGGAGAATATCGAGCAAGGGGTCTGTAAATGTCTGTGAATTGATCAGGAATAGCCTGATAAGACGGATATTGAAAATTGATTTGCATTTCTTCCCTTGCAAAATACAGCTAATTCATTGCATTAAGTCTCGCAATAAACAACAGCCTCTACAGTATAGCTGTAGCTCTTCAACAATTGGCTGCAGGAAGTCCTAATTTCATTCATCAATTAATTATCATATGATTGACGAGGCACACTTTGATCTGAAAGGACCTGTTAATAAACAGAATATGCGATTCTGGGCCACTGAGATCCACAAATAATTCAAGAGAAAGAGTGGTATCTAATTCGCATAACTGTTTGGTATCGAATGACTTCAACTAGAGTGATCGGGCCAAATTTTGTTGGAGATAATGAAGGAAACGTAATGACGGTCAATGTGGAGAGTTACCAAATAATGATTAGAGAATTTTTATTTCCAGCTTTACAAAATTCGGAGTTTTTGGTTTCAAAAAGACGGTGCCACATGCCACACTGCTAGGCAGAATTTGGCCCTTTTAATAACAATGTTTTTTAGACTGTGTTTTAAGAATAATTTCTCAAAATTTCGGCGATCTGAAAGGAAAGAGTATACGAAAATGAACCGGGGCCACTACTGGGACTAAAATATAATATTATAAATGAAATCGGGCAATATCAGTAGGTATTTTGACGTTAGTGATGGAAAATGTAGTAGTTAGAGCAAGATTGTGTAAAGAAGAAGAATTCAGTCACCTACGAAACGTTATTCTTCACAAATAAATCTCCAAGATATGTACATTTTGTCATCATTTGACAGAAATACTATATTGCACTTATTTGCTTACTTTTGGCCCACCTTGTATAATATTTCTTAGTACATGAGATTATATGTAATATTTTCTTACAGTATATCATACACTAAGTAAAACAAGAAAATTCTCTGGCTATGAAATGTTGCCAGTGAATTGGAAGTTTCCCTTATATTGAGAAACATTTATATATGATGGAAGTCCTAATACAGGTATTGCATGAATGTATTTTAATGATTGGATATATTTATCAACAATGTGACGGCATGTGTGTAAGGGTAAACGAATTTTCTTTCAGGTTTTATTATTGTTTTCATTGGTTCACTGAATTTATGTAGGTAATTTAAACCAAATCTAATCTTGATGATCGACCAGATGCTGGTAACAAAATAGCAAAGACAATGTTTTATCTACTCTGCCATGTATTTTCTAGACTGTCATATTTCTATAGCCATGATCCATTTACTTCTGTTTCATTATATGTTTCATTTTATCACTTTGTGTACTTTCTTGAACGACTCTTCATTTATTACATATGATTTGTAGTCGTATTTGGCATAAATAATAAAAAGAAAGTAGTATTTATGACTAACAAAAAAATAATTTTTTAGGCAAACAATTTGTTATTTTTAGAAAATTGGTAAACGCCATCTGCCTGCTAGATAATTAGATTGCAATACGTTGTTACTTTTATTGTATTATTTTATATCTTCCCTGTTTTATATATAAATACAAATACTTGATGAAAAGGACAAGAATGTTAAAAATTATTTCTATATTCGCAACAGGTTATTCATTTTTTCTGTTATTGAATAACATGTGTGTGCAATTCCATTGTGCGATGCGATAATATGACCCATTAATATTTTAATAAATTACACTTTCTAATTAATACACAAAGGGAACAGTAATTTCACGAATAAAAATTGTCATTCCTCGAATTGATCGTACCCACAAAGCAGAATGGCAGATGGAGAAAGTTTTTTTTAACGGTCCCGGATAAAGCTGATAATCGTTCGCAACAAGTGCCATAAATTACGTAATTAAAGACGTTGAGCAATGCCGAAGAAGGTTATTGACTGTTATTAACGACAGACGATGACCGGACCAAGAACGGTTTCAGATGCCACCAGCTTCGATATATTTATAATAATCGTCGTGTTGTACCTGTTAAAAGTGGGTCCAATCAGTGTGTTATACATAAAATGCCTCGTAAATATTATTATTTCCAGGTCGCCATATTTTGGGCTATTATAACTTAGTGGCGGCTCGTCAGGGTATCTCAAATAAACCAAATTGATATTGTCGTGGTTGTTTTTGCTGATGGATGATTCTCGTGTGAATAGTAGAGTTTTGCTTCTTGCTCAGAAAAAACTGGCACAGAAACTCTTGAAATGTTAAAAAACGGCCTATAAAGAAGATGCTATTGGGAAATCTTAAGTGTTTGAGTGGTTTTCCCGTTTCAAAAGAGGTGAAATGGCAATTGATGACATGTCGTCCTTCATGACTTGAACCGACGAAAATGTAAAAAAATTCGCGAAATCATCCTGGAAGATTGACGACGGACCATTGACGAACTTGTAGAAATTTCAAAACTTCCAGGTAAGGAGCTTAGTTAACTGTCTAACCTTGTGGAACAAACTCTGAGGGTACAACTTCTCTAACATCGGAAAACAAAAAAATGAGCACACAAAATAACTCTCATTACAAAATTCACACAAGCCGAATGGAATCGTCTGTAGCGACGACGCTTGACTTACTGACTCGAGAATGGTAGCTCTAGAGGCTTCTAGCGGCAGAACGCGGTACTATCAAAACTTCGCCTACCACAACATCAGTTCGGTTTATTTTGGGTACTCCCTCGTATATGGTACCTAGCAGGTTCTAAGATATGTAGAGTACAACTGTAATATGGAAAGTTTTATTGTAATAGATCCCTAAGTTTTATTCAGATTTTTGAAGACCCTTGCAGTAAAGATCCTGTTGTTCAGCGAATAGTGCCTTTTATCACTTGACTTAGCAGTATACACTCATTTTATATGGTACCCAAGCTACATAGGAATAGAGGGTAATGAAATGGTAGATGTTGCTGCTCACGAAGCAACAGATACGCAAGAAGTTCGTGAAGTTCAGATTAGAAATGATAACTTGAAATATACGATAAATTTTCAAATTAAACTTGAATGGTAGTTCGAATGCACCAGAACGAACTCAAAGTTGAAAGCCATTAAGCCAAATGTAGACAAATGAACTTTACCTCATAATCTTTCAAGACGAGTACAAAACCTATTAAACACCCAAGTAAGTACCTCACTTGCCTACCCTGACTGTCACTGAATAACAATGAGGATAGGCCATACCTATCGTACCTCTTTGCATCTTCTGAGAGGAGAATAGCCACCAATATGTCTAGTTTTAACAAAAAGCTTAATTAGTTGGTTACACGTTTTAAATCTATAATGTATTAAAAATTGGTAACAATTCTTACCATAGTAGTAATAAAAAGGTATTTATAGGATGATTTATCTTCTCTAATGGTGAATGAACTATTTATAACGTTACTGTTTTGGGTGATAGGTAATAAGTATCACAGTATCATTACATCACTTTGTCTGCGTAGGGGGTAATACCAACTGATTTATGTGCACTTGACATACATATATAATGTCAAAAATCAATTAAACAATGTAATATTTAAAGCGGAATACTCAGATGAACTGTTACAGAATTAATTTGAGAATTTAATCATATACGTTGATTTATGAAGTCGTTGTCCCACGTTTCCCTTTAGAACTTTTCTTATACGAAAATTTTAAGGTATTGTGTGGCGAATAATTGGAGTAAAATAAAATCCTTCGTTCGCATTTAATGCTGAACAATATTAACATACAAACTATGTCGTTTTGTATTTGTTGCATGTCTTGAATTAGTTTTTGCTTGATGACGTTCTTTTTCTTTGTCGAATTATTACTTTTCCCGTTTTTTACTTTAGTGGATGCAAACATAGTTCTTTCAAATGACTCAATAAAAAATAGGGATGCTAGATTTTATCATTAGAAAACTATCGTCATTACTTTTAAAAATATGATTCGAAAAAATGAAAGATACAACTTTTGACATGTCCAAGTTATTGCAAAAAAAAAACATTAGCACCACTTTTTTTGAATTTATACATTTTATCAAATTTATACATTACTTTTCGGAATCGCTCTATATGTAGGTAAATATTATAACCGATCTTTAAAAATCTATATAAAAAGAATAAGATTTAAAGTTATAAAAAATATATTATTCTTATAAAAAACACCACGTCGACATGTGAATTTGAACTTAAAAGATTTTCTGGTGAATCGATATCAAATTATAATTTTAATTTATAGACTTTACACGTTAATCAAAAATTTACGGTAGTCGACATATATTTTTTAATACATTTTCAATAGGAAAATCGTACCATGTAACATAAACCATAAGTTCTTAATCTAATTAATTTTTATATGCTACAAATTAAGCGGCACAGAAGGAATTTTACATAAATCGAACAGGGGAGACTTTCCCCTATCATGTTTCATCCCTCTGCCGCTGCCTATTAACCCTCGTGGTTAATCCGTGCCTGCATCCTGCTACAACAATCAGTTGCTTCGAGATGTTAGTCTCCTGGTGAGTAAATAATAGTATATTCATAGGAATTCTCGTCCAAGAAACAATCGATCCATTCGCTAATTACAAGCTAAGGACTCAACTGTTTTGTGTTTAGATTTACATTTTCTCGAAAACGATATATGTATTTTCTTTAGGTAAGATAAATTTATTGCTAACATATTTCTATCAGCATAATTTAGAAATGTCTAATACAGTTTCACGGAAAGAATTTTGAAAAACGCGACATTCGTGGGCAAAAAATGTTAATCGGATTTTTAGTAATATTCTTAAAGAAAACGCGTTTCATTATAACCTCGATTTTTTTTATCAATTTAGTGTCTGGGTACTTAAAATAAGGTTTCTAATTCGTGACAACCGACCCAGGCGTTGCTGTTAACAGTTAGGCAATCGTTTAAGTATACCCAACTTGTTAATTACCTAATTAAAAAGGAAAACAGTACACAGAAGTATGATATTATGTTTGTAGATATAAAATCCAGGAAGTAGTGAGACATGTTAAAAAATACAATTGCTAAAAAGTGAAAGGATTCAGAATTAATTTATGCAAGCGTTAATATTTAGGAATTGCAAATAGGATGATTTGTATCAGAGGTATTTATATTAATGAGAAGGCTTAATTTTCGGAATTATTCTGACCTCTTCTCAGAATTTGTACTAATACATAATATGTAGACTATACTGAAAAATCCTACCCTATTTAATTATTTCAAAGTACTATATATAAATATCATATAAATATCAACTAGAAAAAAAGTAATATTACCTGTAAATATCCTAATAAAACTTCAGTTGTAAAATTTTATGGCATCGCACTCAAAAGTCTTATAAATTATCACAATTTTCAAATTAAAGTCCCTGGAAATCTATCGAAATTCCTCGGAATAAAATGTCACATTTCAGTGGCACAGCTCACAAAACCCAACAGCAATTAAACTATTAAATCGATCGGTCCTCTGGAAACCGCGATGTTTTGGTATATTATTCGAAATGTGTCGGATCAAGAGCGCGCTGCACTTTCGAATTTCGTGCGACTACCGGCCTTCCTCGCGACTGTGTGTTGAGTCAACATGAAATCCCGGCATGCCATGCCACTGCAGCCGAATAAAAGAAAAAGCCGTGCTCTCCCTCTCTGTCGTTCTCTTACGCAGGCCTACCTTGGTGTGTATATGCACAGGTACAACAAACCTTAAGGTGAATACTTATAAATAAATAAATAGTACAGTTTATGTAATATTCAATAAGGGCATCAGTATTGTTTTGGCCGGCAATTGGGCCAATTCTCGAACCCCTGACTTTTATAAAGAAAACGAGCCTACAGGGTGTGGAATGCCTAGAACAAAAAGAAATGGAATATTGGGATCTGATTTTGTCAAAACGATGTGTGAAAATAACTGTATCATGTTGAAATATGTTATAAACTATATAAAATTGTTTGATGTCAGTACTTGCTGCCCCTGAATATGTAATTAAATATATTTAAATGACTCAGTGGAAATACTACTATACAGGGCGGGTAATTTATATAGGGTGTCTCAGTTGCAACTATAGGATTTGAATTGCACCATTTATGTTCTATCAAAGATAGAGCGTCAATATTTAATGACTGCCATTACAAACCATACGATATCATCAATATGCCGCGATTAACAGTCTAATAACGAATAGTTTGTGCACAACTGTTTTATGAATATGAACTATCATTTACAGTTGCATTAAGAAAAATTCTCACAAAATTGGGACAAAATAAAGCACCTATAGAGTTAACAGTTCATAACTTAATCTAAAAATTTGAAGAGGCGTCTTCTGTTATTGATAAAGCAACACCAATACGTTCTCATCGTGGTCGGGCAGATGAAAATGTTGCTGCAGTCGCAGAAAGTGTAGGGGATTATCCAAACACATCAATTTGACGTCGTGCACAGCAACTGATTCTGTGAAGAGCCACCGCGCATCGGATTTTAAAGAAATATCTGCATCTGTCAGCATGCAAAATTCAGTTCACACAACAATTAAAACTTACAGACCGTTTACAGAGTCGTATATCTGTTAATTGGGTGTGAAAAGAAATAAAGTGATGCTGAGCTTTGCAACAAAATATTGTTCAGCGATGAAGCACACAAAATTGTCTAATTTGGAGTACCACATGCTGTTCACGAAAAAGAAATGCATCCACAGAGATGCACAGTATGAAGTTTGATGCGCATTTTGGAGTGGTGGAGTAATTGAATCATGCTTCTTTGAAAATAAAGCTGGTAATGCTATCAGATACATGTTGACGTCGTGACCTTTGACAGAACACAAGTGGCACAATCCAAATCCTATATTTCCAAATGAGATACCCTACTCCTAACCCTAACACTTCTACTATCTCTACAATTTTCTGTAGCCAGAAAAGGGAATTATCGCTATTGCTTTCCAAAACTCGGAAAAACTGATTGATGTGAATTTTATTTTTATAAAATTTGCAAATATTGACGCCATATTTGGCATGAGCATCGAATATTTCATATTACATTTGAAACTTTTTTCGAAAAAATTACGGATTACTGAACACTTTCGTTTTTCCCAAATTTGTTTTTTACTTTTTAATTTAGAATTTTACGGTTGTTACATTTTTTAGTTCTCAATGTACATAAATAAGTGATGGATCAAAAGTTTCGTTACATTAATTTGTTTTCATATTCAGATAAATTGAAGAATATTTGTTGCTATGTTATGTAAAACTTGGAAAACCTGTACGCAAATTTTATTTCATATCATATTTGAAATCAGCAATGGAAATAATCTCACGTTACCTTTGAAACTTTTCAAAGGACATAACATACCTACTGACATATCCGGTGTTTCCTAAATTTCGTTTTTATTGTTTAATTTAATTATTTTCTGTGTGCATATTGGCATGCTGTCGCTTAATACTTTGATTAGTTGGGACATTTTCCAACATTTTTTATTATCATTTATAATATTTTCATGAATGATAATGGGAAATGTTGAAGACAACTTTATTTGATTTCATTAATTGCACTTTTGAATCATTACAATTAACATTAAAAAAGTAGTATTTGATTCTTTTATAGTTTGATTCAATTAAAAACAAATTTACAAGGAATTTTTAAATAACATTTTATCGTAACTTACAGATAACAATAAACCAAGTGTTCCGACATGTTTGTGTAACCCTGTATGCGCTATGTGTGGAAATTTATGCGATTTCAATGTATCTGTCTATAAAATAATCGGCCATCGGTAGGAATCTAGTTACATCCGGAATTACGGTATTGTGAATTATGGTTTGGGTATAATATTCGCAGTTAATTGGAATACAGCTACAAAACTAGTTTTATTCATGGCACAAAAATGTTGTCCTTGTCGGTTGACAAAACTACGCCATAATACTGCATAATATCCAGTGTAATAAATATGTTCATGTAAATATTTCTCATAATGTCTACATTTAAATGTTCCCACATTATGAACGTTTGTTGTACTACAACTGCAGATATTCAAACTGCCGCTGTTTTTATTACATTTGCATGTGAATTGGCATGAAATATATACTGATGGGCTGCAATTTTACCTTGCGCGTACAGCGGAGAGCTTCGGGACTGGTTGACGACCCTTGCGAATAGCTCTTTCGATGCGATATTTTTCCTTTTGGATTCGAATTTATAGAAAAAACTCATTTACCACACACAATTGAGGCATAGATAAATGTACCTGTTTTATTAAATTAAAAACCCCAAACACAATTATCGAGGGAAGGAAGTAATATGGGTGTACACACTTTTTGCCCAGGTGTCAATGAGGACATTAAACACGAAGATAACAGTCACTTTTTAATTTCCTTAGTTCGATAATAGGAAATTAAATTATAAATATGAAGATGCTGTAACATCTAATTTTATTTGTGAAATTCAAACGTTCTGGAAAACTATTATTTATTTATATTCATAAAACGCAATAGAGATAAGTAATTATCTGATTTATATCAAAACTAGTAAAACATAAATGGAAATATAGCCGATATTTTTTTCTATTAATCAAAATGACTAGTACTAAAATAGAAGGCAAAGGAGTGCCCCATCCTCGACAAAGAGGGTGGAACACGCCTACTTTAATTAAAAACAGTTTGCTGGTGCTCTGTAACAACACTAAGGAGGTGAAATATTCTTAATGGAATGACTGAAATTAAATAAGAAACTAAAAATACTTGCACTTAGAAGGAAGGTTAAGGTAACCCTACTCTAATTAAAAACGATTTTCGTTTGTACTCTAAAACATTTTAAGGAGGTAAATATGTTTAGTAATTTTCGATTAAATGAACATTAATGGTTAAATAAACATTTCGATTAAATAAGCATTCTTCAAAATTATTATTTGATATAATTTATTATCAGCTGAATATTCCCAATAAACTTAGTGAAACTATCTGATCTATAGCAAAAATAAACAGTCTTACAACCTTAAAACGGACTTTTCCGCACGTAAAACATCCATATCTCGAAACTGAATGGCCGAAAAAAAATAATCCAACACATAAATGCAGAATATGTGTTTTATGCGACAGCTTTACTTTTTTCAAATAGTCCACCATCGTGCTTTCTCATGACCCATGGACAGGGTAGGGTATGTCCTATCTACATCAAAATCAATACATGTCATCTGGGAGACGTCCCCGATCAGAATAAGTCAAAACCCGATCGATCCGACACGATTTAGTTGAGTTCTCGTGCAAATTTTAAAACAATGACAACGACACACATACAGACAAATTTTTTTAAAAACCGTTTTTTTTTGTGGTATTTAGGCCCAAAAAACGAAAAACAAACGAAAAAAAATGGTTTTTTCATTTTTTTTTCCACGATTACATTACTTTTCTGCTAGTATAGTTGAGTGCGGAAAAGTAATAATTGATATAAATGTAACATATACATTTCTCGATTAACCAATTTGACTGATATAACATAAAATTTTAACAATATGACCGTATAAATATAATAAAGTTCGGGACAAATTTCTACTCTTATAAAATTTATAAAAGTCATAAACATACATTTATATGGCATCCAAAAACTGGTTACTCTATACATGATATTTTTATTAAAAATATTTTCTTTAAATTGTACAAGCTGCCCTGAAATGTGTTTTTCATTTATTTGTTGAACAATGCGAAAAACGGTAGCGGTAAATATGCTCGCGAATGTGTTTGTTAGACACCACACTTTGGATATTCAGTTGCAATGGATCGTTTTATCGGTGAGCAACTTGCCATATGTGTCAGAAGGTTTTACAAGAGCAATCGTTCTCTCATAATAGTTCTTCGTCTGTATCGAGCGCACTACCTTCTTCATGACATTAGTCAAGCTCCTCCAACAAGATTATTGAAATCATGGATCACTAAATTTGAAATAAAACGCACTGTTATTAATAAAAAATCAACAAGTCGGCCTAAAAGGGTAACAAGTGTCGAAGAGCAAGAAGGCGTTTAATGGATACCTGTGTGTTTATTAAATTTATTTGATTAATCATTGGTTTTTATCAATCATTCTTTTAAATAATGAATAAATATAACTCGTTCAGACAACATATTGCGAATAATATTATCAGATTCAAAACTTGATTAACTTTACTGATGAATTTATGATGAAGTATGTCCAGATGAATTAGTGCCAGTGTCAATTCAAATTATATTAAGTACTCCAATATAATCACGCTGTGAATTTATTACTGTTTTAGCTTTAACAAGGTATATATTTTTGTGTTTTGTACAATGTTTTATTTGTTAAAAGTATACATTGCTATACTCTCAGAAAATCTTATATAGAATGTCGCAGTTGGAACTATAGGATTTGAATTGCGCGCCATTTGTGTTGTGTCAAAGATAGGGCGTCAAATTTAACGACTGTCATATATAAACCATACGACGACAACATGCTGCGATTAACAGTTCAACAATGAATATTTGTATACAACTGTTTTATGGAAGTGAGCGATCATTTACAGTTGCATTAAGAAAAATTCGCACAGTATTAGGATAAAATGAAGCACCTACAGAGTTACCAGTTCATGACTTAATCAATAAATTTGAAGAGACGTGTTCTGTTATTAATTACGGTAACACCAATACGTCCTTGTCATGGTCGGTCACATGAAAATATTATTGCAGTTATAGAAGGTGTACGGGAATGTCCAAGCACATCAACTCGACGTTGTGCACAACAATTGAATCTGTGAGGAGCCACCACGCATCAGATTTTAAAGAAAGATTTGTCAGCATACGAAATTCAGTTGACACAACAATTAAAAGTTACCGACCAATTACGACTTCGTACATTTGTTAATTGGGTGTTAGAAAAGAAGTAAGGCGATACTGATTTTTGTAACAAAATTTTGTTTAGCGATGAAGCACACTTTCATCTTAACAGATACGTCACCAAACAAAATTATCAAATCTGGGGTGCCCAAAATCCACATGATGTTCAAGAGAAAGAAATTAATCCATAGAGATGCACGGTTTGGTACGCATATTAGAGTGGTGGTGTAATTGGGCTATACTTCTTTGAAAATGAAGCTAGTAATGCTATCACAGTAAATAGGGGACGCTATCGTGACATGCTAAGCAATTTATTTTTCCAGCAAATTAATGATTTGGATTTGAACAACATTTGGTTTCAGCAAGACGATACAACGCGTCATGCAGCACGAGCAACCATTACTTTTTTGCATACAAAACCTGATCATGTTTTCTCGCGCAATGCTGATATCAATTTGCCTGCCAGATCGTGTGATTTAACACCACTGGACTTTCTTCCTTGTAGTTATGTGAAGGTAAAAGTAGGTGCCAGCCAGCCAGCAACAATCAATAACTTCAAAGGAAACATTCAATGTGTTATTCGGGAAATAGAGGGAATTTTATGTGCCCGTGTTATGGATAATATTATTATTAACATTATGCCAAATGAGTCAAGGCGACCATATGAACAATAGTTTTCACCATTTGTAGCCGTATCGTCAATTATTTTGTCAAATTGTGAAGTATTATTAGTTTTATTCACAAATCACTTCCTATAGTTCCAAATGAGACATCCTATATTAATAAAATAATGTATCTTACTTATTTGAACTTATTTGTAAAAAAAATAAAATTTCTATACACTGTTATGTATCCATATTTATCATAAACTTAATTCCGCAACAGCTATGTAGTTAACTTGAATTAATTTCTAGTTTCTCGGGAGAGAATGCGCAAATGAAATCAAGCCTCGTACACTAGTTAAACTAGTTAACGTGTGATGGTTATGATTATGAATTATTTCGCATATCTGTGATAGACCCGTGTAAACAATTTACCAGCTATGAGTTTGTTTATGGATATAGTTCGTAGCGTCACGTTCTGGCATCATATTTACTTTACGTGACTTGTCTTGAGTTAACCTTTTTCCGGCTAAGACAAAGTCGATGGAAATACAATTAAAACATTTTCTTTATATTAGTTCTAATCCATATTCGATTCGATAGGATATAAATCTAATATTTGCGTAAGTTTTGATTATTTACTTCCCACATAGATTAGGTACAACTGATTATACAATACCTTTAAGGACGTGAATTCCTTTAATCTGAGTATGCTCAAACGATAACTATTGTACGTTCAAGAAAATCGCCATATATTAATGATCAATTAAATTAACCAATTATTGCAAATAAAAATAAACAGTTTTAAAACCTTAAAACGGACTTTTCCACACGTAGAACATCTGTATCTCGAAATTGAGTGGCCGAGAAAAAATAAACCAACACGTAAATGCTAGAATATGTATTTTATGCGACAGTTTTACTTTTTTCAATTTTTCTCAAATAGTCCACAATCGTGATTTCCCGTGGACAGGATGTCCTATCCACATCAAAATCAATAGATGTCGTCTGATAGATGTCCCTAATCAGAATGAGTCGAAACCCGATCGATCCTACACGATTCAATTGAGTGATCGTGCTAACAAAAACAATTTCTCAAATAGTCCACCATTATGCTTTTTCATGACCTATGAACATGGTAGAGTGTGTTCTATCAACAACACCTCTACATAAGGACAAAGCGCTCACAAAATTTTAGCTCGTGACGTCATGAATGTAGGCCTTTCCGATATGGAGCGAAGATGTAGGAAGCCAGCTTACAGATGTTTGCAACATTGCCAGACTACTACGATACTAGCGAATATTAGGATTCCAGTATATAAAGGATGTATCTCTTTCTCTTAAATTACCATTTTCTTCTTCAATATCGTAAAACACATATTTCCATAAGATGTTCTTTCCTCTTCTTTTAATGTGGTATTTCGTAATTTATTTATTTAATTATCAAATACTACTACCTTGTTCGATTTCCCTAACAAAAATACTTTCCTTACGGAGCCGGCAACAGCGCTCATCTGGTACGCTAACCTCTAAACATAAAAGTTGCTATAATCAGCGTTGTCTTGTATTTTTCTACTTATGTGCTTTTAAGTGCGTGAAACTTGTACCTAATATTTCATTGTATATTTAGGTATACAATTTATATTGTTAGGCGTATTTTTAAATACGTAAAATCATATATTTCGGACTTATAACCTGTTGCTTTTTTGGCGGTCCATCGGTTTGTTTACAGCACAGTTTATAAGTTTTTGTTCGTGTTTAATTGTATGTTTTTCTCTTGGTTTCGGCTAGTTTTGTGGTAACTGATACTTAGTGAAATTATGCATCAAAAGTGTTGTGTTCCTCGCTGTAACGGAAACTATAAAAATGGGCGTAAAGTTCATGTTTTCGGTTTTCCAAAGGACGTAAATTTACGACAAAAATGGCTAAAAGCGATACCCCGAGATAACTTTCAGCCCACAAACAACACGAGAGTATGTGAAGCTCATTTTCCTGAAGGTAGTATAATAAAAAGTACAACAGTTCAAGACTCAAACACTGGTAAGATTTTTACAATAGATTTACTAAAACCACGGCTAAAAGAAGACTGTATACCATCTATTTTTTTAAATTTCCCCATTTATTTATCAAAAGATGTCAAAATACGGCCAAGTAAAGATGAAAAACTCAAAAATATTGATGAGTTAAATTTGCCAAAAGCCCTTGAAATAAGCAAAATTGAGTTTGAGAAGCACGAAAAAAACATACATTTTGACAATTTTGATGAATTTATAGTAAAATTTTCTACATTTAAACTACCAAAAGACTGGTTTTCTGCTCAAAGTTTGTCTCAAGAAGGTGAAAGATTAACTATTTTTTAAATTGAATATACACCTGGCTCATGCATTAATTGGGCGATTGTTCTTAATTAGAACCTGAATATTGAAACTTTTTTGTATAGCGAGTCAGTTTGTATTTCAACATCAAAATTTAAAACGCCGTTTATTTCACATAGTTTGGACGATATACAGTCAATATTTGACTGTATATCGAGACTGATATACAGTCAATATTTGACTGTATATCAGTCTCATAGATGAAACTGTTATTACCGAGGTTATTCAACACCCACTGAATAACAAGGCCTTAGTGCAAGGCCTGGTCTGCGACAAAGTTTCACTGTGGCCGAATTTGGTACACATGGTCATTAAAGTGTTAAAGCCTCAGGTTATAGGGGAAGATTACACATAGAGACGAAGACAAACACATCCATGCTCACGAAGAGGTGAACTCACTCCATCGGGACTCGAACCCAAGTAACAATTTTGTCTTCCAAACTTCTGTAAATATGTTTTTGATTCTATTTCTAAAAGTTATATTTTATCACTCGTTACATTTTAATTATTTACTTTAGCGTCATGTATAAATATCCCCTTGAAGACTGGCTTGACTTTATGCAAATAGGTTAATTTTATTCAGCCTACTTAAGTCGATTCAATGACGTTCTGTCAAACATGGAAGAAACCGAAATATGTGTACCGGTCATGTTTGTATTTTTGCCATAAACCTTGGCGGTTTTATAGGGATCTATAAACAATAAGTCGTGTAGGAATTACAATGAATGACGGCTCCTTCGTGTAGGTATAATAAGACAAAATATAGACATTCGTTATCCTCGAATTTAATTTAAAAACGTATGCATATTATTGGCAATTAAATAATTAAATACGTGTACTAACGGCGTTCTTTATCATTAATTATTTAAATCAATCTGCGTGATTTTAATTAACGACAGACATTTACGTGCATAAATTTGGAAAATTGGACATGAAAAGTATGTCATCGTGTTTAAGAAACTGCCATAATCGTCGATCTTAAAAAGGTTTAAGAATTAAATATTTTATCTAAACATGATGCTCACATTTGAAGTTGCAAATAAGTGCAGTTGTGCTCGTCATATTTTTTGAACAAATATTTTAAGTTAATAACACTTTTTCTTTCCTGCCGAGTTGGTTTTAGACCCAATGGTAATGTTTTTAATGAATTCCAACTATATATTTTTAAGTGAATTAATCGTTAATTGAAAAAAAATGATGAAATAATTTAAAAAAATGGTTGACAGCATGTAAACAGGTATATTATTGTTAATTGTTTACATTCATCGTATTTTTCAATAAAATATATTAAATTGAAGTTTAATTTTTGCTGTACATGATAATACATGGTTGCCTGCAAAAAATTGTCGCAAGTAGTGGTTACCATGATTTGAATTAATTACTCTAGATGAGTGTGAGCAAACGAGTGTAAACAAGGATACAATGTAGTGTAGTTAAAGTAATTTTTCTATATAATGTGTTATCAAAACTTATCGTATCTCAGTTGCAACGATTAAAAAAATCAATTTATGAATATTGGTCAATCAGGACAATGAAATATGTATTTCATAATATTGACATTACAAAATCATTACGATTTTAGTAAGTTTTCTTTTTATTGAAAAAATATAAATTTTTTTAACAAATAATGAATTTGCTTTAAAAATATATTTTCTTAGATCTTAGACTATATCACTTTGTTCCTAGTTCCACCAGATATCTAACAAGAAAAAGTATTCCGCGATAAGCACCAAACTTTCTTTTGTAAAGTTTCTAAAGAAGCAGAGCCATTAAAGAATAATAAAACATCGGTTAGACATTGTGTAAAGCTCACTCATCACTCATCACTCATCAGCTACTACTATTCAAACTGCAAACTTTTTCCAAAGCTTGTATAGGTACGCGACTCCTGATCGTATACGTAAGCCGCGCCCCTATTGTGAATTTTATACAGACAAAAGTCTCCCGGCTTAATTTTTCACATCATGTTACGCCAAAACATTTATGTCCTTTGGCTCGTGAATATTTTATCGGCTGAGCGGCGTAACAAATTTATTTCTGGAATTTTGTTGGGAGATATAAAAGTGAGTTCGGTTATTGTGATAAGTTCTTTTATGTGTTGTGTCTGTGTCGGAACGTATGGGGCTCTAGAGCACGATAAAGATTGAATATTCTGGCGTGTTTTAGAGCTATACGTGCGATGCACCGACTTTAAATTCTATTTTATGCGAGTCCTACGTCCTTACGCGATATTTATGGATCCTGTGGATGATATTCTGTAACAGACAGTGGCTCACGAATGTTGGATAAAGCATAATCCATATGCAATAGATAGTATCGTAGGAAGAAAATAAAGACATTTGTTGTAAACGTTTATACTACAGGAAAAGTTATGAAGAATACTACAAGTAATTTTTGGATGATCGTAAAATAAAATAAAGAAACGAGAATTATTTTCTGTACACAAGTCGGTTGGCAGTGCTGCTTTCTACGCTAATTATGTTTACTACAGAATCCCTCTCCTTAATTGGTCAAGTATTGTTTATGTGGAACCATCGCAGCGGACAGAGTGTTTTTAGCCCGTCCCAAAACTTAATGCTATTTTGCGATAACAAACTTTAAGGGACTACATCCACCTAAAATCTTAAAAATTTTCTATAAAATTAAAATGTATATTATTATAGTATTGAAGGCTTAAGAATATATTCTGAAAGTTTTAAGTCCATATCTTTAAAATTTACAGAGATACAAAGCTTTCAGTCACGCGGTTGAGGGTGGTTAATGCTGCTGCGTCCCTCAATGAGCGCCCTCTTCGGACGCGGAGCAATAATCGGTTTAACTAATCAGAGACAAACTTGAGGAATCATGGTTTCTTGCATATTTTTCCTACTATATTGTAATAATGTATACGCACAAAATTTCTCGCGATAAGAAAGATGAAGCAAGCACGAGAATTCATCATCCTAAAAAAAGTCAATCGTCCTTTGAATCCGAAACGGTGCCCGTCATATCTTGAGAACTGATCAACAGATTCTTTTCAAGTTTGGCACAGTTATGCTTTAGGCCATTGTTAATAGAACAACTATCGCATTTTTCAATAATAATCAAAATTGTTTAAGCAAATTACGATAATAACTGAGTTATTTGCCGAATTTTCGTATTTCAGTTCCATGTGCCGTTTTTTTAAGAACAATTCTCGGATACGGCGATCGTCAATATGTTTCGTATGCACTTAACTTCATGATAGCTTACTGTCTTTGACTTCGGATGATCAGTTCCGGTTTTAAATATTCTTAAATTGTCTTCATTTCACTATGTTTACAGTAAATTTATGTTCTATTTAAAAAAATGTTTATTTATCATTAATAATTCCCAGAAAATTCATCCCAAAGATCGACTGTTTTTTCATGTTTCTAAATGGATGTACATTAAATTCTGTTTCCTTGTTGAAAGAAACAGTCACAGACAGTTTTAATGTTTTGGGAAGCTGAAAAGAGAGAAGCTCTAAGCTAGGCAAGAATTATAAGTGGGTTGTCCGGTGTAGAAGTGATAATTAACTGAAAACGAACAATGTTCGGGTCGCCCTTGAACCCTCGGAACATACGAAAATGTTCAAAAAATGCGCGATACCATTATGTTTGATCATCGCAGAACAATCGACGAATTGGAGAAAATAATTGGAATTTCCTGGAGTCCATGCCAAAGAATCGTAACTGATTTAAACATAAATGTGTTGCTGCAAAGTTTGTTCCAAGACCGCTTTTCAATAATCAGAGAGAGAATCTTCTGAGAGTGTGCCAGGAATTGAAAGAACAGGGTCAGACTGACCCTGATTTTTTATTAAAAGTCATCACAGGCACGAATCTTGGTGTTACAGCTATGGATGCAAAACAAAGCAACAGTCCAGCTAGTGGAAGACATCTTCATCTCCCACCTCAAAAAAAAAAGAAAAAAACGGTAAATGAAATCAAATGTGGTCCATGCTGATTTATTTTTTCGACATCAAAAGATTCGTTCACGTTAAATTTGTTTGTCAGACACCATAGTGAACTAAAATTACTATCTGGAAGTGCTAAAGCGATTGAATAAGGCAGTGAGAAGAAACAACCAGAATTGTGGAGATCGGGGGATTGGTTTCTTCATCATGATAACAACAATCTGTTCCCACAGCGTTGAAAATCAACCAGTTTTTGACAATATGCGGAATGACAACGGTTTCACACCCCTCTTACTTGCCTCACCTAGCTCCGTGCGATTTTTTGTTATTCTCAATAACGAACTAAAGGTTAAGTAAAGATCTCTGGAGGTACTTACATAACAGTATTAGTTATAAAAGAAATATAAATAATAAATATTTCGAACAGTGGAAAATCCTTTGGGAGCAGTTCATATCATTAATAGACAGTATTTTGAAGGTTATTGATGTTCTCAAGATGTTATCTTAAATTTCAAAAAATATATACTTTCTCGTTTTTTCGTACCTCAACCATTTTAGATATCCTATCATCTAAATTGTTTCTCATAGAGTCTTTCGGTACATTATTAGATTTATAACATATGTATTTGAATAAATCTATGAATAGAGGAAGAATATCACAAAATAACATTAGGTAGACATTCTTTCTGCGTGCTGGTATTTGGCTTAAGACGGTATCCAAACGCCACCACTACCATGTCAATACCAACACAAATCAAAAACTATAAAAATTCTATTCCAAAAGAACTTTTGACTAGATAAAAAATAGAATTTCCTTCCTCGAGAGGGAGTGAGGTATTTAGAGTAATGTTTCTCTAATACGTATTTGAGTATGGATTTTTTTATGGTTACATATATGAGACATTGTCGCATATAAGAAACGAATTTTTTAAAGTTACTTTGTCACACTCGCTCACAGCAATGTTATATCGTACATACAGACATTCTTGTATACTGATGATTTGCAAAAAGAATTATGTTCTCATGTAAATTAATATCCCGTGTCATATAAAACTCATCAACTTGTGTATTTATAAATAATATAGGAAGCGTTAACATTTTGTTGTCATTTAATTATAACAACTAACTACTTGTTAATTATGGATATCTGAAGGGCACTCGATTCAAGGACCGTAACACTTAAACATTCTGCGGAGAACTAAAACTGCCTCCGGCGACGACTGAAAATTGGACCAATCATAAGATATTTACTTGTATTCCCCTGCCCTTTTCTACTTGTCAATTTATGTTGTGTATAGTTGTAAAATTTTGACAAGACTTCGCTGTTGCTGGATCCTTAACCCCATACTTCACCCCATAATATCGTTTATATGTTATATAGTTTTAAAATTCTAAATAGTTTGTTTGAAGTATCTGAGATAAGGTAATTGATGACAAATATGTGATAGCGTTATTAAAATGAATTTAAATATTTAGGAGAATGAAATTGATTTCTTTATTTGTCTTTTTATATATAGGGTGACAGAAAGTGAAATATTAGCGATAAAAAAATTGTCGGTAGTGAGGAACAGTCCCTGGTGACAGTCGTAGTTCTCAGAAGGGGGCTTTAGGCCCCATTGGACCCCTTGTGAATCCTTCCCAGGTTACTCCAACTACTCCGCGAACCATCCTATTTTTGCGAAATATGTGGTGACGTCACTCAGGAGAAGTTTTTTAATATCTGTCATAGATTATTGATGGATAACTAAAGACGTTATCGACTGAATTTTCCTGGAAATTTCCCGAAAACTCTTAGAAAATTTCCAAAACGTAATTACAAAATTTACAAAATTAGTATAATCCAATCAGAAGAAACTTTATTAACACACCTACACTTTGTTTATTTGTGACCTTTAGTAAAATTTTAAAAATTTCATGAATGTAGGTTTTTGTGAATACAATGACAAAATACTAAATATTTTCAGCAAACTAAAAGTGTCAAGATTAACAAAACTCAAAACTCTACTTCTACAAAGTTCTATGTGCAAAAAGTACTTCTACAAATTTCTATGGGCGATATTTTGAACAATAATTACAGTAGTCCTAGACGAAATGTTTAGAACCTTGCACACAATCTACATGTTATCATCGTTGTGTATTTTACGTGTATTGTAAACCATACATGTTAAATATTATTTTTTAAAACTTAATTTTTTTTATAGGCGCCCATCTACCATTTCCCAGTTTTCCTCTAGGGATTGTAAATAGTATTATTGTGTTATTACGTCAAGACAAAGGAATATATTAACAGCTCATTTTTATAGATGACGCACGTGTATGAATACATACATTTTTTAAACATCTACAAATTTTACAGCGTTTTGTTAGCAGATGAAGTTTGTATGTCAAAGGATGTCATTTTATATGAAACTTAGTTTGTTTAAAAATAATCTGTATACAATTATGCATCCACCTATACATATATGAGTGCAAGTAAGCGATAGTGACACAATACCTTCAAAAATACATTCCTTCCTTATATACACACAGGGAAAATCCAAGAACAGGCAACTTTTTTATTTTATATGGTATATGTGTAAGAAAAATGACTCATTTGCACCACTTCAAACCAAATAACAGCACGGAAAATAATATGTATAATTTGGAGAAGGGTAGTTCTGTAGCTTTGCTTGTAAATCTGACATTATTTAGACAGATATACTTATTTATTTACTTTTTTTTATTAGTGACTTACTAACCATCGCATTGGCACGTTAGACAAATCAGACGATCTATTTAAACCAGTTTCAAAGAGCACACGGCGCATCTCAAATACGGTAGAACAGATAAGTCCAGTTTTGCCCGTCTTAAGATTGATTAGGAATGTAACAAATACTTGATAGCTAGATGCATTTGAAAGTTTAGGAATTGAAAAGTGCAAAAATAGTATGAATAGTGACAGAGGGCCTATTCCACATAGCCCGCTTTATTGGTTAGTTACTCACGGCTCACTAGGTTACAACCGTGACGGTCAGGGATCACTGAGCCCTAACAATAATTCAGTTATAATAAGATACATTGTTAGCATATAATTAGTTTTAATCATCTACAGATGATGCCAACTTTGTTGGCGAAACGCGCGCCGAGTGCAGTGTATGGTGTTTCGGGTGTTTTGTGGAAAACCACGTCAGTATTATCTTCACACCAAAGGCTCCAACCCACTCCAGCAATAAAGTTACTCTAGCTCAAATGTATTCACAGTAAACCACAATGTTATCAATTAAAATCGGACTGTGGATTACACAAATCGAAGAAGAATGTACTAATCCTTCAATGATTAAAAAATTAAACTGGAAATTTGTAAAGTTCGTGTCAATCCCGAATATCAAAAAACAAAATCCATCTCTATTCTCACATGTGCCTATATCATTCAGAATTATCCATATTGGTTTTATACGCTATCAAGAAAAGTTAGATAGTGGAGAAAATACACATTTTTGTAATTATTAGCTAAATTACTAATTATAGAATTATTCCATGTACCATAAAGAAAGAATGTAATGAGTCACTTTCGATGCGTTGCCCTCAAATATAGATACAATTGACTCCACTGTAGAGTAAATTATGCTTTTGATCAATAGAGGGTGTGGCCGTGTTAACACCAAAAGCATAATGAAGACTGAAATTAATTTCTTATGCCTATATTTCAGAGGAACGCATTTCATTATAGTACATAAGTGTCTCATTACTTTCATTCTCCATGGCATTTTCAAATCATAATGCCATACAGAAATAACTAATTTTCTAATTGACATTCTCCAATGAAAATTTTAACTTGTACGTGACTGTTTACCTTTCTGCCTTTAGAGAACAATGGCTTCAGAGCCTTGTTGAAAGTCTGACAGATAACACAAGTAGACGTCGGAGAAAGTGTAGACTGGATTTATAAGAAAAAGCACTTATTTCATATAATTTCATTTCCTTAAAAACATAAGCCGTGTTAATTAATTTTAATGGAGTAGATTGCCTGCTGCAGATATCACCTTCATTAAAGAGGACGGATCGCATTAAGTACCATCCTCGTGTACATTATGTCTTTAATGTCGAAACAAAAAGTAATTCAATTACTTTCAGGTAATGGGTAAGTTGTTAAATGAAAGTGCATTATCCATTTTTTATGTTAACTGTAACTTATGTATCTATAAAACAGAATGTTATCTAACTTATACACAGATCAGGTGAAACGTAACAAATGATAAAGATTCTTCGCATAGCACAAATCTCGACGATCTGTCCAATTTTAAGTATTTAGCATCTTTTGCGATACCAATTGTTTCGCTGTTGATTCAATTACTTGTTGTTCTGAAGGTAGTAATACTAACAACTTCTATGTCTTTAAATTCAGGGTATATTCGAACCTGAAAATTTCGCAAAAATAAAATTAATCGTAGACTGCAACAATAAACTTTAAAGAGATCAACTAAACATTAACTCTTGGGGTTATTGCGAAATAAGCTTGAGACACTTATATCATTAAGGTATCATCATAATATGTCCGGTTTCGTGTGCGTTGTAAATCAAACATTGAATCAGTTATTTTCAAACTTCATTATAATGTCATACAATTAATGATATGTACACTATGGAAAGGAAGTCTGCAACTCCTTAAAAACCCCTCAAAATATTATTTCTTTGCAAGAAAGCTCGAAGGGGTCAAAAGGTATTTTTAAATCTTCCGTCTTTTGAAATACTTTAGTTCTATGTACAGTGGCGTAGGTTTGTAAATTCAAAGAGTCGCATTTTTTTAAATAGCAACCCCTTTTTCTAACTAAAATATGTATTATTTACTCCAGCTGAGATTGAACTCAATTGTTCCTCTAAATTTTATGTTTTAGTAATTAATACTAGTATATTATGTGTATATCAAGATATATAATTATCCGTACTTCACGAAGTTATTACTACTTCTCTTTATCGATACACTTTTATTATCGATACAAACTATTTTATTAACGTTGATATATCTTAAAATATATAAAGTGTATATTTAGAAATTAAAATATAAAATATGTTAAGAAATAACAATATTTTTTTAATAAAAAGAAATTACAAAATTATTAAAATATATTTTTTTATATTAAAAATTAGTAAAATATAAAATATATCTTAAAATAGTTGTCTATTGACCTAAAGGCACAATTAACAAAAAAATAAATTTATTACTACCTATGTTGCAGGAGAACATATTGAAAAGTTCTCATTACATTATTTCTTAATGGTACATATAATAGAAAGGTTAATTCAAATTTATCAAATTTATGAAGAATTGTATACGGACGATTAAAAAAATCAAAAGTATGATATTAACATATAAATATATCTCTGGTAACATTATCTACGATTTTTTTTCCAGTTTTATGCTGCCATTTTATGTGGCTATTTTATATAATCGTTTTCAGAGTTTTCATGGTATATTATTCTAGTAAAATGGCACTACATATGTATTTTTTGAGTTAATTTTGATACCAAATTCATCGTAGGCTCTTCTTTGAAAATCAAAGGCGATTGTTATTAAATTATAATTTTATCAAGTGCCAACTTGTATATGATAGGTACATTACGACAAATTTCATGGTTGGTATCATACAACTAAGTTGACATTGTCAAAAATGTATAGATAATAAAAAATATACAAACATTAACTCACTTGAAATGAATTAACATTTTAAAATATTCATTGTCCATTTACACCTCTCAACTAATATCCCGTGTAGTTTACAAACAACGATAGGTACTATAAATAAAATAACGTCTATTTTCATTTATTATTTGACAGAAGGCGAATTAAAAATGTTGCCTTAATTTGACGTGATTTCACGTGGATTTTATTTTTACGACTCGTGATTAATGTTGATGTTATTTGTTTACTCTAGTCGCCCTGGAAATAGAATTTCAGTAATATTCGGGATTTCCGAATTCTGTCAAACCGGTCATCTGTTACTATTAAAATAATTATTTATAAATAGAATAATTACCGAAATAATATCGAATGATAATAATATTGTTTTATTTAGTTGCGGTGATAATTTATTGCTTATAATTGTAGGTTTATTGCCATAGTTGCTTGTTCCTTTAATTATTTACCATTAACTTAATGATGCAATATTTTTAATCGTGAGTCATGTGTGTTAACGAGACAAATCTTTGACTATCAACTTATTTTAACCTATTATTCCAAATGTTCTATAACGATGATAGCAGATTATACAGGGTGGGGCATAGGAAACTGACGGTTTTTGAAATAAACTAGAGCCTTTCTTTTTTACATTTTTATTGATATATTGTTGGTTTTGAAGCCCACTATTATGCCATTTTATTTTTTACGAAGGACATTAGTGAGTGTTTAAAAAGGACATAATTGAGGACATTGGTGATGTGTTCGAGTGTTCTTCATAGTTAAGTGAATTTTTAATGCGTCTTTTTCTTTGATTTTGATATATCGCTTCATCTTCTAAGGGTTGCCAAAGCATTGCTATGACTTTCTAGTCAATTAGAGTATATTTAAAATGTATTTTTCAAGACACTTTAAATTTAGTTTAATCTACAAATTAATGTTACTTTAAGACAATTTAGTTTAATCTACAGATTAATATTACTTTAATATCGACCATTATTTGTAGGAATTACAGAAGTTATGACAGAGGTTATCCTAATTTTAAAGCTGCACGATTTTGGCGTATATCATTTTAATAATTTTCCATGTTATATCGCAATACCTTATACCACAAAATGAATAATGAAATGAGGACATGCAGTAATCTCTCGAACAATCATTTTGAAATATTTGACAAACTAACTGAACATCTTCCAAGAATTCTGATCTGAGGTATTACGTCTTTATATATTTAACGTTATTTAAACATTCAAGGTTGGTCGTATCTTAAATAATATTTCCATGTAAAAGGCACAAGGAAACAAGAAGGAATGTCGCCCCTAATTGTCCGCCGCCTTACGCATTTTATGCACATACGTATATGTAGCTGGTTACTATTTTTTCTGAATTTAAGAATGTAGATCCGTTAGATCCGTTTATGGTAGACGTCTAACTAATTCAATAGTTGATAAATCATAACGAAAATATGCTTGCTATATACTAATAGTTATTAATATACGAGGTCGTCAAAATGTATGATAAAAACAGGAAACCAGTTTTTCACTAACACCGAAAGATTGCACTCGTCGCGCATTTCATTAACCAAGTTGGCATCATTAGGAGTTGATTTAAAAGATCAGTTTTAATCATCTCCCGATGATGCCAACTTAGTGGGCGAACCGCGCGTTGGGAAACGTATAATCTTTCGGTGTTTGTAGGAAACTGATCTCCTGTTATTGTTGCTGCATTGCATCTTCTAGCCCCTTCCCAGGAAAATGCATGATGGTTGTACAATATTTTGAAAATGGTTCTTAGAAAATTCTGAAATTTTAAGAATAATATATTTAATTACTTTTCCTAGCATTTTCTCATTTTAATTAATGAGGTACAGGGCTAACTTGATTTAAACAACGTCAGTGGTGAAGTCAAATAGATAGACAAATGGTTTCATTTGATTTTGTTCACAATAAAAATCAAACTGGCTTTGAACAAGTTCACAAGAATAGAGAGTGGAAATGTTAAAAATATTAAACAGATACTAAAAAATACACGTTATGTACTATATGTACGTATATACTATAAATAAAACTGATATTTTAACAAGATTTTTTTTTAACTATTTTGTGGAAAGAACTTTCATGGTATTCGGTAATTTATTGTAAAGTTTTATAATACTTCTTTGGAGTGTAAATGTTTTCTTTTAGGCTTTTCAAATAAATAAATGATTCAAATAAAGAAACGTCTGTTAAATCCAACGTAACATTTTATCCTCTAGGCCTTGTTCCTTGTTCACTAAATACGAATCGAAATATCAATGTACTGACTAGTATATTCATCCATTATTTGAGGTATGCCATTTACATATTGCGTAAATAATAGGGGCCCTAAAATAGACCCTTGTGGCACCCCTCGTTTTACTGTCCTCTTTCTATATTTGAACAAATAGTCATAAAACAAGAATTTTTTTCTTAAATTATTTCATGACGCTTAGTGTTTAACAATGTTTGATTAAACTGAACATTAAAAAACTTAGTGAACATTAATATTAACGTTTATTAAATATCAATGAAAATACTTAATGCATATACGTGGTGTTATAATTAGTTACCAACTACTATTTGATGTGGCAGAGTCACAAAATATTAAAGAAAAAACTTCAAAAAATTAATTCATTTTACGAAAAATGTCATGACAAATGCGATGCCTTCAAAGGCGTCTTTATTTTATTTTTTTAATTATAAGATCGACCAAGGACATTACAAAATGTTTTACTCACAGCCGGGTTGTTTTTAATTTTAGAGATTTGATTTTATTTGAAAACTTGTTTATAATCGATCATTCTATAATATTGCATAAAAATACACAGTGGTCTATTAACTATTTGAAAGTTAGTATCATTTCCGGTGATACCGGAAGTAATTTAAAATATTTCTGTACGCCTCACAGTAGCAGACATGCCAGTATAAACAGTTCTAAAGAACTTATATGTAAGTCTACTATTAACAGAGATACAAAGGTGTTTTCCTTTAAAAAAATCACTCTATATTGGCAATATGTGAAATATAAATCATCATCGTCACGGGGTCATCAGTCTTAAGACTGGTTGGGCGCCAACCTCCAGCTTCTCCTATATTGTGCTAACCTACGCATTTCGCTAATTGTGCTACAGCCTACATCCCTTACTATTTGCGAGCAGTAGTCTAATCTAGGCCTACCTCTGCCTTTCTTCACTCCTATTTCTGCCTCCAAAATATCGCGGACTATTCCCCCATGTCTCAGCAAGTAGCCTACCATTCTATCTCTTCTATTCTTTATGTTTTTTCACATACTTCTTTTCTCGCCGACTATCTCTAATACTTCTTCGTTTCTAACCCTATCAGTCCACGGTATTTTCATCATTCTTCGGTAACACCACATCTCAAAAGCTTCTAATTTCTTCCTACTTGCTTCCCCTACCGTCCAGGTTTCGCAACCGTATAGTGCCGTGCTCCATACATACGTTTTCAAAAATCTCTTCCTTGTTTCTAAGTTTATTCCCCCCGAGCATACAAGTGCTTTCTTTTTATTAAAAGCTACTCGACCCTGCGCTATTCTTTGTTTTATATCTTTATCACTTCTTCCATCCCAATGTATTTTACTTCCTAAATAAGTGAAGTCTTTAACTTCTTCCAATCTTTCATTATTAATTTGTACTTTCGTTTTTGCTTTGCTCTCGCGCCCTCTGCACACTAACACTTTAGTTTTGTTTTTATTCACCCTCATTCCGTATTCCTCTGTCAACACTGCCTCCATTTTGTTCAATGCTGATTATAATTCCTCCTTACTAGATGCTAATACTGCTATATCATCCGCGAATCTCAGCATTTTTAGTTTCTGTCCCTGTACTTCCCAAAATCCACTCTATCTTTTACCACATTAATCGCCTCTTCGATGTACAGATTAAAAACTAGTGGTGATAGCGTACATCCTTGTCTTACTCCTTTCCTAATACCTACTTCCCTTCTTTCCCCTTCTACTTCTATAACAGTAGTTTGCTCTTTGTATAGATTGTGTACTACTATCCTCTATATATATGAAGTATAATCTCTATACTTCATTCCCGCGCTCTTTAGTATCTCGAACATTTTTTCCCATCTTACATTATCAAAAGCTTTTTCTAAATCTACAAATCCTATATAAGCGTTCTTTCCTTTTTCTATTGTTTTCTCTAACGTTACTCTTAGCGCCAGAATAGCTTCGCGAGTTCCCCTATTTCGCCTAAACTCGAATTGGTCTTCTCCTGGTATTTCCTCCGCTCTATTTTCCATCCTCTTCTGCAGTATTCTGGTTAAGATTTTTGACGCGTGGGAAGTTAGGCTAATCGTTTTAAAGTTCTCGTATTTGTCGGCTCCTCTCTTTTTCGGTATAGTAACGGTAATGTTCCTCTTATAATCCTCCGGCATCTCGCCCGTTTAATATAAATAATTTTTGTACATCTATTAATTGTGCCCGTTACTTGTCTGCACAATTAATCAGTAGAGCATCATCTGTGTTTAGTAGAAACCTTCTGGAATGAATAACTAATTTGAAACCAAAATATTTTTTAGCAATATAATATAAATTACTTCACTCTGCCAAGCTTTATTGCAATAAATGCATTGGCAAATAGGAAACAATTAACCACTCAGACTTGTGCCGCTAATTCAATACAGAGTCTACTTTAACTGTTAATAGTAATAAAACCATAAGTTCACGCAACTTAAAACGAGATATATCCTCATTACACAACGTACTACGCGGCAGATGTTATTGCTGCATTTTTTGTATACCAACGAAGAGATTATAGGATAGGATAAGATATATAATGCTTAGAAGAAACTGGACAATTGTTTAAGTCTATGCGACCCATATGGAACGATACAGATTGTAAATTCATTCCAATAAAATAAATACAAAGTATTCATAAAATACAAGACGGAAATATGAACCTTCCACGCAGAAACAAAAGTAGGGCAAAATTTTTCCAGAAACACCGTAATATATGTACGTATATACCTTTCTCGACGCACATTTCGTCAACAAAGTTGGTATAATCTATATAGTCTATTATATATTATATAATCTATTAGTTTTAACATCTACTATATATATATATATATATATATATATATATATATATATATATATATATATATATATATATATATATATATATATATGCTTAAAACTAATTTGTAAATAAACGTGACTCAATATGGCTGTTCATGGTTTCTGATGAACCAGCTTATTCCCAAATGCCGTTGTGTCTCAAGAGATAACAGCTTGTGTTGGCCAAGTTTATTAAAATTTGGTGGCAAGATGACTGAATAACGTGTTGAACTTTATGAGTTGCTGAATGATTTCACCGAATAGATATTATGTATGTTATATAAAATATATTGTATTGTATTCATTATTCAAAGTAGTTCTCACACTTCTATAACTTTATTATCAGGTAACATAAAACCTTCAGTATGTTATCTGAAAGCCAGACGTAACTCAATACTGCTACGTGTTTTATCATATAACTATATACATTGTAACCAACGTTTATGATCATTTGCTGAAACCTTATAATGTTCTTTCTTTAAATTAATCTTTTGCCAATTATATTTTAACTTTACTTTCAACGATGTCAGCATAACGAAACTTATAAAGTCGCAGCAAACCCGTTGCATGAGCAGTATAATTTTAGTATTGATATTATTGTTATACTCACACATCTAAATTCTTGTTCGTCCGTTAAATAAAATAAATTGTTTTTAAAAAGTTTAAATCCAAACAAGTGATTTAACATGTATGTGTACCTAACCTAACGTGTTTTGCGACGTTGAAGTAAATAAGGTAATATAAATGTATATTTTATATTTGTCATTTCTCTTTTATTGTATACTTATTGTTTTATAATAATAATATATTTTGCCAAGAGTATTACAAGATCCCAATAAGAATGACTAACATTTAATAAAATCCGAAGCAATACGCCTATTTATAAATTAATTTATGCCCAAATGGTTTGTCTGTACTAAAAAGCAAACATAGTCATTGTCATGACCAAGTCTATTAAAACAAATAGATACTAGATGTCTGAAACTTATGTTACATATGAAAAACTTTTACGAATCCGCTGCAGACAAACTTGCTTGATTTCGTTGCGTGGTAGTTAAGTGATATTTTATATTTGTAATTCTTATTGTCCACTCACTAAAAATATCACATCAATATTATAGAATGTGTCCAATTATTAAATAATAAATTTAATAATAAGGTACAATCGTGATGTACACCGTTACTACTATATCAACGTTGTTTATATTGAATTTAATTATCGAGTCTAAGGACCCTTTAAGAGACGTCAATATGATTACTACTCTTACCTTCTAAAGTACAAAGAACATATGTTCTCCATTTTTTACAAGTTCTCAGAAGTTGTGTAAAAATACCAAATGGATCCCTTTTAAAGAAAGCTTTTAAAGAGCTCCCGGAAAAGATGACATAACTGGAGATATATAAAAACTTACGATTTGTTATATAAAATAGCCTTTAATAATAAATAAAATTATCGAAAACGGAGAATTTCCATCATTATTTGAAGAACCAATCATTAAATCTATCTATAAAAAAGATGTCTTGCACAGTGGCGGCCGATGTAATTTTTGTCTGGGGGTGCAATCGATAAAATAATAACAAGCAAAAAATTAAAATAAACACATATGTCCAAGCCTGAGGTTATTTATATAGAAAATCCATTCATCTGTTCTTGGAATTCACAAAAACGTCAATTACAAGATCATTAAAATCCAGATTTTAATAATCTGGAATTGCTGCGATTAGCACTTTCTTCATAATAATCATGCAAAGTGAATTTTAGTCTGTCTTGCGCCATTATATTTCTCAAAGTTTTTAATTATTTTAAGCATCAAAAAACAGCGTTCACTCTCAACACTTGGCATGGGTATGGTACAAATTAATTTTAATAATAAAACAGTATCACTAAAACAGTTCGTCAGGTTTCGATCTATAAATAATTGCAAAATTGTTAAGCAACTTACTGCTTCACGAAAATCTTCCCTGCTGTTTATAATCGTTAATTCACTTTTCAATTTAACTTTGTCCAAAAATCCATAAGTTTTCGTTACATTATCAAAATCTTGAATGGGGAATTGTTTCTCATAGTCACTAAATTTATTGGGGAAAAATAGTTTCGACGCTAACAGGTGTTCTTTAAACTCAAATATGTCTTTAGTTTGGGGGTAATTAATATATCAGGCACTTCCTTAGTTTGTGCAGAACATTTTTTTAGGCGAATTTGAGGAATTAGTTGTCCAGGTGTTTATAATTGGTTATAATTATTCTTCAAACTTATTCAAATAACTGCTCATCTTAACAGCATCCAATGATCGAGACTGAAACCCTTTAAAAAGGATTTCACAATGAGGCATGATCTTGACGAAAAACGCGAGCCAATATTTAAAGTTATCGTTATTTATATAACCCAATTACATTTGAGTCTGATTTTTTGTATTGTAATCATTTCCCGCAGTGTCAAAAATACATTCTAAGCATTCTTTTAAAAGTTCAACATTTTTAGAAACGGTTCGTACAAATCGCGTATTAAAATTCCGTTATATATTTCACCGAATTGTGATCTCTTCCCTCTCGTTGTGGTTATAAAAATACAAACAACACGTGACTACGTAAACAGCCCAGATTCAATAGACAATACAGTGCTATATAATACAATACAAGACAATATAATAGACAACCTGATTCAATACACTTGCGTCAAAGCTTACAGAATAAACTTTGCTTTGCGTCGCCGTGCAATGCACGCAAATGTCATATACATGCGTATAGAAATCTCCTGTTTCACGCGCCCGAGTCCTCTCTTTATAACACATGGTTAAATGGTCCTCTGATGGGTGCTAGATGAAACCTGAACGCGCTATGTATTTAAAGTTGCGGATTTAATATCCCGCATATAAATCTGATAAATTCTAGGGCTGGCGACTTTCGCGACATCTAACAAGCTGTAAGCGAGACTGTTAGATATCGCAATATTCTATGTATAATGATAATATAATGTATAGTAAACACCTAATAGGTATTTTTAGGAATGTTTAAGGGAGCTCACTGCACAAATGCATCTACTATAAAACCGCCACTGGTCTTGGATATGTCGCATTATCACACTATATGGCTTATATATAATTTAGCTAAAGTAACAGAAAGAGTAATAAACCGGAGAAATAATATTTGGATAAACAATCAGAAATACAATTTGTATTCAAATAAAGAGTCTCTACAGAAGACGCGTTGTAAATATACTAATAATATATATTAAGAACTGTATATTTTTAGATCTAGCCACAGTATTCGACTTAGTTTGTCATGAAAAACTAGTTGAAGTTGTTGAAGACATAGGGCTTACATAAGTAACTTTAGAACATATTAGAGATAACATACACAATAGAGTACAGTATCTTAAAATCGTGATGAATAATATCTTACATCTTACAATTAGTGATCAAAGTGTAAAACATTACGGCGTTCCTCAATGCACTGTGTTAGGTCCTATTCTATTTTCCATGTATATAAACGGTGTCCTTACTTTGAACATACATAAAAACGTTTGGTGAAACGGTTTTATCGATTGATTTCTAAGAAAAAAGCACATACGTACTTATAATAAAGCAAGAGATCCTGCGTTTAAGGTTACTAAAAACTTTTAAGAGCCCTAAAAACTTCAGGCAACAGTCAACAATGTAAATAAGTGACGCATTAAACTATGAATGAGGCGAAGTCGATTCACGTCAATTTCACCAACAAGAAATATGACTATACCAGTCAAAAAAAGTCAAAACTGACTTTTTTGCCTTTTAAAAGGCTTTTAAATCGCTCAAATTAAAGAACATAAAATTATCTAAAAAAGCTATATAGTGAAATTACTGAAAAAAATTTATTGAAGTCCATGGGCATTTTGAAAGGCAAGCAAAAATTTGGAAATTATTTTTTCCGATAGTTTTCTTATGATTACTCAAAAACTGCTGATGCCAATGATGCCAAAACATAATCTGAACTCAAGATCCGAAAACTAGAAACTTGGAGCTTCAGTTTTCTTTTTTTTTTTTTAATTGCTCTGCCATTATTTTTCTCCAAGTTACAGTCCTTTGAAAATCACCTGAAATATTTTTTACCGCCCTTAATTTTTGTGCTTAGTGTATCTCGAAAGCAGGAGAACAGTAACTCAGTTTATTCAATAGCTGTCAATATTATATCAGACGTTTATAGCTTATAACAACATTGTTTAACCTTTATTATTTTTCATTCCGATTCTTCCGATACTCCAAAGCTAACCAACAACGATAATCACATTCATTAATAGTCCGTATGACATTTTCCTGCGACTTTTACTAGGACGCACGTACAATTTCTCGCAGATGACCTCGGCGAACATGTGGAAGTCGAAGACATGGCCTTATTTGAATTTCCCGTCACGTTCGACTACCGCCGCACCTGCATACAATGCTAATACTCGTAGGTTGAAAATTTTGATTCGCAGATCTTCGCATAGTTTAAGTTGCCCTAACCGTTTTGTGTTTATTTGTAATAAAAATAAACGTCGAGGACGGGTCACGGGCACTGACAAAGGGATTTTACAGTTGATAATGGAGATACGGCCTATCGTCCTACACGCTTTGAATATTTATATCGATCGAGGGTTCCCAGGCGCGATGACTTCTGTGATACAATTGATAAATAATAAAAGTGGAGGTTGTATTTTTGTTTTAAGGTTGGCCATCGAGGACTTGGGGGTCTTAAAATAACCTAGGACAATTATAATTTCATTCAGTTCGTACATTAACAGTCACCTTTTACGAGATTGTACAAATAAGACACCAATCCAAGGTCCGGCAGATGATTTCTGCAGATATCTGTTTTTTAACGAAACTTAGTTCAAGTAAATGACTAACGACAATGTATGATAATACATTGCTATCGGGTTGTCTATCAAAAATCAGTCGCGATTACCTTTAATTAATTATATGGTAATTAATTCATTTTAGCGAATTCCAACTTTATTTTATAAATTTATAATAAATCAATCAGAGCAATGAAATATGTATTTCATAATAATGGCATTACAAAATTATTACGGTTTTAGTAATTTTTTTTCATTAAAAAAATATAAATCATATTTTCTTACCAAATAATGAATTTGCTTTAAAAAATTTATATTTTCTAACATGAATTTAATAAACCTAAATTATTTTGTATTCATCTTCTTTTTCTTCTTTTGAACCTCTATCAACTTCATCTAAATTATTAGAGCTTTCATTTATATCAGAACCTTCATCCGTGCGTTCTTTGCCTTTAGAAGTTACCTCTTTTGACACGGATAAAATGGCTTCGACTCTCATTGGCGTCGGGTCATCGATGAATCATGTTGTTTTTAAAGTACTATCAATAAAGACCAACCGCAATCCTCTGCGTTCAATCTTACACAACATGGATCTACTGCATTTAGCCACATCGAATTGATAAAAATAGTTCGCAACATTTTCTGCTTTAACGACTTCCAACAAGGTGGAATCAGTTTAGAGGCAAAACTAGTTACTGGTTACTTTTTTTAGAAATTTTTCATTACATAGTTCTGCTAGTTTTTCATTGGTGAATATTTTTGTAACTATCTGATATATGGCCTTATTTACACTCGTACATTTTTTGACGCCATACATAAGACCGGTAAATTCCTGGACATCAACATTTTTTTTTTTTTTTATTAAAAACGTCTTTTATCATTAAAGACGTCAATTACATCGGTCACTAATGCGAAAATATTTTGAAGTCTTGTTCTTTGAAAATAGTTTGAATATATATTTTAGAAAAGTTTCAAGTTTTCTCTTGAAATTTTTTGAAAATTGTTTTATCGTATACCATTAACTTACACACGAGTTATATATAACATCATCTTAACGTGACTGTTCAACAATAGGCTATTATAACTCTGACGTCAAAGAGGATGGAATGAATTAAACAAATGAACTTCGTGTGAGTACCATTCTACCTTTTAGCGTCATTGCAATTTATACAGAAATTATTACCAAAACAACATGCACGATACTAATTAAAAGTTTAAATACATATAAATTGACTTCTTTCCCTAAATAATCATCAGGATAAACCCACTCTCAGGAAGAGATGCCAATGCCACTAATTTTGAGGTATATATAAGAATGGGACAAATGAGCTCTGTGAAAAGCACTCACATTAAATCTATTTAATTATTGATACCCTGTGATGGATACGTCCCATCTATAAATGTTTGACCTTTTCTGAATTTTCATCTAATTGAGAACTGGAATATCCAAAAACATCGAGGAAAGAAGAATGTCACCACGGAAACAATATTTTAATACGTGATGAATATAGAATACAAAGACAAGATAGTAGAAAACGAATATATGGAATGTGAAGTAGACAAAATGGTGTTTAAGATAGGATTAGTGAAATTACTAAAAATGAGCAAAATATCAGGCCACGAAATATAACACACGGCGATAATCGTGATTGCAGGAATTATTATAGAGGGATAACCTTGAGCGTTTGTGTTTAATGTGCTTGAGTCATAGAGTGATTTGAGGGATTGAGTAGGGTTTCTAAAGTACATAAAAGTTTATTAATCGTATTAGATAATAGACTGAAAACTATAACAGATAGGCAGCTAGAAGAATCACAAAGTGTTTTTAAGAATGGAAGAAGAGTATTATATCATATATTCACCATCAAACAAATGAAAAAAAACTACCATAATAATATATACATAACATTCATTGACATAGAAAAAGCGTTCCATAGTGTATAGAGAAAAAATATGTGGAATAGTCTAAAAAGAAGCGAAATTAACAACAAATTAAGAGAAAATTTTGCTAGTATAACAAACATACTGGTTCTACGATACTAGTATGTTACTAATGTAACTTAATTCAGAAGAATTAACTTGGAATGCGAAGTATTTGTAACTAAAAATGTTTTAAGACTAGGAGGTGTATTGAATGCTACCCTTTTCAACTAAATATTAGATGATGTAATGAATTAAGTTGAAATATTTTAAAGGCAACTGATAGTGGGCTATAAAAATCTGGAAATGATGCATTTAACTGGATACGCTTGTGCTTACGATGTGATGATATGCGCTAAAAACCAAAATGTCATACAACGAAACTTAGAATTATGGAATACTTAAAAATGATGTACGAAATATGATACAGTTAATAATAGCAATATGAAGCAGACAGAAAATTTTAGATACTTAAATAAAGTTATAATAAAAAATTATGGGAAACATGGCATAAATAAATAACAAAATAGAAAATCAAAAGCACGGCTTACAAGCTTACAAAGGAACAACAGAGTAAAATACAGGTCATTGAAATGAAATTATAAAGGGATATAAAAGGTATAACAAAGAAAGACAGAGTGGGAAATAAAATAGTGACTATTAACCAATAGTTGAACTAATATGTACTAAATTGTATAGGACGACAACAATCGAGATGGTTTTGAAATCTTGTAAGAATGGGAAATGGTAGACAAACGAAAACGACATGCAAAATTGCAAGAACATCACAATATAACTTAAGATCATGCACACACAAAATGCCACTGGAATACACTCTAGGTATTTGAAGTTAATTAAAAGTATAACCAATAATAGATTGTTGGATGCTTGAAAGCATCAAGATAGCTAAATGTAATAATAGCACGAATAAAGATAAACATCCTATACCTATTAGTCTGTTGTTTTTCTTGATACGATGCATGACGACCTTTAATGGATCAGTAAACCGAAAGTTTATTTCTTTACAGTTTACCAACCATATAAAAAATAGATATATAATAGATTAGGTATTAGAAGCAGTGGTACAATAAACAGTAACATACATATATTATCTCTTCCTTATTTACTACATAACGATAAAGAAAAATAACTCACCAAGAGACGTACAATTTTTTGTTTGTACAATAAATGGAACAGTCTACCTGAGCCTAGCCATAGAAACAAGCCACGGTATGTTTTGAGATTTTTTATTTGACAAATAGCGATGAAATAAACTATACTAAGCATATTAAAAATCAACCATACATACAGTAATTGGACAAAGGTACGCCATTAACATTTATTATAAACAGATATGAACCAAAATGTTTCTGAAGGACGTAAATATGAAGTAACGCAATAGGTTTTTCGTGAAACGCAATCTGAAATACCTTCAGCGGATTGTCCTGAAGCGACTCGCATGTTACTTTTCTTTTTTGTATATACATTCCATAAAGCGAAAGCATATTAAAAATGTAGAAAAGCAAAAGAGGATACACAAACTTTTCATTGATATGAGATGTTTTTTTTTTTATTTAAGGGGAAGCTTTCGGCGTGTCTTTTCAAATATATTTACAGATTAAACTCAAGTAGAAAAGCTCACGTTGATATTTCACTGAAATGTATATAGGCATTCCAGTCTAAAATATTTCTCCAGAAATAACTAAAGGAAGTTAAAACAATAAATGCAATATACTTCTACATATACATGGCAAAGTGAATTTAATGTCTTTAATAATAAAAACGACTTCTGCATTATATAATTCGTTCTCAATTTGATACAAACTTGTGACAAGTATGTTGTTACATCAAGAGATTATTTAAACTAGTAAACGCTTTAGTCGTCACCCGATGATGCCAACTTCATTGGGGAAACGCGCGTCGAGAAACGTGTAATCTTTCGGAAACTGTCTTTTTTTGATATTCCTAAGACCTAAGATTAAGGAAAATAGATCAAATCAAGGATTCAGCCTGTGCAGCTGTACATTATCTAAACTCTTGATATTTGTGGCTTTGATTCTTGAGTTTGGTCATAATTATAATTTTGTATTGTGAAATAAATTACGGAACATGAACTAACTCCTCTCTATTACGGATTTATATATACATATATATATATATATATATATATATATATATATATATATATATATATATATATATATATATATATATATATATATATATATATTAAATCTATTTTAGAAAACGATTTTAAATATTTGCAGTAATATTTAAATAATAATTTTCCGGTGATTAAGCTGACTAATTTTATTTGAGATTGTTTAATTATAATAAAATTACTTCAATTAAGGCTCATTTTTATTTAAATAGCAAAGGAAAAAAATAATTACAGGTATTGGGAAGCAATAAATCCTTACGTGACTCTGGCTTCTAATTGGAAACCTCATAAAGTTTTGGTGTGGGTTGCAATATGCGCAGATGATAGCTTTGGTTCTATTTTTATAAAATTAATCGTAAACTTGAATCATCATATTGAAATTTTGCAGAAATATTTTCATATTATTTAGTCAAGGTAATAAGAAAAAATAATATTATTTGATGGAAGATCAAATAACATCTCATCTAGTTTGATTTCCTTTCTACCTATTTTAGTTCTTCCTATATTGATTTAAATCATCCAAATATCACTGAACAACAGAGTGACCACCGTTGTCCCTGGATCGCAATCCATGTAACTTATTCCTATTGAGATATTTTAAAGTCACCTAGATTAGATATCATTGAGTTTGTGTATAATACACATCTGGATGTCTGTAATTTCTATTAGAATCTTCCAAAAATGGATTCTAGCCGAAAACAGCAGATTCCGGCTAACATTCATTATCGTTTTGAACGGTTAACACTCTTCTATGTGATTTCTTAATTCCTAATTATTTTTCATTTGTATGATCACTGATAATTTCATAATAAACGTTTAAAAGTGGTATTGCGCCCATATTTCTACCTTGCAATTTATGATAACCCAATTCAATTGCTTCAGGTTCAGCTCAGTTTGGGGTTCGAGTATGCTCTTCCTGGATTTTAAAATGTTATTTTTGGTAGTCAACGTCTTGACCGAATAAAACACTTAAGCACCATACAATTCGGAAAATTGATCTTTACACAAATTGTAAGATTTGCTTAAAATGTAATTATATATATATATATATATATATATATATATATATATATATATATATATATATATATATATATAGCGAGATTCTACGACCTTGGCCGCTTCTCGCATCTCAACTTCCAGTAGTCCCTATGTTGCCAATCTCCTTCCTGAAGTCCCTTGGCCTCCATAGCTTCTTCTACATCCTCTTTCCAATTTCTAGGTGGTCTCCCTCTTTTTCTGCGTTCTGGTGGTATCCAGCTCCATACTTTTTTGAGTCATCTATTGTTTTCCATGCGTTGATGGTGTCCATACCATATTAGTCGTTTTGTTCCAATTATGTCCAATATATTTTCTTTCGCATTCATGATCTCCCGTATTCTCTCATTCCTAACGTGGTCTAATTTTGAGATCCTTTCACTTCTTCTTCAGAAGTCCATTTCGAGGGATAGTAATTTCTGGCGGTCTCTTTTGTTCAATTCCCATATTTCGGAGCCATGTGTAGAAATACTCTGCACAATAGTTTTATATAAGGTGGTTTTAGTTTTATTTTTAACATTGTTACTCCACAACAGTGAGTTTAGTTGCCGGATTGCTCTTCTTCTCTGTCCTATTTTATTTGAAATATCCTCGCTGCTTCTTCCGTAAGATGTAATTAGAAAAACTTATAAGTTCACTGATAACAGCATTTATTTTTCTTAGAAGAACGTCCCTGGGCGTTGAATATTGTAATTAGATTAAATCTATCCAACAATGTTTTCTTAATATCTAGCTATTCAATAAATGAGCTTCTAGCGACACACTCCACATAACACTAACTGCTTTGTTCATCTGATAGACATACGAAACCGACATCGTCCACTTAGCATTTCTAAAATCTTTCACTGTCAGTATACTAATTCAAATGATTTTAGTTTCTTTAGCCGTTGAAAAAGTTCATTGTTGTCGAATAGAGATATTACTTCGACATTTTCGTGGTTTTCTATTCTTTTATGAGGCTTACGCGCAAACCACTTGATCTCATCTTCAACCATAGGCATCTTTAGGTTACGATGGATGTCTTCATTGCGGATGTAAAATGGTGCATTTACGACACTGCAAAGTACTGAAGCATCTGAGTGACTTAGATGTTAGATTTTTTCATGCATCCTTAGAATTGAATGCAATAAGTCCACATGAACATAAGGATTTGTTTCTCGAGTAGCAGTCTGTTGTGTATTGACAACTTAGAATGACGTCCGAGGAGCCAATGTATTTGTCTAAATTTGAGGCTCAGTTGCCCACGTTCCTTCTTTACATGTATTTTCCATCGTAGCTTTACATCTAGAGTCATGTCTAAATAGTTCGCTTCCTTGACCTGCAGGATTGTTTGCTGGTTGACTATCACTAAACATAGTCGTAGTTCTTGTTGGTGAAATGACGTGATGTGAATCGACTTCGCCTCATTTAGTTTGATACGCCATTTCTTTGTCCACTTGGTGGCATTGTTGACTGTTTCTTGACGTTTTTTTTTATAGCTGATTGGATGTCTTGATCGGTAGCGAGAATGTTACCACTTTGTGATAAGTCGTTGGTATATAGTAGGCAGAAAACAGGTCCAACAACGCTGCTCTGAGGTACTCCGGCACTAATCTTCTTGAGGTCAGACTCTGAAGTGACGGTCAATGATGACCGTCAGAGCAAAGCAAAAATCGTTGCGCAGATGTTTTTCGCTTCTAGTGCTCTCTCAATTAGAGTTGAGTGCTTGTTACAAAATCCAAACTGATGAGACAGAATAAGCTGCTTTTCCTCAATGATAGGTTTGAGTCTCTGCAAAAGGAGCTTTTAAAACAGCTTGGGTATAATCGGTAACAAGGATATTGAGCAGTATCATATTCTATCCTCAGATGGTTTGCCAGAGTTAGGAATCATTATTACTTCAGCAAGCTTCCATTGCATTGGCATGAATTGGAGTCGTAGTGTTGCGTCACGTTGCGTCAGTGTTGCGTAATTGAAGATGTGCGTCAGTTTTATGATGTCTTTGAGAGGCAAAACAGCATCCAATGAGAATTTTATATTAGTCATATTACATTTATTACTTTTTACTTTTCCGCACTCCATTAGACGCGGAAAAGTAATGTAATTGTGTAAAAACAATTTCTTTCTAGGGTTTATTTTTCGTTTTAAAACCATTTTGTGTATGTTTATGTGTCGTTGTCGTCGGAATTTATTCTTGTTAGCACGATAACTCAACTAAATATTGTCGGATCGATCGGGTTTTAATTGACTCTGACCGGGGACGTCTCCCAGACGACATCTGTTGATTTTGAAGTGGATAGGATAGACCCCACCCTGTCCATGGGTCATGAGAAAACACGATGGTGGACTATTTGAGAATTTTTTTTTGGTAGCATGATAACTTAACTAAATCGTGTGGACTGGATCGGGTTTTGACTGATATTGATCAGGGATGTCTCCCAAACGACACCTATTGATTTTTAGGTGGATAGAACATGCCCCATCCTGTCCATGGGTTTTGAAAAAGCACGATGGTGGACTATTTGAGAAAAATTGAAAAAACTGTCGCGTAAAACACATATTCTGCATTTATGTGTTAGTTTATTTTTTCTCGGCCACTCAATTTCGAGATAGAGATGTTCTACGTGAGGAAAAATCCGTTTTAAAGTTTTTTTATAATTTATTTTATAAGTAAAATAAACATTGGAATATAATTTTATAATCTTATAACTACAATGAATTTTTGCCCTCTCTAAATACTTACCTGTCATTTAATCAGTTTATTTGTATTTCCTTCCGTTTTGAATCCTTGTTAATAACAGTCATTGCAACTTCAGTTACACAACTTTGTGTAAACATAACGGTAAATAGTGTAATAGTGAATAATTTGTTTTTCATTACTTACTTTTTTATACATTCCGTAAAGGCAATTCCTTTACTCGCAATTCTACAGCTTTCGATACTACCAATTGCGATTTTAACCGAACCAATCTCCCACTTGCAGAATGAAGCGTGTAAAAATAGACCTTCAAAGCTCTCTGGAACAACTGGCCGGATCTAAAGGGAGCATAAAGATGAATAAAACCACTGCAGAAAACTTGGATCTCGATTACACGACGCTATTGCCGGAGGCGGTCGCCGATGAGCTCATGGCGCAACTGGAACATTCGGTCGAGTATTATGAAGGGGAGCTAACAAAGGTTCGGAGAACACTAGACTTTGTTTTTTTTTATAAATTTTTAATTAGTAATTAAGTTGGTCGTTTAATTAGGGTCGCCGTTGCGATATTGCTTAAATATAAAATAAGCATATTTGTCTCAATTTTATAAAATACAAGTCAAGGTATTTAAAACCAGAGCATTAAAAATGCACTTTACGCGCGGCCAAATCTAACTCTGTGTACATTCACATTGCATATGCACTCTGAAATGGTCTCAATGCGACTGAGTAAAGACCAGGATATTGACTGCGCACCTCGTGAGTAGTCCGATATCGCAGTTTTGAGACTTGTTCCTATTCTTGACGAGCAATCTCTAAAGTCATATGATGCATAGGAAACGAGATATTAAAAAAGAAAAACGATTTTTGTCACCTTTGACTTTTAATATCATAAATCGCAGTTGCTATGAGACTTTTGAGAAAGCCTTTAGAACGTCAAAACAAAGGTTTATTCATTATTTCACCTTATATTATTCCTTCTTATATTGTCTTTCTTCGTCTCTTTGCCTTAAAGTCAAAGTTCCGGTTCTATGAGCAGGGTGCCTTTTTACTCTAGGTAGGGTGCTGGCCTGACCTTTTTTTTTGTGAGAGGGGAAATCCTACATGGACACTAGGTACATTTGGTTCAATCGTACCTAGTAATGTCGGACTCCTACCGACTAAAACCCCTCCTTTTCCGAGGCTCAGCACCCTGGTATCATCTTGGGGCAGACATTTTTCACGGGCACTGTGCCGGTCAACCTTACCTTCTGTTTCCCTCCTGCTGATCTCTCTCTTCTTTTTCCTTCCTAGTCATGATCTCTCTAATCATTTTTTTACATACTGTCCAGTATGTCCGATTTTCAGTCATTCTATTTACCATTTCAGAGGCCTCGATCTGAAATGGTAAATGTCCCCCTAGGTGCGTCCTTACCTCGAGACGTGCTGGCCTGAAATAAGAACCCTCCTCCTTTATCCAGGCTTGGGACCGGCAGTGGCAGTTATCAGGCTACTCAATCTACCCGGTAACCAACCCCAGGCGGAGTTATTTCACCTTATATGACTGTACTATATACAATAACTGGAAAAAACATCAACAGGGACTTCTTCTATAAATGTTTCGATTTTTATTTACGTCAAAATATTACACTCCTTTGGACGACATTGAACGGATGTACCTTTCAAGTAGGGCGCCAATTTTGAGAATTTTTCTGTATTGATATTTTCTTTCATATTCAATATACTCTTTAACATGAAAGAAATTGACCACATTGTTGTAGGATTCACTGTCACCATCTTGTTGTCCAAATAAGTCAGTGACACATTTTTAGATTTTTGAGGCATAAGTTGCGATACTACACTTTCTCGATACTTCAAGAGGCAAATCTTCATCACTTGAAAAGTCTATTTCTCTTTCCACTTCATTGATGTATCTAGATAACAAAAGCGAATGTTTGTCTGTTTCTAAATAAACTCCTACACCGGTTAACTGATCGTTATAAACTCTTGACTACAATTAATATTTGTCAAGAGAAGTAACATAGGTGTAATGCCACCCGGACCGGTCCATTGTTTGCCATCGCATCCTGGTCAAAGTTAAAAAAAAGTGGGTGAAAATTGATGAATAGTCCCACAGATACTCAGGGGTTTTCCTAGAAGGGTAGAATATAAGACCAACCCCCACTACTTTTTCCCTAAGCGTTTTTTCGAAACATACTTACTCCTTATCTGCGCCCCTTATGCAGGGGTTTTACTTCATTTTTGGGGCGTAGCAGAGCGCGCGGGGTACCAGCTAGTATTAAATTCTTCAGTCGCAATATTTTAATATCTACTAATTTATTAATAAATATAAATAAATATTATAAATAATTATTATAATAATATAAATAATTATTAATAGTTTGTTTCCATATATATTATATGTGGATGATGTATTGTATGTATCTATTTTCTATAATTACTTGCCCATTTACTAATCCACTTAATTTATCGTAAATGTCAAAATTTTTACTGCTTATTCTACATCAAGCTGCCGTACAATATTGTTTGTATTTCTTGCAGGATCTTCGGGAATTACATTGTGTGAGTTGTATCCTTTGCGGAAAACGTTGGTCGTATAACCGCCTAGTCACATCGAATGAATATCATTGTAACTATCGCCGTACACTAATACTAAACCTGTTATTTCTTGGCAATATAACGCAATTTTTACAGAAACACTTTGTGACAGAACGGTTTCATCAATCTAGGCAAAACATTAACTAAACGAATAATACAAGTAGAAACGTCACGTGCCGTGGGTTGCCTACATCTGTGTCCTGTAGGTTGCCTACATCCTAACCCTGTATGTCAAATATTAAAATAAACAGTTTTAAAACTTTAAAACGGACTTTTTCGCACGTAGAACGTCTCTATCTCGAACTTGAGTGGCCGAGAAAAAATAAACCAGCACACAAATGCAGAATATGTGTTTTATGCGACACTTTTACTTTTTTCATTGGCCACTTCTTCAATGCCGTATCAATACGTTTGTGATCGAACGAAATTATTTCTTTTCTTATTCATTCGTATATGATACAGGCCGAATATATGATTTTTTCATTTAAGTAATTCGAAATCAGCAAAGCGTTAAAATGTTTAAAATATCAGAATGAACATAAACATTTACATCGTGTTTTCTCATGACCCATGGACAGGGTGGGGTGTGTCCCATCCAACTCAGAATCAATAGATGTCGTCTGGTTCCTCACTTACAGCCTCAAGATTTTCTGGAAAGTAGTCCAGATGTGAGTGAAGGAAATGGACTTTGACACTCATGTTGCAGCCCAACATTTTGTAGTTTTGTAACAATTCAGCAATCAAAGTTTTGTAGTTTGGGTCTTTTTTGTCTCCAAGAAAGCCTGTCACAACAAGTTTAAATGAATTCCAGGCATTTGTTTCTTCCATTTCCATTTTAGTGACAAAGCTTTCATCTTTTAAAAGTTTTCTGATGTCAGGCCCAACAAAGACTCCCTCTTTCAGCTTAGCATCGGATAGACCAGGAAACTGTTGACAAATATACTTGAAACACTCTCCTTCTTTGGGTAATGCTTTCACAAACTGTTTCATTAGCCCCAATTTGATATGAAGTGGTGGAAGTAAGATCTTTGTAGGGTCCATTAAACTTTGTCTTTCAACATTTTTAACTCCAGGAATAAGAGCCTTTCTGAGTGGCCACGTCTGCTTGACATAGTGTTGTTTCCTGTCACGGCTATCCCATTCACAGAGGAAACATGGAAACTTTGTGTAACCACTTTGTTGACCTAGTAACATGGATATAACTTTGATATCCCCACAAATGGTCCATTTATGGTCAGAGTAGCCGAGCTTATTAAGAACTAACTCAAGATTTTCGTAGCATTCTTTCAAATGGACTGAGTGTCCAACAGGCACAGAAGCATATCGGTTACCATTGTGAAGAAGTACAGCTTTCAAACTCCTTTTTGATGAATCGATGAAACGTCTCCATTCCTCTGGTTCATACGTGATTTTGAACATTTCCATGATTCCAGGTACATTGTTGCAGAAAACTAGGTCACCCTCTTGTGTAAAAAAAGGGACAAATTCCTTTTCTCTAAATCGGTACCATGAAAATGAAACACCGGAGGCTAACATATGTCTTTCTTTAAGTCTACCCCCTAAAACTTCCGCTGAATCCTTTGGGAGGCCCATATCTCGTACTAAATCGTTCAAGTCTGATTGAGAGAAAAGTTAAGGGTCATTGGTACCTGGATCGTAGCTGTCCTCACTATCGCTGCTACTATGTGACATTTTGTCTAAATCGTCTAAAATATTGTCCAGAGTATCCGAAGGTAAAGGAATAGGCAAGTCAGGTCCATGAGGAACAGGGCGAATAGCCGAACGTATGTTGGTTGGGTATTAAAAGTCCTTCCTGTTTTTTAAATTGAAACCTTGCACTGAACAAGAACAAAAATAACAGTAATCACTGTGATTTTTAGACTCTCTCCAAATCATAGGTACTCCAAAACGAAATGATTTCTTCTTACCTTGAAACCATTGTCTCAGTTCTTCAACACACACAGAACACACTATATGGGGAGCCCAAGATTTATCTTGGTCCCCTAATTTAACACCAAAGTATGCAAAATACACCTTCTGAACAAAATTAGAAATGTTCCTTTGTTGTTTCTTGACGGTATAAGACGCACAAATATAACAGAAACAGTTAGGAGAGTTGACACATCCTCTAGTAGCCATTTCTTCTAAATAGCACAAAACTGTTTGATGTGTACACCACAGTGGCTAGCTCCACACTGAGTCACTGACTGCAATCAAGGTCACGGCTTACTACATTCCTCACGACGTCTAGCAGACAGTAGGATTGGGGAGGGAGCCAGACAGACTGAGACATGTCTTGTTCCAGTAGGAACTGGATTTTCCCAGTTGAGATTTATTGTCTTATTCAAATAAATAGAATAAAAACATTTTTTTTTTGCAAATAACATACTCACATTGTTTAGTAACCTGTTCACCATGAAAGCTCCATAATTCAGACTAAATTTACCACTTATATAGGCTATAATATTGAAAAATCGTACGCATACTGAACCTGAAAACCCCTGAAAAAAAGAAAATTTTAGGTGAAATTTGTCACTTATCTAGGGGTGAATTTTTTCACTATTTTTTCCGTAATCAGCAAGAAATACTGTTAAACCCACTAGTTAAATATGCTACAATTTTTTCATCGCAGACCTGTGTTATCTATACGTGATTTTAAAATGGCATATTTAGAATATCCATGGTGCACATGGACCAGTGAGGCAACAAAATCCTGCAAGATAGATTGCAACAGCAAAATCCTTTTAAACGTAAAATATTATCTTCATGTAATAAATATGACTATACTCTTGTAGTACCAAAACTATCGAATTTCAAGGTAACCAATAATGGTAAAAATCTCAGGTTAAAAGTATGTTAATAGAGTTCGTCAAAATTCTGCCGTACAAAAGTATGCGATGTTATCTGATCCAGGCGCATAAAGCATATTAGTTGACAGGCTGCTATTTATCGTTTGGACGCGGTCGTGATTATTCAAACTTTATCAGAGACAGGTAGGTAGCATTTAAGAGTTATTTGCCCAAATGAAATATGTCAGTCCTGACTGAATTATTAAAGTTGTTATTTACTCGTTTGGATTGTTTATCAATTTTTGGTACGGTAACCTTATACTACATGCCAAATTTAGTATCGAAATAATCATAAATATACAGGGTGTGCATATTTAACTTTCTCAAAACTTTTTGTTATCAACTGTAATACTAATCAGTGGCGGCTCGTGAGTTTTTTTTAAGGGAGGTAGAATATGTATATCTACCGGTGACACTCCTTAATGGCTTAAAATTTTTTGAATTTTCAAGGTCACGCGTTTTCCTGAACCTTTAGAATCCTCATAAAAAATCCATTTATACAAAAATATAGGCTTTCGCGAGAATAATTTTTGGAATTTGCTACCTTTTTGAAATAATTATAATTTTATTTGTTTACATATTTACTTACGAATTACAGCTACTAAGGGAATAAACAAAATATGTTTTATTGAAGTTAAACATTGTTTATAAACCAAAAATTAGTCTGTGAAATTTACGATCAATACCTAAAATTTAAAACAAACCTCGAAATTGTCACTTTCAGCACAATTAGCACATTTCCCCACCACCCTTGAGGTAGTGCTACAGAGCGTTACTTTTTTTTGTTGTGGGTTGTTCGCCGGTAGCCATATTGTCCCACTTAAACTAAATAAAACTTCTGCAAAATAAATTAAAATAGTACGAGGAAAACGCAGAGAAAAATAATAAATAAAGGAAAATAAAATACGTATTCTTTGTAGGTAAACAGGTGTCCCCCACCGCGTCTAACTGAGATAGGTGCAAGGGAGAAAGATTTATTTTGTAGCAAGCATTTCAGATGGGAGTGGGAGTGCTGGCAGCTAGCTGCCAGTAAATTAGTGGCGATTTAGGAATAAAGACTACTCGGTATTAGCTCAAGGTCATTCGTCACGTATGGAAATAGATTTAACTGGAGGCTTGCAGCGGTTTAGCCTCCTGTCGATGAGCGGGTGGTAAAATACGTAACATGAGACGTAGAAATACATAACTTGGCAAACTAGGCGCATATTTAAATTAATCAAATATGAAAAAAACAGTTATTAAATTATTATTATAATAATTATTAATTAAAATATATAAAATTTTCTAGGGAAGGGATTTGTAACACACGAAATCATCACCATTGGGCCACAGACAACCCCCACATTACTAGAGAGGCTGGTTTTGAAGTTAAATTTAGTTTCAATGTTTTTTGTATGTTAATGGATGATAAAATAAAATATTACATATACGACGAAAAATTGAATTCCAGAAAATATTTAAATGTAATTAGAACAATTGTGGAAGACTTCGTTGATAATCTGTCACTTGAAAAATATAGAACTTGTTGGTATCAACTCGACGGAGCTCCTCTCCACATTGTACATACGAAATTAGTATGGAGTTGGACCGCATTTTCGATGACCGTTGGATTAGACGTTTTGGACCGCAGAATTGGCCTCCGACGTCCCCTGACCTTACCCCGTTAGATTTTTATCTTTGGGGTATTTTTAAAGATAGAGTTTATAAAACTCCAGTCCACAACGGGGAAGAATTAGAACGTCGAGTGATTCAAGAGATTGAAAACTTGAACCCCGCTGATATAAGAGCTGCTACAACAAACGCTGTCCATCGTCGTATATAAAAGTGTTTGGAAGTTGGCGGTCAACATTTCGAACACTTATTACAATAGTTTTAAGATTTTTATACATTTTATTAGTTATTGGTATTATTTGTTATTGCTACTTATAGCCTTTATTACTGTTATTGCTGCTTAGGTATTATTTTTTCTTAGTACTGACACTGTTGTTATTGTTCTCTTAATGACGAACCAGAATTTATAAAATTCCTCTGAATTCGTAGAAACTTTCTGTTGTTGATCTGCGGAAAATTCGGATATTTCTCATTAAATATTCTACAAGTTCTTATTGCACTGTCCATGAATAATAAACAAATCCATTAAAATTGCGTTTGTATAACTATTTTCTGCCATATTTGTGCTACAGCTATTCAAATTAAGTGCAAATATTACTAATGTCAAATTTATTTAGAAAAATAGCATGTCTGTTGTCACTACAAAATGATAAAACAAAAATCTCATGGCCCACCCGTTATGACAACATACTAAAAGATATAATATTCTTGGAAGGGTTACAGAAAAGTGCCTATAAATCGAAAACGGTGCACATTAGGTATAGGTGACTAACATTTTTAAATAGATAAATGTATCACCTTTCCGAATTAGTAATAATATACTGGGTATTCCATTTAAAAAAATTGAATTTTGTGCATTTCTCTAAGTCACTTATAGAAAGCATTCTCTAACTCACCCTATATGATATTGGAAATATTTTATTAATGAAGAAGATGCCTCCAGGCCTTACCTAGCCACAACTGAAAAATTATCTTTTAATTGCTGCGTAGGTAGGAGAAAACACGATATACTGAAAGTAAAATTTTTGGCAATAAATTCAGACAAGAATTATTATCTCGATAACGGCTTGAGATAGATATAGGGAAATATTAACAAAAGTTACTCAGAAAGAGACGACAATCCAAAAATGCAAAAATATACAGGGTATTCTAATTAAAATGTTGCCGGTTTTACGTATAAGTGGCAACACCGCACTTTCGAGAATATTTTAGTTCCATAGATCATACTCGACTATTTTGGTAACCAAAATTTCAAAGCAATCGGTAGATCCGTTATCCATATACTTTTAATACTCCATCCACCGTGGCTCACCCTGTATAGAAGCCGGGGCTTTATTGTAGCCCATAAAAGCTCTTGGACTCCAAAGATCAGCTAACTACGTCTCTGTACTGTAGTTATCCATAATCTTTTCTACTTCCTTTACATGAAAGGAAACGCACAAACTGGATCAATGAATAATAAATAAGAGGAAATATATTTAAATTAAATTCAGGAGTTATAATTGTTAACGTAAATAGTATATCGTGTAAATATTTTATAAGTGAACGAAGAGTTAATTAAAACATCCTCGGCTTTAAAGTACAGATGAAGCCTTTTCGAGCGAAGTTAAATAGCAATTTGCATGTCTGGTATCTGTAAATAAAAGGATATCCCTCTGGGAGGAAATAAAGCCATCGAAATCCGAGTTTGAAACTTCTCTTGAATAAAATATGCATTAATACATACTTGAAAAGTGCCTACCGCTAACCTCACAGTTACAGCCTCATTTTGCACTTTATTTCGTACAAGGCTGAAGCTATTATTGCTATTTTGAGTTTTTTTCGAATACCTGTTTTAATGAACCATTACACCGTTAATAATCCTCTAAACGCATACCCTAACACTAAAAAATAGCGGTACGAGAGTAGTAAATCATTACGCATTGCGGGTATTGTTATTATAGTATCCAGAGAATTTTTCAGGACTGGACTAACGTTAATAGAACACTTCCCAAGAACATATTTTTGAAGTTAATGCTTCGTTGGCGACGTTCTGATATTTGACGAGAATGTACACAGATATATAACATAGAGAGAAAAAGAAAGAGAGCTATACATCATATATATCAGTTTAGGCTATCCGCGTCTCCCTTTTGTGCGGTCCTTCGTCTTTAACGCCCACTCATACGCCAAGTCCAAGGTCTAAGTTGCTTTAAGGGGGAATAGTTTAGGAAGCATCGTTCGAGCAAGAACGTATTCATGGAATACTAGGCAATAGAAGAAAATATAGTATGACGCGCATGCGCGCGAGTACGTACAACTTTGACGCCACACGGGAGTGGAGCAAGAGAGAGCGATATAAACTCAGGATGAAGTGATAGAATAGGATAGATAGATTGTCGCGTTATAGATGTACGCGTCCAGACGCTATATATTAACAGCTGAAGCAGCACGCGTGTGTAACGAATATTTATCATTATGTTTTGTGTAATTATTTACGTTATTTACATCTGTGTTCTGTGATTATTTGATAATATCCTTGAACCGTTTAACTTGTTAAAATCTAGAAGATATAATATATTTCATTCACCGCTCCCCACTGGTTTACAGCCACACAGGTGCAAATGCACTTGGATGAGGCGAAGACAAAATCCCTTTGATTCTCGGGGGGGATTTCAATGTAAATTTCGGATCCAACGATTCTTTGACGTTGATTAACTTTCTTCGAGAAACATTTGATCTGCTTATATATAACAATCCCAAAGAATCAACAACAAAATCCGGAACAACAATAGATGCAATTTTTACACGTTATCTAGAAAATATCGAATCACGAACATATATTTCATATTTTAGTTATCACAAACCAATCATTATACAACACGAACAGTAAAAGGTGTAAAATTGAAATAAACTTTACATTTAAAGGTGTTGACGTCTACATTAGACATCATTGTCGATATTACTCCATTACAAGTATGAAACTTCATACGAGGGACTAGTAAAATTCTACCATGCCCTTTCAGTCTTAATTTCACACCAAATTGGCGTGTGTCTATATATATACCCTATTTGGTGTGAAATTGGTGCTAAATTTCACACTACATTTCAGACAGTGTTTTATTTTTTATTATAACTCATCTAATTAACTAAATTTACGTTCACATCTTGGCACATATATCCCACAATATACTTGGTCCGTCCCTGCTCATCCTCCTGCATCCATAATCCTATAAGTCTAACTGGAAACCCGTCTAAAACACGTTTAAGTAATTAGCTGAGTAATGTCCAGTAAAGTGGTGATAAAATTTTATAATGCGGTATATACAGAGTACATTATAAAAGATGAGTTATTTTTACTGCGAAATTATTCTCGACTTTTTCACCCACGAGAGCCATCCACTTTTCTTTTTATAGGTCGTATAAACTTTATGGTGAAAAAGATCACGATAATGTTTTTTTTTTGTATTTATGTTATGTTTATTACAAATTGCGTTTATAGGAATTTAGAAACTATGTTTTTTATTGTTGTGCTCCGTGTTTTTTATTGTGATAAATAATGTTATCATTCCTCCTTTCATGAATATTTTGCTTACCAAAATAATTGCGCGTTGAATTCTGTAATGTGTTTATTTAAGTCGCCATTTCCATAAACGTGCTCTTAGTATCCAGTCGTATTATACTAGCTGATTAGCATTCTATTTAGTAATGCTAAACTCATTCTAAATGTGATACATATAGTTTAATGTGCATTTCGGAAATTCGAGTAATAAATTTTCATTAAAGGTCAAAAGATTTAATCGATTTAAAGTAGTTATAACATTACTTGATAGGTAACGAAGTGAATATGGCTTTTACTACGATAAATAAAATATTTCCTGTTCTAGGACATATTATTTACCTGAAAACTTGGATAAACAATAAATTCCATGTAATTGTCGTATAATATTTATCAATATGACATAGTGGTTGTACAATTTTTATCAGTATATAATATTTTTTAAACAAAAATTAATTTTTTATTGATATACATTTTAATGGAGTTTGCCCTACTCTCTCCTATCATTTATGAACATAAATGATAGGGTAGAATAGAGTAAAATCAGGTGGCAAAATGTTTTGGAGCTACCAACCCTCTACACAACCTGAAATGGGGAAAGTTAAGTACAAGTGTTTCAAAAAATAAAACCCGCCACAGGTAGGATTCGACATTTGTCCCGGATCGGAACCGAACGACATACAGCTGTTTCGAACTTGTTAGTTCTCATCAGTGCCGTACACGGTACGCCGATTCAGGACAAATGCCGAATGAACTTTATGGCGTATACATCTTTATCGATACGATCTCTATCAGTAACATATAAGTCGGAAATCGAGAAAGGAACCACGAAGCCGCCAAGAGGCTATCAAAGTAGTTCCCGAATAGCAAAGGTATTACATAATCGCTCTAGGAAGCAACTACTCCTCGGGCACTGATGAGAACTAACAAGTTCGAAACAGCTGTATGTCGTTCTGTTCCGATCCGGGACAAATGTCGAATCCTACCTGTGGCGGGTTTTATTTTTTGAAACCTTATCTGATCGTGCAGAAACACGAGAAAGGGATCGAGGATCGCTTCTGGGTATAATTCAATGCCTGGCGGGGCTGTAGCCCGAGGAGTAGTTGTTTCCTAGAGCGATTATGTAATAGCTTTGCTGTTCGGGAACTACTTTGATAGCCGCTTGGCGGCTTCGTGGTTCCTTTCTCGATTTCCGACTTATATGTTACTGATTAAGTACAAGTAGTCTTCAAACAGTGTAACCTATTCGAAAATTATAAAAATGAATATACCCTCAACAAAATTTTAATTTCTGGGAACCTCCGAAATTTTAGGATTTTTCAAAAGGGTGTGGTAAAGCCGGGTAACAAAGAAATCAGATTTTCTGCTTCCGAAACTGAAAATACTTATTTCTTAACAAAAAAAAAAAACATGAATCTAATTAAATTTGTTAAATTTTGATGTCCAATTTGTTCAAAAAAAAATCAGTCTTTATTTCACCAAATTAGGACAGTTAGTCTTTAAGTTGATCTAGAAATCGCAAATGAATACATCATCTTCCTAGTATTTATCACTGCACTGCTATGTGCCCATCGTTGGCAAATTGCATATTGAATCCATTCAGCCGCCTCCCCCGACTTAGATATTATCTCATTGCAAAAGATAGAAGCATCAATGGAATTAGTTTCTTCTTCAAAGGATGATGGTGAGATCTCCCTTTTTTTGTTTCTTGCTTGGGGTATTGAAAAGTGATCTTTACAGGTTTGCCTCTTCTAGGTCCAGCTCGGGTTTGTATGGGGAGGATGTCAGAATGGCTGTCTTTCTTGAATTAATTTTTTATCAATTTTTTTTTCTTCCTGAGTCTTTCCTTTTCATATGGAGGAGGCATGGCCATCAACGAAGAAATCTTGAATCCTGATGAAAGTAGATGGCCTCCTGGAAGTAGATGGCCGAATGTTGTCATTGGTTTGAGAAACTGATATAGTGCCATGAGATGTTGTAACCGGGGTGTTGTAACATGTTGGTTAGTTCGAACATTGTCACATGTTAATAGTTGCGTTTGATTATCATCAGTCAGCGATGTCAATAGCTCAGCAGCAAGAGCTAATACTTTTGATAATGTTTCAAAGAATAGAAACGAAAAAAATCAGGACATGGGGTAAAACCCGGTATCATGGGGTAAGACCACAGGTCCTATCCAATTTGACTCCAACAAGACATAAAAAACTAATATGGCCATTGTCATGACCAGGGTTATGTGAAATCTCTTAGCCACAAAACATTCATAAGAAACTATAGAACACAATGAGTTACTACTTACTAACATTTTTCCTCATCCACACGGCACCAAAATGATCAGAAAATTTTCATTTGAAATTCTAAAACGTTTACCACTTTTTTCAAAAATGACTCAAAAAGTATTTGTGAAAAAGGCGCCCTCCCGCAATAGCAACAGGTGGAAAACTGGAAGGAGATCCTCGTAGAGGTAATTCAGGCTGTTAAATACCAGATAGCAGGGCTCACAAAAAAAATACAGAGGTACTCGGTTTTACTTGCCTACCCAATTTTACCCTACTCTCCCCTAATATAGGTATTAGTGACTGAAAATATGATACTAGAGCGTACATAGCTACATAACAATGCATGTATTTTTACTTTTTCGCACTCCACTATACGGGGAAAAGTAATGTAATCATGTAAAGAGAAATTGAAAAAAAATTGTTTTTTGGGTTTATTTTTCGTTTTTCGGTCTAAAAACCAAATAAATATGGTTTTCAAAAAATTTTTGCTGTATGTGTGTCACTGTTGTCGTTGTCGTCGGCATTTATTCTTGTTAGCACGATAACTCAACTGAATCGTGTCGGATCGATCGGGTTTTGACTGATTCTGATCGGGGACGTCCCCCAGATGACACCTGATTTTAAGGTGGATATAACACACTCTACCATATATATGGATCATGAGAAAGTACAATGGTGGACTATTTGAGAATTTTTTTTTTAGCACGATCACTCAGTTAAATCGTACCGGATCGATCCGGTTTCAACTGATTTTGATTAGGGACGTCTACCAGACGACATCTATTGATTTTGAGGTGGATAAGACACACCCCACCCTGTCTATGGGTCATGAGAAAGCACGATGGTGGACTATTTGAAAAAAGTAAAACTGTGGCATAAAACACATATTCTGCAATTATGTGTTGGTTTATTTTTTCTCGGTCACTGAATTTCGAAATAGAGATGTACGTGCGGAAAAGTTCGCTTTAAAGTTTTAAAACTGTTTATTATTATTACACATTCGCTTGCAAGATATTATAACATATGTTACGTTCTTTGTTTCTTTGATAAAAGAAATTCACAATAAAAAGAATTAATCATTCTAACGTTGCAAAAAGTTGATATTATATGTACTATAGCTTTGGAATTACAATTAAATATTCACTTTCATATAAAAATTATTTCCTTCTTCACTACATTGCTGAGCGGAAATAATTCTTGTTACTCCAATTATCGTTATCATATAACACTATTATTTGTTCTGCTATTTATTGACCATAGAATTTCAAATATTATATTTACAAAAATCATCTCTGCGGTCGATTACAAGTTTTTATTATCTTTATTATCATATTTATGCAATAATGGGATACGCTTTGTATATAATTTTTCCGGATTCGTTTCATTGCCAATTGCCCCGTAACGAAGTAATTTGATATTGCTTCTACAAATGTGTTATTTTTACACATTTTTGTTTTATTTTACACGTTTTTTTTTGTAGCGCTGAAAAACAATGGAAGGTAATTATTAATTCAATTCAATCTATTTATACATATCCCATATTTGAAACCTTGTTAACTGTTAATGTTGAAGCATTGTTCATTTTTAATATATCACATTTGTTATGAGTAAAGCTACTCTCTGTGAGTAACGCATAAGCGGTGTTAGACAAAATCCGTGACATCTCAGATTATGTCGCGCAGGCGTGAGATATTTGAGTCGATGTAGGTACAAGCAATCGAGTTCAGCCTGGCCATCATGTTTGACAACCTCTTGTCTTATTCGTTGTAGCGTAAATATTTATATCTATATTTGTATATCGCCTATATGACTTTCATATAACGTAAATATGCCGATAGATTGCAGTAACACGCAACTGGTTACGCGCAATTACGTGAAGGTTTATATCGAAAATTTCCAGTATTAAAATATAACGAGTCTTAAATAATGTTTGGTTGTTGTTTGTAATGTTGTTATATAAAAAGCATTTAAACAGAGCAAAAACATAAGTAACAAAGTGATCAAAGAGTTGATATCTAGTTTCATCATCATTAGGTCATCAGTCCTAAGACTGGTTGGACGCTAACCTCCAGCTTCTCCTATCTTGTGCGAACCTACGCATTTCGCTAATTGTGCTACAACCTACATCCCTTACTATTTGCGAGCAGTAGTCTAATCTAGGCCTACCTCTGCCTTTCTTCACTCCTATTTCTGCCTCCAAAATATCGCGGACTATTCCCCCATGTCTCAGCAAGTGGCCTACCATTCTATCTCTTCTCTTCTTTAAGTTTTTCCACATACTCCTTTTCTCGCCGACTTTCTCCAATACTTCTTCGTTTCTAACCCTATCAGTCCATGGTATTTTCATCATTCTTCGGTAACACCACATCTCAAAAGCTTCTAATTTCTTCCTACTTGCTTCCCCTACCGTCCAGGTTTCGCAGCCGTAAAGTGCCGTGCTCCATACATATGTTTTCAAAAATCTCTTCCTTGTTTCTAAGTTTATTACCCCCGAGCATAAAAGTGCTTTCTTTTTGTTAAAAGCTACTCGACCCTGCGCTATTCTTTGTTTTATGTCTTTATCGCTTCTTCCATCCCAATTTATTTTACTTCCTAAATAAGTGAAGTCTTTAACTTCCTCCAATCTTTCATTATTAATTTGTACTTTCGTTTTTGCTCTGCTCTCGCGCCCTCTGCACACTAACACTTTAGTTTTGTTTTTATTCACCCTCATTTCGTATTCCTCTGTCAACACTGCCTCCATTTCGTTCAATGCTGATTCTAGTTCCTCCTTACTAGATGCTAATACTGCTATATCATCCGCGAATCTCAGCATTTTTAGTTTCTGTCCCTGTACTTTAATCCCGAAATCTACTCTATCTTTTACCACATTAATCGCCTCTTCGATGTACAGATTAAAAATTAGTGGTGATAGCGTACATCCTTGTCTTACTCCTTTACTAATACCTACTTCCCTTTCTTCCCCTTGTACTTCTATAACAGCAGTTTGCTCCATGTATAGATTGTGTACTACTCTCCTATCTCTATACTTCATTCCCGCGCTCTTTAGTATCTCGAACATTTTTTCCCATCTTACGTTATCAAAAGCTTTTTCTAAATCTACAAATCCTATATAAGCGTTCTTTCCTTTTTCTATTGTTTTCTCTAACATTACTCTTAGCGCCAGAATAGCTTCGCGAGTTCCCCTATTTCGCCTAAACCCGAATTGGTCTTCTCCTAGTATTTCCTCCGCTCTATTTTCCATCCTCTTCTGCACTATTCTAGTTAAGATTTTTGACGCATGGGAAGTTAGGCTAATCGTTCTAAAGTTCTCGCATTTGTCGGCTCCTCTCTTTTTCGGTATAGTAACGATAATGTTCCTCTTATAATCCTCCGGCATCTCGCCCGTTTCGTATATGTATTTTACCAGTTCAAACATCCTATTTACTACTTTCTGTCCCGCACATTTCAAAATTTCCGCCTGTATTTTATCTACACCCGGCGCTCTATTATTCTTTAGCCCCCTTAGTGCTATTTCAAATTCCTCTCTCAATATAGGTTTTCCTACATCTTCCCTATCGATGCTAGATTCTTCCTCTAATATCTCTCCTAATTCCTGACCCTCGTATAAATTTCCTAAGTACTGCTTCCATCTATCCGCTTTCTCCTCTCTTCCTATCAGTATGTCCCCCGATTGACTCCTAACATTTCTACTTATTGTTCCTACATCCCTGAAGTTCCTCTTAATTATTTTGTAAGCCTCATCGGTCTTACCTACTTGCAACTTATCTTCTACTTCTTTGCATTTCTCCTCTATCCATTGTTCTTTCGCTTTTCTACATTTTCTAATGATTTCCCACTTTATTGCCTTATAAATTTCAGTCCTTCTTCGTCTCGTCTGTTTTTGTAGCCTCGTCTCTTTTGCATTAAGTTTAAGATTTCGTCCGTTATCCAGGGCTTCCTAGCTTCCCTTTTATCGTGTCCTAAAACGTCCGTAGCCGCGGAAGCTAGACTATTCTTGATACCCTCCCACTCAGTTTCTGCGTTCTTGATTTCGTCCTTACTCGTTTTATTTATTAATTGATCTGTTTTCTCCTGGAACTTATCTTTCATATTCTGATCCCTCAATATGTCTACATTTATACGTTTCTTATCCTTCCGGGTTTTCAGATTTTTGAACTTTAATCTAGCTTTCATGACTACCAAGTTGTGGTCGCTGTCTACATCTGCTCCTGGATAACTCTTACAGTCTTTTACTTGATTTCTAAATCTCTTCCTAACCAGAATGTAGTCTATCTGATACCTGTCTATCCCTCCTGGCATTTTCCATGTGTACCGCCTCCTAACGTGATTCTTGAACAATGTGTTCGCGACTACCATCTTGTGCTTCTCACAGAATTGATATCTAGTTTAAATTCGATTAATTTTTTATGCAGTATTCGTATAATGTACTGTTGTTTACGTCGAATAAAGGAGAGTTTAATCAATTTTGGAACAAATATATTCCATACATATACACATATATTTGCCATCTATGCAAGAGACTTGAAAATAATGTTGAATCCCACCCAGATACACAATAAAATATTGTGGTTAGCTGTGGGCGAGACAATGTATTCTAAAATACATTATGTAGTCCAATGTTACAGTACTTACACTTGATCCTTTTTGATCGTCATCTGCGAATTTACTAGCCAGTAAAAGATTAAAGAAATGTACTACCACAACTACTCAGAATCTGGCATTGACAACATTACAATAATATTTCCTCAGGGATATGTATCCTACTAAAATATATTACGGGTATACTGCATGTATTATATCTTCATTAACAGACATGATTTGAAAGTGTTTTCTGGATGGATGTTTTAATAGCCTACACCAAAGCAGTTGTTAGTGTGCCGGTACTTTTATAGTGTACTGGAATTCCTGAACCTCTACCGCGATTCTTACACGGTGGGGACCATGGTTAGAGCTCACGTCTTATTATTATCAAGATATTAAAAAAAAACGATAGGATAGGTTATCAAAGTCCTTAAAAAAAAATTTCAACTTCAAAATCAAATTCCGTTACAGAAATCCAGATAAAATGACACGATTCTTAAGTGGAAATAACACTGGTGGATACTATTAAAAAATAACAAAATACGTTATATGTTTAGGCGAATCAATGCAAATAGTAGATAACGTGTATATTGTGATATACTTTAAATGATGAGAAAGTTATTTCTGTTACTTTTCCTGGCATAAAAGGTCTGTAGCATTTTTTTACTATAGTATTTTTTCCTACTTCCTGACAACAAATTTACAATGTAATAAGAAAAAATTAAAATTTAGCCTGTTTAGGGCATATTTCAATGCTGACACGGATCCATCAAATAATTTTATAGGCCATTTCAAGTATGCAAATGTTACATCTCCAAATGCCGAATGTCATTTTCCTTAGATAAGAGAATTTTCTTCGCCCCACCAGATATTGTTCCCGGAAACCACTTTAAACACATACACAATGATGCATATGTTGAGTAAATATCACATATTAAATATTATATAAATTGTTATAGCTATATGTAGTTGTTTATATATCGCGCCGCCTATGATGAGGCATCCAAGTGGATAGTTCTAATTGAAGATTGTAAGAAAATTAGGGAAAAAATATAATATTAAATAAAGTTGCTAAATAATTAATCTGAATTACGTGTTTTTCACAACAAGTCATTTCACAATAGTCTCCAATCAGTGGCGGTTCGTGATATTTTCAAGATGATTACTTGAAAAAGGAAATTTGCAAATATCGTAAGAATGTTTATATTTCTTTACCACTTTTAAGACAGCGTCATGTGCGTAACATGATCTTCTTTAATGGTAGTGGACAGTGGTCTTTATCTCATGTATGACCAGATTATAAGGTCTAATAAAAATAATTTTTACACTGGCCACAGGCGAACAAATATACATACTGACTTCTTAATAAAATCACAAATTAACATTGTTATTTGCTAATGTTTTCTGAGATACCTGTATGTATACCGTATATCAGCGCAACTATAAAAAGTGGAAGAAGGCCTTATTAAAACTTATACACACTCACAGATGTATGATAGCAGCTAACTTCCCTTCAAAATGTCGAAATATAGACGGGGAAATTTTTTTAAATATATCCATATCCCGAAAAAATAAAAATAAAACAAAATTCGTGTGTCCGATTTTTATAAAAATACTTTATTTTTAAAATATGTAACCTATTTGTTCTTACCATGTTTAACAAAATAATACAAAATAACACCAAAGCCTGGTAGGAACATCAGTAGTTATACTACCACTGACACTAACGTCCGCCATGTCACACAATATTTTGTAGATACTATTTATACATTCATATGTATTTTTGAAAAATTACAATCAATTGAAATGTGAATTATTTTCATATTAAAGTATTTTGTTACAGGTAAAAGTCTTTGGAAAATGGCACGAAATTCCCAGGCAGCAAGTCGCTTACGGAGACGAAGGAATGAAGTACACATTTTCTGGAACTGCAATACCGGCAAAGCCATGGAGTCCTCTTCTTGACAACATCAGAAACCTACTGTATGATGTAACTGGTTTTCGATACAATTTTGTTTTGATTAACAGGTAATAGTAAGTTTTAATCGTAAACCGAAGAGTTCATATTGTCTAAACATTAGACAATAGATTGTCTAAAAAGTACTCGTATACTGGCTCTTTGATTCATGTCAAGTAATGGCTGAAGTAAATCGTACATTCTAGGTTCGAACCTATGTGTACGCGGGCTGATAAAAAATACGGTGAATAATTTTATTATGATCAAAGTAATAAACTTATTTCAAAAATTAATCTATGTACTTCAAAGTACTGTTCTTGGCTAGCGATGCAATTATTCCAACGTTGATTCCATGATTGGAAGCATTTCTGGAAGGCTTCTTTCGGAAGGGTCTGAAGCTGCTCCGTAGTAGCCCTCTCAAAGTAGGGAATGGTGTCAAAATATTTTCCTTTCAGCACGACATTGATTTTTGGAAAGAGTTAGAAGTCGCATGGTGCTAAATACGGGGAGTAAGGCAGATGTTAGGAATCTTTTTTACAACCAAAAATCGTCAGAATCGAGGATCAGAAGCGAAGTGTGTCACGGCGAGTTATCGTGATAAAGGAGGAAGCCATTGGCCGATTTTCTGGTCTCTTTTCGTGTACATCATTCTCTCAAATAGTCAATCTCCTGTTTGAATGAATCATTTTTTCCACTTTTGCAATGTTTTCGTCGGTTTTTGGGGTCGAAGGACGTACCGACCGCTGCTCGTCTTCAATCTACTCATTTCGGCTTTTAAGTCGCTCATACCACTTATAAACAGTCTTCAGAGTCACCACATTATTGCCAGGCACTGATTTTAACATTGCATAAAATTCTTTGGCACTTTTTTGCAACTTAAAATAAAACTTAACTTAAGCGTTATTCTAAATCCATGATGAGCGACAGACACGGTAAATACGCCCTCACTTTTCTGATTTTGGAAGCCAATTGGCGAGACACAACTTGTTCAAACTTGACACTGACTATCTCAAGGGAGTATATCATCATGCGTCATGCTTATCGTACGCGTTACAGATGTAGAGTCAGCAGTTACAGTTTCTAATATAAATTCGTTCACCGTATATTTTGATAAGCCCTCGTATATGTGTATAAACGTATATAAAATTATATTAAATAATAATAATAATTATATTATAAAATGTCACATCAATAAAAATATGAAATTCATATATGTTGCGATAATAATTAAAACGGGACGACCGGAGTTTAGAGAGAGGAGAATCAGGATATCCTCCATTGAAAGTTCTTTCAACTGCATATAAATTTCTTACAGTCTCACCAATAATCAAAATCACAATCATTTTTTCTTCTAAAGTACTTTCCACGTTATTAGAATCAGTCAAAAAAACGCTAACGCAAATTTCTAACTGTAAATACAAAATAAAATTCGTATATATAAAAATATCTATGTAACTTTTTGCGTGGTTTTGGTAGGTTGACTGACATTTTTTATTTATTATTGTCTTTTTTTTTTCATCTACTAGATACAGAAACGGAAAGGACCACATAGGGGAGCACAGAGATGATGAAAAGGAAATGGACAAAAACACGCCCATAGCATCTTTGTCCTTAGGGCAGAAGAGAACGTTTATGTTAAGACACGGAGACGTAAGAAAGAAACGACCTGCTAGAAGAGATATCCCCGTAGGTAAAACCTTTCATCAGCTATATTCTACCTTCTTATGATTTTTTCTATTCGCTTTCAGTGAAAATCGAGCTAGAACATGGCAGTCTTCTGCTTATGAATCCTCCGACGAACGAATACTGGTACCATTCAGTGCCATCCAGAAAATCGGCGACTGGAGTTCGAATTAATTTAACGTTCAGAAAGATTAATATGGCTTAAAATCCCTGTCAGATTTTTCTAAGATACAGTTTAATAATAATAGTAAATCCTTAAGAAATATATAATAAAGCTTTTTTTTTTTTCCTGTTTAAGTATACATAACGAGACCTGTGAATATACCATTGTGTACAAAACGTTCAGAATAAATTTCATGTTTTCAATATGACTGGAGAGTTTAAGTATATTTTTAGAAAATTTCTATTTCGTATTTAATAACAATATAATTTAAGAATTTTATTTAATATCAATTATTGTTTATAGTTAAAATACAATACATATTTCCAATGTGTATTCGGGGCATCTACCAGTTAGTAGATTAAGTAGACTGGCAGGTAGGCAGAATTCTTTATATAGAATCTTGAAATTCAGATGTCGCCCGTGTCACAAAATATTTAAACTAGACCGGATTCCTTTTTAGGTTAAGTTGTTTGTTTTGCCATTCTGTGTTCTGTAATTGTACCAAATTAAGCTCGGAAAATGTCAAACAAGCTAAACAAAGCATTTTATAACACAGTTTTATCACAGACATTTAGCCACTGTGGAAATTATCTAATCGTAGGCGACATTTATGGCGTTCTTTCAGTTTTTCAGTAAGTAAGACACTACAAAGGATATAAACTTTATACAGGTAAACTTTAGACACGTTTTTTAGCTTATCAAAATTAATTAACCCAGAGACGAACCTAAGTAAAGAAGAACTGACCCCCAAAAACAAAATAACCGTCAAGGAAGACTTGCAGATTAATAGTTTGTTAACAACACATAATCATATTGTCGTTGGAGGCGTTGGAGAGATCTACGGTTATTTATGGAAGAATCTAAGGAATTCTAAAAATGTACACCCCGTATGGACTATCGACATTCCTAATCGGAAAGATGCATTTGATAAGACTGATGTTAATTGTTTATTATATGTCGAGGAAACAGGACACGTATATGCAGGCTGTGGTGACAATAATGTTTACGTTTTCGATATAGAAACTAGGAAAATTTTAAAAACGCTGAATAGGCATACTGACTATATACACTGTATCACTAGCAAGTAAGTAAATTTAGCTATATTTTGTTTGCTTAATATACCAATTAATATTACTATTTATAGTGGAAGTGATTTAATATCTGGAGGTGAGGATGGCTTAGTTAATATTTGGGATATGCGTACCTTTAAAGTTGTAAATAAAATCGAACCCCATCGAAATGATAAAGTTTGTCGTGCAGAATTAGGAAATTGGATTGGAGCTGTTAGCTCTAACGAAGATTATGTGGTAAGTAGCAATGTAAAATATGAATATAATAAGTACATATTATGAATTAACGCAGTTTAACAGAGATCGGAGAGAGTGATCTCAGATTATATTAACTAATTGAAATGTTTAACATGTACTGAATGGTCCTAATTAAAATTAGTAAACCCAATTTTAATACAATAAATCTAGTGAAATCAATTGAAATTGATTATAAGGGGTTGATTATAATAGTCTTATTTCCTTAATTCAAAAACTGAGACAAGCTTTTAATGATTGATGAAACCGAAAAACATTCTATACGTGTAAAAATTATCAAAATAAATATACATATAAACGTATTAACTGTGTGTTCACAATTTAATGAATTCTATAAAACATTTGATGTTCCTAAATAAAATATATTAAGTGCATTTTAGATTTTTAACTTACTTTTGAACGATTATTCAGCAGGCTTATTTGTAATATAACGTTTATTGAAATATATGAATTTCTGTTTCAGTTGTGTGGAGGAGGTCCACGTTTGTCCTTATGGCACTATAGGTTTTTAACAAATTCGACCGTATTTCCCATAGACGATAGGGGGATACATGTGGCTGAAATTTTTAATGACAAAATTTTCGCGGGCGGCAGATCAAAATTTTTCTATCAGATGAGTTTTATTGGCGATATTATATCAGAGATACCGACATCAGCAGTTACGGCATACAGTGCGATACATCAAGAAGAACCTTTTGAGGTTTTAAGTATTGCAGGTTCTAGTCCCAAGATAGATATATGTAATTTTATGTACAGGAATCAGCAGCTTTCTTTATGTTAGATTCTTTTATGTAACTAATCACCAATTAGTTCTTCTAATATTAATATTAAAATATTACAATTTTTAATACAACATTTAAGTAATAATTTTGGTTTTTATTTATTTACTTAGGTCATAAAATATTTTAAAACTATTAAAAACTTGGTAGAGAAATGTTTGAGTTTTTATTTTACTCAAAATTATGTTTTATAACAGTTTGTGATTTTTTTTTGTGTAGCAGAGGTATGCTCTGCTAACAACTATGTATATAGAAGAAAAACTAGATATTCCTTATGTCAGGCATATTACATGTACAGAGCACATGGAATGTTCCTCCATCACCACCCCTTTAACATTGGAACTGAAAGGCAGAAAAGAACAAAATTGGCATACATACATTAAAATGTAATTAATAGTCATGTAATCACCAAAGATGGATTTGCGGGATGAGGTGAATATTGCAGTGCTACTAAGCCACTAAGTTTGAATATTCTAGAGGAAAACTCTGAAGAATTTCAAGATCTGGAAATAAATTTTAAGAGTTTATCTCGATAAACAGCGTGTCAATACATGGATTAGACCCCGAAGTACAATAGAGTGGCCTGCTCGGGTTCCAGATCTAATGCCTTTAGATTTATTTTTAAGGGGCTATTTGAATATATATATATATATATATATATATATATATATATATATATATATATATATATATATATATATATATACTATGCCATCCGCTAACATAGAGGTTTTGAAGCAAATAATTACTGAAGAATGCAGGTTGATTTCCGTAAAAAAAAACACTTGAACATGTGAAGGGTGCAGGGGAAAAAAGATGAATGTCACAAAATACAGTTTGTGAGATAAACGGATTTTAAAATTTATAACGCTGTATGTTTGCGGCTTAGAAACATATTTTTTTGAAGTATTGCTTAAAAGTTACCTATGAATATAGAATTTAATTTTATACTACTACCGCCATCTTGTTTCCAAAATAGATGTAGAAAAAAAAAATAAAAAATGGGGTTGAAACAGAACATTCAGGTGAAAAAAGATGAATGTCACGGAAGATGCACTGGGAAAAAGTAAATAAGCGAAAGAGAATCAACATCAAACTTATTTAGAACTTAGTTGTTTTGCGTATATGTAAATTAAGGCTGAAACAACAATTTAATATAGAGCTCAGAAAAACCAAAACTTTTATTAACAATAATAATAATGGTTATATTAGAAACTGCAACACTGATATAAAATAAAAAATTAACGAAATACAAAGCATTTTTTTCATAAGCTTAGTCACCATCTTCTCTTGTAGTTTGGCTGCAAGGTAGATTCTCAAAAAATAGTTTTGCAGTAGGGTCTTGACAAAACCGTTTAAGTTGTTGAAGATCTCCATACTTCTTTTCAGATATAGGGATTCGTTCATGGTATTTTAGATTAGGTAATATAAATTCTCCAGTAGGTAGCTCTGCAGACTTCTCCTGTTTTCGTTTGGGTGGTACTACTACTGATGCAATGTAGGATCCATTATAGGTATCGCGAAACTGCATCATTCTTGGCAACTCTTTAACTATTAGAAGGTTTTTAACTGATCTGCTTTCAAATGGACATTTTTTCAGGAAGTACTTGGCTAGGTGGCTAGTCTAGAATATTTGCTGGTCTTCGCAACTTATTACTCTAAATGGACTAGATTTTACTTTTGCATTCATAATCTGTTCATTCCAACAGTGTAGAAGCTCTACTATGGCTTTTTGATTGATTAGTCCCATATTTCGGTCGCACTCCAAATAGCTGTGGCCACGAATTGGAAACGTCATTTGAATGCTGTGTAAACGGTTTGTTCTGTGGACAATAAAATGCAATAGACGAAATAACGTGTACTTCTTGTTCTGGTCGCAACACGAATCGCAAAAGATTTCCAAGTTTTTCCACGGTGTCGTCCAAGTGATTAAAGATAAAGTCAAATAACATAGATGTCACTTCGTCGGATCCTTTCTTGGCAGCCGTTTCTGTATATGTGTGAAAAAAAGACTCGCCAGTAGATAGCACGTGGATATTAAAAGAATAAAAATACAATTGCCTTTTGTAATAAACATCGTTAGTGCTTATATTGGACACCGGCAGGTTTCTCTGAATGTCCATAGCTATAGCTTCGATATTAGTATGCTTCTGTGATGTCATGCGAGCTGTGCGCTTTCTTTTGTAAAATGTATCAGCTTTTAAAAGATGCACTTTATACTCTGTTTCCAGACGCAAAAGATTATCTTTTTGTGAACGATCGTTTTCCATGCTAACCCTTTTTGCCTTGTATTCATCACAATAGCTGCATGTGTCTGTTCGAGGATAACCGAAACTTATATTGAATTTTGTTACAAACATACATCTATAGGTTTCATAAGAAATTTTCTTATCAGAATAGTCCTCCAAAGACATTCTATACATCTTCTTCACATTCAAATCTTCTAGCAAATAGATCCGTGTTGAATCACGAAGGCTGTAGTGGGATTTTCTGCCTTTAAATGATGCGATATGTTTATAAACTGCCTTTGCTTTATCATCTCGCACTTTGTGACGCCGATTAGAGTGACGACCACGTTTATCATTTTCAACATGTCCAACAGTGACTAATTGATGTTGAATATTTTGAAGACGTTTGGCCGATATACCATGTAAAGAAAGCATTGCTTTGTAACATATCGGAATTTCAACGGAACAATCATTACGCTGAACACGAACTTTGTAGATGTATGAGAATGAATGATAGTTAACATCATCATTATTAGTTTTTCGACTTCGATGTCTTTTGACAAAGCGATGTGCAATTAATCCGGCTAGATGCAGACTTTGTTCATCATGTGTTTTGAGTTGAATAAAATGTTTTATTATTGTCTTTCTCTCTTCCTGGCATTCTCAATGCATTTAAGCCTAGTACAAGCACAGGCTAGCACCAGTTTCGTAATTACTTGGTTTTTTTAGTACTTTTTAACTGGCCACATTCTTCGTCACTCATTGCACAGTACTTCTTTTTACCAATTTCAAAATAATAATTAATTAAAAAAATAAGACGCTTCTTGGTTGCTATTACTTAACAGGTTACAAGCCAAAGACACGAATACAACAAAGCGGTACAATATGATGTAATGTAAACACCTATTTCACGCCAACTAAACGTTCAAGTCTACATCATGCTGTCTAGAACGTTGACGATGCGCGGGAGCAGTTGGACATTCATCGTTCTTTCATACATCGCTAGGACCTTCATCTTTCTTTCCCTGTACGGCATATTTTCATTTCGCTGTAACTTGTGAGCCTTATCCCTTTTGGCCCGTACGGTTCATTCTTCAGAAACCACTTGACCTTCTACACCTTTTAACCGATTTATCTCAAAATTGCAGTTTTTGGACATTCATCCTTTTTCCCCTGTACCCTTAATGTGTGAGAAGAGTTTAGATCAGGATTTTATACCATCATTAAGAGGAATGTGCACATTTTGAGCATTTATTTTAAAACTCTGAAGATAACTACTACTATTTGTTACTTTTATCATTTTGTTATGTGAATTAAATTTGTTTTTCATTAACCTAGAATTTATTGTTAATTTAAAGACAAAATGAAATTGGGATATTATGTAAAAATGAAGTGACTTGCATGATTTCTATTTTTCAAAATGACCCCGTAACGCCATCTTTGACGATTATATCGCTATTTATTAACTAAATCATTATTTTTACACTCTAATGCGCGTATGCCAATTTTCTTTCTTTTTGATTTCAAAGTTAGAGGGCAAGATGGGACTTAGGATGCGCGTACCGTAGTATACCTATTCATGTATATTGCAGCTTTGTTCTAATTTTTTGAGTTAAGTATACAAGGGATCATTAAAAAGATTTTTGTGTATGTATAATTATTATTAGATACAAATGGGTAGGACCTACATTTGAAATGGCCCTCTTTATTTAGGTTGTTAGGTTAAGATGTAGGTTCTTCGTTATTCCACAATTATTTGCTACGAACTAACTGTATATACGTATATGTTGTTTCATAAGGAGTAATGATGTATGCTATTTAAGAGAACATATTTTTTACGTATGAGGAGTAAAATGTTATGGTAGGTTACATAGTAATTGTTTTGAAAATCAAAAAAACATGTTAGAAAATGTATGAGAGTAATGTTGTGAAAAACAATAATTTTACAATACAAACAAAAATCATTAAATTAAATATTCAAAATGTCTGCCATTCGCCACTTGGCAAAATGCAAACTGACAGTAAAAAGCTAGATAGTTTCCAGGAAAAGGCAACATGTGTGCAGGAATTGTTAATGCCACAATTGTAGGATAATATTTTATTGATAGTGCATTCACTGCTGAGAAGTATTTGTAGTTTGCTACAACAACACATAGTTTCCTCACTCGTGGCACTGCATTCAAATAATGAACTCAAATTCTGTATCCAAATATTTCCCAAATACCAGAACATATACATAAAGATGAACCACCACATTATTTTCGAATTGGACGTAGTTATCTAAATCTCCTTTTTCTCAATAAGTGAATGACGAGCTATTGAGTGGCCAGCTGGATCTCCGAATCTATCACCGTTGAGGATTTTTTGTGGGGTTACCTTAAATGATAGTATATCTTATCAGATCAAATACTATACAGACATTAAATGATATAATTCCGATCGAAGTAAACCTAGTTAACGCTAAAACCCTAAACAAAGTTTTGTGCTTTCTTTAATGACATTTTATATATAACAAATCAAAGCAACATTCTCAAAGAAAGAATATACACTGAAATAAGGGATATTTCACATCAAGCTTTAGAGAAAGTTAAGTAGAAGTTTTACCACAGACTAAGTGACTGCCATCAAGTAAATGGAGAACAGTTTAAATATTTATTTTAATACAATACATTTAAATAAATAATCAAATGGTCCAAAAATTCTACAGGTTAATGCCTGCAATTAACTAGTCAGCCACTTCAGAGCACGAGTGCAAAATAATCGTTGAAATCCAGAATTTAATGATATAAATATACGGGGTATTTCATAAATAAAGTCTCTATCTTGTACTGAACTTACACGAAACATCGTATCGTTTAAAATATAGTTTAAAAGACGTACCTTGTAACTTATTAAATTATAAATTAACTGAAATGACGCCAGAAATTATTTATTTATTTAATATGTTTACACCCTGCATTATAGTTCTCTGTTTTAGTGCCCGTATTGTTTCTGCAAACTAGCTATAATATAAATTAATTAAATTAATACAATGCACATATTTTAAAAACTTTATTGAAAATAAATAATATAACACAACATATTTACAGAAAACCGTGCCCCGCCGCTGCTGCGGGGATGAACCCTTCCGCGCCCTCCTTATCCCTAACGTAAAACCACCCTTTCACATTAGCATCCAACAAAAAGACGACATCGCCCTTTTTCACTGATATGGCATTGTCACCACTGCCTTCGAAGTCACTTATTATCACCAGGAGAGTTTGCCGGACGCCGCGCGTCTTCGCTATCGCCGCCGCCCGAAGGTACAACCTGTCGACGCTTCTTTCTCCACAGGTACTAGTCGCGTTTCGAGACCGATTCCTGCATCGTCCTCCACCGCCGCAGTCAGATTTACTGCTCAACTTCTCGGTGTCCGTCATGTTTCCCGAAGGTTTGGGGAAGACGTCGGTGCTTTTCTCCCAGCATGGCGCTGGCGTGTCGTCCTCTCTGGGAGGGATTATGCCTGAAACGATAAATAAAGTGATTAAGTCAAGTGGGGTCAAACCAAAATGTTCACTTTCTTTTAAAAATGTGCAGGTTGCCCGTAGAAGACGAGCACATAGCTAAAGAGTGGAGACAAAATATTGACGTTGAAGAACTGACGTCGGTATGTGATCACTTCCCTAATACATGACGTCAAAATCATCATTAGTAATTTATTTTTGATATAAATTTTAAAGCTGCCCCAAATATCTCGCATTGACAATCTGACATTATCCGATACGCTTATAAACACTTTGTATTGAACGTGCAATAATTTTCGGGATGATATTTTCCATTTTAATTCGAATTCATTGCGTCATATCGTCTAAGTCTAAATGATTTGGTCTATTGCAATAGATCCGAGATTTTAAGTAACCATACGAGAATATATTTAAGAGTTAAATCAGGTGAACTTTGTGGCTATTCAGTTAGTCCTCGTCGTATTATTCATCTCCTAGGGAAATTATCGTCAAGAAATATCTGGATAACATCAAAATTAACTTCATCTGGTTTAAACTACTTCTCTCAAATATTTAGCGGATTATTTTAATCTGAAGAAGGGGCTGGAATGTCTGATGCATCAACAAGAAAAGGATACAGTTTTCCACGAACACCGAAAAATAACACTGAGAAAGAAAAGCTTGCGCCGAGAATCATTTCATGTTCATATAACCCTTCGATGTTTGTGGATTTTTTTGTATGTAGCAGTAGTAAATTTTTGTTCAGTAAGTAAGTAAGTAAGTAAGGCCCAAGTAGGCGAATTCCTGTCATTTCAGCCCATACATTTACTTTACCATGTCATTCTTGACTCCAGTAGGGATTCTCTCAAAGCCAGTATCTCCAGTTATTGGCACAACATTTATATTTATATGAAAATATTCACAAAATATTAACAGTTCAACAATCATTGACCGACTTATCGTATCTTATTGTTAAAACTTTGGATGTTATGAATCTTCTGTTTATCTGGATTTACTTTGTTAAAAGTTTTTTAAAAGTTTGAACACGGAAGTAAATTTCTCTCCCATATAGCTTGCGGTGGAGCAGAAGGTTTCATATAGAAACGGGGACAAACACACATGCTCAGGGAGAGGGCCAAACGGCCTACGCATGCAGTCCGCTACCTTAGTCTACAGTATGAGTGGCATTATCGTAGCGACCTCTATGGGAGAGTACGATATGTCACCCCTCCATGTTGATAAGTAAAATACGGAGTAATCTGCTGCATTTGATAAAGTAACAGGATAGTTTTTGTCTCCTAAGGATGTTGGAAGTAATTTTTTAGGAGTTCTAACCACTAACGATGAGTAAAATATGCAGCCAAGAAAGCTTTTGATATCATTACACTGATCTAGTTAATCTTGTCGCCTATTGAAATAAGAAATGTATTGCTTGTAAATAAATTTTAATGCACGCGGTATTTTTGTCGATCAGAATGAACATCCTGCAAGCAGTTTTTTGGTTTGCAAATACGTATTCTTTCCGTTGACTGTAGAAGTTTACTTTCATTTTAGATAAGTGCGCTTTATCCATGGAGGTAACTTTTACATAAGATTTGAGCACAAAAGCAATTGATTTACTGTTATGATGATAAAGTAAATGTGTTTTTACCTAATGGTAGACAGGCAGCGTAACTAACGTAGCCTTCTTCCGCGTGAGGTGTTTGAACATACAACCAATGCTGATTCTTGAAGACTGCGTTCACGACCATTCCCAAAGGGAGAGAAATTTCCGCCTGATATCCTCCAATCCTCGTCTGGTAAAGAACACTGGGAGATGACAAAACTACGGGAATGTTGGCCGGTTTCTCAATGGTGGCCTAAAACATAAACGTTTTCAGTAAATGATAGGTATATCTTCCATCTTTACTAAACATTATGTGGTGTCATATATTATTCAGACTTAAAACTCAATATATAATACCTATTCAATAAATAAATATTCTTTTTAAGACTTTTAAAATTAAAAGATCCCTGGGCAATTTTTTTTCCACAATGTTTTTTAAAGACATTGGAAAAGCTGTTCCTAATATTGTATTATAACATTGTACTTGTTTTGTCTTTTAGTTAATTCTTCTTTTAGGTCTTAAGAGGGCTACACACCTTCCGTTTATCTGAGCAGTTATCTGTCGTAAATAGTTTTGTGAAAATCTGTACATGTATCTGAACTGAAGGTGTAGGCTACCTTCAATTTTCGCCTCAGTTCCGTCCGATTTTTCTTCGGTTCTCTTTTCACTTTCGACAGGTTTGGTTTAAAAAGCATTAAAAATAGATGAGAAAGTTCAATGGGCGGCAGAAAAAGAAGTGCCGCAGTTTGTTGTATAATGGCAGCTTTCTGGAAGAAGGAGGAAAAAACGTTGTGAACTTTGTTGCAAATATTGGCATACACGCCAAAAACGCATCTCTTTTGAAGCCGTGGTCATCATGTACATAAACAGGACGTCAACTGAATAAACTGTATGATAAGCTGCATAAACTGCGCAACTTGCGACTATCGTTGCAAAAGAGGGTCTAAATGCACAGATTTTTCATCTGCGTAAATGTAGGTCTAAACTGCGCAGTTCGCATAGTTTATAAACGGAAGGTGTGTAGCCCCCTTTAGTCTATTGTATACGATTTTAACGTTTTAAAATAATTGTACTTAATTCTAGTCATTCTACTGTACTCAGTTAGATGATATTCATTTATATCTCACTAAGAAACCAAATAAATATCGTCAGAAACTGTTATTCATTGTTTCTAAATGCTATTTACTGGAATCATTAGGCTATTGTTTTCTGCTTGAGTTCCTCGGAATAAATTTTTATTGGCGACTGTACCTACTAATTTTGTCCGCCACCGAACAGTAATTGAGGTTATTTCCCATAATCATTGTCGGATTTTATTAGCTTTGACGATGTTTCCGTAGTAATAATAAGAACATGGAATACGGTAAGTAGGCACTTGAATTTTATTGATAAGGCAATAACAGTTTGCAAAATTTACGACAAAATAGACGCGGACGATTGTTCGTAAGTGCATATGGTCATTGCGATTCAAGTACATGTTGTACATAACAATACAGAAGCAACACACAGTGAACAAAAAATGTTGCTGTTTTCGTTACAATTTCCAAAATGATATTTTTATATTCGGTTGACATTTTAAATTAGCTGAATATAAACATTTAAAATTTTATTATAGATGAAAATACCTTTCGAATGAACGATCGCTCCACCCATTGCGTTTAGAAAATTTGAGTTGGCGTCCAGACCCCATTATTAACATTATTATTGCCATTTTCTCCAAAACCAAAAGTATTTTTACCCTCAAATTGGTTTCCCGTAAATAAGTCACTCAAAAGTTAAGAGGGGAGGGGGGACTGATGACGCGCACTGTATAATATTTTTGTGAGCCACTTTAATTATATGTCCAATATATCCAGGGAACCAAAAAAGTTTTGGCCTTTTGTAGACAGCAAAAGAACTTCTGGAAACATACCATCTCAAATGCATTATACCGATCAAATTCTGGACAACCCTTTGGATATTGTCAACACATTTGCTGATTTTTTTACTAAATCGTTTTCACTCCCACCTGATGAACCTCTCCCTGATGTCTCTGATGGTTTTAGCTATGTTAACATCAGTATTACTCCTTTTAGTGCACGGGAAGTACAAACAGCATTAAATAATCTTAAACCCAAGCTAACAACTAAGCCTGATGGTGTTTCCTCATTCCTCACATTCCTGAAGGACTGTGATGGCTATATTGATGAAAAAATACAGACGTATCGTATACACATATTTCTCAAAGCTTTCTACAGACCTGAACATGCTTTATTACAGGACGAATAACAAAAATTTTATCTCTTAGATTTTCTTAGATGCCAACAAAGCTTTACATTCCTGAACGGAAGCACTCTGTTTCATACAACGTATACAAGTCTGTTGAATACTTTGCAACGTCGGGTGTACCTCAAGGGTGCATGTTTTTAAAAGTCATTGAAAGGGTTAGTGATATTATCTTTTTATAATATATTAAATAAAATGTATTAGATAAAATAATAAGAGTTAAAACAGCTCAAAAGGAATAGCAACATCTGTGATGAAGAATTTTATAATTCAGATGCTGATTCTTATTACATGTCATGATATTAATATTACAGGTATACAAATAGTCTTTAGATCGAATTTAATAATCTTGTGTAGCCCTAGTTAATGATCTAAATATTCCAGAATCAGATTAAATCAAGATTTTGCTAAATTTTCAACAGAATTGATTTCTTTAAATTCATAATTTTAAATAGTAAATGTTCTACCTTATCTTATTTCGATTTTCTTAATTGAACAGGTAAACATTTTAATGTTACTAACAAAAAAATGTTGCTAACAATAAACTATAACAAAAGAAAACGTAATTGCTACGAGTATATCTTGATTTTTTTTTACGAATAATAACTAGTAGAATCGAGTTGTTTCAGTAGATTTTCGCTAAGATTCTTTAATTATGCTTCTGAAGTTTCAATTTGGAACAGTGTTAGTTTTATTTCTAAACTTATTTTCCAATGAACATCACAGAACGCAGATATTATTGTAGGTACGATTTCTGTAATGATCTTTGAAGACGATCTTTCCTCGACGAGAACTATTCATCAATATTTTTATCTACAGTGAGTTAGCTATTTAAAGCTATATATTTTCGAATTAAAAAGAGGCATGAAACGTTAAGATGAGTAGAAATGATAAAAATATCGTAAACATGATCGAGGAAAATTCAACTGATCCAAAGTGTAAGTAGCATAAGTGATCAAACTGGTCCTTCTCAATCAAAAATATGTTGAAAATTTAAAAACAACACCACTTTAAGCTTTCAGAAAATTGAACATTTAGAACTCGGGGACAACATCGCTCAGCTCAAAGTGAACATTGTTACTAAATATGGTATGTACAACTGCAGAAATAGCTAGTTGTTGGCTTGTGGTCTACGTATAATCAGGAAAATTAGTTCTCAACACAGATTTAGTGCTAATGCACTGTGTAGGATTATAAATAATCGGTTAATTGGAGTACATCATTGAAGAGCATCTAATTGGTCCAGTTTGCTTCAATTTTTATAGAATATTTTACCGCATCTTTACAAGACATACAGGTCAAACGAGTGTATTATCTGCATGACGGCAAAACACTGCATTATTTTGTGGAAGTTAGATATTACATCGACAACACTTACCAGGGGCGTTGGATTGAATGTACTGAAGTACATTCTCATTTCACTGAAGTAAGTATTTTTATGAGATTTTTTAAAAACATGTATTTATGCAGAAGAAATAAATAGAGTAATTAATTAGAAAAGAAAAACTTGAGCATTGTAAAGACATAAAAACTATTTCTGTAATTATTAGAAAGTCGATTACAAGCCAGAATAACGATCTAAGAAAGGAGAATAATATAAAATTTCAAGACGCTAGAGATTTTTATCTTGAAAATCTCTAGCCTCTTTAGAGAGGAGCTAAATTTTGTATATACATGCATTATTCTAAAACTGACTTAGTTTTCCACAAAGTACTTACTATACGCTACACTCGACGCGCGTTTCACCAACAAAATTCATATCATCTGGAGATGATTAAAGTTGAATTTTAATTATCTCCACATGATGCCAACTTTATTGGCGAAACGCGCGTCGAGTGTAGTGTTTTGGTGTTTTGTGGAAAATTAAGTCAGTGTTATATTTGCACAAAAGGTTTCGACCTACTCCGGTATACTTTATTCTATTGATTCTACTGACTCATTTTTTCGTGGTTTCGTAGTCCTACAGTATTAGTTGGCATGCAGGAGGGGACCTTTCTTCTTTGAATCCAACCATATAATTAACTACTGGGGTTTTGCTTATAAACCAATTTAAAATCTAGTTGGTAAGTCTTCCGGACCATAACGTTTAAGTCTACGGTTACCAATAAGTCTTCTACGACGTTGTGTCACCAGACTGTTTGGATGGGCACTTGGTCTTTGTAAGTATCTCTCACTATGATTCTTTATGTCTTGTTTTACACTCACTACACTTAGATCGCGACTGGAAATCTTCAGTATTTCAATATTGTAATTGAAGATTGAGCCCCACATTTGGATTCCATATGTCCACACCCGTTTTAAAATACTTTTGTAAATTAGGAGTTTATTGCCCAACGTAAATTTTGATTTTTTCTCTAATGAGCCAATAACGTTTGATAAGTTTTAGTCTCAGCTGATTTCTCTTCATGAATATATACTTTCTATGAGCTATATACTTTCACCATTGGAGTCTGTAGTCTAGGTGTATTCCTAAATATTTGGCTTCTTCTTTTTGTGTTAGTGGTTGACCGTTCAGCATTATTGAATAGCAATTGTCTTTATTAAGGGTGCAAGTTACATCTACTGATTTGCTCCCATTAGCTTTTATTCATCACTTTTTTAACAACGTTTGGATTTTTTAGGCGGTTTTGAATATAATTGTGCCTATTCTTGGCGTTCTATGGGTAGCTAATATTGCTGCATCGTCTGCAAACGTGGCTGTAGTGATATAAGTAGTAGTGGGAGGGTTAGCTGTATAAATCAAGTACAGTGCAGGTCCCACTACACTACCTTGTGGGACTCCAGATTTTATCGGTAAGAGCATAGTTTTTGCATCTTAAACTTCTACTAGGAAACACCTGTTCTCCAAGTATGACTTTAATATCCTATGGAGGTTATCAGGGAATACATTTGTGATTTTATACATTAGTCCTACATGCCAAACTTTGTCGAAAGCTTGTCCTATATCAAGAAATGCTGCTGTACAGTAGCTTTTATCTTCAAGTGCTTGTCTGATTTTTGGTGTGACAAATGAAAATCAATGTTAAAAGAGACACATTTTATCCACAAGCCGTTACACAACACAGCCGTTACACATTAATTTGTTATACATCATTGAATTCCTAAAAAAAAGCCGAATCCAAGGAAGCAAATCAAATATAGGAGGTGTGGCTACATAATAACAACACTGATGCTGTAATTTTTTTTTAGTTTAAATTTATACATATTTAATTATAATCCCCTTCAATATGCACATCTCTTCTATCCCTACACCGCTCCATGCGAATTTTTCATTGTACAAAACAGTGCTGGAAGTCTTCTTCTGTGAGCTCATTCATAACGCGTGCTACTTTTTCCTTCACAGCTTCAACGGTCTGAAATATTGTTCCTTTTAATGCAGATTTGACCTTAGGGAACAGATAAAAGTCACATACTAGGTCAGATGAATAAGGCGAATGGTCTATGTATATATATTTTCAGTACAAATATTTTCACGAGCTTCTTTTTGTTCGATTGTGAGAATTTTCGGCACCATTTTCGCACACACTATTTGCATGTAAAAATTATTATGTGAAATTTGCCTTATGCATTCTTTGTCAATTCCCATAGTTTCAGAAATCACACGAATAGTTAACCGATGGTTAGTTCGAATAATATTACCAGTTTCTTCAATATTTTTATCGTTTTTTGACGTGGAAGGGTGTCCCGAGCGTGCGTTATCCTCAACGTCTTCTCAGCCGTCTTGGAAACGACTAAACCACTTAAAGATTCGTGCACGTGATACACATTCATTCCTATATATTTCTTTTAATAAAAAGTAAGTTTCAGTAACGATTTTTTCAAGTTTCATATGAAATTTCACGACAATTCGTAGCTCTATTAAAACACTTATCATTTTTCCGGCAAAACAAAAAACCAGATCTTATACAAACGAAGGCCATGGTCTAAATAATATGTCTATGGACACGGGAGGCGACAATTGAAAGAGGAGGTTTCAGGCTACACATCTGTTGGTTGTACGACTTTGACGTTTACGAAGTTCGTCTGTAGTAGCATTAGTCTCGTTATTTTATAGCCACACCTCGTATGTCATTACATTTAAGAATAAGTTGATTATCCGTTGATGGTTTCATTGATGTAAAAAAAATGATATTAGTGACAATTAGTATGTAGTGTTTTCTAAATCATTAATTTTTTCTATTTCTGTCAAGTCGAATAAAAAATGGCGGAGGTACCTACAGCTTGCGGTGCTCTTTACAAGACAGAGTATAAACACTTATGTCTAAGATATATTAACGTGCATATTATGCAATTCAAAGTAAATCTAATTTTGAAGACAAAAACCGACCCATTGACCCATGGTCAATTTGTATAAAAAATTACCGCTCTCGGGCACCACTAATCTTCGTTAATTAACGGGTACCAACGATACGATGTTTTTTTTTACCATTTTCCCCCTACGCCCATGGCGCGGCGGCGTTTCGTGGGTGGCTATGGTCGAACCGCAGAAATCTACCAGACAACAGACAGATGTTTGGCTGCCCCTTGACCCATCATGCCGCATAGTTTAATTGCCCTTCTGACAGGCTAAACACCACCTTGGCCATCGCAGAATGTGAGCTATGGGTCGCTAAATACTGACCGATCTGTCTGTCCGTCTGTGTATCGGGCTGGACCCGTAAATTATAGGCCGCGAAATGCGAAATCGTTCTCGATGGCTCGAGATTGCTGGAACACGGTAAACTCTCGTGATTCGTGGGACAAGTGGCAATTTTAGTTGTGGTACGATATAACTTTTCGATGCCTGTTCGAAATCTGCTGAAATACGACTTGACCAAGTAATGATGCTAACAGTATGTAAAATTTTTGGTATAAAACTAAATACCGGCACTAATTGATTACATTTTACATCACTAAACATAAACTTCAATATAATTTAGGTATAAAACTAATATAAATACATCACAATGTAGTACACTTTATCCACATCTGGTAGATTATAATTCATGGGTTGAAATTATTGTACAGTACACATGCACGTTGCCTTTAGATTGACGTTAAAACTTGCGGTAATACTGCTTTTCGTGATTTGTAACCAATCAACATACGATCGAATAGTGTCGTCTGTTCTAAGAAACTATTGTTAAGACTACTGGCTAGATTTATTCAAAGCAATTGCCTATATGGTGAAAAAATTATGATGAAGTGTTGAAAACATTGCTCCTGCATATGACTATATATTTATGTCGAAATAAAAAATTATCTTGGCCATAATATGAAAAACGTCTATTTTAAAGTATATCATACGTTAGAAATAAACATGACATAGTGTATGAAGTTATGTGCTATGATATTAACGTGAAAAAGTCTTATTAATTCTAGAGATAAAATTATAATTGGCTACAAGTTTGCAAATTAGAACGAAAGTCTAATAACTTATTAATCAAAAAGGTAATTAAAATAATTGTTGGAAATGTTCCCGGCATTGCATTCTTTGTTGAATTTCTTTTTCCAAATTAATTACAGGAGTTCTGAGTATCTTATTTTTTTAAGTAAGGTAACGCAAGATTGTCCATAATGGTGAGTCAAGAAGACCTCGGAGGAAATTTTTCAATACATAAACAGCGATACATAATTTTCAATCTTTCAACTGCTGATAAAAAACGCTCGAAAAAAAGTATAATGTCTAGAGTCGTGTGTACTGTTGCGTCATCTTGATGAAAATTACCATTCTGAAGTTCATCATGGTGTAGTTGTTGAGCTAATTCAAACAAAATGGACCTAGTTATTCTTCTGAGACTTCATCATCCAAACACCAACTTTTTGAAATGTAGTGGAGATTTAAAAAATACATCGAATGGAATTAGCTCAAGCACTGTAAATTAAATTTTTATAATAATTATTAAATCCACTGTCTACCGTCTGGCCTATTATATCGTACCTCGTTATTTTCCTTTATGTAAGCCGTCACGTATCATAGTTCACTCTAAATATGAATTGTGTTGAAGCAAACTAAGCCTGTTGCTTCTCGAACTGACATACTCCGAAAGATGAAACTGCCTTTTGTCCGAAGAAAAATGTTTAGGAGATCGTCATTTATTAAATCATCGCAAAAGTAGTGACAGCATCTCAAACGTCTTGTGTAAGACATTTGAGATGCTGTTAAGTGCCTCCAGTGATTTATTTTAATCTCTTCTACGTCCTGAACATAATGTCCCTTTAGGATGAAGATGAAGAAAGCAGCTCCCCGATCTCCACAATTTAGGTTCAGCTCGTTTTCTTCTTACTGCCTCACGCAATCCCTTTATCACTTCCAGATAGAAATTTTGATTCACTGTGATGCCCTGAGAAACAAATTCGATCTGTGTATCCTGGACTTCACATTTGATTTCATTTGCAAAAAATCAGGCGCAGTCTGTGCCTGGTCTTTCAATTCTTGGTACACTCTCAGACGGCTTTTGCTGGCCATCGGAAAGCAATTGTGGAATAAACTTTGCCGAGACACATCTCATGTTCAAATCCTCAGTTAGAATTTATTGTCATGAACACCAGGAAATTCCAGTTATTTTCTCCAATTCGTCGATTGATCTGAGATGATCAAACGTGATGGCATCCCGTACTTTTTGAACATTGTGGTCTGTTCTGGACGTTGAAGGACAACCCGAATGGGATTCATCTACAAGTAACCCTACCATTTTGAACCGGGCACCCGTAAATTATTGCCTGATTTAGATATTCTTTCCCATAAGTTTCCCGAAGCACTGAAATTGAATCTGTCTCTGTATTCTTTAACATGAAGCAGAATTTAATGTTGACATATTGCTCCCTAAAGTTTGCCACAGTTACATTTTGCATTACATTTGCATCCGTCTCGCAAAAGGGCCGATGTCCGAAGTTGCAGAAATCCTGGGAGGGTCCTTACAAGATTATGACCAGAATAAATGACCTAGTTTACCGGATCCAGAAAGGACCACGCTCAAAAATGAAAGTTGTTCACATCGACCGCTTGTCACCATTCCAAAGGCGATCAACTGATCGGGACGATCCGTACTAGAAGGGGGGCAGTATCACGAACGCCTCGAGCGATCCTGACGCCGGGAATATTCGAAACCATCAAGAGCGTGTGGAGTTGACTTTCAGTGCGTTCTATACTAGAAGGTTCGCCAAAGTTCTTTATCTAGAAATGTCTGGAGAGACGTCCCACTGCCTATATAAGAATTGTGTCGTCCAGTCAGGAGTTAGTTGAATCTGGACCGCGATCGTGAGGGATGCGGTGCGAAGAAAGTGACATTGTGCGCGAAAGTTAGTTTATAATGTTAAAGTAGAAAGAAAATTAGTTAGTTAGTTGGGCTTGTAAATAGTTGATTTGTAAATAAGTGTTCGAAATAAAGAACTTTCTAGTAAATTCGTTACATTATATAGAAAAATAACATCGGAACAAAACTGTCAAAAACTTAAACTAAAACTAAGATAAGAAAGTATTTATGCTATTTAATTAACTATTGCATAGTCCACATTTTTATAGCGAGGTTATCACTTCATTATTACTTGAGGTTGTCACAATTACATTATATAGAAAATAACGCGAGGACAAAGTCGTCAAAAATTAAACTGAAATTATGAAAATTTAACATGGATTCTCTGTAATATGATGCGTATTGAATATACATATTCTATATGTATCATATTATAGAGAAGTATAGTTAAACTCACATGGAATTGCGCCTGTCACATCAATTTATCGTTCTGAATTCTGGAACACTCGGACTCTTGGAAACTTTGATACGTTCACATTTTCTGAGAAATATTGATGAAATTCACTTGTTGTATATTACATTATATTTTGAAAGAAAATATAAGAAAAGAGAAGTAACTATTATAAATTAAAAAGAGTAATTATTGGTATTAATCTTCATAAATATTCGTAGTCCCTAGACGATGTAAAAGTCTACAAACATAAAACATTAAACGCGAACAAATACATCGTACTCACATTACTTCACTAATTGGTTAACAAAGATGAAAAAAAACATAAAATATTAGTTTATAATCATTATTTTTCACATACTAAAGCTGTAATTATTATCCTGTACCCAGTCGTGAAATGTTAATCGAAATAATCCTAGTTGTTGAAGTGAAACAATAATTACATGGTATATTAATGAACGGCCAGTTTAGCTGCATTTTCAAATACCAGTGCTCACATTGAATGATTTTTTAAATATCCAAGCACAACACGTTTTTATACTGGGAAGTCTACCCGAGGTTATAAGCACATAAAGATTTGCAAACAAAATTGTCCAGCGAGAAATATTTAAATATGGTACACTTATGATACCCAATAAGTCTGATAAGAGAAACAACTGTAGTTAATAAAAGGAATACCAATGTAACTACACCAATTTAAATTGTAGTACATAGATAAAATAGGAAAAAAGACTATAACCAAAAAAAACTTATCACAATGGAGTTGACGTAAATAATATGTGTGACTACTCTCACATTACCTTTAGCAGTCATACTAATTACTGTTACTAATACCGTTGCTGATTATTTTTCCAAAATAGCCGAACGAAATGCCGAGAGTCATTTTCAGCAAAACTTATCATGATCAACATCTTATAATCACAAAGCGTCTGATCTATTACAGAGCCATCAGTTATAATAGGTCATAGATAGATTATACCAGTTTATACTGGATTAAAGAATTCTTCCATTTTTCGGGTGTTTCAATTTAGTAGACTTTGAAACTATCGCTTTCTCTGTGTAATTTATCTTATATGATAAAGTACTAAGCGGCCATCCTTCAGTATTGTATTGGTTATAATGATAATTTTCTTAAAATACACTTTACACAGTTACAATTACTACAATTTTACAGTCAAATTTCAGTTTACTGTTTCTTGAACTGCGATATTTTATCCTAATAAGGATGAAATCGCGATATGCAGTTCCAGGACAGCCTGGTGTAACTGAGAATCTATTAAATGGCAATAATTTCTTTTATAATACCTCTGTACTGTTAAAAGGATTGTTTGAAGATATTTGACTAACAAAATACTTAAAAATCTACATAACATTCGAAGATCGAGATTCTTACAATTAAGATGAATGTAATAAAAATGTAATCGACTATGCTGTAGCGTCATAATAATAATGACTAGTGTAGCTTCAAAACTGAAAACTTACCTTGGTTAGAAAAGCGTCGACATCATGTATTTCATATCCAAACTGTTGAACGTCATCGTTCCAATCCTTCTTAATTTTTGTACTCTTCCTCCTATGCCTATGCTTTTCCCTGTTCCTTTCAGGTACTAGAGTGGGTTCCGATTTAGTCCTCACCGGCGCGTTTTGGGTTTTAACCAACTTACACTTCACTTCTACGTTTGTATTTTTCAAATTATATACATTGCTTTGGTTTGGTTTGCTTAAGTTGTTCAAAGTTTGTAAATTATTGATATTTACACTGCCCTTCGGGTCATGCAGTTCTCTGCTTTTTCTCCTCGTCTTGTACTGGAACTTGATGGGCTGCACCGGGTTGGGGTTGAGGGTGGCGTTGTGGTGGCCACGCAAGAAGAAGGAGAATGGTAACTTTTTGTTAATGCCGCCACCCAATTGATGGGACGGCTTCTGACCCATGTCATTTATCGAAAGGTGGTCGGACCTTGGCTGGCGTTATTACAGAACATCGCTGTTTGTTGAGCATCATTATGGAACTGAAACAGATTTGTTGGTGTTCAAATATGTGTATATTGTATATTTAGGAAAGATATTGTGTAAATGAGGCTCAGGAAATCATGTTGATTGATATATATATATATATATATATATATATATATATATATATATATATATATATATATATATATATATATATATATATATATATATCTCACCTGATATATGAGTATTCAAGGAACTGATAGAAAAAAATTTAAAAAACCATAGCAAAATTACAAATAATTGTTATTGGTCTATTATTTATAACGCCATATTAACGACAGCAGAGTTTAGTTTAAGAGCCTAATGGGTATTCTATAACAATGGTCAAATAAATGCTGTAAAATGAGATATTTAATTTCATTACGGTTCATTTTTAGATTTTAAAGTAAATAATTTCAGTAGTTAGAATTACTCTTAAGCAAGAACCTATTTCAAAGTTATATACTTACAAGTGAGTATAAGATGTAGTTCCACTGAATTAATGACATGATACAAAGATATATACTAAAAAAGCACAACTAAACTTTACAAAGAAATAGTAAAAATACTAAAAAATACAACGTGTCGTATTTTACACTATAGTACTATACCACTTTAACAGGCAGTGACTCATATTTAAGCATTTGGAGTATTGCGGCGGGAAATGAGGGAAGGGGACGAAAAACCATAGGCGGGTCATGGAAAAAGGGACAAAAATTTTAAAACTGCAAATAAAAATATATTTGCATCAGAGATATAGAGTGGGGAGGCTTTCACTGTTTTCCACACCACCCAAGAGGTACAGTGCAATAATGTGCGTTTTTTATACTGGTATCCCCAAGAAGCCTAATCCAGTAAGAAAAAGGTATTCACAAATAAAAAGGCAGTCCAACAGACTGTTATATCGCCTAAGGTTCAAAAAGGCCCTGATTTTTATATGTCATCCGAGTCTGACGCTGACTTGAAATCATTGCCGCTGGCGCTGTCGTCTCCCACATTAAAGACAAGTGGTTCAAGTAACACATCCGCTCCTCCTCCTTGGTCACATGGTGAATGTATTTGTGCCACGACTGTGTAGTTACATTGGCAATAGCTTCGTGGAATAACTGCTTTACCTGAGGTAATTTGAAAGTGGTATTCTTTCGTGCCACTTCACCCTTCACTTGCACCCAAGCCAGTTCAATAGGGTTCAATTCACAATGGTACGGTAGTAAGCACAACACCGTAATACCGTGCGTGCAAACCATTTCATACACTACATACTTCACGTACTGCTTTTTGTGTGCTCGGGCAATTTCTAAAATCTGCACTTTGAGGAATGCCTCCCCATATGGAATGCTTTTTAATGTTAGCCCATCCATAAGTTGGCCTTTGTGCCATGCTGAAGTGGGTAGACTTTCTAATCGTCGGCTATGATACGGAGCGTTATCCATGACAATAACATAGCCAGGTTCTTCGAACCATTTTTTGAAAACCGCACTATTCATGTCTTCCTGGTAATCGCCCGTTTTCTTGGACTCAAATGTTAACAATTCCTCTTCTACGAAACCGGTTTCACTCCCGATATGGGTAATTATCAGTCGGCGCTCCTTCCCAGCAGGAGCCTTTAATCCCATCGAGAACCCTCTCAAGAAGGCTTCCCGTCGATTGGTAATGTTCAAGTCTTGCCACACTTTAGAAACTGTATATACCTTGTTCACCTTGTTCACCCAAGTCGCGGATGGTACTCCTCAGTACTCTGCTTGAAATATGGGGAAGGCTCTCATCATTGGCGACTGCGACTTGAATTTTTTTAAAGTTTGGCAGCTCGTTTCGATAAAAAATAACTATGGATTAACCAACGAATGGCATATTTCGTGTCTTCATCCAAAACTATATTTTTTCTGCCCCTCGCTTCCTTATTGTCAGTCGCCGTTGCAAGGGACACTGACTCTTCCTTCTTCTGCTCCTTAAAACCCCGATATATAGTCTTAACTGACACTTGAGTTAAATCACTACATAGTTCCACTCCATCACCTATCGATTGTCTCAGGTTACGTCCCATAATTCCCTCGTACACATGGCAAATCATTTCACGTTCCTGGGGCGTTAAATGCATACATTACGTTTCGGCGTTGAAAGCACATTTTCTTTATTACAGCTGGCTGAGAGATCCATTTTAAACGCCGAATACCGGAGAGAACACCGAATGCTACGCCAATGCTTGAGCACGTGACAGTCAGTGTCACGTGCTCTCGAAATATTTTCCAAACACCGAAGCTACTCGGAGAAAGCGTAAGTGGATTTCGGCTCCTTCCGTACTGTTTCCGAGCGTTCAGTGTGGTTCGCTCTTTCAATTCAGATGACACGTCGATCGGTACTCCATTTCTTGAAACGGAAAATTCAGCTTGTTTTAAAAGCTTAATAACTGCATAGGATTTGTATGTACACTTCGTAGTGATAGTATTTTAATATAATGTATGAGTCACTGCTAGTTAAAGTGGTACAATACTATAAGTTAATATTTATTAATTTATCAGTAAACCTAGTAAAGGGACGATATGTATTAGATATCATCTTTATATAAGATATAAGATTATAGATAGACAAAAATTGTAAAAACAAGTAAGTAAAATATTTTTAAACCATCAAGTATTGTTTTTTTGTCAAAGAAATTTTGACTTAAAAATACATTTTTTTCAATGAAATTACCCATTATGCTATCAGCCATATGACGAAATGTTAGGCTAATTTCAAAAGGATGTTTCCATGTTTCTCCACTGCTGTCTGTCCTGAGCAATCAAAATTCAATTGTTCCCGGATTTCCTCTGGATATCATCCCTCCATCTTGTTCTGGCCCTTCATTTCATTACTGTCTTCATCCACTTGATGTCATCCCTGGCGACGTGTCCTGCCAAGCGCCATTTATTAGCGGCTATACGCTCTATGACAACAACGAGTCTTGTCCTCTCTCTCTCTCTCTCTCTCTCTCTGATGCCCTCGTTTCTGACTCGGTCCGGTTTTCTGAGGATGTGATCGAGTTTTCCAAGAGCCGCCCACACCATGCCAATTCGCCTAGTAATTTCTGCGGTCTGGTTGTCCTTGTTAAGCTTGATGTTGTAGCCGAGGTACATATACTATTCAACAACTGTGGTTGGTGCGTATGACGTGGATGTTATCTCGACTCATGACCCTGGTCTTTAGAATGTTGATCCTCATGGACTCCGAAGCTTCTTTTAGTTAGCTTAGTATGAGTTCAAGCTCATGGGCACCGCTGCTTATCACGATGATGTTGTCAGCGAAGTGTAGGTGACTTAGGAACTACCGGCAACTACTGGACCAATAATAAAAGTCGTGGTGGGAGAAGCTCTTTGCATCGACAACTATCTTCTATTCACAAATATTAGTTCTAATGATGTCAATTTGAAGCAGATTACAGATAGTACAAATTATCTTATCCTTAGTGAATTCCGTACATGTACGTCAATCTTTTCTTATCCTCAAGCTGTGCTGGTAATATTTTCTTACTATTGTAATCTTAAGCAGTTTTTGGATTATGCTTTTCACCATAGGACGAGAATTAATGTGAGACCTATTTTCGAACTGGTAGCATAGTTAATGGAAGGACTTTGCAGAGTTAGCAGTAATACCAAAGGATTTCTAGGCATGCCTTTGTGTTGGTGTTCTTCATGATGCTGTGACATTAAAAAAATTTCTGATAGATCAATCACTCGTACAGAAGACGTTGTTAATGACGTTGGTCAACGTGTAGAACAGGAGATTACAAAATCTTCGAAAAGTCTGACTCAAGAAATTGGATTTTCTTATGGAACATACCGAACGATTCCAAACAAGAATAATTTGAAGACGGATCTACATCAGATTCAATCATGTCAAGCCTATTTGCCGCTAAGCTTTTCAACTGTGAATGTGGTGCCTGAACATTCGCATATTTTTGTTGAATCTACATTACATCCTCGGAAAATTGGTGTTTTATGACAGTTGGCAGGTAAGGATAATTGAAAAAGCTTATTTTACTGTCCGTCAATGCAGAGAGACATAGAAACAACATTTTTACTGAATTTGTTTAGCAACTACACAACGATGAACTTCAATTTAGCTATACTTAGTAAAATGGTGGAATAGCATGTATAGCACGAGACGCTATGATTTTTTCAGTGAGTTCTTTTATGACCAAGTGATAAATTTAGATAGTTGTTTGCATACAAGTTGATTTTCCTTCGAGATCTCCATCTTTTACTATTTACTATTTATGTTGTGTTTTGAAAGAGTAATAATAAAGGATAATATAAATTCACATAGACGTTTTCCATTTTATCATCCTTTTTGACCAAGATAGTTTTTGATATCTTTTTTACATAATACAACCTAGGTTCGAATTTAAACACTCATTCGAAGCGGTCATTAATGACCGCCATATGAGAACATACGAACAACTTAAAATAAAAACCAAACAACTACAAAGTCCGCTCATCTGGTATACTGATGGGTCGAAAACAGAAAATGAAACAGGAGCAGACATTTATGACCCAGGTTGTAGGTTATCAAAAGCCTTAGGCCGGACTCCTACTATTTTCCAGGCAGAAATACATGCCACAGAGTTATGCACTCGAGAATATCTGTACAGAGACATACGAGGAGCTAGAATCTATATCCACACAGACAGTCAGGCGGCGCTGAAAGCCCTGAGCAGCTGCGTCGTCAAATCCAAACTTGTACGGGCTGTCTGCAACTGTTGAGACACCTTGGAAACCAAAACAGGATAACCTTGAAATGAGTTCCAGGACATGAAGGAATTGAAGGAAAAGAGATTGCCGATCGCCTAGCAAAAGAAGGTGCAACCTCTACATATCTTGAACCAGAACCATATTGTGGTACAGCCAAATGCCATATGAGGGAGGAAGTCCAAAAGTGGGAAGAGAAACAAAAACTTTTCTACTGGAGTCTAGCTCCAGAACAAAAACAAGCGAAAAGGTTTATAACTTATTCGCCTAAAGAGACCAAAGAACTTCTGAAACTCAACAAACCGGAGATAATGCAGATAACAGGACTTCTCATAGGACACTACCCTCTAAGGTACCACCTTCAGAAGATGCGCAAAGTTGAATCAGACCTATATCGCTTCTGCAACGAAGCAACCGAAACTGCGGAACGTATACTCTGCACCATGCAGAGCCTTTTACTGCAAAAGGCTACTTTATCTAGAACAGGTAGACATTTCTCTTGCAGAAGTAAGAACGGTGGCTCATAGAAAAATCCTAAGCTTCTATAGAAGCCTAGGAATCAAATAAAACTCGTAGATCAGGGTAAGCATAATAGATCTAATTAGGTCACAGTGCGGAGAGGCCTGAAGAAACCTAAACGATCCAAACTATATCTAATCTAAGATAATTTTTGGTATCTCGTGTCTTCTTACTTTCCACTGGACCTACAAAGAGAAGCAGAGTCTTAAGTTCACTCTGTATGGCTGATATGTGCATATGTTATATGAAAACAGTATGTAGATATCTACGCTATAAACACTTAATTATAGGTCATTGTACTACCTTAGTTCCACTGCTTTAACTTTGAGAAAGTCGTCACGTGTTTCAGAGACTCTATTGCACTTTTTTTTATTACAGTTCACATGACATGTGCGTATTTTCACGTTACGTTACTTCACCGAACAATGAATGAAATTCGGCACCTACTAACATAATTCCGGTCCCAAGTTTATTTCTGTGCAAAAAAAAGCCAGCTGGTAGATAATTAATCTAAGTGGATTGCCTTGTATAATAGGTAGTTAATTTTGAAATATGATAGGTACACCACTCCTTGGATTTTTAATATTAATTTAAAATGTGCGTACATCAATAAATGTTAAGAGTAAAAATATTGTTTGGTATATATTTTATATCGCATAATTATGAATATGGAAGATGGTACGTTTTATTTTGAAATAACCCCAAAATTCATGTAGACTCTGTTACATATAAGACGAGGTTATATTAGAATAAATAATTTATCACAAATAGATATTACTAAACTGTAAAAACAAATTAAATAACAAGATCTTGAAAATTTCGGCCAAGGAAAACGCACTTTCTACCAATAAATGTATGTTATACGAATATTTTACTTACGTATTTTAGTGAATGTGCTAAGAAGTAATATTGGCGTCAGCTATAATTTCTTCAGTTGCAATATTATTAACAACATTTAACGCACGCTTTGAACTCAATAAAAATATATTTATATTATCAGTTGAAAATGCAATAAATCAACATTAAAATCCATTTGTTATATACTACACGACACATTTCATATGATTAATTCTGTAACAAACTTAATCTAATGCTTTTGTTAACATTAAATGAAATAAATCTAACATTATATACAGTACCTTATCTCTACTCACTAAGTTTGGAAATATATAACCGTCCTATTATCAGAAGATATTTCTAATGAAATCTTCAACTTGTCATATCCTCCCTCCTACTATTAGGTACCTTATTAATTAAGTACCTAGTGATCCCTCACGATCACTAGGTGTTTAATTACATAAAGTGATAAGGTCTCTAGTAATCCACAGTTGGAAAGAACCTTTATAGTATCATAAAATATTTGGGAGGTTTGCACTTTCCAAATGCAATTAGATGATACCGATGACACATATCATTAATTTAGTAATCGCAGGTTGCATGGGATGTATCAATTGTTTTACATGTATTTATAATTTATATTCCTCCACAAGTTTATAACGCTAGAACTGTTATTGCTATGGAATTTCAATCGTTCCCAATTCATTCCCTCAGGTATCATCTTCAAGCATATAACTTTAACTTTAGGCAAATGTATTACTTTTTTCAGTTAATTTTCGTTCAATAACCTCAACCAGTTTAATTGTATTCTTAATTTGACGATTTAATTTTAAATCTGCCAATCTTTCAAACCTTGAAATATGTTAGCAGAGATTAGCCATCCCATAGTTGAAGATGATAGTCATCTTCCCTCCCTATCAATGGATATTAAAGTAAGTATGTGTGTATTTATAAATGAACCACAACTTTCCCATTAGTTCTAAAAATAAAACATTTAGTAAACATTTACGTTTTAAGAAGGAAAATTCTTTTGGGCTGTATGATGCGTTACATACTAATTAAGAAGTCTTTAAATATACCTATACTGATGTTAACTTGTGTGGAGCATTTTATGTAGAAGTTTATAGTTAGTTTGATCAGTTTATTTATGTGTATATGCCTATACTTAGCGTGTATATACTTTAGCGTGGAACACAATTTGTCTCGTATTTATTTCCTATTTTCGATATGGTGTATTACTTTTCTGCACTACACTATACGCAGAAAAGTAATGTAATCGTGTAAAAATTTTTTTTGAGCTTATTTTTCGCTTTTCGGCCTAAACACGCACAAAAAAAATAGTTTTTAAACAATTTTTGCTGTGTGCGTGTCGTTGTCGTCGGCGTTTATTCTTGTTGGCACGATAACTCAACTAAATCGTATCGTATCGATCGGGTTTTGACTGATTCTGATTGGGGACGTCTCCCAGACGACACCTATTGATTTTGAGGTAGATAGAACACACTCTATCATATAGATGGGTCATGAGAAAGCACGATGGTGGACTATTTGAAAAAAGTAAAACTGTCGCATAAAACACATATTCTGCATTTATGTGTTAGTTTATTTTTTCTCGGTCACTCAATTTCGAGATAGAGATGTTCTACGTACGGAAAAGTCCGTTTTCAGGTTTTAAAACTGTTTATTTTTTTACTTTTCCGCACTCCACTATACGCGTAAAAGTAATGTAATGGTGTAAGAAAAAGTGAAAAAAACAAAAATTTTTTTTGGGTTTATTTTTCGTTCTTCGACATAAAGAAAATGGTTTTTAAAAAATGTTTGCTGTGTGTGTGTCGTTGTCGTTGTCGTTGGCATTGTCGTCGGCATTTATTCTTGTTAGCACGAGAGCTCAACTAAATCGTGTCGGATCGATCGGGTTTTGACTGATTCTGATTGAGAACGTCTCCCACACGACACCTATTGATTTTGAAGTGGGTCCTGTCCATGGGTCATGAGAAAGCACGATGGTGGACTATTTGAAAAAAGTAAACCCGTCGCATAAAACACATATTCTGCATTTATGTATTGGTTTATGTAATTATTATGTAATGCTCTACGTGCGGAAATGTCCGTTTTAAGGTTTTAAAACTGTTTATTTATTTTCCACAAAGTGAACAATAAAATACTAGTTTCAAAACTATTACTTTATGGGCTCAGTAATTATCCGCTTAAACTGATGTCATCAAATCTAAAATCTGCGTTACCTTTTCTAAAGTCCAATTGTCATTTGGAATTACTATTCTTTATTTTATTCGTTGATAATTTGTCTCAAGCGTTTGAATCGCATCATCGTCTTTATGTCGACGATTAAAAATTATTGTCAATTATAACTTGCTTAAAGAACCTTTAATGTTGCAAAACTCATCGATTTTATTATATCATGATATAATGAGAGTATTAAAGTAAGTATATCAATACATACAAAAATCTTGGATCTAAGAACGATACATCTTTAGGTTGCCTGAATCATCTAACTCAGAATGAATATAGAACCCTTCGTAATCGTAATTAGAAACATAGAATCCCTTACATTACACTATATTACAATAGCTACATTACAATAATTCAATTTTTCATTAATTTGTTCTGTTATATGTACAAAAAAAGTTTTCAATAGATGGCGATATCTAAGAGACGGTTATGTTCTGAGGGATGAGACGGATGCGTTATTTTTGTGTCGCAGATGGTTTCAAAAATTTAAAAATGGAGATTTCGACTTAAGTGATAAACCACGCTATGGTAGAACTCAAGAAGGCAGTGACATGGAATTGCAAGAGCAACTGGACTGGAAGATTCTTCACATATACAACATCAACTTGCAGAAAAATTAGGAGTAACCCAAAAAGCTATTTCTGAAAAATTACAAGCTTTAGTGAAAATCCAGAAAATTACAATCTTTGGGGATAATCCAAAAAGAAGGGAGAAGGGTAGTTCATGAAGAGAAACGTGAAAAATGCGTTGACAGGTAGTATTATTCATTTCATCGCTATTTGCCAAATAAAAAACTCTCTTATCTTGCCGATAAACGGAGCAGTCTACCTGAGCCTAGCCATAAAACAAGCCACGGCATGTTTTGAGATTTTTTAAAGGGTAAATAGCGACGAAATAAAGTATATGCCCCATCGCTTTAAAAATAAGAAAAGATATTTTTGTGGAAACTCATACCAGGTAATAGAAAATGGATTTATTACGAAAATTTTACAAGCGTTACCAACAGTGGATAGACCCAGAATAACCAATAATATTAACACTAAAAGGAATGTTTTCAGTAAAACATTATGTGTAATATTAAACATTATGTGTATATTTCGGTGTTTGGGTTTCTGAATTTGGTGGGATGAATGGAGCTCCTCAAACCTCTTTGTTGCTGCATTTAAGGTTTCACTCCTCTCCCTGGATATGAAACTATATTTTATTTAACGTGAATGATTAAAGTGAAACTACATGAGTTCATACAGGCCTATAAATGATAGCTCTTAACGATAAGTGGGAAAATATACAATAATAATAATACATTTCTCACCTTCCATATAATTGCATGAAAGCATACTAAGGTAAATTGAAATACACATCTCCATTATTGCGAACCACAGCAATAATAACACAGGCCTACAAATGTTGACATTTTGAAAGTGGATTTGGATTTGATAAGTGATTATAAGTGAATTATTTACGCTGATTTCACATCTACCTTCCAGTTTAGTCCCTCACCTAAGATTGAAGAACGTTGATCAACTGAATAATCAGAATAAATTAAAAACTACAGGAAAAATTACATTTTAATAAACATTATATTTAATAAACATTAAAAATCAGTAAGAAGCAACAACGAATAATTTTGAGTCTCTAATTTCATTTTTGCTTTGAAAGCTCTCCCCGTTTAACAAAAAACTTCGTTTTGTAATCTTTCTGGTGTAATCATTCGTTGGATGTTCTCTTTTCAGCATTCAGCAGTAATCTGCCATCATCGCCACATTCCGTCGACCCTGGTACCTCTTTTCTATCTCCTTTATGTCTTGATGGAACCTTTCACTTTGCTCCTCACTAACAGCACTAAGATGTTTTGGAAAGTAGAAAAGATAAGCAGGCAGACAATGAATTTTTATGCTCATATTACAACCAAGTTGCTTAAACTTATCCAGCATTTTGTTGGCAACTTTTTCATGCTGCGAATGTTTATAATTTCCAAAAAAGAAATTCTCTTGCATTTTTAAAGCATATCGAAGATTCCTTTTGAATTTCTGTCATTGTTTCTTCAAACTGCAAGTCCTGCATTAATTTTCTTATCTATGGTCCTACGAAAACGCCTTCCTTTAATGTTGCTTCAGAAAGAGCTGGAAATTTGCCACATAAATAATTAAAACAATTGTCATTTTTATCTATAGATATAAAGAATTCTTTGCCGATCAACCAAATTTGCATAAATAACGTTTTTTGAACTAGGTGTTAAGTTTATAAGAAAATATATTTGGTGTATTCTTACAACTTCTAGGCATTTTTAATACAAAATAGAAACGCGCAACGCGATGTCACAAATAAACGTACACACATTAAAAACGTACTACAGCGACTACGTAAATATCAGAATAGTATACACTGGAATATGCCCCTACGTTTATGTATACGTTTCAAACCGATTAAACACATGGGTGTCTCAAAGATTGAGGCAAAATTTAATTTTATGGAACCTTGGTTTTACAAAGTAAAAATTATTGTACAATGTACATTTATAAATACTGGTGCATGATGGAAACAAAAAAATGTCAAAAAAAAGTCCAATCACAAAATCTTTGTTGGCCTGTGTAGTTTGTGATAGACCTTGTTATATCCTATTATTAGACATTGCAGCATATGCTATATATGTCCCCACACGGTTCTAGTTTAACCTGTATAAAATCCTTACCGTCAACAATTATTAAGGAAACACAATGTCTCAATAAGAGACGGCCGTCTAGCCGGTACAAAATATGAGATTCCATACATTCTCGGATTATTCTTCGCAACTGATTGATTTATATCGACCTTAATTAGTGCGTTCTCATATATAAAATATAGCTATCCGTATACCGGTCATAAGACGGATTAATTTATTTATCCTTAGTTGCCTTCTCGGATAGTCTATTGAGTTGGAAAGACTGATTTTACTAATTACGTAGACATTTAGATTTAATTACGTAGATTTTTACATGTGGTAGACATACAGAGTAATAAGTAAACAGCTGCGTTGAATTTGAAGTTGTTAATCAAAGGTTTTATCGAATTAGAATTTGAATCAAATATGTTTGAATTCAACCACATTTAATTCATCAATATTGGAAAATAATATACTCAGTACTAATTACTGAAATAAGGAGGTTACTATACTCCACCCATCTGAAAATGCCTTATATAATATAAGGACTAAACAAATTAGATCAAAACAGCTATTCTCCTGACTATATGCCAAACGCCGAGCGCTGAATTAAATGACAAAATTTGCCGTATTTTGTCTAACAGAGTTAGCACTAAAATACAGTGATTCAGGTTGTTCCAAAACCACAAGGAATCTCCAAAGTATCACCTATCTCGGGATACCACTAACTGCAGACCGGTTTCGACCTTATCTTGGGTCTCGTCAGTGCAGTGTAAGCCAGTACACCTTTGACAGATGAGACGTATTAGAACGTACTAAACGCCATCTCTTGGTAGTTTCGAGAATAATCTAAATCGGAGTGAAAACTTAAGACCATCAATATAATGGAAAGATTTTACTTCGCAGACGGTAATTTTCCAACTACTGACCATAAATCAACTCGTTTCGGCTTCGCTCATACCACTTGTAGACCGTCTTCAGAGTTACCACAACATCATCATACACTGATTTTAACATTTCATGAGATTGTTGGGCACTCTTTTGCAACTTAAGTCAAAAGCTAATGTATGCTACATAAGCTAAAAGCTTATGTAGCGCTAACAGTTTTTGCTGTAAAAATTCGTTCACCATATCTTGATCAGACCTCGTAGTTACACCTTTACGAATATACATTAATGTAAGTTTCTACCACAAGGACATATTTGTGGGCCTATGGTGTCATAATCAAAGTAATGTGAATAAAAACATTATTGGAATGATCTTCAAAGTTGTATCCCTCAATAAATAATGCAAAATATTGTATGTTAAAACGTTTTCTGAAACAAACAAAACAATAAAATGTAAATCTTCCTAACGTTATTTGATATCTTGCGCATGACAATACAGACTTCCATAAACACCAACATATTCCTCATGTCGTGGGGTGATATTTTATCTTATGTATCTGCCTTGAAAACGGTACTAATTTTTTCTAAAGGGATTAGAATCTATGCTGATAATGATAATTACCTGATATTGACATAGACGTTATATTCTAGCAGATTTTCATAAATGAGCGGACCATCGTAGATCTAGACGAATAGGATGCGCACCTTTTATTAAATTAAAAGTAAAAAATATTTTACTCATATAATTTCTTATCAGAATGTCTGTAGTTATGTTATCAGTATGGTACAAATATATCTTCCAGGTAAATTATTCATAATAACACAATAATATTTCCTCATACTAAAAATTAATAAGACTCCATAATATAAATGAGAAGCAAGTAGGCGGATATTTTTTATAGTCACATGAATAAGTTAACTATGTAAATAGAAATATAAAATTAATTAAACGCTTTTGTAATAATTAATAAAATATTAACTGATTTCATTAATTATCTATTTTATGGGTAATTAAAAAAGGAATAATAATCATTTGTATTTAATAATCTTAGTGCTTAAGAAGGAATAATATGTGAATTTAAGTTATTAAAAGTTAGTGATTGTGTAACTGATTGGTTTATTCTGATAACTCCCGCTTCCACGATAACAAAAATAGCGTCGCTGAAAAAAGGATCCTATAAAATACGCGTATACAAGTTTTGAACAATAAAATATATTGAAATGTGAAATGTAATCGTAAATTGGAGTTTTGTAGATGTGCAAAATTATCAATAAAGGAAGATATAGCATAAATTACGCATACGACAATAATTATGTTAAAATGATAAATATTATATAATTTATTCTATATCCTCATAAGAAAAAATCGATTCGAACCTACAAAAAATATGTAAAATTCAAACGAAGAATTATGAAATATATCATTACCGATTTCAGTATTTAGAGGTGATTGAATTAGGTATAGTTATTACAATACATTTGAAATTTTTTAAGAAAAAACCTCTTTTCCCTAAAACCCTGAGCCACATAAGGGATAGTTCATTTGAAAATAAAAACAAACAGACTTACATAGGTTCATGGACAGATACCAAACTCAATCATACAACGGGATTTCTAATATTAGGCGCAGTATGCTACTCTGTACCATAGGATGCATGAGAATATGCTGAGTCACCCATCCACTTTCCGGACGCCAGATAAGTACTTGATTTTTATTAGCTCTATGCAGTGCGCTGAATTGATGGTGAGTGCTCATTATATCCTCGTTTATATCAAGAAGAATGTACGTGTGACCACTAACTTGATGACTTAAGAACGAAACAAATAATTAAGTAACATGTACGTTAATATTCGTTATTAATTCTCTCAAAACCATCGCCCACGAGTATGAGAGTATGTGAGAGTAGAAATTTGATGCGGTGGTAACACTTGGTGCTGCAATTTATTCATCCATTACAATCATAATGTTTAATTACACTAACCTTTTTTATATTAAACTATTGTAACTCGCTGATACAGAGAGTTGCTAATTTTCTAATAGAACTAATAGAACTAATTTTCATCGAATAAAAAAAATCTAACTTACTACAGGATATGCAGGATATCCTGTAAAAATTGTACATATCAACGGTAATATCCAGAATTTGTCTTTAGTTCAAGTACTGTCCAGGTAAAATACCAGTATTACTCTAGGTAAACTTTTATTTAATATATGTTAACTATCATATAATCTGTTTTAACTTTTTCTTTCATATTCCGAGTATCACATCATTTAGATGCCACTTATTCAAGGAGAAGAAATTATATTCTTGATTTCATATATAACACGAGATTGTGTCTAAGAGATGACACGTAAGAACATTTTCTAGGATTATTTCAAAAGGATGTTATAAGTTAAGACCACCTTTGACAAATCTCAATATAATAACTGGGACATTTTGAATGGATTGGTGGGATATCCACTTGGGAATACCTTACCTTCTTTGAAGGTTTCTGAAAGTTGTTGTTAATATACTTAAGAAGCTGTTCATCTACCTAACATACTCTCAACATATTTTTAAGAAAAACGTGTACTTATTTATTTTGCAAATGTCGTTCTCCTTACAAGTTATTTTCACAATTTGCACGCCAATGACCCGAAGAATCCACGTGAAACACACATTAACCCAAGTGCTTATATACCTATTAAACACTGGTGCCGTTATTCTAAGTAGTTAACACCGAGTACCTAGTGTTTGATAAAAAAAAAACACGAAGGTTTTGCTTTTGATTCACGCTCATTTATTTATATCAGAGCGCTCATTAATTAATTTTTGGTTACTCTCGATTCATTTATTGCAGTTATAGGACTTTCTTATTGAAGTCAAATAGTGTTAATGTTATATTTAATCAGTATTCTCTCTATTGCCACTACGTAATCTCTATTTTGCAAGCAATATTTTTCACTTATTAAGATAACATGAATTTGTAATGCGTAATGGCGGGGAGAGACAAACTAAAACTGCTAGGCTATAATTTTGCAGTGATAAATTATTTTTCATCAATCTGAATCATAATCGATTGTGCATCTCATATCAGCGACTATAATAAATTCGATACTGTAACTTATTTTGACGGAAATCGAGTCGTTGTAGAGATTTTAAATTTTTTACTGCTGGGATGTTAGAATTTTCTTTGTTTTTTCTACTAACTGTCGTATCTTTGAAACTTAAAGAGCTATATTTCTCTTACTTAAACCAGTAAATTCCTTGTTCCTTTTTACATAGAATATCTTTCATATATTAAGATAAGATGAATCTGTAAAGCGTAATGCCGGGGAGAGGCAAGGTATGTATTACAGAAACTATCATTTTGTAAATAATAAATTATTTCTTATTAATCTGGACTATAATAGATTATACATCTTATATAAAAACTATAAAGAATTCGATACTGAAACTTATTTTGATGAAAAGAGATACTTTATAGAGATTTTAATTTTTTTACGGATGAGATGTAGAATTTCTTTGTTTCTTCTTCTAACCTGCCTATCTTTGAAACTAAAAGAGCTATAGTTCTCTTGCTTCCACCATCCGATTTATGATACCCATTTACATAAAATACTTTTCACTTATTAAGGTAATATTAATTTGTGAGGCGTAATGGCTGGGAGAGACACGGTATGTATTACTGAAACTACCATTTTGTAAATAATAATTAATAGAATATTTCTCATCAATATGGACCATAATCAATTATTTATCTTATGTAGAATAGTATGGAGAATTCTATACTGTAACCTGTTTGGAGGAAAAGCGACTCGTAGAAATTTAAATTTTTTTACGGTTGAGATGTAGAATTTTCTTTGTTTCCTCTAGTAACCTACGTATCTCTTAAACTAGAAAAGCTATACGCTTACTGCGTCCACCAATAAATTACAAGTTTCTTTTTAGATAAAATATTTTTTATTCTTCTAAGATAATATGAATCTATAAGGTGTAAGGGGAGAGGCAAGATATATATTACCGAAACAGTCATTTTGCAAATAATAAGTAATAAATTATTTTTCATCAGTTTGGACCATAATAAATTATGTATCTTATGTAGAAAGTATATCAAGTTAAATACTGAAACCTGTTTAGACGGGAAGCGATTCGTTATAGAGATTTGAATTTTTTTACGGCTGATGTGAAGAATTTTCTTTGTTTTTCCTACTATCGTCGTATCTTTGAAACTAAAAGAGCTATACTTATCTTGCTTCCACCAGTCAATTTATTGTGCTCTTCTATATAAAATATCTTTCACTTATTAAGATAATATGAATGTGTAAGGTGTATTGGCGGAAAGAGATAAGTTATGTATTTACTGAATCTACCATTTTGCAAACAATAAGTAATAAAATATTTTTTGTCAATTTGGACCATAATCAATTATTCTCCTTATGTAGAAAAGTATAGCAAATTCGACACTGAAATCTACTTGGACGAGAAGCGGCATACTGTAGAGATATTAATTTCTTTATGAATTTTCTTTGTTTCTTCTACTAACTGACATATCTTTGAAACTAAAAGAGCTATACTTCTTTTGCTTCTGCCATTAAATTCATTGTACCTTATTACATGCAATATTTTTTACTTATTAAGATAACTTGAATCTATAAGGTGTAATGGCGAGTTGAGTGAAGTGGGGGAAAGGAGGACCCACCCACCTCTAAAGGCTAGTCTCGGTCTAAAAGTAGCGGATGGAGAGCAGTAGTCATGCTTGGCCTTCATTTTCCCATTTAATGGCGACAGCGTTTTAAAACACATGAATGAATTTGGGATGAATTTTTTTCTTCTCTTCATAGAATTAAAAGTGCAATAAATATTGCTTAACTATTTCAAGATATGTATTTGCTGCAATTCATTATCAGTTCTCTAATAATACCGTAAACATTATATTAAAAATGTTATCTGACATTAAAAGTGTTCACTGATCGTAAACAGAGTGTAGCAATAAATAAGTTTTCACATCAACAACCCTCCATATCGTAAGCTACTACCTACCATTGAAGAAAGGAAAATCAATGGGATCAAAAATAGATTAAGAAGATAAAGGAGCATAGTGTTTTATTCCTTTATCGGATGAATAATGGAGTATTATAATGGAATAATGTATCATATCCTAAGGCTAATAAGGCTCCTATTTTAGTTTTACTTTTGATTGTTAAAGTCGAGGAGTAAATGAAAAATCTAACATTTGTTTATATAAAAAATAATTGATCTTGTCTAATAAAAATAATATCTCGAAAAAAAAATTAAAGAAGTAAATATTTTCCCCATTTTGCCAAAACTTCTTGACGGCCCATGTATGTACTTATATTCTAGATCACATTAATACGTTATGTTAAATATCGTTATAAAAATATTAACAATAAATAATATATAAACATATCTTTCTGTATTTTTTATTGATTTATTTTTCATATTTTCAGATTTATATATTCCATCATCTTAGTTTAGACTGGCAAATATTTTGAAATATAAACCCACTATGTACATATATTAATTCATCGAACAGGTGTCTCGATGTAATACCTGTAGGTATATATAAGCAAATTATACTTATACCTTTCTCAATACAGTAACATCCGTAACACTATTTCTTCGATTTTCATTATAAAAACTAGTCAAGCTGTCTATCAGCTATGCGAATACTGTGCTACCGATATGCAGTTAGAACAAACACTGGGTATTATCTGACATTATTTAAATATTATGTAAATCACAGATGCGTGTATACGACCCATTTCACGTGAAGCACATAGTTATATTTTGATAAAAATTTACTTAATAGGCTATATTAACATAAGCGTTGACTTTTTTAACTCGTTTATATATCTATTTATTTGTTTTTAGTTTCTAGTGGACATTAACACATCTACCGTTCTGATATTATCACAAGACATTCCCATATTCCCGCAAATTTATAGTTTTTAAGATTAGTACAATGGATGGTTAATTATCGTTTATTTATTATTATTTCAAAAAAGTAACTGTTGAAACGTAACAGGTGAAACTTTCGTACACCCACACAAAAAGATGAATAATACATAAATATGTATACGCTACTGATAACATTTAGAATGAAATATTTTCTGTACGCCACAAGGATTACCAATTAGTTCTCACTATGTCTCATATATTAATTGTTTAAGTTATTTAGAGTAATATATGAACTTTAAATGATTGAAATTCAGTAAAAATTCACGCCAATTATAAAGCGATTATTTTAAAACCTATTCCATTATTGAAAATCTAACAGACTATTCAACACATAATGTGGATTGTAGAAATAGGGGCATTGTCGTCGTATATTTGCACACACCTATACGGCGAACCTATGAGTCGGTGAATCAGCGTCTTCGCTCGATCAATGGACTTAGTTGTTTTCTGTTTAATGATTTAACGTAACATATATTTGGTGATGCACTGCGCATTATGATATGAATGATTTTGCGTTGTAAAGTGGAAAATCATTATGTCGAATATACGTAGGGACAAAAAACGGCCACTTGTTGATCAAGTAAATAAGTTTTTATGAGAATTTACAGACTTAAAATACGATGGTGCAAAAATAATATATTAAGTTTGTGTTTGTTGCTACGACAAAATGGACTGTAAGAAATATGTAAACAGTACACAGCACAAATATAAAAAAAAGCGGTAAAAGACCGACGGCTGAATTTATGTTTGACTTAATTTTTATGTTGATGTCGTGCAATTTATCATTTATCTGATTTAATTAATAAGCTTTTCTGCACTTTTAAATATATATATATACGAGTAAGCAAATCGCAATAATACTGCGCCGCCCCCTCCCTCATACTGAAGGCACCTCTAAAGTACGCCTCTAGAGGCTTTAGATCAAAATACAAAAGTTACCACGTTGTTCGCAAGGGTCGATTTACTATGTTGATTTTGTCAAAATTCCGGAATTCGAACAAAAAGCACTTCGTACATCGACCTAAAGAATTTCGTGACACACACACACACACACACACACACACACACACACACACACACACACACACACACACACACACACACACACACACACACACACACGAAAACAGCGGCTTAGTAAATACGAGTAATCAAATCGCAATAATATTGCGCCGCTCCCTCGCTTATATCGAAGGCACCTCCGGAGCATGCCTCTAGAGGCTTCAGATCAAAAAATAAGAGTTAGCACGTTGTTCGCAAGGGTCGATTTACCATACTTATTTTGTCAAAATGCCGAAATTCGAACGAAAAGCATTTCGTACATCGACCTAAAAATTTCGTGACACACACACACACGAAAACAGCCGTTTAGTAAATAGAGATAGATGAGCGGTATAAATATAATCCCACCGCGGCTTTCCCCAGGTTGGAAAACATCGCAGACGTATGCACCATCTGTGCGGGAACAAATCGAAAACAACGCAAAATCTAAATTGTATAATAAAAAAAATGTGGTTATGTGTAGACTAAATGACGGTTTGTAAAAAAATCTACTGTTAATGTTATAGTACGTACGTTCTTCTGAACTGATTGTGTTAAGTGCTTCCAGCGATTTTTTCTTATCTTCTACGCCTTGAAAGTAATTTCTCTTTAGGTTTTTCTTCATTCTTGGAAATAAGAAAAAATCGCATGGGGCTAGATCGGGCGAGTAAGGGGGTGCGAAACCGTTATTATGCCATTTTTTGTTAGAAATTAGTTGATTTTCCACGCTGTGTAGGCAGGTGCGTTATCATGATGAAGAAACCAGAAACCCCCAAACTCCACAATTTAGATCGCTTTTTCTCGCTATCTCACGCAATCGCTTTAACACTCCCAGATAGTCTTGGTCCACTCTGGTGTCTTGAGGAATAAATTCAACGTGAATAACTCCCTTGATATCGAAGAAATAAACCATCGTGGGCTTTAGATTTAATTTCACTTGCCATGCTTTTTTGCTCTGGGCGATGAAGGTGTCTTTCACTGGCTGGACTGCTGTTTTGTTTCGAGATCATAGCCGTAGATTCGTCAAGATTAATATCCTGTGATGACTTTTGACAAAAAACTTAGGGTTAGTCTGTGTCTGTTCTTTCCATTTCTGGCATACTCTCAGACAGTTCTCTCTCTGGTCATCTGAAAGTAGTCGTGGAACAAACTTTGCCGCGACGAGTATCGTATTAACATCTTCAGTTGGGTATGAACGGCCCAGGAAATTCCAACTGTTTTCTCCAATTCGTCGATTGTTCTGCGATAATCAAACATGATGGCATCACACATTTTTTGAATAGTGTTCTGGGCGTTGAGGGGCGATCCGAACTCGGTTCATCTTCAAGTGACATTTAACCAGGGCTGTAGCGTGAGAAAAGAATCTAGGGATGTGATAAACATTTTACAAGGGGAAGAGGTATAGTCAGATGTATGGTAGGTCATATAAAAATAGTAAGAATAAAAAAAGACACTAACCTAAAACGATTATGCCGAGGTATATATCCTAATTTTTAAAATGAAGATCAATTCTTCGGTTTTTGTTTGTCCAGCGAAAACGTTTATCACTGTTTCTTCAAATGTTGGAGACGATCTCATATCTTCTTACAAGGCCTTTCAATATTTATTAATGGTAAAACTGACAGTTTTTCTGCAAGAAAGTCTTTCTTGCTTTTGAGAATTTCGCAGATAAGAATTTTTTTTATTTAAACATGAAAATGATCTTTCCGTGGAACTGCTTGTGGCAGGAATAGTTAAAATTAAATGACACAATTTTGATGACTCCGGCAAAACAGAAAATAATTGAAGGGACATAATATATTGCTGAAGCTCAAACACAGTGCTCTTTTTCATATCGGGATCACTATAAATCACTAAAAGTTCACTTTGTTTCACGATTTGCGTCAAAAAATGTTCCATATGTATCTATTAAAGAAGAAAAAAGTTCGTTAGGAAAACGTTTTATAAATGAAGTAAATTGTGTGGAATCTAGATTTTAGAATTTGAGATTCGAAATTCCACTAAACCGTTTACTAATGTTCAAAGTAATAACGTCCAAAATTTCATAAAACTATCGTGCGTAGGTGCTTTTCTTATCTTCTTCAGGAATTAAATCCAAACGCATTCTTTTACTTGGTGGTTGATTTTCTAATACAAATCTGTCCATACGGTCCCAAATGTCACTAAACTCGTTTCTCATTTTTTGAATATGTGATTTGAAATCAGCAATCTCTTTATTGCAGTAACTAGTATCTGATATTTTCGTCTGTAGAATTTTAAACAGACTCTCGGAATGTGGGAATATTGCAGAAAACACTGCTAAAAAAAAATTACAATCAAAGTCGCCCAATAAAGTTAAAAGACCTCTAGCACAAATAACGGTTTCTCGATCACATTCCTCATTTTCATTTTCCACAATTACCTGAAACAGCGTTTGCAAATCTTCTTTATGTTATGGCGATAGTCGCCATAAAACGCAAGATGCGTTCACATAATCGCATAACTCAGCCCGGAAATAACGACAACACCCACTCGAGATCCCACTGTTGACTGCGTAATATCACTGATCTCGCCCATCTAACGCGTAGCTTGGATGTAACGTAGACCATCGCATTTCAGCACTGCAGCAAGTAACGCGGGGGTCCAATAATTTCGGGCGCCTTCATGGCCAATTTGAAATAAAAAAGTTGATGGTAGCGTTTAAAGTAAATATTGTATGTTTGCAGTCTGTTCCAAATAATTAAAAGATTGTAATAATTGAATAAATCGATTGAACTTTTAAATAACACTAATTTGCCAATTTTTTAAGGGATGCGACGCATCACTCGCATTCATGTACTACGCCTACGCCTGCATTTAGCCACTTCTGAACCGAACAAACCACTTGTAAATTCTTGCCTGGCTTAAAGCTTCATTCTCATAAGCTTCATGAAGCACTGAAACTGTATCTGCCGTTGTTTTCTTTAATAGGAGACAGAATTTGCCACAGCAAGTTCGCCATAGAAAAATCTAAAACGGAAAGCGTTAGGACGTAAGAAAAAAATCAATCTGTCCACTGCCGATGGTTTCACATGAAGGATACTTCGCCGATACTGAGAAGGGGAGTGTCTAGTAAATGTACCTAGCGGGAGGGGGTAGCACTGTCAACCCAGTTCTCTACAGAAAATAATTCTAGTTTTATTTTGGCTACCCCCTCATATTAGTATGTAATTCAGCATACTTTATTTGTAAATACTAAAAGATAAATACAATTTTCATATTATTAATCTTCGAAAAATACTTTTCCATGTATCCAATGTATCCATGTAGTTGACGTTCTTTTGTGTTGAAACTTTATGTTAATAAACTGAGACAAAAAATTATGTAATTAGTATATAATTATGTTAATAATTAACACTAACCGTATTCGGCAACTATCGTCCATTCTTGTTCCATAATGCCGAAATAATATACGGTTATAGTAATGCTGAAAACTTGCCCCACTACCCACACCAACATGGATAATGAACTGATGCATATTTAAATTAGGTCATCTCTATAGACGTGTACGTTTGAATAATATGATTTATTATTTCAAATGGTCTACTTTTAAGATTAAAACATCTAAAATTGCATATATACAAACAGTGATTTGAGATATTTTACCACTGTCAATTGTCTGGATAAATAAAATAGGTATATCCTGAGTACAAAACAAACTCTCTTATTTCCTAGAAAATGATAAATTTTATTAGGACCAAAATATTGGATTGCTCATGTAAAGAAAAGTTTGGAGAATAAAATTTGGCGGGTAACATGTTTTCTTTAGAAGGTTATTAATTTGTAAAATGCACCTTTTATATAGAACCACACATTTTTATTAATTATTTCTATTTATCTTGCTCGCATCATATTCTTGTTAAATAATTTATTCTACAACCACGTATATAAAATAATTCTTTACACAGCGATTAATAATTCTGAAATATCCTATTAATATATTCTGTACAATAACATTCCCTGCAATTGCGATCATTAAATATTCTAGTTGATATTTTGCTGCCTTATCGGGGACGATTTAAAAACTCAGCTATTTATGACAACTGTTAATAACCGATAAAATTCTTGATAATCAGATAAAATTAAACAAGACTTGCGATGACTACCCGCATTACGAAATAAAACGAGTAAAATATGTCCAATTAGCGTATTTTACTTCACAGGGGTAAAATAACGGTTGGTGATTAGTACAGTAATTATGTAAGCTTTGGATTACTATGTGGGGAATGGAGATTTTACCTCACTGATAATCTGGTAATTTTAGACTGTGGCCACAATAACTTAGAGGTTTTATTACTTACATGTACAAGTGGTTTCTACAGTAGTGCCTATTAATAGTAATGTACGTAAAGATGTTCCCTATTGTACGAAGTTTATTTGATTTTCGTAATGATATTTTGCGGTTAAATATTAAGAATATTATTGGTAAAGGTACTGGTATAGATAAAGGTATCATTGGTATCTCCAGAAGATCTGAAAATTACCTGGACTGATCAGGAGTATATGACCAATTACTTGGAACTGGCCTAGGTTGATGACTCGGGGTAATCCGGATTTGGGTTCCATTCCTACCATAAGTCGGCTGTGCTTCTGCTTATCTCCGTGCGAATATCGAGGGTTAGGTGGAAGAACAGCACTAACCTTGCCTTAGTAATTAATGAAAAAATCTGTTTAACGGATCGTTTATAAATGAGATGTTATAATTTACGAATGACGAGATAAAATTGAATTTCTTCCCCGGGAAGATGTATTATTAGTCACAACTGATAGGTTTAACAATTATCTGAATTTTCGCAGCTCAGAACAGTAATACTGTCATTGCATCAGAACATATACGGCAACACCTACGTCTGGTAGAATATTGGACAAAAAAGTGGAAAATAAAAATCAACACAATAAAATCTACACAAGTTACCTTTACTCTAAGGAAAAAACATTGCACGCCAATTACTTTTAATGGTACTATAATACCAGAAATGCGCCGAGATAAAAAATTGAACTGGGTGGAACACGTAATGAAAACGAGAAAACAAATTGATTTGATATTCAAAAACTTCTAAAACTAAAAATCTTTTTTTATAAAGCAAAGTTCTAGTATATAAAGCGGTTATAAAACCCACATGGACATATCGAATATAACTCTGGGGATGCGTCATCAAGTCGAGTATTAATATCCTTCAAAGAGCCCACTCCAAAATACTCCGATCAATAACAGATGCATCGTAGTATGTATCAAAGAATTGACTACATAACGACCCCGGCATTTTATTCATTATTCAGGACCAATCCAGCCTTACGACCATTAAGATTAAACAGACGGCTACCAACGGATATAAGATAAATCAAAGTACAAGAAGCTCTTCATTGGAAGTATCTTCATCCCGTCAACTAAGGAACCTCTCATTATCCTATGATATCCTATGATATCAAATTAGCTTATAGATAGTATTGCACTTCTGATTGTTAATATCTTGCAAAAAAACTGAATTGTATATATTTTAACATAGCAGAGATCTTAGTGAATTGTCTTGATGAATACTTTTGATTATAGCTAGGCCATCAAATTCTATATTTATTAAAAGTTAAATGAAATAAGTGAATTCTAAAATGCATTTAATGATAACAGAATTTTAGCAAAACACTCATAATACTGAGTTGTTAAATCATTACTGGCAAGATAGTAAGACACTATTTCTTTTAAAAAATTTATACGATTTTTACATAACGCAAGATGTAGTAGGTACGTAGTACGTTTACAGATTTATATAGTGAAAATTACTTTGATGCGTTGTGTGTTTGGCGCCAAGTTTAACTGACTTTACTGATATTTAAAAAATACCACAAGTACACCATTTTTACTCGTTAACATCATGATAATATTCATACTGTTGTGTTCATAATTTTCTAGGGATTTTACAGAAATAATTCGTAATAATTTCTTTGACATGGTTGAAACATATTTTAACTTATATGCCTATTTAGCTATCATATACACATTTTAAATTTTATTGATGGAAAAATCTAGTGAATTAAATCTCGACTGCTATCCAAGATAGATCTTTTGTCTAATAAATATTTTCCAATCCAATTCAGTTCTTTTAGCGATTTATTTCGAAGATAAACATATGGCAGTTTATAAGATATTCTAAATTGATTGGGCCGTTGCTTGATGAATTTTGTTTAAAATTTACAAATACCATGGGTTGAAATTTTATAACTTAATAACAATAGTTTAAGAGTAGGAATTAATATAGTAATAAACCCATAGTAATAAACCTAAAATTACCCTAGTTATATAAACGCAGTTCCACAACGTAAAATTTAGTTTAAGTACTCAACATCTGAAGAAGCCACTGTGTTGGCGAAACAATTATTATGTTTAACAAATAGAAAGTGAAAATATAACCAGCGAATGTTTTAATTTTGTATTTATAAGATATATTTGATAAAAATCGCTATACAAAAACAAAAATGCACTTAGAAAATTTAAATTCAATCAACTGAATACGGCAATCAACGAAAAATGATCGTATAAGTATGGTATGATGTATAGGTATGACAAAAATCAGATAAATTAATGTCAGAGTAAGACCACACTGGGCCTCGTGCTAGATATTTTTAAGGTTCCTATATATTTATTTTTCAATTTAATTATTTATTATAGTTCATGCCTATAACTGACAATATCAGTTTTTGTTTAAGCGCGCATAAAAAATAAGTAATTAAAACTTATTAGTAAGCCGTAGTAAATTCAAGAACGGCAATTCTAGTAGTGTTTTCTTGTTATTCCTGTATATGAAATTCTAATAAATATCTAACAAAGAGTGACGATACTCATGGCGACCTTAAACAACTCGAATACTAAAGAGAAAAAATACTCTCGAATCTATCGCTCTTGATTCGCCTACACTCCTCTATATTTTAATTGATTAAATATTTCTTACAGTGTATCTTCATCTAGGAGTTATATAACTTCTTCTCTGTGACCATTCCCCTCGTTAATGGCTTCAAGGAGACTTCAAGCACATTTCCCATTCCGTTCATTAGCTTCATTGTGACAGCAGGTCTATAAATGAGACATTACTGTCCCAGCTTCCTTGTAAGGACATCCCCGCTCTATTTGCACCGCACTACGCCATCTAACATCTCCTGCTCGACCGGGTGTTCGTATTCCTCGGCGCGTTCCCTCCTGATGAATACCCAGTTCATTCATGTTAATAGAATGGCGACCTTTTTTATTACTACCTGTTGCCTGCTAGAATCTGCGAATCGAATGGATTAACGATGTTTGAAATGTCCTGAGCTGTTATGACTTGTAAAACGCACGTTTACTTCAGTGGATTCCATGAAATCAGATAATGATTGAAATATGACATTTATGATTTAACAGGCTCCCGATTAAAATTTAAAATATGCATTTTCCTGGTTTTAAACCAGGGTGAGGGTTCAACCAGGTGTGGCTCCAGGTCAAAAACTTTGTTAATGCACATCAATATGGGACTATTAAATATATAATGCCTAATATTTGTGACACGCACTGACCATACTTAAGGAACTATTTAAGCAACTAAATATTTCGTTATGCGAAATATTTCCAGAATAATTTTTATTGTCGATTTTTCAACTCGAATTTACAAGATTTGCAATGTTTGGTTTTCTTAAAGTATGTATTTGTATTCCACTTTATTGCATATCATGATACAAAAATAATATAGCATGAGTTTGTAATAATAATTAATAGAGAGAACGAAGAAGAAAGACAGTTATAATGTAAAATTTCGTTATAAAACATCATAGATCATAATAGATAAGAAAATATGCTTTTATATACACATGTATAATAGTAGTACATCCACCTTTATAAACTTTGAAATGTGTAACAAAATTCCAGTAATAGCATAAAGGGGAGTTGTAATTATAATTACTCATTAAAAATAAATAACACAATTTTTAAAAAAACGATGATAAATTTCGACAATACTTTAAAATGTCTGAATCTTTGGATAAGGACACAATATATCTACCGGTTGACAATGACGAATATATGACGTCTTCAGGTTCACACACCACATTGAATGATTTGGTAGATGATATAATTATTTTTATTGCAGTAAAAGATAATTCTTCGTTTGGAAGTTATTCTAAACAGTGCACATAATCGTGTAGTATACATAAGATTTTTTTGAAGTGGGCATGTTATATTATTTGAAAAGAAGAAGTCATCATGGAATAAATCTAAATAAAAATGAATGAATGCACTAAATAAAAAATTAAAAAAAAATCGTGTGGACGTAAAAAGGGCTGATAAATTCAAGGGCGCCCTCAGATTTGCCTTAAATGCAAAGGCATTCTAGGTAGGTATGAATTTCAATGTTACTACTTTGAAGCTGCAGTTTGGAGAAGATTTTTCGGTTTGACGAGATAACCAGCAGTTTCTCATTAAAATGAAGATTATTATCGTATTTAGGAGACCGGATTACGTTATTTTCAATGTGATTTGCGTCGATTTTGAGACTTATTTTTTTACAAATTCTCTTACTATAATTCATTTATATTATTTTGCAAAAAAAACGTTTTCTTGAGAGAAAAATCTGAAAAAATCGTATGGACGTAAGAAAGGCTGACAAATTCAGCGGTTTGCTTGGATTTGCCTTAAATCCTAAAGTACTCTAGGTAGGTATGAATTTCAAAGTTGCTACTTTAAATTTGTAGTTCCGAAAATATTTTTGTGTTACGAGAAAGCCGATAGGTCTTCATTAAAACAGAGATTCCTATGCTATTTAGGAGATCAGCTTACATTGCATTCAATGTAATTTGTGTTGTTTTTGAGATTTTCATATTTTTCCAGAAATTCGATCGATTTAATTCCGCTAAAAACGTTTTCTCAAGAAAAAATCTAAAAAAAAATTGAATGTACATAAGGACTAACAAATTCAACGATACCCTCGGATTTTCCTAAACCTAAAGGTACTCTATGTACGCATTCATACCTATGTACATAGAGTACCTCCCAAGGTTCCAAAGTTCTTACTTTGAAGCTGTAGTTTGAAAAATCGTTTTCGGTTTTACGAGAAAAGCTAACAATTTCTCATTAAGATTATTATCGCATTTATGGGCTTACGTTATATTCAATGCAATTTGCGTCGTTTTTGAAACTTCTGTGTATTTTTTCCGAAATTTCCATACAGTATCCCATCGATTTTGTTCGAAAAATCGTATGAATTTAAACAAGGCTAACATATTCAACAGTGTCCTCGGATTTGCCCTAAATTGAAAGGTACTCCAGGTAGCTATGAAGTCCAAAGTTGCTACTTGGAAGCTGCAGAAGCAAAGTTAACCTTTTTAAAACTGGATTCTCCTTACATCTACTCCGAAATTTTAAATTATTCTTACCAATATCAAATTATATATTTGGAGGGGGATTATATACATCTTGAGGTAGAATAACATCTTCTGATCTAGAAGCTGAACATGCTATTATGAAGTATCATGTTCAATTTTATTAACATGATTTGAACATGATTTTTATTATCTGAAAATGAATATTGGGTTATTGAATAACGCTGTCACTATTCCGAATATTATTATATTGATTGAGATTCAAAACAACTATTGGAAATTCTGAAGCAGGCATTTCAATAAGTTTCTCGCCTGTGCTACCGTTAAAGTTACTCACTCATAATCACTTTAAAGTGTCGAATTACGGTTTTGATCAACTTTTGTTGACATATAGGTAGTATCGACGTATCAACAGACATATTCTTTTCTTCTACAACAAACTGTTTGAGAATTTTGAGAAGATTTACCAGTTAGAGGTCGAACTTTGATTACGTCAATTTCTTAGATATAATTAAAAGTAGAAAATAAAACTTTAGACCAAATACCTGCGAATGAATATACGCTAGTAAATAGTATGTTTGGAATAAGAAACTATACAAGGTACTCCCGAATTATGGCCCAAACGGGAATGCAATTTTACTCATTGCCCTTTATCTAATAGACTGTTTCTTATTAAAATGGAGATCACTGGGGTGTATCCAAGTGATTTCCCAAATTATTTTTAGATTTACGTTCTTGAGACTTTTGTATTTTTTACAAAATTCCTTTACTATAGACCATCGATTTTATTCCGAAAAAAGATGTTTTCTCGAGAAAAAAGAAAAAGGAAATGGTATGAACATAAAAACTACTAACAAATCCAACAATATCTTTAGATTTTTCCTAAATCCAAAAGTATTGTGGATAGTTATGAATTTCGAAGTTGTTACGTTGAATCTGCAATTCGAAAAATTTCTGTTTAACGAGAAAACCGACAGTTTCACATTAAAACGTAGATTATTATCACATTTAGTTATTTAGTTCAGAGTTTAGAGTTACATAAGAATCGTTTATATCGCCCAGTGAATGCCAATTTATGGAAGTAAGTTAGCTATAAAATAAATTTAACCTTTTTAAAATTGAAATTTTCATTATGACTACTCTGAAACTTTTAATTATTTTTACCAATAATTGCATATTTAGAGGTGGACTATATGTACATATTCAGACAGAACAACTTCTTCTAATCTAGAAACTGAATATGATATTATGAAGTATCATGTTTATTTTTATGAACATAATCTGAACATGACTTTATGAACTGAATATGAAACTTGTGTTTTCCAATAGCGCAAGATCTGTCACTATTGCGAATGTTATTGTTATTATTTTAAGTGAGGTTAGTTTCACAGAAGTTTCTCGCCTATGCTACCGTTGAAGTCACTTACTCATAAGCACTTTAAAGCGTGAAATTATGATTTCGATGAACTCTTGTTGACATGTAGGTACCGAGGTGTCAACAGACATATTGTTTCCTTATACAACAAACTGATTGACAATACACTATACAGGGTACATTATATTCTAAACGAAAACGTAATTTTACTGATTGGCCGTTGTCTAATGGGTAGTAGTTCTGGATGTTGGTCCTGGTAAATAATAATTAAGCAACCTCTGTTTGAGTTCGTCGTACCCAATCGTTAATAGTATTTTAATATGAAAGGTTTCCGTTACATTAAACATTCTGTCATTTAATTTTCAAATGTAAAATTACAAATTACCAGGGGTGTAGTGATGCGAGTGATGCGTCGCATCCCTTAAGAAATTGGCAAATTAGTGTTATTTAAAAGGTCAACCGACCGCAAATATACATTATTTACTTTAAATGCTACCATCAACTTTTTTATTTCAAATCGGCCGTGAAGGCGTCCGAAATTATTGGACTCCTGCGTTACTTGCTGCAGTGCTAAAATGCAATGGTTCACGTTACATCCAAGCTACGCGTTAGATGGTCGAAAAGGTCAGTGATCTTAAACAGTCAACAGTGGAACTTCGAGTGGGTGTTGTCGTTATTTTCGGACTTAGTTATGCGATTATGTGAACGCATCTTGGCGACTGTCGCCATAACATAAGGAAGATTTGGAAACGCTATTTCAGATAATTGTGGAAAATGAAAATGAGGAATGGGATCGAGAAACCATTATTTGTGCTAGAGGCCTTTTAACTTTATTGCGCGACTTTGATTAAAATTTTTTCTTAGCAGTGTTTTCTACAATATTCCCATATTCCGAGAGTCTATTTAAAATTATACAGACAAAAATATCAGATATTAGTTACTGCAATAAAAAGATCGCCGATTTCAAATCACATATTCAAAAAAATGAGAAAAGGGGTTTAGTAATATTTGGGACCGTATGGGCAGATTTGTGTTAGAAAATCAACCACCAAGCAAAAGAATGCGGTTGGATTTAATTCTTGAAGAATATAAGAAAAGCACCTACGCACGATTGCTTTATAAAATTTTCGACGCTATTACTTTGAACAATAGTGAACGGTTTAGTGAAATTTCTAAACTGAAATTCTTAAATCTAGATTTCACACAATTTACTTCATTCGTGAAAGGTTTTCCTGGCGAAGTTCTTTCTTCTCTAGTAGATACATATAGAACATTCTTTCACGAAAATCGTTTAGAAAGTGAACTTTCAGTGATTTATAGTGATCCCGATATGAAGGAGAGCACTGTGTTTGACCTTCACCAATATATTATGTCCCTTCAATTATCTTCTGTCTTCCCGGAGTCATCAAAATTGTGTCGTTTAATTTTGACTATTCCTGCCACAAGCAGTTCCACGGAAAGATAATTTTCATGTTTAAAGAGAATAAAGACTTATCTGCGAAATTCTCAAAAGCAAGAGAGACTGTCAGCATTAATAAATATTGAAAGTGCCTTGTTAGAAGATATGAGATCGTCTCCAACCTTTGAAGAAACAGTGATAGACGTTTTCGCTGGACAAACAAAAACCGAAGAATTGATATTCATTTTAAAAATTAGGATATATACTTCGGCATAATCATTTTAGGTTAGTGTCCTTTTTTATTTTTACCGTTTTCATATAGCCTATCATTCATCTGACTATACCACTTTCCCTTATAAAATTTTTATCACATCCCTAAATTCTTTTCTCACGCTACGCCCCTGCAAATTACATATAAAAACAACTCTAGTACAAAGCAAAAATGGGAGGTAACATCAAACTGACTTTAAGCATGGCTTGAAAATGAAGAAAGTAACACAAAATAAAGGTAAGACAGGAAATATGTATTATCAATATTCCTCATAACAAAAAACGTCAAGAAGAAAGAGGCGGTACATATCTTGTACCATTTTTACGATGCAGTGATGATCATAATTTTTTTTTTATTTTTTAAGATAATAATTTAAATAAAAATGAAAATGGGGTGTGAGTTGTAATTTTCTCGATGTGATCTTTAATTATTTGAAGTAATAACTGAGAGCGGTTACATTCATCAGTGTGAAGGTAAATAAGGATTAAGGATGTACCATAAAATGTAATAATCGATCTATTTCAGGAATTTTTATTAATATCCTCATATTCTGGTTACAAAATTTATCCTAGTTAACGTTCCCATCCTATATAATTGTAGTTACAAGTCACTAAGTGACATCATTACTAAATAGTTAAATTTAATTGTATTAGATTTAATTACCTAGCTAGATTATCCTTAAACAATGACTGTGCTATATAAGACGATGACTGAAGGACGCCCTCTCCAAATTGAAAACTCATTAACGATATTATTTTGCTGGCCTACTTAGTGTTAGTGCGATTTCTTCAAATTCTAAATGAATTATCAAACTGAAAATTAAAGAACCGATGAACAAAAATTCACGTACGGCCAAAACTGCACTACACCGCGAACACTCCTGTATGTTTTAACGCATTTCCTTATGCATTTAACTGTTATTTCATAGCGTTTTATTACACTATTAATCATCGACAGAAAATTGTTATTGTAAATGGTGGTTACAAAATTTATTGGAAGATGTGACGTGACGGTTACTCTACTTGCCCGTATACGACGACGCAGCTGTTTCATCCTACCGACCCTGAGGAAATCATTTTTTGCTGTTGAAGAACGTTATTTAAAAGGAGCAATCCGCATGCATTAAAATAATTTACACATTTAAAGTCTATTCTAGTGAAGAATGTGGAAAATATCAGTTAGGTGCTTGCATTTAATGACCATAATATGAAATAGGCATTTTGAAATTAAACCATCTGATATGCTGATCTTATTCGGCCTAGTATGGGGAAATCTGTTACAGAAGCTAATACACGAGTTAAAGGACACGTACAGCGTGACCAACTGTCGTGTATTTTAAAACTGACACATATAATTCACAGGGATCAAATAAAAGAAAATATTTAAAATAAGATAAGAGAATATAAAATAATAAAAAAACACATAATTTCTTTTAGCCGTGGTTGATTAAATGCGTTTTCAAACAACAAAATTATTCATCATTTGGTTCCTCCTAAATTAAATTCGCTAAGAAGCTGGTTTAAAGATTCTTAAAGCGAATCTTGTTATCTCTATGCGAAATATTCATTATTACTATTCACGTGATAATTTATAGTTGGATTATTTTACGCATATGTATTTTCCTCAGTACTCCAGTAACTACACCCAGCTGATAATAGAATAAAATACTATGCGTATTTATGTTTTTAATCTTTTTTTTTTGTCCCTTTGATCTTCTTTCCCTTCTGGAATGACTGGTAGCGTCTTGCGATGTGGATGGTTATTGATGTGAAGGGTTAAATTCTCAAAGATTATACCCAAAATGGCGAACTAAAATTTGACAATAGATTTTTGTAATTTTTTACCGAGTATTTTTCAGAGAGGCAAACTATCTAAAAAAATTCAGACTAGAAAAAGACCCAATAACATATAAGTCGGGAATCGAGAAATGAACTACCAAACCGCCAAGCGGTTATCAAGTAGTTCCCAAATAGCAAGGCTATTAAATAATCGCTTTAGTAAACAACTACTCCTCGGGCTAAAGCCCCTCCAAGCATTGAATTATACCTAAAAGCAATCCTCGACCCCTCTCTCGTGTTTCTGCACGATCAGACAAGATTTCAAAGAATAAAACCCGCCACGGGTAGCATTCAATATCTGTCCAGGATGGGAACCGAACGACAGACAGCTGCTTCGAACTTATTAGTTCTCATCAGTGCCGTACACGGTACGCCGATCCAGGACATTTTACGCCTTTTTTTCTATTCTATAATTCTACTAAAAAAGCGCTTACATAAAATATGAATCATTCTTTTCTAAATTATTAGGTAACCAAATTAGGCTACTAATTTTTAAGGAATTGATTTTTATTTTAACAAAAGCTTGTCACCTTGAAACGAAAAAACGAGGAAATAATAAACCCGTAAAAATCATGTAAAATTATACCTTATTATAGCATTCTCTAATTTTCATAAATAAAAAATAACTACCGATAATTATCATTTCTTGGTACTCTGTTTTACAAGGAAGTAAAAGTAGTATAAATTCCAAGCTAATTGGTGTTCGTGGGAATTTATATAATATCTGAATTAATTTTAAAAAATTATTCGAAAATTGTTAACCTAACTGTCTGGGGGGGAATATTCAAATTAACAACTCAACACTTGTTTATTAATTGCTAGGAGATAGTAAGTAGCACGTGTCTTTCCTGATCGATTCGGCTTCAAAATATTAAAATACACGACAACTTGCGTCAAGACTCAACAATGAATACTAAACATAAGGATGTAAGGTGGCTTTGACGCCTACATACATATAAATAATTAACATTTTAAATGCCTGACTACACACATTGCATTAGAAGGAAACATTTTTTATTTCCTATTTTGGTATCTTCATTAAAATGGTGTCGGTGTTGTAAAAAATAAGAGTATAGAAAATCGGGAGAAGTTTTACTATAGCTTAAAAAAATAAATATACAATATGTCAATACTAGGTTTGATACAAAAAGACTGTATTTTTGTATTTATAATGTAATACTCGTAACTACTATCCCCTTCAAAGTACTCCTCTTTGGTTGTGGTACAGCTTATTAGATGATGCTGCTACTGTAAAGAAATATTTCTAGAACTGCTCTTTCAGAATGCACTTCAGTACTCTGGCCATAAGCCTTTGAATATCAGAAACAAGAAAATTGCTGTTCTATTATTGCAGTTTTGGGAAAAGCTAAAAGTCACAAGGTGCCAGGTGCCAAATTTGAAAAATAAGGCGAATGACAACTTTGTGATTTGTCATTTTTTAAACGAATGTGAGCGAATGTGGTGGAATGGTGAGTGTATCATGCGCTGAAGTGTTTCCGTGGTCAAAGGATCCATTCTTCGATCAGTCAAAGTTCGGGACGCTGTTTACAAACAACATCGCGAAATTTTGCCAGTACGTCTAAATAATAATGTTGATTCACTGTTTTTCCTTGTTTAATAAATGAATTCCAAATGAACAGTATCCTTGTGATAGAAAAAATGAGAAGGCATGGTTTTGATCTGGGATCATTACATTCGAGCTTTGCTTGGTCTTGGTGAACCTATTGTTTTCCATTGCATACTCATATGTTTTGTTTCTGGCTTATACCTGAAAGTATCAAGGTTCATATCTGGTAATTACTCTGTCAAAAATATCCAAATGGGATGAAAGATCATATAAAATGTCAAACCGCTACAGCTTTGGCATTTCAAAGTTCTGGATATTCAGCTCTTCTACAGTAACTAAGATACTCAACCGTCTATCAGATATCGCTAGTTGTCATACCTTTTCCACAATTTCACACATTCGGACACCCAGGGTCAGGGGCGGCTGGTGTATAGGTGCTGCAGAACTGCCAAAAAAATTAGATATTTGTATATTTTCGCGACATAATAATTACTAAAATTTATTAATAAAATAATTTGGTTACTTGGTGCAGCTAACCAAATTATTGCGTTAAAGTCGCATTCTGCCCGCCGTCCTCTATTGAGTACTAGACCAGATGAATTATCTGGGTCTCTACGCGAGCGCGTCGCGGTACATTGAACTGGGCCACACGAGGTAGTTTCACAGCACGGCTCGGCACACCCGTCCTCCCCCTCAACTCCCGCGACAATCCACACTTGGCGCTCGTAAATGCGCGAATTTACACGGTCAGTGAGCTGTATTTTTTCCAGCTAAGGCAACATCGGTGAATGTTTACTTCTTCCTACTCCTTGAGCGGGCGTAATTCGTACCTATTTCGTATTTCGTGTTAATTTGAGATTTTAAATACTGTTTTGTGAATTTGTGTAGTGATTTATTGTACTAATTATTAATATTTATATACTGTGATAGTGACAATGGATTTAGTTTATAATTTAGTTTATTGTGAAGCGATTTTTTAAATACTCTTATGAAGAAAAAATTGATTTAAAAAACAATGGTAGGCCATTGCCCGATATTGTTATTGAGACTGCAGGTGTTAGCCGCGGAAAAGCATATAAACGTCAATTTAATCGAGACATTTATTCGAAGAACAATTGGATTTGTGGGTGCAACAAAAAAAATGCGTTATTTTGTTTTCCTTGTTTACTTTTTGGCGGTGATAAAGCATGGACGGAGGTAGGGGTGACAGATTTGGTGCACTTAACTGAAAAAATAAAAAAGCACGACAACTCCAAAAGCCATCTACATAATACAATGGAATTAGCTTTATTAGGAACAACTAATATTAAAGCGCAGCTAGATTCAGCTTATTGGATAAATGTGCAAAAGCATAATGATAATGTGACAAAAAAGAGATACGTTTTGTCAAAAATTATAAACTGCATAAAGTTTTGTGGGGCCTTTGAACTGGTGCTGCGGGGACATGACGAAGCTGAAACCTCTCAAAACCCGGGGATATTTCGTGGTTTGATAAATTTTTCTGCTGAGCTTGATGTAACTTTAAGGCGAGCATCTACAAAATGCTTCAGTATTTAAAGGAACCTCTAAAGAAATACAAAATGATCTTTTAGGCTGTATATTAAAAGTATGTCATGAAGAAATAATTAAAGAAATTAACAAACCTCCATTTTTGGCAGTTATGGTAGACGAAACAACTGATGTATCTGAAAAAACTCAGTTAGTGGTAGTATTAAGATATATTCTCGATGGTGAACCGATTGAACGTTTTTGGACATACCTGAAACCTACAAAATGTGACGCTGAAACTCTTTCGGAAAATATTTTAAGTGTTATAGACCCTCTAGTAGAAAATTCACCTTACAAGCCTTTTCTCTTAACCAAAGAATATGACGGCAAACATGAATGTTCTTCAAAAAGGTATTAAATTCCAAACATTTTTCTTGTGAAAGTCTATATATTTGTATAAACGGATTTTACATAAAAATTATCAGGAAAACGCGCGACTTTGAAGATTTTCAAAATTTTCGTCTATTTTTTTGCGACCCCTACGGCGTCAGTAGTTTGGATACGTTTGAAATTTGCACGCGAGCGGCCAATACCCTAGGATCGGTCCTGCGCAGAACACCCGTTTCATTTCATCACGAGCCGCCACTGCCCAGGGTTTTCATCAACTTCAATCACGTCATCCCATTCTTCTTTGAACCTTTTATGCCAATCAAGCACTGCAGACTTCTTCATAGTAGCCTCACCATACGCTGATCTTAGTACTTCTAAAGATTCACTTGAAATTTTGCTTAATATATTAGAAAATTTTATGTTAACACGCTGTTAAAATGTTTTTGCTGACAGCAAAAAGCTGTCTGTGTAATTACCATCATATTTTGATGTCAGCGTCAAGCGTTTTTTAGTTTGTAAGTGCTTCCAAATTAGCTTAGTATTCATTATCCCATTGTTAAATGCATCATTGTATTTGTCATTCCGTGTAAATCAAGTTTAAAAATTATCCACTATCAGTCAATCCCTCGGGTAACGGCTTATTTCAAGTTTTAAAATGTTTATTAAGTGGTAATCAATTCTCGAACTGCCTAAATGTCTGTGCTATATTAAAAGTTCAAATTCAGGAAGGCAATGACGTGGTAATCTAATAGAAGCAATAATTGTTCACTATACTAGTACGAGATAGTATACAGTAAAACTCCGGTAATCTGGACTCAAAATATTCTGGATTTTTCAGTATTCTGGACGAAATTGGAGGATCACATTTTTACAATATATATCCTTCCCCTGTTTCAAGAACAACATCCAAAAATATAAATTCAAAACACAGAACATCAGAATATTGTCTGATAGAAAATATTCTCATTCCCTGAATTGAATTCTGTTGAATATTATGATATCCAATATCAGAATATTGTCGAGATTCTGAACACGTCGAAATAATCTCACCGAAATATAATTCTATTCGTTGAAAATGCCTCTGGTTACGAAACCGATATGTAATTGACCTACGATTATGGCAAAATCTCGTTTCGAAACCATATTCCTTGCACCAATGGTCCAGAATACGATGTGTTGTACTAAACTGTACCGCAAGACCTGTCGGTCCATGTCTTATTTTTTGAAAAAAGTGACATACTATGATAATAGGATAGTGTTTCTCTTTGCCTATTCTTAGGCTAAAGTAACAGCTGATATAATGCAAAAATGTTGGAAAAAATAGCTTTCTATTCGGAAACTGATGTGTTCGTGACGACAGTCAGAATCAGACTATAACTCTGACGATATTATTCCGCTGTATCTGCTTAAAGAAAAACTTGGATCTCCTGGTGAAGACTGAAGAAAAATTGCTGAAAACAGCAACACGTTGTAAAATATTAACACTGAAAATATTTAACTCACAGAATAAGAAATATGTAAATGGAAAGCATTTACCGTTGCGTTGTGAGGAGAGCCATTCAGAAGGGGAAGTAGCCAGTATTGAACCAGAAGGGAAAGATGATCGGGTAATTAATTGTTTGAGTATGATACATGCACACAGTGGTCCGGATAGGCCATTTTGCATATACTACGAATGCTACGACAATCAATCTAAGCACAGTAGCAATTTTTTTGCATTAGCAAAAGCTACATAGGGTTTTATTTTCTTTTTATGTTTTTAGCTTATATTTTAGAGTGTTACAAACATTAGAGTGCTATAATATTCATTGTGTGCATTGTTTGCCATTTAAGAAAAATAAATTATCCGACCTTTTCGTTATTCAGATTGCTTAGTTTTTAATTGATTCAGATTGCGGGAGCTTTACTGTATGTGTAAATTTCGTCACCATTACACGACTACTTTTTATAACGATTTTTTTTCCTGATTTAAAACAGCATTTCCATATTGTGGTGAAGAGGGTGAATTTCACGATAATAACTTAACCGATGTTACAGCTCATAACACCACCAATGAATTTGCTGTTTTATAATAGCGGAACTTGATGGTGGTAAACTTGGTATAAATGTCGTACATAATTTGATTTTTGTTTCTAGATGTATAACCAAAAATAACCATTTTCATTTAAACTTTTATACCCTATGTCTCATACACTAAATATTTCAAAAAAATTAATGATTTACTGCGTCAAGATTGCATCGTCTAAAGTACAAGCTGATTTTGTAAAGATACAAAGCTGATTTGATTGGCCCTGTCTCTTGACTGACCTTATAAATCAGGAGATATGTTTTTTTTTAATCTAATACCTTGTATATTTTTATATTCTTGAATTATCCTCGATAAGTTTATTTTAATAAATAACGCTTATGGCTTAAGTGAAAAATGAGGAATAAAATTGATGTAAAATTGCAAACGTAAATAACATGAAGATGAGCTTTATCCTAATGTTTATGTAGTTATAATATTTTTTCCTGCCTGTCTGCCTGCGATTTGAAATAACCCCATAAAAATTATAGGAGGGTGAAATCAGGCGAACGTGGTGGCCATTCAGTTGGTCCTCGCCATGTTACTCACCTTTCAAGAAAAGTAACTTTAAAAACTGACCGGGTATCAACACCAAAAGGTTGATCAGGATCAGGAGCAGCTCCATCTTATTGATATCATATGCTTTGGTGGGGAACATCATTATTCCCATTGTTTGGATAAAGAATTGCTAATGCTGGAACTAGTCGAAACGTAGAAATTCTAAATATCTAGGAGCAGTCAAAGTTTCATCGAAGAACTAAAAAAGAAGTAAACATCAGTGCCTTGCACTTTCTAATGATCTAGCAAGGAATAATTAAGAGCCAACGGGGAGGTAGAGTGATGGGAAGGCTGGAAGAAGAAGCACAAATAACGGGACCAATTAATGAGCCCTGGGCATTAATGAGTAAAAAACTAAATTCATGACTTGGAGAATGATGAATTTAAAAGCAATTAATACCCAACAATAACAGCAAGACGGAGTAAAATCGAGGAATTAAAATACTGTTTGCAATAAAATCAAAAGTGCAGGAGGAAATTGGAAGTAGATTGATAATGCGATATCTCATCGATAATGTATATATTCTCTGAATGACTTATTAACTATTCTTTGAATAATTTATTAATCTTTAGAAAGGCCAATGCATGACGCTCAATCAGCTTACCATTACTTATAGTCAATAAACATGGAATATGACGAAATCAGAACCCTAAATAGTAGAAATGTGGGAGACAAATGTTCTGCGTAGAATTTTTGGAAAAGAAAACCAAGACGATGGCTGTAAGGCAACAATAAATAAAGAACTACTAGACGTATACAAGGAACTAAACATTTTAGGAGTGGTAGAAACCCAAATATTGCGACGGCTAAGACACATAAAAAATGCCACAAAATAGGATTCCTAAAACCATACTAACGAGTTTGATCGCTATTTGACGAAAAAAAAAACAGGAATGCCTAAAAGACGACATATTTCAGCTCAAACATTTACTCTACGTTGATGCTGGCTGTGTGATTCTCGAATTTAATAAGGATTTTCTTGAGACCAATATCTGTAGTTATGATGATGTACTGTTCCAGTCGATGAACGAAAAAATTCGATTCGTCATAAAATACAAAAAATTTTTTAATTTTCTTAAAGCCCTTGAATATTAATTCATGATGCAAGTTATCCTAATATAAGTAAGCAAATTTCTGAGTATAAACATGGCTTTATGCAAGGACGATCTACAACATCTAACTTAATTTGTATTACCCAAAGCATGGCTGAAACTCTTGACCAACGCATGCAAATGGACGTCATTTACACCGTCTTCACCAAAGCTTTTGATAGGCTCGATCACAATATACTTCTGAGTAAACTTACAAGATTTGGTTTTTCAACAAGTTTTTTAAGCCTTCTAAAGTCCTATCTCTCTAACAGTAAATAGTACGTCGAAATCAATGATTTCAGGTGACTTGAGTACTATGTCACGTTAGGTGTACCTCTAGGCTCTATTCTCGGCCCCTTGCTATTTAATATATTTATTGATGACATTGTCACTGTAATATCTGTCAATTGTCTGTTATATGCTGACGACTTTAAATTATTTAGGGTTATTACTTCTCTGGATGATTGTGCTCTTCTGCAGAACAATCTGTCTAATCTTCATAATTGGTGTTCTAGTAACAAACTACATCTAAATGTATCTAAGTGCAATTTTATCTCCTATTCCACTAAATTATCTCTAATAATATACGATTATAGGTTAGGCGGCTCTATTCTTCAAAGACCTGGCACATGCAGAGACCTCTGCATTAATTTTGAAAAAAATCTGTCTTTTATCGCTCATGTAACTAAAGTAGTGTCTGAAACGTTGCAAACACTGGGTTTCTTAGTAAGGACTAGCAGGGATTTCTCAAACACCGATACATTGAAAATCCTATACTTTGATTTTGTCCGATCTAAACTTGAGTACGGATCTTTAGTATGGAATCCTTATTATCAATGCCATATTAACAGCTTGGAAATGGTTCAAAGAAGGTTTCTGACACTACTATGGTTCAAATCAGACACATCAGACACTGTGTATCCACCTATTGGTTTCCCTCAAAATAGTTTTTTGGCAAGATTTGCGATGACAGCACTTGACGCGAGGCGGGAATGTTGTTCTCAAATATTTCTATATAAGCTTATACATAATATGATTGACTGTCAAAACCTATTAGGCAAGCTAAATTTATATGTACCTCAATTGCATGCTCGAACATCCAAAAGGTTTTACCTCTCTATTCCGCGTACTAATATTCTAAAATTCTCACCCCTGTTTTTAATGTGTACTAAATACAACAACAACTGTGATAAATTCGATATATTTAACTGCACTCTTCTGTTTACTAAACATTGTTATGTTTGACCGCATCTTTGATTTTCTTATTTTTCATATATTGTTTGATATACCTAGGTATTAAATATGTATATACGTATTTGTATTAAATTTGATTATTATGTCTGTGAAATTTATTAATCTTATTAGAATGTGAACACTCACTGTATTTTCCTGCTCTGTAAATGGATTTTCTTGTAGAGTAGTTGTAATAAATAAATAAATAATATATTTACGTTTTACATATTTTATTGGGTTATTAAATAAAATCTTTAAAAAATATGCCCACAAAGTCAACTTGACAGTAACAGTAGCAGAATGATAAATAATATAATCATACAATCACAATATACGTCTACAAGATACCTCAATAGTTGTAAAATATTTTTACTTTCCAAAGTTATCGTATTTGACAGTTTTAAGTTTAATACCGTCTATTTTACAAACTATGTACTATGAAAACTTTAAGTTATTCATAAGAAATTGACGTCATAACTAATAAACAAAATACGAAAACAAATTTGTAGGTCAACGTTTTTTTTTTAAATCAAGTTGACGAGTTTCAGTGTTTAAAGCAAACCATTTCATGACTAATTTATAAATATTGTACTAAATCTTGTCACCACACTGTCTAATTTACAGTGGCCAATACAATAGTAGTAATAAAATAATTAGAACTTACTCTTACATATCTTGAGGTTGATATTGCGAGGGTCCTAGATAGACTTGCGATAATTCTGAGCTTAAACTATTGCAATAAATTAACTAATTCGTCAAGACAAACCATTAAATAATTGTTAGTACTCCGATTCCAAAAATAATCATCTTCTTTCATCTATTTTCTAAGTAAAACTATCGGTAATAACTATTTCAAATAAAACCGATTTACTAACAACCTATAAAAACTTTACTCGCTCAATACCGCTTAATAACTGTCACTCAATTACGAGATCGAATACTAGGACATGCGAATAAATAAAAAAAAAGTTTATCGCGTGTGAACCGACCAGTTAAAACACCCGATACTAATTAAGGTGAACAAAGTAAAAGTGACAGAACGTACCTAAAAACACTTATTGTTAGTTAACAGTCAACATCACCGAACCGATCCGCCGGTAAAGCACATCGCATTAGCATATTTGTGACAGGCAACCGTCTTGTAGCATTCACCATGTGTGACTGAAGAGCCTCAGGATTCAACTTGCGAACGCAGAGTAGGCTCCGCGTCCATCCTTTATCCATCGGTCCATATCGCCCAATCCTGGCGATGGCGAACTTTGGGCTCTTTATTTATGCAAGCGTATGAGATAAGTATGCCGTATCTTTTCAAGATGAGTCTCTTTTGAAGAGCTTTACTACGTGAAGTAGTTGCCTACTTCCTAGATATATCAGTTAATAAGCAGTATAATAATCGTGGGTTTATCTAAATTAGTTTGTTATTTCTTGTATATAAACTAGGTACAAATATTCAGGGATGTAAAAAAATTAGAAAAAAATAGTCGGAGAGCAATTTTAAAAAAAGTAAATTGAAGCTTTAAGTTTCTAGTTTTTTACCATCAGCAGTTTCTGAGTAATCATAAGAAAACCATCAGAAAAAATTTTTCTCAAATTTTTACTTGCCTTTCAACGATTCGACGGATTCCAATAATTTTTTTTTAGTGATTTTATCATAAAGCTTTTTTAGACAATTTTATCCTCTTTAATTTGAGTGCTCTAAAAGCCTAGTACGATGAGTTATCGTGATTTAAAGCAAGAAAGTCAGTTTTAAAAAACAAAGTTTATTTTAATTTTCTTTCTTACAATAATTAACAATTTTTTATAAAAAAAATAAAGATTACTGCTAAAAAAACATTTTCAACCACAATAAATGAATAAAAAATGAAAAATTCATCCCTAACTTGATTTTCAGCAAACACGACAAATTAAATCATTCCAAACCAGTGGCGGTTTTATTGTAGGTGTATTTGTGCAATGAGCTCCCTTAAAAATTCCTAAAAATACATATTAGGTGTTTACTATATATTACATTATCATATCATTATACATAGAGTGTTCCGACATTTAAACAGTCTGACTTACAACTTGTTAGATGTCGCAAGATTCGCCAGCCCTAGAATTTATCAGATTACTATTATTATTATCTACGGTATATTAAATCAGCAACTTAAATACATAGGGAGTTTAATTTACCCATTGCACACATCAGAGGACCGTTTAACCATGTATTAGAAAGAGAAGACTCGGGCACGTGAAACAGGAGATATTATATACGTATCTTATGAGACTTGCGTGCATTGCACGCGATATACATGCGGACTGTACGAACCGTTTTTGAAAATGCTGAACTTTTAAAAGAATGCTTAAAATGTATTTTTGACATGCGGGAAATGATTACAATACAAGAAATCAGACTCAAATGTTATTGGGTTATTTAAATAACGATTACTTTAAATACTGGCTCGGGTTTTTCGCCAAGGTCATGCCTCATTGTAAACTCCTTTTTAAAGAGTTTCAGTCTCGATAACTGGATGCTGTTCAGATGAGCAGTTATTTGAATAATTTTGAAGACACAATTATAAAAACTCGTACAACTAATTACTCAAAATCGCCTGAAAAAATACAATGCGATCCCATAAAGACATATTATTTTCTGCATAAACAAAGGAAGTGTGTGATATATTAATTAGCCAAACTAAAGACAGATTTGAGTTTAGACCGTCGAAACTAGTTTGCCCCATATAAATTTAGTGACTATGAGAAACAATTCCAAGACTTTGACTGACAATGTAACGAAAACTTATGGATTTTTGGACAAAGTTAAATTGAAAAGTGAATTAACGGTTATATACAGCAGGGGAGATTTTCGTGAACCAGCAAGTTGCTTAGCAATTTTACACTTATTTATAGATCGAAACCTGACGGACTGTTTTAGTGAAACTGTTTTATTATTAAAATTAATTTGTATCATACCCATGACAAGTATTCAAAGTGAACGCTGTTTTTCGACGCTTAAAAGAATTAAAAACTTTTTGAGAAATACAATAGCGCAAGATAGACTAAATCCACTTTGCGTGATAAGTATGCAGAAAGTGCTAATTGCAGCGATTTCAGATTTTAATAATCTTGTAATTGACGTTTTTGAGAATTCCAAAAACAGACGAATGGATTTCCTATATAAATAACCTCAGGCTTGGACAAGTATATTTTAATTTTTCATTTGATATTATTTTATCGATTGCCCCCCAGACAAAGATTGCACCGGCCGCCACTGTTCCAAACATTATGAAAAAAAATACAGGGCTTTGAAACTTTCAAACTTTTTCGATAAATGTCATCGTACGTAAATAAACTGATAATATATTTATTTATTTATTTTTATAATTAAACGCCCCGTATTTAACTTTAAACAGACCAAGTGACATACATATTCTGTTTTTATAAAACATGTTCATACCAAAATGCCATTATCTAAACAGTATCCGCCTTGGATTAACCCATATCTTATTAAATTGTTAAAATAAAAAAAAAACAACTTCATAGAGAACCTACAGAAAATTTAAATACCAACATGATTATAATAACTTCAAAGAATTTAGAACTTTTCTTAAAACTACTATACGAACTGATGGAAACAAATTCAAGAGGTTTTTGAATTTGATGACTATATCTTCCACTATGAAATTTAATGGTTTTAGTCTTCACAACCCCCAAAACGTGATTGATGCCTTTGATAATCTCCTCTCTAATACTTTTATTACACCTAGTGAATATTCACTGAACCCTCTTAATATTTTTTATAAGAGCAACATGATATTGGCTTATTATAGTGACACGATAGCAAAATGATAGTGAAGATATTATGACATTAGTGAAAATAATACAATAAAATAAGAAAAAATTAAATAAAGTATGACCACTGGCCCAGATGATGCCCAGCTGCGCTGCCGTCCAAAGGGCAGGCCTCTTTTTGTAAGCCTCCTTGTGTCGTCTTTAATTTAATACTAAAATTGGAAACGATCCCTGACACTTGAAAAAAAATTGAAAATGTTATTATTAAAATTCTTCTATTTAAAAAAGATGTGTCATATAGTATTTTGTAAATCAATTACTTCTTCAGTTGAGTTTAAAATGTTAAAATGTGGTCAGTTGTCGATAAGGAAATTAACTAGCTCACGTATGTATATGTATTTGTTATGTACAATGATGTACACGATTTATGTACATTTACATTGGCAATTAAATATATCGTTATAACGTTATTTGCTAATTATTCTTACCATGTTACACGATACGCAATCAATAGGCAGCATTTAACTACCGATATATTAATTAGTGATGATAATAAATTACCACTCTTTATAACGTATTACCATTATCTATGTGATGCTAATAACGCATACAGTAGAAACAAACATCGACATACATTCATAATTATATTTAATACAAAGTGTTCAAAATATCTGGGGTACAAGAGTGGCCGCTAGCCAGTTTATACACATAAATTTACCATTTTCGCTTCCATTAAACTGTTATTCTAAGGACAAGAGACTATTAATGTAACCATAATTTTTCATTAATTAATGCATGGTCATATGTTCGGATATATGGAGAACAACATAGATTACAACTTTTATTTGTGAATTATTGTAATTTATAATTTGTTTCAACACTCAAAATTTCAGATGTTCATGGCTAATTTTAATCTTAGATTGATTTACTCGGTGTTTGAATTATATTGTTCATCTATCTCGTCAGCCTTAACATTGATTGATTAAATTAATCTCAGACTAAAACAGTACAACAAAGTCAAAAATACAATCCCTTAAATATTTTTTAATAAAAATTCTGATAATTTAAACTTGATAGTGTCAATCCTGTGTTTTTAAATATAAAGTATTTATCTTTTTACAAGTAAAACATTAACACCCCGAAAATAGCTGAAGTGTGTACTTCGTTCTAATGTGGCTGCTCTAACTGAGTAAGTACCATAAAAATAAGAGACTAACTTATTCCACTTTTCACATTCTAAAAAGGCTGTCGCGATTAAAGAAAAAGAGAAATTAGTGTGAAGCAATAGTTGACAGAACATGGAATATCAACGTTAATTGTACTAGCTGTATTCGTCATGAACCTAGCAATTTATTGACCTCACCCAGTTACGTTCTGTGGTAGAGGACATGAGGTTTTTTTATTTTTATTAGACTGCCTTACAATACGACTTACTTATTGCCTTTAGGTATTTGGTAGTAGGGTCACTACCGTGCTATAGTCATACCAGAAACTACCTTGATACCCTGTCCCTGTACAAAAACTAGGGTTGGATCACAACTCCGAAAGACTTGTGCATGCAATGTCGTTCTCCATTTTCATTCACATTATAAAATTTAAAGTTAACTGAATTCACATTATGAAGTTAAAAGTTAAAATGAAAATGCGTGGTGCATGAATCGATCCTTATTCATGGGCGTTTTACAAGGAACTGGGGGTCTAAGATCTGTAGAATACGGAGGTTGGCTCGAGCTCAAAATACGATTTTATAGTAAAAATTTTGACATAAAGCGAGGTTCATGTGGCCTGTCATTGTCATGGAAACGGATGTTGCGGTTCTTCTTCTGCGTCAGTCAAAAACGGATATATCGCTCAATAGTAACACTCACCAAATCACCGTATAGATGCTAGTACACCGAATCACCGTATAGAAAACTCCACAAAAATTAGCTACTCAATAATTTTCACAGAATGAGGTGGTCTTTTAAAACATGGTGTATAGTTGAAGGAGGGAACTCCAGCGATAGTTCAGTCTCTTCGTGGCTCTAAGATATTCTACGTGTACAGGCCACCCTTACAGATGCCGGTTTAAATTAAATAACTTATTACCATATATTCTTTCTAAAATATGCCAATTTGATATAGAGTAAATTCACCTACCTTATAAGAGGGTGCTTCAAAATTGCGTATCTCATATTATTATGTATATACGTGGTGTCAATTTAGTTTCAACTTTCATTATCATAGTACTAATTTTCCTCGACGTGTCACCGGCCTTCGATATAGTGTGACGTGCAAGGATTTACACACTAAAACCCAAAGTACCCCAAGACCTTTACTTAATTCAAAGTTATATTTAATTGGCAGGGTTCTTCGAATCAGGTACCAAAATAAGTACTCATCGTTACATCCCCTAATAGTCGGAGTGCCACAGGGAAGTGTTCTAGGTCCTATGTTGTACCTACATATCCGATATCCCTACAACTAGACTCTCTATTGTTGCAACATTCGTAGACGATACTTCAATATAGTCATCTCATATTAATCCAGGTATGCACTTGCAGACACATATGAACAACGTTCTATATTGGTTAACTAAATGGTGTTTTAAAGTAAATGAGGCCAAATATTTCCATGTAAATTTCACATGAAGAAAGGCATACTGCAAGTGATAACGTCAAATACCTCGATATACATCTGGATCGAAGGCTTACATGGAAAAAGTACATCTGGGTCAAGAGATAGCAACTCGGTCTAAAACTTGACGACATGCACTAGTTAATCTATAGGTACTCCCAACTGAGTTGAAATAATAAACTCCTACTCTATAAGGCCATCATCAAACCAATTTGGAGTTACGGTATATAATTGTGGGGCATTGCTTGCAACTCCCATATCAATATCCTGGAAAGATTCCAGATTAGATCCTAAGACGTTAAAAATACTTTCTGGTATGTATCAAATGACTTGACATGGTAGACTTAGAAGTTCCCATGAACGGAGAACAGATACAGCGCAATCTATGTCAAAATACTGGAGTCTCATCAGAATCATCTAGCAGTCAGTCTACTTGACAATAGCTAAGAATAATATAGATTAAACCATGCAAGAATACTTAATTTAGTTCATAGATTCAAATAGATAAACTACAGTCCTCTAACATTAATATTGTTAATATTCATCATATAACCTTCTAGTTATAACTAGATTTTCTTACAGGAAATAATCAATGGATTACACTGGGGATGTTACCACAAATTTAAGATCGAATTATGAACACTCAAGGACTCTAATTCCATATTATATCTTCATTTTAGCTACATTGGCTACGATTGTTAAAATAATGGAGACTGAAATTGCTTATTCTCAACATCAGTAGTTTGTTTATGTCGATTCTAAAATGTCACCATACTTCTTGGACAGCAAAGTGGATACACCGAATATCTTTGTCACCTTCGTTTATGAGATAGTCGTGCAAAAGAAAAGCATTGGCAACAGACTCTTTCGCCTTTGAGAAACACTATGATCGTTGGAAAAGCCAACATTGCTCACGAGCCATTAATAAAGAGAGAAAACATAATACTGCCATCTCTTCACGTCAAACAGGGTTTAATGAAACAGTTTGTAAAAGCACTGGACAAATCAGGTGATTATTTAAATACATTTTCCCACCATTTTCAGTACTGAGTATGGAAAAATTAAAAGCAGGGATTTTTGGCGGTGTACAAATTCTAAAACTTGTAAAAGATCCAAATTTTAACAGATATGTGGCCGTTGTAGAATCTACCACGTGCCTTAGTTATGTATCTATAATTCAACATTTCTTTTGGGCAGAAGCAACGCAAATAACTGCCAAGGACTAGTACATAAGATGCTAAAATGTTCTGAAAAATTGGGAGCCAATATGATCATTAAATTACACTTTTTGAATAGTCACTTTAACAAATTTTCTTCTAAGTTAGCAGATTATAGTGAGGAACAAGTTGAGTATTTTCATCAGAATATCTGAATAATAGACTAAAGATATCAAGGAAGCTGGGTTCGTCACATGATGGCCGATTACTGTTGGAGTCTGCAGAGGAAATTTTCGCAGCCAAAATATAAAAGAAAATTGCACAAAAAACTTTTTTATAATTTCTAATATTTTCTGCATAAATTGTTATTTCTTTTTTACACAAAATTTTACTAAATGTTAATCATTGTAAAACATTATAAAACTACATAGATGTTAAATAAAAATAAACAGCAACACATGTGTTTGCTGTGTACGAACACTCATCTGGTGGTGACCAATTACATTTTAATTATTAAAGCATAAAAATGGCCGGTTCTGATTGGACTCCAAGACAGGCACTAATTAATCGGCACGTAGTGAATATTGTACATGAGAGAATTAAACACCTGTTTGGGCACGAAGAAAGAATCTCGAATGCGCGATTTTATCATGATGGTATTTGCTTGGCACAACCCACATCAGTTTCATGATCATATTATGTAGATAACATCAAATTACCGAGCAATTTAATTTTATGTGATATGTGCACTCCTGCAATCTCGTTCGGGCTTCAAATTAACTAGAATTGTGGGTGTACGAACACAAAATTGCATTTAATTCGTCGAAATATTTTACATCGCGTTCGCACACTACGTACACGTTCTCGTATACTCGGGACTTATTTATCTGCTTCGCAGTGTACAATAAATACAGTCTATTAGAATGAGATTTATTGGTATTTAATTTGAGGTTCTGGCCTTAGAGGCGTGTCTTAAATTCTACTTTTAAAACGGAGATCGTATTGAAGTTATGAAAAAATGGTCAGAACCTGGTTAAACAAGGCCAAACATTAACGAATAACAATTGTTTTATTATAATTATTTTAATGTGTTGCTATACAGGGGAGGGACAATTTTAACCTGTCAAAGTTTAAAGATCGATAAAACACTTAACTCAGTGCCGATACACTTGACCCAAGTAATATTAGTTGGCTCCAACGACTTAGACTTAAATATACAGCGTGTCCCAGAATATGTGGGCAATCTCCGAATTCATAGAAAACATTAAAATAATGCGAAAATTTCTAATAATTTTTTTCTACAGCCCCTTCCTACGAAGATATGGCCCCCTAAAAGACATCGCAGGAAATCGGTTTTCCCTAAATAACTTTTAAAGTACTTAGTGTAATTTAATATTTTTTTAATATGATGGACACCAGTTAGGAGTCCTTAAAATGGTATCCACCTAACACATTTGGCTTATTTAATTCGCCAGGCACGGACTAGTTTTAATACAATAATGCTCACTTCCTTTGCACCCTGTATGATAAAGGCACAACAACAATATTTTTAGTTTGCGTGAACTGTAGACTAAGAAAATGTACTCTTGTTTGATATCGATGAAATGAATCGTTTTTGAGAAAAAGTATTTTCATTTAAATATGGTTTTATGAAATTTCTTGAAATATTCTACTACGTACTATTGTTGGAAAAGATACTTGCTTTGTATCTATGGTTTTATGATATGTACCCAATGAAGTTAGGAAAAATTTAATGTCTGTATCACTTAACGATGTTACTGCGTTAAAATTTGAGATCACTTTATTCTTCTAGATTACTTTTATTTGCGTTGAGCGAATTTAGGTTCAGTAAATATGCCGACAATGTCGACATGCATTTAATGTACGGTTTAACATTATGTGATGCATCAAGAGACAGAAGGCTATACGAAGACCGATTTCTAAATCGTAGGATTCCAGATCGAAAAACTTTTCAAGGAGTTATTTAAAGGAAACCAGTAAAAATTAGGAAGTTTTATTTGTCACGTGTGTAAGCAAGCTTGTTAGCATACTTTAACTGGAATTTTTGTAACATTTTAATACAGTGCCGCGATTATTTTAGGAACATTTAAAAAAGTCAGTCACAATTGTGGAAAACAAATCGTTCGCGGCGAGGGCGTTGAAGTCCTAAATGCCGTAGCCATAGAGCCTTTTATAAGTGTCCGGAAATTGGCTACCCAGTTTCATTGCACAATATCGATTGTCTTTAGAATCCTTAAAGAGCAACAATTACATCCTTGTTATCACCTTCAGAAATTCCATGCACTTCTTCCCGAGGACTTTCCTCGAGGGATAGAATTTTCGAACTGGTTTTTAGAATGACCAGTGGCGGATCTACGGGGGGGGGGATTTCGGGTTCAACCCCCCCCCCCCCCCCCCCGTGAGGATCGTGGTACTGTTCTTACTTATTCTTGGAAAAGGCACAAGGTAATAGTAACAATTTGTATAATTGTTACCCAAAATAATTATTAGAACATTAAAATATGTATTTAGTAGAGTATTATTATTTTTTACATTAGTGAACAACAATATTTTTTTATAATGTCTAAATATGTTGGTGAAGGTGTATAATTTCTTATATTGAACATACAAATTTTCTATGAAAATCTATTTTGACATGAAATATGAATAAATATTATAATTTCATGAAGAGTTCTTTCTCACCAACTATTTCTCTATAATCTTCTTAGTTTTTTGATTAATTCTCCTAGTATATCATCCGCAGACAACGAAATATAAAACAAATATAAAAAACGAAATATAAAAAAAACTATATAACAAAATAGATTTTAACATTGTACATGTAATAAAAAATAATTTTCAACAATATTTTATTATTTTTGGCACCATAAAATGATAATCGCGATATTCTAAAAAAAAAGAACCGAATTTCAAAATCCAAACCCCCCCCCCCCCCATGGTAAAATTCTAGATCCGCCACTGAGAATGACACAGAAACGAGACACTTTTATGGGTTCAGTTTTCTTTACGGATGAAACTGATTTTTCGAAAAGCGGCAGAATCCAGAATTATAGCACTAAAAATGTACATGAGTCAAAAAATACATGTGAAACTATATGAAATATTTCACTTAAACATTGAAAGTTGATATTTCTTTTAAAAAAGCCTGTGGGAGGGGGGGTAATTTGTATGAGAAGAGGTGAGTGGCTTGATAAATAAAAATAAAATCGATGTGATGAATTGAAAAATGCATCAAAAAAATAAAAAAAAAACGGAGTACCATGAGCCTACAGACATTTTAGTTCATATACTTGTTAAAATTTTTACTATTACAGTGATATATATAGACATTCTACTTCTTAATTGGTACTGATACGTGTCTGGCTATAGTCTAAAAATAATATCTTCAGGTACTCAAGAACAAAACACCGTTTATTCAACGCATGCATTTATTGTCTGGTATCGAACAATTGTTTCTTTATAGCGACCATTAGGCACCTCACCCTTCAATAAAAAGCAAGTACGCTAACATGGAATCAGTGCGAGGCAAGGAAAAAAGAGGCATGCGTGCACTAGAAATAAACTGTAAATGAAACCGGACTACCAGATCACACCTTTTGTAAACATCGTCTTCTGGATTTATGCTCCATCAATTTTAACAATCGTAGGTAGAATTGCTTAATTGAATATATTATAAGAGTGAAACATATAGATAAGGCGTGTTTATAATAATAATTACTTCCTTAGGGGTTTTCCCCAGATTTACGAAATCATAATAGTACATATATACGAAACTGATAACACCAAGTTCACTTGTTTGACATTTAAAATCCTTACGTTAATATTAATTGATGTTTTGTGTTATGTATGTGGGCTTAGATAAAGATATACAAAAGTAAATTTTAATCAACTATTATAAGAATCTGATGAAGCAAACGGTTTTCTATTCAAATATGTCTGGCCCATCCATTAAGGGGAGGATCTCCTCAAACTAGACCAAAACATCGATTTTTTTAGCTTCTTTGATACCTTATTATATGTAGAATATGTTCCGAAAGCGATTTGTCCGAAAACATTTTTATAAAAAAGATATTGCATAATGATGGAACCCATCTTTTTACGAAAAATTACGCAAAAATAGAGTTCGCGCAGTAAAGCAGTAAAGCAATATTTTTGAAATGCGCGCCTATATTAACATTCTATGGTAAGTATAGTTACCCCAAGTGCCACCATATGTCAGAGTATATGATATAATATTAGATAGTTTGCCTCTCTTTACGTTAATGTAGATGGGTATAGCGTCAGTCGAACACGCGTTTTTCTCGAAACCATGTTTTTTAAACTGATGGGAACTGTAACTCAAAAATTAATTGACGAATTGTGTTTATTTTTTTTATTTTAAAGTAAATTAAATTTATTGGAGCTTATACCTAATAAAACATTGATTTCGCTGTTATTTTGTTTTTATAATACTTTAAAGAGCGAAAAATAAGTGAAAAATCGGTACCGAAAATTCGCTATTTTGTTAATTTTCGATTTTTTTTTATTGGTATAAGCTCCAACAAATCTCATATATTTTATAAATTTTTTTGAAATTTTGATTTCAGATAATTTTTGTAAGTGCTAGAATTCCCACCGACTGAACACCTTTTTTTGGGACGGTCACATTATCGAGCATATAACTAATTACCGTGTCACTTTTTTTTAATAAAAATTTTTTGTGTACACCTGAATACTTGATAAATATGTATAAAAAATTTTGAGTACTTTATTTACTTCCTTCGATGAACAAAAGAAAATGAAGATAATCATGTAATTTTTGGATCGCTTGAGGAGAACCTCCCCTTAATTCTACTGGCCTGTAATTGATGCAAACTTTTATATACCTAAGCAATGATTTTACTGTTTACGAATATTATATTAAATTGTATTACATTCCTAGTAAAGCATTTTTGTCAAACCACAAAATTAAGATTCATATTCTGTGCTCGGAACAAATTTTCATCATGAAAAGTTTTTTTGGGTTATGTCGTGGTCATCGACAAATTCGTCTTGATGTTTCGTTCATTATCCCATCAGCTTTTTCTGAAAAAATCATACACTAATGATTAGGGTATTCGCGAAATTAACTAATCAACAGATGGCGCCGCAATTAACAATATTAGAACTAGTGGTAAACAACCATCATTTTCTGAGAGGAGAGGCTGTTTTAAGGATAAGTCACATATTTTTAGGTTGAGTAGAAATAGTGCGTCTGTATCAAGTAATAAAACAACGTATGCTTTAAAACAGATGCTTTACACAACCACCCAATGAGATTTATATAAAATTAAAGGCAAAGAATTAGCAAATATGTGTAAAGCTGGGCTCAAATTTAGATACAATGATCTAGCAAGAGATTATCGAAGTATCTACATTATACTCAAGGGAATCTATTGGCTTCAGCCTGGAAGCCGAACAGCTGGATTTCTGTGTATATTTTAATTATTTTGACTGTGATCTACAGCCGACTCCTTCACGGCCACGACAATGTCACCTGGCTACATTTGTACTATGCAGGTACGATGAACAATCCTTGTTCCTTCATTGACGCTCTTTTTTTTTCGAGATTTTTTCGCATCTCGCGAATTCCAACCCAGACAAAGGGCAGTTAAATATCCAGACTATGTGTCATTTATAAGAGAACTCCTTGATCGCTCACCACTGACTTTTGCTGGACCATCAAGAAAAATGGGACGCAATATCACCAAACTATTGCAAAAAGTTAGTGAAAAGAATGCCCAATATAGAATAAAGTGCAATTACAGCTAAATGACTATAATATGGAACATACTAATTAAAAAATATATTTCGAAAAAATTGTTCTTAAATAAAAATATATTTCGAAATTTAATCATGTTACCTATATTTATTTATAATTATTAATTTAAAGTCACTAAAATTGAATCTTTGAAAAACAGAGTCCCTAAATACAATTAACATTTACAGGCATTTTTTATATATAATATATATCAGTACATTCAATGGACTAAAATAAAAGTAAAAAAATATTATTTAAGGTTTTTTCAACATTGGTTCCATGTTGTGCTTTACTGTAGGTTTACAAACCAATTATAGTAGTTATTTTTTAAATATAACTATCTTTTAGACCATAGATAATAAATATTTATGAAAAATGTGTCGAGTTAACCTAGAATAACAAACAAATGCTGAAAGTATTCACCCCAAGTATTCAACACAACTCCAGTTGAGTAATCAAAAATTGTAAATAAATGCAACGTATATCTGGTTACATACCTAGCGAAGATCTGCAGAGTGTAACAAGAAGTAGTGATACAATATGACGTATCTTAATAGCACATATTTTATTGTAACTTTCTCGCATTTGGTCCTTTTATGAGGGGCGCTATTTATATTTTGAGCCTGATAAAAAAAACATTAATTTGCTATTAAAAATTAATTTTTCGTCTTTCAAAATATTCTCCTTCATGATCCCATACAGTTTTGTGTGCGTTCGAACCATTTGTCAAAGCATTTTTCCATTCTGCTTGAAATATATCCAAAAGATGGTTTTGAACGCATCAAGGGCTTCTTCTGCCGACGAAAATCGTTGTCCACGCATTTTATTTTTGACGTTTGGGAAAAAATAAGTCACTGGGTGCCAAATCAGGTCTGTACGGCAGATGGCCTATTAGTTCGACTTTTTAAGTATTCAAATATTCGGTTGTTAGACGAGATGTGTGAGAGCTCGCATTGTCTTGATGAAGAATGATCCAACGGCGCTCGTTTGTTTTTCTTATTTCACCGAAGACTTCCTGCAAACCAGTAGTTGTCTACCATTCAGCATTGACCGTTTTATATTCCTCTAAAGGCACTGTTGCCACATGACCATTTTTTCCGAAAAAACAGGCGACCATTTGTTTTGAAGTGCTTCGAGCGCGACCAACTTTTGTTGGATTTGGTTCATCTTGTAACACCCATGCAGTCGACTGTTGTTTACTTTCCGGCTCATACGCATAGATCCATGATTCGTCACCTATTACAATGTTATATACGTCTTTCGAAGTACCGCCACGGTATTTCTTGAGCTCGTGTCGATTGGGGCAAACAAATGCACCAATCGATGAGAGCATTTTTTGACTTCTTTTTAAATTATATGGAAACCGACGTGAACAAACCTTTTTTGCATTATCAGTTTTTGCACAGCATCAATGTTTTCTGGCACATCAACTGATTTTGGACGACCTCCACGACTTTCGTCGGTAAGCAAATGGCGGGCACGATTAAACTCGTTATATCAGCGTTTCACAGTAGCAAAGGATGGGGCCTTATCGTCAAAAGTGGAAGTAAGTTAATCGATGCACTCTTGTCTTGATAATCCACGTCGAAGGTTGTAATAAATCATCGCACGAAATTTTCCACGGGTCAATTCCATTTTTTCCCTGAGATACAATCTTCAAGTCACTGTAAACAACACAAATCACATTTAAATGATAAAATGTTAAAAAAATGATAAAAGGTTATGGTCAAAAATGTCAAACCTTCCACTGAAAACGTCAGATGGCGTCTGAATATACTGCCAAAGTTCAGGGTTGAGTGTTGCCATGGTTCAAAATATAAATAGTGTCCCTCGTATTATGAAATGAAAACGATGTTTTGCCATGCATGTACGCCTTTCAGGTATCCGGATCGCCTTTAATTATGCATTACTGTTAGATACGATTCCAGAGCATTACTATATGATTCAGAAATGGGGTATGTATACATAGGATATAAAATGGAACTGGTTGTAGGTGTGACCCGATTCTATTCTCATCCCATAAAAAAACCATAAATTAAATTCTGTCATTAATACAAGTATCCGAAGATGAAATGGTATGCCGCGACGGCCGTTGGTCACACCGAGACCCTGTACAGCCGAGAAGATGACGGTTTCTCACCAGCTAAGGTCGGAAGGTCATGCCGATACTCACGTGAAACACGCCCATCGCACGCACTCGTCGCGCCGCTCCTCGTATAGTAGTTACCAATTATTTGGCATCCCCTGATTCCCAATAAATAACAATGAAAACATTCGGCATTTCTCCTGATATTCCTCCGATTCCCAATAAATATAATGAAAATATTCGGGGTGACAATGCGTCAAGTTAATTAAAATACACGAAACTAGTTTTCCACGAACACCGAAAGATTGCACATTATTCTACGTGCGTTTCGTCAACCAAATTACCATCATCCGAAGATGATTAAAACAGTTGATGATTTGATGATTCCATTTTAATCATATCCTGATGATGAGAATTTGATCGGCGAACGTGCGTTAAGGAGCGTGTAATATTTCTATGTTCGTGGAAATTGATCTCCTGTTAATTCTAGGATATATTTGTGGAATATTTTTGAATATATAGGTCAAGTACTTATTTAAACAATACAATACCTAACCACAGCCAACACCCGCATGTCACCTAAACGCAAGGTCTGCTGAAAACATCGCTGGTGTGCGTGAAAGTGGCGAATTTAGCGTCGGTACTTGGGTCTGCACCCATATAAAATCCAACTGACCCAGGAACTTAAGGTGAACAACCATTGACAGCACCTTGTGTTCGCTGATTGGGCTCTGGAGCAATTGGAAGTTAACCCAAAATCATCTTTAGCGATGAGGCTCATTTTTGGATGAATTGATGAACAAGCAAAATTGTCGGATTTGGGACGATACCAATTCACACGAGATACACCACTACCAAATACATCCCGAGAAAGTTACTGTTTGGTGCGGATTTTGGGCTGGCGGAATCATCGGTCCGCACTTCTTCCAAAAATGAAACTGACATTGCCATAACCGTCAACGGCGAGCGCTATAGATCGATGATAAACAACTTCTTGTGGCCTTAACTGGATGATATGGATATCGACGACATGTGGTTCCAACAGGACGACGCTACGTGCCACACAGCGCATGCCACGATGGGCATTCTGCACGAGTGATTTGAAGGCATGGTTATCTCGTGCAGCGGCGACATGAACTGGTCACCGAGATCGTGCGATTGAACCCCTTTAGACTTCTTCGTTTGGGGCTATCATAAATTGCAGATCTATGCGAATAAACTTCAAACAATCGATTCCCTCATAGTCAACATAACAAAGGCCATCCAGCCAATTGAACCATATTTATGCGACTAAGTCATCTAAAATTGGACCTCCCGAATACGTGCCATCAAGCAAAGCCGCGGAGGACATTTGAACGACGTTATATTCCATACTTAATACCATATACATAATATTTTTTCAAATAAAAAAATTAAGTGGATATCTCACATACAATTGTTTTATTTACGTTTAAAAATCGAGCGTCCTTATTGACACACCCTTTAGTATATTATATCTAGCATTATGGAGATATGTATGTAAAAATAAAATCTTAGGGATAGTTTGAAAAACTCGTTTTATTTTCAGTAACTCTCCAGGTAAATATTTCTTGCTCGCAACGATTTCTCCTCTTATGCGGAATCGCTTAAACGTCTGCTATTTTCCCATTATATTGGCGTGTATTTATTTTCATTCGGATAATGATAATTTCGGCACATGGTCCACGGATTCGGATCCCACGCCACCGAGGCGATCGGCACTCAGATCCGGCGGTCAAAAGCGAAAGAGTTGATGGGCGTCCGTCGGTATCGGCACGGTAATCAAGCAAAAATAGGGTGGAGTAAATTGGTGGGAACCTCGAATTCATTGGAACCCTCTTGTCTCGGCTGCAACTAATAGCTGTTTATTGTGGACCAGCAAACGGAACGTTGGATGAAAAACACGTGAACTTTGACAGTGGCGTGTACGCGCACCAGATTTAAATGTGTGAACTCGGATACTGGAATATCGTGTTTAAGAGATCGGTTACCGGGTGTGTAAGACAAAACACCAGAATGATATATTCTCGTAGACTGGATTCCATAACTTTCATTCATTCGGGCGACAAAGGTAGTTGAGTATACAAAATGCTAGGACCTTCAACTATGTTCAATTTCTAATAATTGAGACCCTTCTCTCCCCTAGCCCCACCATAAGCGTTACGGCGCATAGCTTGACTAGTCGCTCAGCGTGTTTATACGTGAAAAAACAGATTATGAATAACTGTATATTTTTTCGTGTTTACGCAATATAATTTTAATTTTTTCGTATTTAAGTGGTTAATTCGAGCGAGAGTAATGATGGTCAGGTTAGATTCGAAGCCAGTGAAAACAGTAATAGTGCAAGTATACATGCCTACTTCTAGCCACAGTGAGGAAGAGTTAGAAGCCGTTTATTCGGACATAGAGCAGGTAACAGGATTTGTGAAGGGTCATGACAATTTAATAATAGTGGGAAATTTTAACGCAGTCGTAGGTGAGGGGAAAGAAGGAGAATTTGTAGGTCCTTATGGATTAGGAAATAGAAACGAGAAACGTAGCAGACTGATAGAATTCTGTGAGAAGCACAAGCTGGTAGTCGCGAACACATTGTTCAAGAATCACGTTAGGAGGCGGCACACCTGGAAAATGCCAGGAGGGATAGACAGGTATCAGATAGACTACATTCTGGTTAGGAGGAGATTTAGAAATCAAGTAAAAGACTGTAAGAGTTATCCAGGAGCAGATGTAGACAGCGACCACAACTTGGTAGTCATGAAAGCTAGATTAAAGTTCAAAAATCTGAAAACCCGGAAGGATAAGAAACGTATAAATGTAGACATATTGAGGGATCAGAATATGAAATATAAGTTCCAGGAGGAAACAGATCAATTAATAAATAAAGCGAGTAATGATGAAATCAAGAACGCAGAAACTGAGTGGGAGGGTATCAAGAATAATCTAGATTCCGCGGCTACGGACGTTTTAGGACACGAGAGAAGGGAAGCTAGGAAGCCCTGAATAATGGAGGAAATCTTAAACTTAATACAAAAGAGACGAGGCTACAAAAACAGACGAGACAAGGAAGGACTGAAAACTTATAAGTCAATAAAGTGTGAAATCATTAGAAAGTGTAGAAAAGCGAAAGAACAATGGATAGAGGATAAATGCAAAGAAGTAGAAGATAAGCTCCAAGTGGGCAAGACCGATGAGGCTTATAAAATAATTAAGAGGAACTTCAGGGATATAGGACCAATAAGTAGAAACGTTAGGAGTCAATCGGGGGGAACATACTGATCGGAAGAAAGGAGAAAGCGGATAGATGGAAGCAGTACTTAGGAAGTATATACGAGGGTCAGGAATTAGGAGAGATATTAGAAGAAGAATCTAGCATCGATAGGGAAGATGCAGGAAAACCTATATTGAGAGAGGAATTTGAAATAGCACTAAGGGGGCTAAAGAACAATAAAGCGCCGAGTATAGATAAAATACAGGCGGAAATTTTGAAATGTGCGGGACAGAAAGTAGAAAATAGGATGTTTGAACTGGTAAAATACATATACGAAACGGGCGAGATGCCGTAGGATTATAAGAGGAACATTATCGTTATTATACCGAAAAAGAGAGGAGCCGACAAATGCGAGAACTTTAGAACGATTAGCCTAACTTCCCACGCGTCAAAAATCTTAACCAGAATAGTGCAGAAGAGGATGGAAAATAGAGCGGAGGAAATACTAGGAGAAGACCAATTTAGGTTTAGGCGAAATAGGGGAACTCGCGAAGCTATTCTGGCGCTAAGAGTAATGTTAGAGAAAACAATAGAAAAGGAAAGAACGCTTATATAGTATTTGTAGATTTAGAAAAAGCTTTTGATAATGTAAGATGGGAAAAAATGTTCGAGATACTAAAGAGCGCGGGAATGAACTATAGGCATTATACTTCATATATATAGAATCTATACAAAGAGCAAACTGCTGTTATAGAAGTAGAAGGGGAAAGAAGGGAAGTAGGTATTAGGAAAGGAGTAAGACAAGGATGTACGCTATCACTACTAATTTTTAATCTGTACTTCGAAGAGGCGATTAATGTGGTAAAAGATTTTGAGTGGATTAAGATTAAGAGTGGATTTTGGGATTAAAGTACAGGGACAGAAACTAAAAATGCTGAGATTCGCGGATGATATAGTAGTATTAGCATGTAGTAAGGAGGAATTAGAATCAACGTTGAACGAAATGGAGGCAGTGTTGGCAGAGGAATACGGAATGAGGGTGAATAAAAACAAAACCAAAGTGTTAGTGTGCAGAGGGCGTGAGGGCAGAGTAAAAACGAAAGTACAAATTAATAATGAAAGATTGGAGGAAGTTAAAGACTTCACTTATTTAGGAAGTAAAATACATTGGGATGGAAGAAGCGATAAAGATATAAAACAAAGAATAGCGCAGGGTCGAGTAGCTTTTAACAAAATGAAAGCACTTTTATGCTCGGGGGTAATAAACTTAGAAACAAGGAAGAGATTTTTGAAAACGTATGGCGGGTAGGGGAAGCAAGTAGGAAGAAATTAGAAGCTTTTGAGATGTGGTGTTACCGAGGAATGATGAAAATACCGTGGATTGATAGGGTTAGAAACGAAGAAGTATTAGAGAAAGTCGGCGAGAAAAGAAGTATGTGGAAAAACATAAAGAAGAGAAGAGATAGAATGGTAGGCCACTTGCTAAGACATGGGGGAATAGTCTGCGATATTTTGGAGGCAGAAATGGGAGTTAAGAAACGCAGAGGTAGGCCTAGATTAGACTACTGCTCGCAAATAGTAAGGGATGTAGGTTGTAGCATAATTAGCAACATGCGTAGGTTAGCACAAGATATGAGAAGCTGGAGGTTAGCGTCCAACCAGTCTTAGGACTGATGACCTCATGATGATGAGTGGTTAATTAAAGATTGTTTTATTAAAAAACGTGAGCAATGTCGCTACAAGTGCCAAATGTGAAGACAAAAAGACCGGACGAATTATTATGTTTGTTTTGTGATAAAGGTGACTTAAGAAACCAAAATCACAATCGTTCATAAATATTCAAAAAGCAGCAGATCGAAGAAAACATGACCTTAGTGACAAGTTAAATAGCAATTCTAAGTTTACTGCATTAGGTTGTTCATGGCATCGAGATTGTATGGCAAGTTATATCAGTGAAGAAAAAGTTCTTCACTCAGTAAGAGTTCAAAGTGCCCATGTTATAATCCTCTGTGTATTTATGGGTATTTATTTCTGGAATCAACTAGCACGTCTTGGTTGTCAAGGTATATGGCTTCACGCTCCTTAAAAAAATATATATATTTTTCAGGGTGCCTTATGGCTCTGCTCAATCCCTTGGCGAAGACATTTGTCGTATTTTACAAGCATTGCATTATATAAGTGGCTGCGATAGAGCTACTAAATTAGGCACAAAATATTGTTTAAACGCTGCATCGTTGGATATTATGCAAAAAGGTCTAACATCTTTGGGAAAACTATATCTAAGTATTGAACAATTAATAGAATTACAAAAAGTTTACACCTATATTTTTTCAACAAAATAATTAACTGCTGATGAACTTTATAAATTGATGTTCCAAAAAGCCGGCTTTGATTTAAATTTATTAAAAGTAATATGCACATCAGATGCTTTACATTTACATTTACATTTGTTAAGAGCTTTGATACAAACATACATATTGATAAATGCTGATCGAACACAATTTCAACCAGTTGATTACAATTTATTTGGCTATGAAGAGAGAAATGGTAACCTGTACCCACGACAAATGACGAAGCTATCTTTGCTAGAGTTTTTAGTTCATCCCTCTAAATGCACATCGGATTGTCGAACGCTGGCTTGTAATTGCAAAAAATTTAATTTGACTTGTAAAAATATATATTTTTTTATTTTTTTATTTTATATATGTATGTGTCTTTAATTTCGCTGCTTATTATTTTTTTATAAACAATTTATGATTTTTTTATTAATAACTTTTGTTTTTATTTCATCTGACAACCTATTTTTACTTTAAATCTTAAAAAAACTACCTATTGTCACTTGTCACTAATATAATCACTAAAATGACTCCACAGCATGCGTTCAATCGATTTACTTAATACGTAAGGGCAGAGGGAATAACAAAAAATTGGACTAATACAGTTTCTGACAACATCCAAGCTAAATCCTTCAAATTTCCCGAGTAAATATTACTCCGTATTAGGGGTTTTCTATTTATCATTATAAGATAGAGCCTATTTTTTCGAGAAAAATACAAATACTTTTTTCTTGACATAAATGTTAAAGTTGTTTAAAATGTCCTCGATTCCATTAAGTCTCCTAAATTATGGAGACTATTACAATAGATCTGCGATTTTAAGTAACACCACACCAAGAAATTCGAGGTACTCAAATTCTGGAAACACGGTGACATTCAGTTTATAATCGGACATCAACAGAAAAGTGAAGACTCTTCATATTGAAACCAAATTCTTTGGGGTTGGAAGCATCCTCGTTGTTTGGATAAATAATTGTTAAAGCTGGATCTAAGTCAAAACGTAGACTATCCTTTCTTTAAATATCAGGTACTTAAACTTAAAATACGATATCTTATCATTTTAACTCATATACATATATTTGCTTTACTTTGACGGTCGATGAGTGTTTCTTGAATTCAACGAAAATTAATTCTCTTGAATGATCAGTTTCTGCAGTTATGCTAATGTCTACTGTTCTATTCGCCAATTCGCTTCGTCAAAAAAAAACTTTTAATATTTTTTAAAGTATTTAAAGTTTGATCTTCTTTATTTTAGGTTGCGCATTGCTTTTGCAATTAAGAATGGATATTATTTACGATCGCCAGAGGCCTATCAAAGCGTCAACCGCGTATCAAATCGTCTATCAAACAATATTTTTTCAAAAACTTCCTCGAAATATTGTTTTTAGCGAAAAAATTTACCAATTGACTTCAATCTCTGCCACTATCTGTAAAATTATCCAAAATTTAGAAAATGTTGTAAGTGATTTAGAAATAATAGGAATTATACAGTACTTTTCTTAATTTGCCATTCATTAGTTTTTTCAGAGCCTATGTATACTAGAGCTCTTTTGTACTAAAAAGAGAAAAGCTAATGAATGAATAAATATAACTTGCCCATAGTTTATACCATTTGTTGATGACTCCTTTATAATAAATACTTAGAATAAAGTAGGTAGGTATATAAACATACTTTTTATAATAAATACTTCTGCTTTTTTTTCAATATTTGTTGTTTATTACATTTTAAGTTTCTCGATGGTTTAATATACTACTTTCCAGTGTCGCAGGCTGTAGGGACGCCACCTCAAGGGGGCGTACTCACAGACCCCATAAGGGTACGGGCATATTAAGAAATTTGGCGCTTACACAAAATAAAATATAAGTGTTGAAGTTTTAGTTTATGTTAACTTGCACTGAATGTACAATGTAGACCATGTGATTGACAAATTGGCCTCAAAAAAGCCAGAAAAGTAAATTTTTAACATATTCTCATATCTCAGTGATTTTATTTCTACAGCTTAAATATATAACTTAAATAAATTACACTCCAAAGCTATTGCGTTGTTTCTCCTTTTTACAAAATAAGTATCATAATTTTTGGGGAGCACAAAATTCAAATCTTGCCCTGGGTGCTCATGACCTTAACTACGGCACTGCTCAATATCAATTGCTAAGATAATAATCATAACAAGTTTCCTGGTGGCTTTTCATTTATTATTTTCATATCAATTATGAACTTAACAATCGTAAATAAATAAAAATTTCCATTATTTCAAAAGCTTGACAATTTATTTAATGGCAAATTATAATGCGTTAGGCTTATCGTAAGATTATTGGATTGTGGTAATGATTTTTATATGTATTATTTTAAATATATTTGGTGGTAGAATTACATAATGTAATAATTAGATAAAAATTATTTATTCCTTTAAAATTTTTATATGAGGTAATAAACTTCTACAAGAACTGTAAAGTTTTTAAACAAGGGGATATAGCTCAGTGGTAGAGCATTCGACTGCAGATCGAGAGGTCCCCGGTTCAAACCCGGGTGTCCCCTAACTTTTTCCTTTTTTCATATCAGAATAATTAGTAATATTTCAGTGTTTGGAATTAAATTAAAATACACATATATGTATCATATTGTTTGAAGCAATTATAACCAAACGATAAAATCACATTTTAAAAAGATTAGCAAAATTGCATCATATAGGTATGTAAATATGCTATAATAGAGAACTCCTTATACACTATTACCTAAAAGCCTAATTTGCATATTGAAACAATGTTTTGGTACTACAACTACCTACATACGAGTATGTAGGTAGTGAACTCTGGTACTTCACAGACATATCTACAACAAATGATATTTCCAGACCAAGATATTTCTTAGATATTGAAATCACGGGACTGATATATTGGATTAATAAATACACTTGATATTCAAAGTAGTATTAGTAGATTAGTAGTATTACTAAATTAATTAACAGTGTAACTACCAAGTTGTAATATTTATAACCTGGAGTAATATTGTAATACACTTTTAGACGCTTTTCTAGAATAATTATTAATCCAACATAAATTCAATTCTCCCGCGTATATATCAACCAATGAAAACATTCCACATATCTTAACCTATTTCTAGTTGTCATGCCCGATGTGTCAACATGAGGCTATTTCATTATTTATAATATAAATAATAAACCACTGTTGCATCAGACAGATCGATTAAATGTGGAAGGAGGGGATTCAAGTCACATCAAAACAGAATATTCACAGAGTCCAGAGGGTAACGGAACACGCTGGAATTGAGACCAAATAGAAATATTGGAATTAGTGAAAAAAGGGAATAGTGAAACGATTTGGAATAAAAATTAATTATTTAGAATAAATTAAGTGTATTTCGGAAATAAGGATGACGGCTACAGTGCCAGCGATTTTAAAGTATTTGAACGACAGTCAGAATTACACTGTTGATCAAAACATGGATATACCCCAAAGAGCAAAGAAGAGGCGCCTCGACCACCTATCATGGGAAGAAAAAATGCAAAGGAAGTAAGTTATTTTATTTGTAATATTATTTATAAGATACACAAGTATATAATATGTAGGTTTACTTTCCGTCAGTATCTTAAAATTGATATTGAGTAAAATTGTAATGGGTATATCTGCTTGTTTTTATTTTGTACCCTAATAGATGGCCAAGATGTCTATTTTAATTTCATAATTTTACTAAATAATATTTACTTGAGGTTTTACTGGACTCCAGTAGAGTTTTGATGTATCCACTAGAATCTTCCACATTGTACTTATATCCCGTGAAATTATTTGCATTTACAATATGTTGTAAAATGAATGTTTTATGTTCATCTGGGTTTAACTCAATGTTTATTTTGTTATTTTAATTCAGTACTTTACACATAAATATAAACATATTCTGGAAACTTTAAAAGTAACACAAAATAATCGTTTGGACATTTGAAGTAAATATTCTTGTTGCATCATCCACATGATACATTGAATTGTGCAATATCTTTTAAGTCCATATATGATGTATATATGATGAAAAATGTGATTCATCATAGTACATATAATGTATACACCAAATTGGTTTTACTTTTTGAAGTACTCAAATTTAATTTTTTACTCATTTTTTAAACTCAATTTGAAGTATGGCTGTGGAGTTTTTTATATTTGTATACCGTAGAGTTATTATATACACTTATTAAATTACATTATTAATATAATGAGGTAGTAATAGTAACAAACAGAAAATTTGCCAATCATTTTACTTAAGATAATGTCAACTAATATTTAATGTTTATAAATCAATAAATATGCAAGTCCAAACATATAAAATCAATACCAGTACAGTCTAAAAATAAACCAAAGTAATTAAATGAAATATACATAGTTTATAGATTTGTAATGGTCTCACTTAATTTATCTACCTGGCGTTATAGAAAATGTGTTTGGTGATCAATGTCTTAAACGCTGAAGTAAATTAAGCACAGGTATAAAGTTGCTGTTAAAGTACCAAATTTAGTTTCAATTTAGGCGAATTGGACCATGTGTCTAAAGAATTTTCTAAGAGCAAGTGGTTAAATTTAGAGGAAAAATTTATATGTTCAGTTTTTAAAATATATAAGTCTCAGATGCCAGATTATTTGTTTTCCAAACTTCCAAAGATTTTTTTATATAATACGTTAAAAATATTTGACGTGATTCCAAATTTACGTACCCAATATTATTTCATTCAGAAAACGAATGCCTGGCTTTTTAGCAATAGGTAATGAAAGTGTATGAAATATTCATGTTTTAGATTAAAGGTGTCTCATATTATACATTGATGTTGTTTCTAAGTGATAATTGGTTGTACTCTAGGTGGAGTATGGCCAACTCTTTTATTACATTTATATGTATGTATAATCAATAAAGGAAATTTATTATTATTATTAATTTATATCCCTTAATTATTGATTAGTTAAAAACAACCTTTTAAATATAATAGTAATTTTTATAAGAATGTTGGTTTAAATCTCTATTGATCTCATTTTACGTATTTTCTATCTTCCTTGTTAATTTCGAAGTTTTACTAAGGATTCTTTATTTTCCAGAAAATTGAAAAATCGCGTGGCTGCACAGACGTCGCGCGACCGCAAGAAGGCCAAAATGGAACAGATGGAACAGGCCTTGCAACAACTCTTCTCGCAAAACGAATCGCTCTTAACAGAATGTGAAACTCTCAAACTCGCCAACCAGAGGCTGACCCAGGAGAACGCGGAATTGTGTACTCGACTTCGTTCACCATGTGCCAATTGTTCTCAAAGCCGGTCTGTCGTGTGTGAGGCTCTAAATGAATCTACAGCATTCCTCCTTCTGCAGAAAGGAAGGGCCACTCACTCAGCAGCGGCTTTGACCCCGCAAATGGCCATGGCTCTGTCGAAAATAATACTGACCTGCCTTCTCTACCTGACCTACTCGATGAGCTTGATACAGATGTCGACATCAACTCCCTGGAGCAGCTCACGCAGAGCCTCCTTCAGGACATCGCCAGAGATCTACAAACGGCAGCCGAGAATACCGATAGTCAGGTAAGTGTTTTGGAGTTTTTGTGGAGCTTTTGGGATCTAGATTCTGTATATAGTTTAGTGGAAGGATTTTGGGAGTTGCATATAACACATTTGTCAAAAAGTTGTACAGTTCTTTGTCGCAAATAGATTGTGGTAGTTTGCCTGTTTGACGTGTTATTTTAGTAGTTGTACCAATGTACCACAGAGCAAACAGGGCGTTTGATTGCCAATTTGTCTGCTAGAACATCAATTTTATCATGTACATGCCTCTAACAGGTTGCAACCACTTCGAACTGCTGCAAGAACAAACCTATTATCAATGACTCCGACTATAATTTCGTCCCTTTAACATTCCGAAGCATTCTGTACTTACAACAGAAATATGATGAGAATTAAAACTGGCTCAAACTTAGAAATAATGAAATTAAATATGATAAAATATTTATTGAAAGTAAATTGAAATTTAATTCATAACTTAATTTGGTGATTTAAAATTTATTCATATCATTTTATCATATCAAGATCATTGTTTAAAAATCAATTAGCATTCCAATCATGTTATGGTCATCATTCGATTGAAACAAGGGAAATTTTAGTCTTAAATATTATACTTCTTTGATTCATTATGAGAACACTGAAAAATACAAGAATAATAATTTTATTGCAACATTGCGGGCAAAAATTAGAATTAGACAAATAACAAATTGTCTCATCATTTTAAACATTAAAAATGGATGGATAATTTATGAGGGGATTATCACTATTGCCAAACAAATATCAATAAACCACAAGATATAATCTAAAATTGTATCCTAATCTTTGTTAAATAGTATACAATGCAGAGATATGTGTAATACATTAAATAAACTTATTAGGTTAAAGCCTAGAATACATTTTTGTTTGTGTTGTACCGTACAGACTACTAAGTTTATATGTACTTGTTTATAATATTTTAAATTGTAAAAAATTGACTGTTGTCCTGATTTGTTTTAAATTTGATACAAAATAGTTAGTGCATATTTTCTTCTTTTTTTTTTTTGTCCAATAGTGTTACCAATAATCAACCATTATTTCAACCTTTACAAATATTACTGTTATGCATAAGTTTAACCATTGAAGTGATTTGAATAAAATATTAAATTAACCTACATCAGAAGGAACACAAATATGTTGAACATAAAGTACTGTGATATATAGTTTATTAAGTCAGTATGTAGCATATATTGTCCATACTATATTTCCTTGCATTCTTTCTGCCAACAAAAAGAAACAGAAGAACATTATATTTGAGACAGGTTCTAACTTTGCTACTAGTTTAAATGTTAACTAAACCTCAGCCATGTACATATAACAAGATGAGCTTTACATAAAAGCAATCGAGTATTGGTAATTTGAAGATGACTTTCATCAGTTATAATAATTGTTACATTCCTTCTCGTAACTGGTATTTGATGACAGTCCGAAATAATCTACAAGAAAACCTTAAATTGATATTAAAAGCTAACTTTGAAAGAAGCTAACTGTAAAAAAAATTTACTATCTCAATAAATAAAAATTGATTTGTTTTTGATTACTTTTTTTCATACTTTTTATGTCACATAAATAAAATTAAAAAATATGATAATAATAAAATACATGATCTAAAAAATAAAGTAGAATAAATAACAGAAGATATTTTTTTTAATAAATATTTCAACTTTATAATTTTGTATTGATAATGATTTGCAATAAATTAATTACAATTATAACTCAGGTTGTCATTAATTCAGGTTGTCAGTTATTAAACAAACATATATATTTTTTACATTAATAATACTATATTGATGAAAAAATAAATTAATGTGGTTCACTCCTATACTATTTTTAACTAAAGTTAAAAATTAATGGCAAAAAACAAATTAAATTACTGAAATTTAGGGATTATGAATGACATAAATATGCATCTAATGATATACTTAAATAACTTTTTTACTCACTTTTACTGGCTTTACTGAAATTTACCTTAATTTTCGAATTTTAAATGGGACACCCGATGGGACTAAAAATATGCAGTTTTTAGTTATTTCAATCTAAAAGATTATTCTAAGTCCAATGATATTTGACACTTTCTGATATTTACTATCATTTATTTTTAAATTTTTATTTTCTAATCTATGTTGCTGTGGGTACGATAAAACGATTAATTTAGGATTAATGTTTACTGTTTTCTTTTCAAATTCAAGAGGGATGCCCATTGGGTTATTCAGCAGCAAGAGTATTTTTTACAAATAATTTAATATCATACAATATTATTTTTTCATAAAACTTATTACGAAAATAACATCAAATACTAAAATTAAATCGAAATAAAAGGCCACCCAATCTAGTTAGCCATGGGGCATCGTTGTGCGTCGACTTAGGTGGCTTTGACAAACAAATGATATGAGTGTTTGTAAAAAAAAATACATAAATCTAGTTTTATCGTCTTCATGACAATCTAGATCATAAAATAAAAATTACATCAGATGTCAAATAATTACAAATAGTGTCATTGTACATATAATGTTTTAGATCGAAATAATTAATAATATACAGGATGTCCCATTTAAAATCCGGTAATCAATGTAATTTGCAATGAAACCAGGTGAAGTGGGTAAAAATAGTTATTTATTTATGTTATTAAATGCATATTTGTTTTATACATGATCCATAATTTTAATTGACATATCTCTAAAGGGCAAAAAGTTATAGGATTGAATAACATTCAAGAATAACCTAGTATACAAAAATACAAGTATTGCATAATTTTGTGGAACTCTATACACTCTGGACACACTAAGTAATTTTTTTGTCTATTTCTAGATACCTTGACGAGTTAATTATTCATACGTTGAAAGTCTTTTATGAAACAAGGTGAAATTTGATGAATACTTGCTTATTTTATGTTCAATAAGGAATCAAGTCCAGCAAAATGTAATGTTGTCTAGAATACACATATGTAGCACCTGCACATTGCACCTTAGAATGAATAAAATGAGTAGAATGTTTTCTATGTTTAATACCCTGATGACAGGAGGTAAATTAAAGTGTTTTTATCTATATTAGCACATTACAATTCATAAAATAATAAAAATATTTTACTCTGCAAATAAAATATATGCACAATAGGTCGATTTGCCAAATTTTGTATGTCAAGTAAATGGAAACTAAATTAATTGCTTTTATTACTTTGGCAAAACAATTATGAACAATGTTTTACTGTGGAGGCGAAATGTGGCCTGTTTTGAGTGATTTAATAACGTATCTAATTTTAATTTGTATCATTTTTGTTTTTATTTTCTCGTATTAAATATGGAAATAAACATAAAAGTGTTATAAAGGCATGTTGATATGTGCTTCTGTCCTTGTCCTACATATGTTAACCAATACCGATAACCCTATAGATAATTCGATCGGTGAATAAGGAAGCCATTTTTTTTTTTCAGGAATCAGCCTCTAGTCGTCAAGACAGTGGCAGAGAAATGGTGGGGCCGTCATCAGAGGTGCTGGAATCCAGTAGATGTGAGGTGTTAGGGAAAGACCAACAGTCTTTACAGAGTGATATCTCTGAATACCTATTACTTCACCACAACTATGCCGCGAAACCACCATCAGATAGCACCACAAAGTCTAGAACGCCTTGCACAAAGCGCAAATTGAAACCTATCAGGCCTAAAGTTAATAAGAACATATTAAACGCGAGTAAATTGACCGTCGACGCTAGCCCTGTAATAATAGACGAGAACCCCACCGATGAGGAAATACTCCGTGGCTCTCACAAAGGAGTGACATGCGTAACGATTATTGTCGATGATACTGATATTCCCATTAACGAATCTGTTATCGATATCTCAACAGAGAGTATGTCTAGCGATAATGATGATGCTATAGACAGTTCGTTAACGGTTCCCTCCCCAATGATGAGTGCGTCGCCTTTGTCGAGCTCTAGCTCGGACTATGGTTATGAATCTCCGGGTTCCCCAAATAGTTTGAGCGAGATGGACATTTGGGATGCAAGCGTGTCGGAGTTGTTTCCTTCTTTAATGTAACATGTAACTGAATTTCATTACATTTGTCAAGAATTTTAATATAAGTTAAGGATAATTTATTTATATTTTATATGTTAATATAAAATATATTTATATTTTATATGTTAATTTTTATAATAAAATTGTTTATATATATTCTGAAAATAGCAAATATAGTTGTGTGTGAAATACTTTGCGTTTTATTGACCCTCTAGTCAGGATTTGTAAGCTATGCCAAAAAAATATCAGGAACATTCACATTCTTATGAAATATTAATTAATATCAAAAGTATATTCATATCCGAAATTCAGCGCGGATAAACAGTAATCACCGCGTGATTGCATCGTGACTCGCTGAAATTTATAATGCTATTGGTGACACGGCCATAAACTGCGGGAAGCATTCGTGAAGGTTTGGGTACAGGTGCCTACTGTTAGAAGTACATTGTTTTGCGTGTATCTTATTGTTTCAATATCTTAATTTGTTTTATTTAAATACTCGGAGTATTTCAAACAAAAGCGTGGTATCTAACAATTGTATTGAGAAAATGGCGATTTATTTTCTCATAGTATTTGATAATCACGGTAAGTTTTAGAAATTACCATTTGGGTTTACACAATACCTTTAGTTAATAATAATGTGATCATAAGAAATTTTTTTACAAAAATTGTAAGTAAAAGAAAATATAATAAAAAAAAAGTAGATGCTGCATTTTTGCTTTGAAATAGGTACATTGTCTGTTGGTATAAATACATATGCAAAAGGCGGCATCTACTACACAAAAAAAGGTATTGTTGTTATAATGTTATACCTTATTTTAAAGCTTTATCTATAATAGATAAGGCTTTACGGATGAAAAAAAGGTAATTGTATTTTGTGAGCTAAAATAATAAATATGTAGTCACCATTTGTTCCTCGATATAGGCCGAGTAAATAATATGTAGACTACTAAATTGAAAATAAGTTATTTATTTTAAATATAATCAAACATAAAAACACAACCTTTAATTTGAATTAATACATATCTACTACACTTTTTCTTCCTTTGCTTCGACGTACTGATTTCATCACTTGGCTCGGGTAAGTTTCTCCAAAATTGTTTATGGTTTTCTGGTAGAATATTCTTTAAATTATGCAAAATACCTACTTTCTTTTTTTCTTCTTTCGGGAAGCTACTAGGTTTGTTCTTTTTTTATGGAAAATGACATACCACCTTTCTTCATAGCAGTCGCTTTTAAGAAAGTTAGTTCCTTCATCTCCTCACTTTCTTTATAACTTGTTTTATACAATAAAGTATATTTTCCCTTAACTGTTTTTAAATAAACTAAATCAGCAAGAAATGGTCAACCTTGCTTTTTCAATTTAATGGTTAAGAGAATTAAGAATAATCTACCAATTTGTAAAAATCTTCAAAGCTCATGCACTTAACATTAACATGCTTCTTATTAAATGCTAGAACTGCATCGCAGAAGTCATGAAAATCGTACACTTTGCTCTTCTGCTCTAGAGACAACTCGATCTGGTGATGAAAATAGGTCCTGGCTCAAAGTAATTGATGCAAATTTCTTTGCAAGAAATGATATCTGAATTAACAATAAATACAAGAAAACTTAGAAAACACCGATTTTTGTTTTGACTGGAACAATTATCCAGCCAAATATCCAATGATTCACTATCTCTCTGCTCTATAAGAAACGCATAAAATGTGCTAATTAAATCTTCCTTCAAACGTCCCGATATTCCTTCATGCATGCAAAATGCGGAGTTCTGCTTTTTTCTCCTAGAGGCACGAAACATTCACTGTATACAATCAACCTTTTTGTAAATATAACTTCTTTAAAGGTGTCTACGCCGAGCAGCATAATCACCTTTTCTAAACCAGCAGTGAAACAGAAAGCTTGTTCATTTTTCTTCATGCTCTTGGCATGCTCCTGATACAAGGCACGGCTCTTTGTGTACCTATATTTATGATTTTGATACGTTTTACATACATCCCAATCTGGTTGCAAGTTACCTTTACCGTGTTGATGTATTCTAATCGATTCACATAATGCACACTCTTTATATCCCAATCGACAGAAGAATATGTTCATTTTTTTTAATCGTTGTCGATAAGTTTCGTAGCTTATTTTAGAACTGGGGTATTTTTTCTGAAAGTCCTCATGCATTAAAGTTATTGTAATATCAAAAGGAAGATATCTGACATTTGGGGCGTGCTTACGACGATAATGTGAAATAGTTGGTTCGAAAGATTCAATATATTCTATATCTGCATCTGGTATTTCGTTTACTGACGTTTTAATTCCCCTTTGATTATTGAGCGGTTGCAGATCTCTCTTAGGAGTTTTTGATAGCCCGTCATGCATAACCCGGTCGTTTGATTTTTGATAACCTAGTGTTGCTAAAACAAATGCTTACAGACCTCTCTACTTTCATCATTATTATCTTGTAAAAAATATTTAAATGTATTGTTTCTGGCCGAATTCTCTTTTTTACGCCTTTTAACAAGCAATCGCTCACAATTATTTAAAATAAAACTTCTTCGTTTTAACCAGTCAAGGCTTCAAAATTGCTTATTCAGATTTACTCTTCTCTCTTCTGAAATTTTTTCTGTATTTTTTCTTACAAATTATCGTGATGCAAGGCTTCAAAACTTTATAACTTTTACCTACATTCTCTTATCTTTGTTCTCTTTACCTCATTAACGTCCTTTACATTAATTATTGTATCTATTCTTCTCCCGGCCATAACTAACAATCTTGCACTACTGTTTTTGTTTACTTCAATACATAGATTTATTAAAACTAAGCAACAACGGTTTACAGAAAACGTTCTGTATATTGATTATAAAACTAATTAATGTCTAAGTTACGTGTTAGGCAGTGGATGTTCGATGTAGCAATGCATACGGTCGGCTTTTGGTTATCTGTTTTATAGACTCTTCCTCACATCTGGCTGTGACGCTACGGTGACGGCTTTTGTGTCACTCAACATGGTTATTATTAAAGATATGATTCCGAAAAATGCAGCCGACCCGACCGTTCCCATGATAAATAAGTACATTTAAGGGAACTAAATATCTACCTACAGTGACCCTAATAAACTCACTGTAATAAACTAAATAGAACTCTTAACAACTACTATTAATAATAATTAAGAGCAGCACTACTTAACTGTGTCAGCTATCACTTATAATGCGCGGTAATCAACTGGAACTATCAGATACCGCTGTCTTCCTCTGTTTACATTCACAAAATAGTTCAGATACCGCTAATGTGTATACGAAATAATCACTTTTCAGTGCAGATACCGCTTTTTAATATGCATTTTTTAGTAGAAAATGCTGACTGGCGCGAAAATCTCATTTTTGTAGATGCCGCACTTTTGCTTATGGGGGCAGAATACTTGCTTACCTGTGTCATAGCAGCTACTCTCATCATATGACCGGTCGAGCTACTGTCACGCGAGTATACAGTGGCAGTAGCTGTTTACTGTTACGTCAGCAGCTCGTACTGTGTAACCAGGCCTTCAAGTGCGAATTTTGTTGTGTGCAAATGTACCGAACATACGAGCTACTGACATTTCGCAAAATCGTGCGAGTTGCTGCCTTGTGGGTGGTGAGGGAAGGCGACGGGCGAGTAAAAACAAAAAATGTTGAAGTAACTCGGATGCAAGCTACTGACCGACTTGCACATGACAGTAACTCGCATGAGGCGGTCATATGGCAGTGGCGGCTCGTCGGGGTAGGCAAGGTAGGTGCCGCTTACCTTTAAAATTTAATGTCATTTCTCATAACAGCGCAATTACAATGAACTGTTAACGTCCCTGATAATACAGAAATATTTAATATAATTAATAATAACTACTTTATACTAATTAAATTATATATCGCCGTCGGCGGCGCTGGTTCCGTAAACACCCTTTATATATACCACCGCACGGCGCCGCGCCACACCGAATTAAATCATTTTATTCCTAAACAGAACAACCAGACCAGGCTCGGTTCTCCATGCCACCGCCTGAAAATCGATAGCTACACGTCAACCACATGTCGGTAAGACGACAAACAGTGTTGTTGTAATGGCAAAATAATCGCAGCTCAGACGTCTGCAGCGAGTTATATTCTTTAAATAAAGCAGTTGGAGCCGGATGCATTCGGCGCCTGAAGTAGATCGGCGTTCTTCGGCAGATCCGAAGACGCCTTCGCATTGAATAAGCCGTGACATTACTCTATAGTGTTTATAAAAACGTTTTTGATAAACAGAAATTAATTAACGAGTTAGGGGTTATATATTGTGATGATCAATTTGAAACATTAAATATCGAGTCAATGTTGAAATATTTTGTGGAATATGAATTTCGAGAAATATTTCCAGAGGTTTTTAAACTTATTGTTTTAATTGCTACAATTCCAGCAACAAGTACATCGGTTGAAAGACATTTTTCTTATTTAAAACGTATTAAAACGCATAGTCGGAACTCTATGAAGAATTAACGTTTATCGTCGTTTGCACTTATTTCAATTGAAAAGGAATTATTTAGCACACTTCAGAAATCTGATGACTTCACGGAAAATATAATTAACAAATTTTCATTAATTAAAGATAGGCGCATTAATTTAAATTATAAAAAGTAGTAGGTATCCACTTTGTAACTGTCAGTCAATAATGGCGATGGTTAAGGAAGGCTGTGAGGGGAGAAGGAGGCCTATACCCTAAAGCGCCCTAAAATAATGTATTATTGCCAACCCAATTTATATAATATAGGTATAATACTCAATAAATTTATTTCGTTTATTCCAATTTATTTATACCCACAATAACTATTATTATTCACGAATAACAAAGAGGTATCAAGTTCAAAAAATTCCTGTGAAAGTCTATATTTTTGTATAAATGAAATTCAATCATTGAAATTCTGAAGTACCAAGAAAACGCGTGACTTTGAAAATTTTAAAAATTATCGTCTGCGGCGCTATTTTTAAGGATTGATGAAGCTCATACGCCGCTATCGCCTACCCTAATATGGATACCACGAGCCGCCACTGTCATACGGTGCGAATAGCTGTATTGCAGTAACGACTAGGCCAGCTCGCACTGTGTAACCAGGCCTTTAGAAGAAGCTGCTAGTTGTATAATGCCGCAAGTCCCAGAATAGAGTTAGAAATGGGTCAGCGAAAGGCGAAAATTAAATGAATTTTAATTATGGGGAAACAAAATAAAATTTATTATACTTACACTGTTTTACCTTACGAAAGCAGCGTTCTCGTTGCTTCCACGGACCGCACGCCGCTATGTTGAGTATATAATAATTACTAATAGAAAACGTCGCGTGTATAATTATACTTTGAGCTATGTAAATAATTTCAAAGCCCATGTTCTTACACATTTTTGGGCATTTTGGAGTAGATGTATTATAATAAATAGTTCTTTGAAACTTTATATCATTATCATTATATACTAGTGAATACATTGGGTTTGGATTTTATAACAGTAACAGAATGTTTAAAAGAATTTAGTTTATTGGAAAAAAATATACCTGCTAATACAAATATATACAATGACAAAACAAAAGTATATTACAATAACATTCACAGAATATTAGTTCTTAATATAGAAAAGTAAGCTTACTAATATGATTACATATATAGTTTTTTGGAAGTTGCACAATGCTCTCACGCGATTAATAAATAATCCTAAATTAAAATGTTTAACGGTTACCTGAAAATGTACATAGTTAGGATATCACATGGTAGGACATTATAAATGGATATCATTATAATGGTAGGAAATTATAAATGGATATCACTTGAAGTATTATAGTGTAAAACGTTATTACCTTCTTGATAATTAAGGATACTCTGGATACTGATGTTGAACGAAAATATTTATTCGGTCATCAAAAGCATTATATCCTACCGTCATTTTGTATGCAATGGTGCTTCAAAGTTACTTTCATGATTCGCAATAAACAGAAACACTATTCACTCCTATTAAATACACATAGCAATAGGGCATTTAGGGACAGGATATAAAAATTAGTATTCTGTATTGCATTAAAAAAAAAATCACGTTATAGACACGTGTTTTATGAATACTAACAGGAAAATCAAATATAATACTTATAATTAAAAATTAACCTTGGCTGATAAAAAGATGTAAAAATACTTTTTTAATTTCAGTGGCACGTGATATGCCTAAAATTATAAAGTAGAGAAAAACATCAATCAAGGAATCACACTGTAAAAAAACTTACAAGAAACATCTTTTCACTGGTATAAATTATAATTAGAGTTCAAAAAATGTACAGTAAAGCTGGTAAATGCCTCAACATTTCATGCCAATTTAACACAGTGCTTTGGTAATGAATAAAAATAATAAAATGAATAAAATAGTCAAAAATTTAAGGAATAGTTTTTGGGAAAAACTCTTGAATCCATCAAATTTTAATTTTAGTTGCGCATTTTTTTAAATATAGTTAATACATACAGGGTGATTCGCGTAGGAGCTATGACCTCATCGATATTTTTTTTAATAATAACCTCCTTTTTTATTAAGAAATGTGAAAAAGCACAATTTTGAGATTATCTTCTAATATATCAATGATGTTTTAGAAGGTTTAATACACGAAATACAATGTATACCCCCTAAATGTATTGACAATGTTAAAAAACAATTTATTAATCTTATTGACTATTGTCAGGTAGCCAACGGTGCACAATTTAAACATTTACTTTGGTTGATCTTTTTAAATAGTCATTGCCATTAAATTAATTGGAAAATAATTTTTTATCTAACCTACATATTTTATTTAACCTATCAATGAAGTCATGCCTCCTGCACGAACCACCCTGTATGCATAAATTATATTTTAAAAAACGCGCAACTAAAAATAAAATTTGACATGTCCGAGAGTTTTTCCCAAAAGTTATTCCTTGAAGTTTTAAGGCATTTATTCAGTACTTTACAAAATTACTGCCTAAATATTAATCTTATTGTCTGTTATATTAAGAGGAACCTAATTGTAAGTATATTACATGCCTTTGCATTGTATTCAATTATGTATTGTTATACAGAGTCCGGCAGAGATGTATGACGTTTTTGAAATAAGTATAACAGTTCAGAGGGGGAGGCTAATATTTTCGGAATATTTGATATGTGAAGGTCAAGAGATGCCGTTTCAGCCGCCATAGAGCTGCGGACGCTCGAGCACCGTGTTTTTGTTCACGACACGTTCATAGAGACCAGTCGTTCTGTTGTCGCTAGCAACGCAGGTTCAACGAAATCATTCCGATGCTCGAGGCTACGGTAGTGTCTCTACTCGGAACAAGATTTTACGTACCTTTGCCGAACATTCTGCTGCAATAAGAAGGAAAATTGAAGGCATTCCAGCCGACGTGGTACAGCGGTGCCTGGACAATTTTTCCACTCGTTTACGGGAGCGCCTTTAAAAAAATAGTCGCCACTTAGATGACGTTATTTTTCGCTCCCAATTCTTGTTTTTTAATGTTTTTGATATGATGAAAAAGTGCCATCTTATAACGAATGTATTGAAAAAATAAAAAATTACTTTCGTTGTAAAAAACCAGACTTATTGATTTTTGAAAATCATCATACACCTCTGCCGGACTCTATATATTTTTTATTATATCTTACAAACTAAAAGAATGTAATTATTATAAATTGAAATAGCTTTACTGTACAAGAGAGTTATTCTTGTTCCTGTAAGTATAAGCAACAAAAACATTTAACTGGGGAATAATAGATATTGTGTATTGTTGTTTTTCAGAAAAATACATTAGTTTTGTTATTATTATTTGTACATACATTATACATCAAAAGATGTGCAATATGCACCCTTTTTTTTTATCACAAAATATCAAAACTAATAACAAAATAAAAGATAGAACAACTTCATCTAAGGATATTATTATATTATACATGTAATAATTTAATATATTGTTATTGTTTATACCTGTGTATTTCCACTGATGTTTAAATAATAATCATATACCCAATGTATGTCTGATATGGATCAATTAACTATCTTCAAACCACTTCACAATAGTGTGATCATAGATAAAATCATAAAAATACTTATCTAGGTCTTATTTATATGATCGATTATGTGATGAAACTGATTATTTAAACATTCTAGTTAAGAAAAATACTTTGAGAAAGGAGCACAAACCATCTTAGGAGTTTAGGAAGTAAAAATAATGATCCTAATATATTATTATGAACGAATATTTATACACACACGATCAAAATTCTTGGACCCCCCCGTATACTACAGATTTCGACTATGTTTATTTTGTTTTCGTTGCTAGACAACAAAGGTGAGTTATTTAGCTGTCAAATAAGATCAAATAAATTGCTTGATAAAATATTGTTGATTAGTTATAATTTTTTTGAAATATTCGTCAGATTTATTGCATATTTAGCAAAGCGACTTTGACACCTTTCTTTCATTATAATGACAGGACGTGAGGTTTCTACATTTAATAGGCCAAGAATTATTGCTTTGCGTGATGCTGGACATTCCAATCATCAGATATCCGAGATGTTAGTCATTCCTAGACCTTCTGTTGTGCGAATAGCGCATAGGTATTAAGAATCAAGGACAGTGGAAAGAAGACCATGTAGTGGTCGGCATCGAGTATCAAATGAACGGCAGGATCAGTACTTGGTTTAAAATACCCGTAGACACCGAAATGTTTCAGCTCCAGCCTTCAGAGTTCACTTTCAAGGTACGTTTCGCCTTGTTATATCGACCTGTACAGTTTGAAGAAGACTCCATCATGCAAATTTACGTGCAAGAAGGCCTTTAAGGGTACCCACTCTACTTCCACGACATCGAGCTGCCCGCTTTCAGTGGGCACGGAACGTAGTGATTGGCTTTTGCAGCAGTGGCGATGGGTCTTATTCACAAATGAAAACAGAATTAGACAGGTGAGCGATGACAATAGGCAAAGAGTCTGGAGAGAGCTAGGTCATCAAGAGAGACTAAATTTTCCCCGTGAGGTTGCTCCCTACAATGGTGGGACAGTAATGTTTTGGGGAGGAATAATGTTCAACAGCCGTACGCCGTTAATTCCCATAAATCAGATTATGACAAGTCAAGTTTATATTGAAAGAGTTATCAGGCCCATTATTTATCCCCTAGGCGGCGAATCAGGTGACAACTTCATCTCCATGGACGACAACGCGAGACCACATCACACAAGAACGATTCAAGAGGTACTTGAACAGGGAGATATTACCCAATTAGATTGGCCAGCTAATTCCCCAGATATGAATACCGTTGAGAATATGTGGGACTTTGTTTCTAGAGCAATTCACAAACACATGAACCCATCCTAAAATGCAGAAGAGTTAGCTGCAGCAGCAATAAAGGAATGGAACAATATTCCTCAAGAAATTGTCAACCGTTTGATTGTTTCAATTCAAGGGCATGTCAATATATTACTGAGAAACAGAGAAGGCCATACTGACTATTAAGTTGTAGTTTACTTTGTTAAAAAAATATGTTTTGTTGATTTTTGTCATAACAAATTTACTTAAAAATTATTTATTAATATAAAACATCGGGGGTCCAAGACTTTTGACGTGTGTGTATTTCATGAACTGCAGAAACAGCATTTAAAAATGTTACTATGGCAGGAAAACAGAATTATTCTGTTTTCCAATTAAAATTTTCCGAACAATAATTATTATTATTATGTTTTATCTCTCTTTATTCCATGTATAAGGAAAACATACATATATATTGACATTTATTTAAATGATACAGCACAAAAGTAAGTAGTAAATGACGTTCGTGATTTCGATATACTCGTAGCTTACTATAATATTAGCTTGTTATTGAAAACTGTAAGTCAAAAACAAAATTATTACTGCTCTTAAGTTGCAAATTATACATTAGTTATCACATTTTAGGGATAGGGTAGCTTGATATCCCAATTGTATTTAATATTTTCTGAAAAAATTACGGTAGCTGCCGTTAGTGATATCACTTTAGTGTTTGTGATGTAAACATTACAGAATTGAATTAAACACTGTCCATCAAATGTCATAAATTTTGAGCCGATTTGACAAATATTCCTGGTAATAGATAAGAAAACGTTACAGAAAATATTCTCTATATTCTGAAACCGAGGAAAATTAATCTAATTTAGGATCTCATCAAGCGATTTCAAAGGGCCTCTTCAATAGATCGTATAGGCAAATATTCATTGAGAACTTATTTATTTGTTAGTTTCCTTACAGATCACTTAATTTTATCTTATGAATTCTTCCTTATTTATCTTAAATGCGGGGTAACATTTTCGAAAACTGTAGTCTGTACCATTAATCGTTTTCTCTAATATGGTAAGCAAACCTACATTAAGAGGCAGTTTAAGAACAAGTGCACTGGAAACATTAGGAAATAACAAGGATGACGTAAGTCATAACATATTATGGTAATCACATAAACAGCAAACAACAACTTATGAAGACCACAGAATATATTAATTCTTATTCCATTTAGTCTAACTACCCCAAACTAACTTGTAAATAAATTATAAACTTAGTTTTAATAAAATACTTTGGATAAAAAAAAAATAACCAAATTTAGTGAGGATTTGAGAGTTTTACTCTAAAGTAAATAATTATCGTACATTTTTTTCGTGTTGTCGGAACCGAATTGTCTCTTATGCATTACATCAACTATAACAAAATTTAATCCAAGATGTTTCTTCATACACATAGATTATAATTATAAGGGTTATTATAGCTGAAAGTTTACTCTGCACACCACTGACAGCTTTTTTGTAATTTAGTTTATAGAATTGTAGCTAATGACTGAAGTGTGAGGTTCAAGATTTGGTGCTACTGTTTAAGTGAACACAGAAATTTTAAACTATTACTAAACATGAAATGTTAATATTATTGAGAAATATAGTGGTGGCTTGCTACTACCTGTGATATAGCAGGTCGACGCGAGTTGAAGCCGTGGGAAGTGCAATCCGAGGTGACGTGTTGGCCAGTCGAATCCGACGCGAATCGGTTACTTCAAAAGCGTTGGGAAGTTTTTCCGTCACCATAACCAGGAAAAACAAAGCTAGACATCGTTATGATACTAGCAAAAGGGGTCAACATGGGACATGAGAAGAGTATAACGGCGACGCGACTTGGCGCATACTCATCGGCACTGCATCGTCTCATCTGGCCTGCGATGACACGGGCTATGAGATAGCACCTTAAGATTACTATATAAGATATAAATTTTTATTGTGTGTATATAGTTATAATTCAGAACTGATGTACGCATCGACAGTTTGGGGCTACGCCGCCCAGACACACATGGAGGATTCAGGCCGTCGAAAATGTCGCCCTCCGTCGTGCCGTGGACGCCCCGTGGTACGTGAGGAACATCGACATACGACGAGACCTAGACTTCCCCACTGTGACAGAGAAAATCCGAGCCAGGCCTCGGAAACTCTACGATCAAACAGGTGCCCATGACAACCTCCTCATACCGAGCAGCTTCGGACTACGACCCAGGAAGACACAAGAGACCCAAGATCCAGGTAGTATAACCTCATAGACCCCCTTTATAGGTCAAACATAACTTTTTATTACAGCTGAGTCCTATTGCTCCACTAACCATATTTTATGTCAGGAGCCCCTACGGACCTTTAACCATTATCTGTTATAGGAAAGACACACAACTTCCCTCTCACACACACCTGACTCCAAATCCTGGGATTATTTTCTAATAGAGAAGGACCCCTCCCGAGTAACAAGTGGAAGATCGTCCGATATGACCCAATTCCCGGACGCCGTGCTGGTCGCGGCGCCCACGATAAAACACTCCCCGGGGGGCTGACGCTGGCGAAGCGATGCGGCAAAACAAGGCGACCAAAGATTAAGAAAAAGCCGAGAAGTCCCTGCCAGCGGGACTTAAAGGCGTCAGGACCAACGGAGGTCGAGGGGAGCGAACCGCTGCCAGTCGCGCGGGTCTTGTTTGCGGGTGACACTTGCCTTTCGCGTAGAGACACGCGAAAGCGGAAGCAAAGCTCGGCCTACATTCGTACGACGATCCCGGTCCACACGATGGGCGAGTAAAGAGCGGTAATTTCGCTCGACTTGCCGACAAAACCCATCAAGGCCATTACGCCTGCCAATTAATATTGGCGTATAGTTAGAAAACAGCATAAGTACATAAAAAATTACTGTATATAGAACATTAAAAAAGAAAATACTGAAAAGTAAACACCTTCATAAACACGCATATGAAATACTGTACCACTTTTGGGGTATCTTAAATGGATACATTATTTGTTGTAGATATGATGAAAAATTAAAAAGATAAATTATTTTTTAAATTAGTTATTATTGGGAATTGATGTAGTAGTAATTGAATGGTATAAAATGGTGAAATAGAAAATCTATTTCACAAAATAGCAATGAAAATGGAGTTAAATAGTGACAATTTGCATGAATGATTTGTGACAGAAAATGTTTAACACAAATGAAGGCCAATTAAGCAATCTGCTTCAAAGAGTTTTAATTGTGGTTGAATCCTATTTGGATTTTTTGAATAACAGCTCCCAACCATTACAAATTTCATCCTGATTGTCGTCTGTGGTTGGGTAACATTAAGGCCGTGATGTAAATAGATAACCAATAGAAATTAAAGAAGTCTGTATCTTCATCTTGTATGCTTGTTATATTTCAGATAACTGCAATTCTATATTTCTTAAATATGTCTTTGATTAATGGATTGACACATTAATGGAAAAAAAAAACTATTTCTTCCTTTAGGACAACTGTAAGAGATTTTTCAACATGAATTTGGTGAAATTGATGATGCGGCAAGAAAATTAACGGGATTTTTATAGATGAAGATATGGATTGTAGGACAGAGAAGAAAAAATAGTAACTATATGAAACATTGTAAATCTGTCTTATGTTTTTAATATGCGAAACGGACAACAGATAACAGGAAAACTCATCATCACATTACTATTACGAAAAAAAAATGTGTCGTGTAATGAAAAATACTATTCTAAACACTCTAAGGAATATTAATATTATTTTAACTTTAGTTTTTTTATATAAATCTTTTTACAAATAGTTTTAATTTTGTTGCAAATGTATTCTTATTCCACATTGTCTTGTATCGACACTAGCTGAATGATAACTATTAATTAAATTACTTGTAATTAGAGGTACAATTTTGGTCCAGGCTCCAATGGCGTTAACCCAACTCATCGCGCTGGCTGTTTACGCCGGTTCTCAGTTGCTGCCGGGGCTTTTTGCAGTCAATACCCACCGCCGATACAGCTCAAATACTTATTAATCAATATCTGTTACTGTTTTCTTCTTGCGTGTTGTTTGTTGGTGCAATACCGAATTTTTATTTGATTAAGTTTTCATGCTGATTGCTTGTAAAATTTTGTGTATTAAATAATGACGCATTTGGTCTATTCCAGAATAATATATTACCGATTGCCAATTATTAAGTTAGACAATATTGTGAAATGAGGTACCGTCTGCTTGTCATCAAAACTGTGGTTATGTGTGGACGAGACGACTGATTCTAAAAAAATCTGAACCATTACAGGCTGGGAATATGGTTACAGGCAGCATTTTATTATCTTAATTATATTCAAATAATACAGTCTGTAGTTTTACAATCTGATATCAGGTGAAAGGAGCAACTGCCATTGAAGAAAATCAAGCGTACTTTCAAGATGCTCATATTGAAGCCGAACTTACATAACAATTACTATGGACTATTTGATCGTATTTTAAATAAAAAAATTGATTTTACTGCATTAAGATAAATTTGTAGTAATTGTGAGTTTATAGACTTATTACAGAATATCAAAGATTATTTTATATAAATTATGTATATTAAATATTACATCACTAAAAGTTGAACGGTCATTCTCGTTATATAAGATTGTTTCATGCCTGTGAACAAGTTCTAATACAACTGTGGAAACATACCTGATGCTGCAGATCTTTCACCGACCTCATCCAGCTGCTTAACAGATACTGCTCGTCAAGAATAGGAACAATTCTCTATCGGATTGCCCACGAGGTGCGAAATAAATAGCCGAACGTTGTCCTCATTGTTTCTTCTACGCATACACAGAGAAATCTCACATTTACCTATTATTGACAAGCAGTAAGTGTTTCAATGTTTTATAAATTACATCTTATTATGCCTATGATACCCGGGCCATTTAGTCCACTCTATTTGTAACATATACATTTCTATTTCAATTATCTTTTGTAAGAAATATAGTTACACACTTGTATGATATTTAAGAGTATCTAAAATCGTTTCTAGCAACGTGAACAATATTTTACAATAATTAACCCAGATAACCGAAGCAAATTTAAAATCCCTATTTTGCGTAGGGACGAAAATAAAAATATATACAAGTCATAAATAAAGGAAAATATAATTTTTAGCCCAAGCAATTATTTCATTTATATAACAGAATATTTTCATTAAACAATTCTTGAATTTAACCAAATATTCAGAATCACAATAATAATAAGAAATGGAAGGAATATTGTCATTCTCTCTTTACCAACATATATCCTGTTTTTCAAAATAATAGATAGGAAACCACTGATTTGAAATAATTTCCCAATCAATTTAAGGTTTAGTTGAGATAATTTAAGCTAGTAAATGATAATGAGTGGAGCTTTTCCTTCAAACTATGCCCTTTGACATTATTTGTGTTGCGCATTTTATATATATACAGTCTAGATGAACTCTATATACAAATATTGTTCTGATATCAATAAAAATATTATTTCAAAAATTTTTAAACAAAATAAATACGATTGATGTTCTAACCCATAATTAACATCTGATAAAGAGTTTAATTAGTCACAAGGAAGTTGAGACGAGTTCTTACAAGCATGGGATGCCTGGGATTAGAATAGTAAAATTTGCGATAGAGGGGAAATCATAACATCAAAACTAATTTACTTTTTTTTCCTCAGACACTCCATTCCATAAATCAGGACATTAGAACACAAATTAAACTTGTTTCAAAACTCGGCTGTTTTAAAACATCTTTAATAATAAATAAAATAAAAGTTCTGTACCTTAAAAAAATGTACTATGAACGTAAATTGCTGTAAAAAAATAATTATATCTCTGAATAATATCTTTTACACTGACTACTTCAATTAACAGCTTTTTTGTGAAACCATTTATTTACAATAAATCAAACATAACCTTATAGCTCGTCCTTGCCAAGTAGCGTATATCTGTTTTTAGAGGGCGCCAGCTTTTTGAAGGTACTTTCTGGTGGAGTAGTTGGATTTTTCTCTGTATCGGGGTCCGTATCCGGACCGTAATGGAACTCTCTGTGTAATTTTCCAGAGTAGAGGTCTTTGACGAATTGCTTGAGCTTGCCTGGTACCTCGATATCTTTATAATTTGGAAATAGGTACATATGCCTAAAGCTGTCGATTGCAATTAGAGGTAGATCTTTTTCGCTCTTCCCAAGATGGTGCAGGGGGTGAGCAAATTTCTTACCGTCTGCCGTTAGGAAATTAATCGATTCTAGAAGAAAAAATGTCCATTTACCACGTACATGTTTTATTTTAACCCATGGCTTGAATGGGTTTATAACGAATAAGATTTGAATAAATAAAAAGAACAATGTTTAAAAATTAATTATTAATGTTCGCGAGTAAATCATAAATTACAAGTTCAGACCTACAGATATATGTATATAAATGTAGACATGAAATTATGTTCTGAAATTTTATATTATCAATAAAAACATGAAATTCATATTTGTATCGATAATAAACAAATATATCTTCTACAAGCAATACCAGAAAGGGTCAGTAATCTAGCAACTACCTGCGGTAAGAGGAAAGGATTTGCATTAGTAGTTGCACACTTTCACTGCGAGATGTAACGAGTGCTTGCTGAGGTATAATTCATTGAATGAATATATTTATTAGACTTGAAGATGTGTTGTAAATTTTCTTCATGTGCTAAAGTAGAAAAGTCGGTGAATGATTTTTCTGACCTGCATTTTGATGGCATTAAACTACACATACACATATTTATGTCAGCAAGGTGTCCTGGGTCCTCCCCTGACTTTTACATTATATATAATTCACTTGCGACCATTATTAATTACTCATTGAATTTAAATCCTATTAGGTACCAGGTCACTAGTGGATTGTTAATAGAGAACTTACGTTTTTCAGACAACAAATCAGTCTGCACAAATTCATTAAACCTCTTAATACTCTCCTTGTCATTGGTATCATGGAAGAGAATTAAGAATGGCAAACCCTCTTCAGTGAGCTCTTCAGCGTTCTCAAACGTAATTTCTCTAACTAAGGGTACGCATTTTTCAGATACCCAAATATGTAACTCATCAAAATTATTTAAGCTTCCCGGATATGTCTCGTCTAGATCATTAGAACGATCTTTGTCTGGCCTAAATACAATAATAGGCTGTCCAGGTGGATGCATCTGCCTGGAGGCTTCTTCGAAACCCACGTGAAATTGACAGTCATCTTTTAAGTTGGTGGCTACCCTTCTGAAGATGTTATATTCCGGCTGATCTCTACGATCGAAATATCCTTAAAATAGAGAGGTTTACAGTATTAACATAAATGCTGTATACAGTTACAACTGAAAATCACTTATCGAGCAATATGTAATGTTTGAAAAATATTTAAATATGCTATATAATTGATCAAAAATTGATTTCATTGACAAGTAGATATGTATGTAATAAGATTATAAATGAAAAATTACTTGATTAAAATCTTTGTATAAGTATTCATTGTGATAGAATTGTCAGAATTTGTGAATTACTCATATTTTTATTAAAGTTTAATAATTGTTCATATCTTTTTTAACTATATAAATATTATCGCATTCATAAAATTATATCTTATGGCAAATACAAAAATTAATGGTTATAAGAAATTCTATGTAATAAACATGAATTTGGTTAAAATTTATTACTATACTTACGAGATATCAAGAGCTATATAATCAGATAAAATAAAATATATTTATTGTTTAATATTTGATGTAATGATAAAATAAATATCTTAAACTGTAGCCCCTCAAAATTTTTTACAATCCAAATACACTTTTTCCACTGCAATAATTATAATCATTTAGATATATGAAGGTTCCGATTATAAACGAAAGAACACACATAAGAGAATAAAAGAAATTATATGCAATATGTTATTTGCCTTTAGAATATTAATATAAATATACTATGTATACACAATTATCTAAATACCTAAGCTTAACTCAGAAATAATATATTGCAATACTAAAAAACTTACTGGCAGCCTATATTGAAAATTTCTTATTTCATATAACCTGAAGTACATCATAAATATATATTTAAAAATAATCAGTACATGCATTTATATAGGGCTCAGTACACTTTCCACGTCACAAAGGCATGTCAATAATTATTAACCATAAAAAAATGTATAGGACGATAACCTGTGTATGCTTCAAATCTATTTATATGCATATGTAATATGAATATTTATGTACAAAGATAACAATAATGAAAATTAATTAACAGTACGATGATTGTACAAAGAATACCAAAAACGAGCCTTACCTATAATAATTCGTTTATTAGACTCCAACTCTCCAAGCTCTCTGAGTTGCTTGAACTCCTTAATAGGATCTTCCAGTTGTTTTTTTATAAAGTCCGTAAAAGCTTCAACTGACCGCTGCCCTCTATATTCCCTCTTGGCTGGCTGACCATTCCTGATAATTTTTAATGTGGGATATTTCGAAATATGAAATCTACTAGCTACTGAGCTTTCTTTATCACAATCTACTTTGCCCATCACAACTCTTCCAGATTCTGGAAATTCTTTGGCCACTGCTTCGGCTGACTCATCGAATATCGGCATTAATAAATTACTAAACCTACACCAGTCAGCGTAGAAGTTAATAAACACTAATTCATTAGAAGCTGAAACAACAACATTCCATTTATATTTACTCCTGACTTTCTTTCACTAAGTAACTAATGTATATTAACAATACCATTTCAATGAATCTATAAATATATAAATGACAGAAAGTAATTATAAACCGTGGTTCTACATATTGTGGTTTTTAGGGTAATCAAACATTACCTAAAGTAGTATCTATATTTTGTTGTGTAAGTTGTACGGCGCCGCTGTCGGTTGGATTGTAAAACAGGCAGGTGATCTGGAAATATAAAAAAATTTCACTGATAGGTTATGTATAATAGTCACGCAGAAAATCGGTATTTCCCAACAGCTGACCTTCAGGCAAAAGCTATTCTAAATTAAAACAACGGCTGTAGTCAACAAACACAATTTGGTAATTACAAAAAATAGAAATCGTGGCAGGAAGTTAGAAATTGCGGTATGTGGGCAATGCGAAAACTTACCGTGAAAATAGAGAACAATGTTGTTCTAAAATTAGCTAAACTTCTTAAAGTGTACATTTTGTAATATCTACTACCTAAACAGTCTTAATGGATATAATTATAATAATAAACACTTTTACTAAAAACTATCACGACTCAGTAAGGAAACCAGTAGCCATAATCAAAACGTCAACCAATAATCATTTGACAAATATATTGAAATTGACAGACGTTTATGCTGCGCACCATCTCTTTACAAGTAGCCAAAGTATAGATGCGATTGATCCATCTGGTGATGTAATATAAAAATACTTTACGAGTCAGTGCCGTATTCCTTATTTTTATTAAAATGGACAAATATATTACAATATTTGCGGGCAGAGACAGACTGCTCCAAAATGCCTATTTCTAATGCTAGAATGTTGGTAACACTTCTATATGTATTCGTAATTTTGTACCAATCCTTTATATCAATTGTCAGTTCTATTGGCAAGGCATTTAGCAAATTACTAATTACCTATTAGCTCAGTAAAAACTTTCATCTTCCTCTAATCTATTCTTCAGATTTTCTGTCACCGAATGTTATAACTAAAATGTTTTAGTGCTGCCTTTTAACTTTTAATCAACGTTTAGGGTAAGATGTGTCCATTCGATGTTAAAATCTCAGTAAAAGTTTCTCCTTAGACAAATTTATATATATTTTTCATCTGATGTCAAATTAATGCAGCAATAAATTGAGGTAAGAATTATAGGAAATTGTAGGAATTGTAGGAAACAACTTTAAATACAAGACAAACTGATTTATTTTTTTATTTATGAATAATAAACATACTTATATGTATAATAAATTACTATTAGCTATTAAATATACAAATATATAACTTTTATAATAATTTGATCACTATAATTTATTCACAAAATGGAATGCGTAATACAAAATAATTACAGTAATTATTGATAGATTATGCACACATTCAAAACATGTAGCAAATTTGTTGCTTACACTTAATATGATTGTATATGACATTTTATTTAGATAAGATATATAATCACAATAGAGGCACTACCTTGTAAAGATCACATGATATGCATAACATTTTAAATTATCATTTCTTTGGCATCGCTCGTAATAAGTACATATAAATAAGGAACACAGAAAGTAGTCGGTTATGTAAAATTATAAGAAAACAATTTATAATTAAATGTATATTACATATTATATATGATATTACGAAAAGCTCAATGCAGAGCCAAAGCTATATATGTCAATTAGAAAGATATTTTACAATAATAGGTGTCTTCATGTAGTCGTTGGGTACCACAGAGGAGGGTAAGTAATATTTTATGCACTCACAGTAATATTACCGATGTCTACTGTATTACTATATATTGACATTTTCTGCAATGAACATTTCGTTATGTTTTCGATAAATATATGATGGTTTGTTAATAATCACATACAAACATAATGCGGCGCTTCATATACTATAATATTAAATTGATATAAAAATATAAAAACAACATTTCTGAATATCAAATAATGTTAATGTTTATCATTTCATATTCATAAGATAGAATTGCTTCTGTATTAATACATTTTTTATTTAAAAAGTACTAATTTTGAAAATACATGGCAAAAAGAAATACATATTTTATTAGTTACGTGTAATACTTTATATAGAGGTAACTTTTTTGTATGCAATACATATGTAATAGTCAATAAGAACAAAAAATCTTGTTGCTTTATTTTTTGAGAAAACAGTTTCAAATTTAGCAAACCACATGTAGATATTGGGTTGTCAGAAGTGGCATGTAAATAATTTTTATTTGTGGCTTTACTCGCCATCTGTATAAGTGACATCTGTAATTTGTTAAATAGTACTGTGTATGTATTCCTATATTTGTGCAATGTATATCATTTTTTATATCTGATCATGCCACATAATACAATGTCAAGTGACATGCCAAACTCTGTTGATTATTATCGATTATTTTAAGGTTTTCGTCTTTACTGATTTCCTATGAGCGTGGGAAAATGTTACTTTCTCGCACGCATTTTAGTTTAGAGGATGCACTTTTCTGCATATTAACTTAAGCAGTATTAACAACAGATAAAATTAGGTATTTATGATTATTTTTCACAAGAATAAATATTGATGTTATTTGATTATAATAAATGTTATTTGTTGCTATTTCTGATAATGCTATACTTCTAAAAAGCAATGGTGCTCATTATCACGAAATTAAATGGAACCAAAAAATATATAAATTATTTTGACTGTTGGTTGTAAGAAGCTGGATCTAGATGATTACGTAGATTTGATAAAATAATACACCAATGACGAATTTAATTTATAATGAATGTGCCACGCTTGAAAACCTTCTGTTAAAAAAGCAAGTATGAAAATATTAAAGTCTATTACACACTGTATATATATATATATATATATATATATATATATATATATATATATATATATATATATATATATATATATATATATACAGGGTGATTCAGCTAACCCGTTCATTAAAAGTTTATGAACTTCCCATTGGAATTCATTTTTTAAAATTTGGAATCAGGGGTTAGCGAGGACGATCTATTCAACTAAAGTATTTTTGCTTTTCTGACACTTCCGATTATAGTAAGTATACTTCCGGAAGTAGCTATCAACTTCCTTATTTTAAATAGAACACCCAGTATATTATTATATTTTTGAATTACCCTGCTGATTTTAAGTGAACTTTCTTAACAATTCCCTATACCTATCTCCAGCAGTTTTTGAGATATTTTAATTTTTTTGAAAAAATTATGTTTTGTGGATTTTGTTCTGCCCAAACATGCCAATTCCTCCTATTTATTATCCCTTCTCTGTTAAATTTTGACTCATCGGTGTAAATGTATTAATATTATTTAGTATTATTTTGTGTAGTATTATTTTCATGGCCCGCTGGTCAGAAGTAAATTAATAAAATGGAAAACTATGGTATCAAATAAAAAATACCTCGATAGCAAGAAAACGGTAGCAGATAGGTATAGGCAATCCTAATACAGATTGAAATATAACTTAATTCTCCATCACAGAAAGCAATAAAATACAGGGTGTTTCATTTAAGAAAATTGACTTTTGAGCAGTTGAAGTTTGTCAGAATGACAAAATTTTTTTGGAAACCCTGTACATAACAAAATATCAAACTTCATTTCACCTGAAAGCGTAATAGTCCGCCTAATTACAGCCCAAAATTTGCTACTATAACTTTTGTTTTGAATAAGTGACGAACATTCCAATGGGATACTACAAAACCTAATTTTTTCAAAAAAATTTAAATATCTCAAAACCTGCTGAAGATAGGTATAGGGAATTGTTAAGAAAGTTTACTTAAAATCAGCAGGGTAATTCAAAAATGTAATAATATACTGGGTGTTCTATTTAAAATAAGGAAGTTGATAGCTACTTCCGATATAATCGGAAGTGTCAGAAAAGCAAAATTACTTTAGTTGAATAGATCGTCCTCGCTAACCCCTGATTCCAAATTTTAAAAATGAATTCCAATGGGAAGTTCATAAACTTTTAATGAACGGGTTAGCTGAATCACCCTGTATATATATATATATATATATATATATATATATATATATATATATATATATATATATATATATATATATATATATATATATATAATTGACAATACATTGCGAGTTACATATAGTGCGTTGCTAAATAAGAACTGGAAATAGAATATTGTTTAAAAACAATTAATCTACAATTCATGTTTTAATGTGGTATATCTAGTTTATTAATAAATCATATTATCTACATATATACTGAATATACACAAAGAGGTGTTATAATTATTAAATAATTGAATTAAATGAAACTGAATAAATATAAATATTAATTATAAAAAGAGAAACATTAATACGTATTTGGAGTTTTTTTTTAATTGTACTATGTAATGACGATATGCACATTTACCATACATTTTACCAATTACGGAATATAACGTACTGTATATGATTTAGAACATTATTTGATATACTGGAAATCATTAATAACTGTTACTAAGCATTTCTACAATTCTTCAAAAATAGGTATTAAATTCATAATGGGTACCGAGAAAACTATTTTTTTTAAATAGTTTTTTCGATAACGCTAACGTAATCAAGTAATGACTTCTCATGTGTATATTGATATCCATAATAACTCTTCGTATCTATGTATATCTGTTAATTTAGTATCAAAGACCATTTGTAAAAAATTTCTCTCAAAAATTGATCAAATTATAGAGGAATATATAATTTTTGACTAGTCATATTAATATAAATTAATTTCATATACAACGAAATATTTGCACAACAAAATATGTAATATTTCGGCATAGGGTTGCCTTAATTATTTCTATAAAGACCGTCATTATTATCTATGTTATTAAAAAACCATCACAAGCGAGACCGTTATCTAAATATTTCTATTTTGCCAAATTGACTAGCTTGAAATAAACAATTAATTACTTATCGTGTAAGTGCTTTTGGGACGTAATATTTTAATAACTATTCACAATTCGTGTCTTGGTTACACGCCCAAAATGTATTTGCCACGTGTCAAAGTGTCTCAAACACACAAATTAAAAGAATCCAGAACACTTAGAAGACAAAATATTAAGTGTGTCAAACTACACTAATTGTAGTTAGTAAAGATTAATTGACAAATTTAACAATTATTATTATTTTATAGTACAAAAAGTGAGAGGAGTACCCTCTCAGTAATTATTTTAAACACGCTAATATGTACAATTATAACACGTTTATTCCTTAGACATTATTAAGAGAATTTAATTCAAAATTAACTACATTTTATTTACATATCACTTTGCATACAATTAATAGTAACAGCCAAAAATACTGCCGTTTTTGAATGAGGGACAATAGTTTTAAACAGATTAAGTAACTATGAGTAACTATGCGGAATAGTGGCGTCACATGAATAAAACAAAAGCGTTAGTGGGGAAAGGAAATCAAAAGGTAAACATAGGTATGTATGTAATTTAGTCTTATGGTTCTTAATGAATATTAAAATGATATTATATCTGGTCATCAAAGTTGTATTAATATTATAAAAATCATCCCGAATAATAATATAAATATTATCGTTCGTGTTGCATAAAATAATAACCTGAATGAATAAACGTTGTACGGCGAGGATTCCTTAGATCATCCCGACGCCGACGCGATGTCACTGGCTTAAAGTTTATAATACTGCATATCATAAAAAATTAGAATATGAAGAAGAAATGTGGAATACTTAATACAAAACTACTTATTGGTCAATAAACAAAATAAAGCATTCTTATTCATACATTTTTATAGCTACCTTCATAAACTTTTCACAAACAGGTGAGATATGTTAATTATTACTTAATTACCGACTTCATTGACAATAAACTTTCTTAAAACATTATATTAATTAAACTTTTTAAAAATTAGGGGCCGTTTTAGAGTTAATGGTTTAAAGTGTGGATTATTAAAATATACTCGTACCTAGAAATATTTGTATGTCTGTCCCCACGTCACTTTGTATACATTTTAGAGAAAAATGATATACTACGTTTAAAAAGATATATCACATATCTAATGAAGTTTTGAATATAAAATTTTCCAATGATTTATGCACAATTACAATTAATACATAATTATTTTCAACAACCATTATTGACATTTTTTCATTTCTACCTTTAGGGTCATTCTGTATAGCAGTTGTGTTATACTTTTTTATTGTTATTCAACAATATACCTATATATGTATAATTATAGCATAGTGTTTATTTCATATATATATATATATATATATATATATATATATATATATATATATATAATACTTTGTCATCGTCTTAATTGGTTTATATTAAATAGCTTATAATAATGTGTTTAGTATATAGTTTTTGAATTGTTATCGTGAGTATAAATCAGTTCCTGATGATGCAAATTTGGTTGGTGAAACGCATGCTGCTTGATAATTATTCGTTATGATGTGTATGGAAAAGTGTCTCCTGTTTTTCTTTAGTTTTGAACATACTGGACAATTTAATGTTTATCGATACTTTTTATACTGTTTTTTTTATTAATTAAACACTGCAGTAATACTGTAGTAACACTGACAAACAATACAAGTTATATATAGATACATACCTTCTTAAAGCGGGGGTAGTTTTTAAATACAATTTTACAAATACAAAATCGAAAATAATAATCAAAATAAAATAAAAATATAATTATGTACATATATATCATTAATTGTATTTTAAACACCAGGCATTAGGGAGGCAGAAGGTTTAGTCAGTAACTAATCAGTCTTCATATAATACAGAGCGTTCAATTTTGGTCGGGATCCAATGGCGCCGATCGAGTTCATAGTGCTGGCTGTTTGCGTCGACTGATCGCTGACCGTCAATTGTCGCTGGGTCATTCTGTAGTCAATATCTGCATTCGATATGATTGGAACGATTATTGATTACTGATCAATTAATAATTATTATGTTACAAGTTTATTTGCAAGCTGTTCGTTGGTACATAATTGTGCGACATTAATAATTATTTCGAAAGTATGTAGAGATAATAAATAATCATTTTCTAACACTGTCAATGTTTATGGTGGTGTCGCAACCATGCGTTCTGTAGGCTCTTTGCTTAAACAAAAACGTGGTAACTAACTAAGAAAATGTTATCCAAACGTAAATGGATTAATATCGCATACAAAATAACTTATTATTAGTTTTAATTGTTATTTTATGGTACATATTATGCCCATGTCTATGGGACCTGGACTGTTTCGCTCCTTCTCTACAAGACACAAATATACGACAATACGAAAATAATATGTTATTTAACTATTTCAATAATTTTGTTAGCGATTTTACTTTCATATTTTTATAGTGATACAGAGTTTTTATTGTGGGGGTTTTCATTAGAAATCAAGAATTATCAAAACTTTTATATTATATGTAAAGAAAAAGTAATTCTACAATTAAAAAGGAGTAGTAGAGATTCTTAAGCCCCATAAGAGAACTTCTAATTGAAAAATTCGTGGCGCTGAGGGATAAATATAGTAAAAAAAAAAAAATGGTGAAAAATCCGTTCAACATTAACAGATTCCTTGATGTGGAAATATGTCTGCAGTTAATATTTCTGACGTCGTAAACTGTGTTATTAATGTTTATAATAAATAACATATTATTGTCGAGTATAATTTCCCAATTTATTTATTTGGTCAAATGTATTATCACTTTTAAAAAAGTAATGTGTAACTATTATTACACAGTAATTCTAGGAAAAAAAAAATGTTTTGTGAGAATGCCATGAGAATGAATTGATCACCATCAATTTTTTATTACGGCTTTTAATAACATCGCAAAAATATTTATGCAATAAAAATGACAAATAGTGACTAATGTAAGGATGTATTTAATTCTCTCGTTAGCTGTTATACAGTATCTTTAAATTTTTCCATAATGCCAGTCTACTGTTAAAAGTACAAGAAGTAAATAATTATAGTAGAACATTTTTTCGATTGTATATCTTTTTTATAGTCACTTCCGCTCTGCATTATATTATAATTACTTTGAATTTTATTTTTAAAATATTTAATACTGCTAACAACTTAGTTTTCCACAAAACACCAAAACACTATACACTACACTCGACGCGCGTTTCGCCAACAAAGATGGCATCATCTATAGGGATGATTAAAATCAGTGTTGGTCATCTTCAGATGATGCCCAACTTTGTTGGCGAAACGCGCGTCGAGTGTAATGTATAGTGTTTTGGTGTTTTCTGGAAAACTAAGTCAGTGTTATGTTCACACCAAAGGTTCCGACCTACTCCAGTACTTGTTACTGCTAATTGATATTACATAACTGGAAGACAATTTTATGAGATGATCATTGTGTCAATTATTTTAAATAAAGAAATGCGAACTAACAATTTTCTAGCGAAACAAAAAAGAATAAAACATGTATAGAATAGTTTCCCATAATGATACTCTAGTTTTTTAAAGTTGTCGTTTCGTCTAAAGTTTTTATTTTAGTTTTAGCATTTTCTAAACTCCATAACTTTTCTTTTGGTCTGAGCTATTTTTTTGATTGTGGATACACTATGGAGTTTTGATATGCTATGGAGGGAAAAATATTTTTATCACTTCATAGTGTATCAAAACTGCCAAAAAAGGGTATATAGCATCTTTTTTATGAGACGTCACTCATCATTCGAAAAATTCATTACGCCAGTAAAGTTAAAGGTATCAATAAAGGCTTTGCAAACATCTTATGTCACTTTATAGGACTGTGTTAGAAAGAAACTACATATATACATATATATGATCAACATTAACAGGCAAAATAGTAATCAAATATGACTTAGGCAACTAGTAAAAGAGGAGATATGCTTTTTTTTTGCATCATCGTCTTATTATGGACAGACGATGTCAATGATGCACTATACATATATACAATATTTAACCATTGTATTGTCAACATGTGGGACAAATTATTATTATCGAGATATGTTTCTATGTAAGTGTATATATGTCTTCAATAACTAAATAGTTGATCTTAACATGTCACGTGATTCAGTTAGATATTTTCTCTAAACATTTCGCAAAAACTGGGTTTTCTTGATTATACGATGAAAAACTAAAGCTTGTGCCATATGCAATATTTTACTAATCAAATTAACCATCAGTTAGTGACTAACAGCTAATAGGAATCTAATACGTATGTCACCTTTACCGGTAGTTCGTATTGCCAACATTATACTAAAAACCGGTCTTTATTATGACGTTTATAAGGAGTTGCCATTCCATGGCCTGCTGTGACTTCCATAGCAGCCATAGTGAGTAGCCACAATAGTTTCTTTCTTATTGTGATTTTTTTGTATTTATTTTTCATGGCTCTGTATATAATTTATTTCCTCTGGGAATAATGAAACCCCAACGTTACAAAAATTGAAGTATTTGGGGTTTTAGAGGACACTGAATAATGCTACGTTTCCAAATCTTGGCACGCCATGCAATGATGATCTGGTCATTGTACAAGGTCGTATGAGTACATCTTAGAAATTACACTTAAAATAAAGAATGAAATAATATGGTTCGGTAAGATTTTAAAGTAGTGTGAAGATGGGAAGTGTACTCCACTATATATATTGTTAGTACTTAAAATAATCTTTAGTCATAAGATAAATGATATCAGAAAGAAAGCAGTTGTTAGTTCTTGTTGTGTTTTCTTCATTTTACACTTTGTAAAGGGTTCCAATATGGAATTTTAATAACTTTTTACAAATAACGCCCTTCAATGTATAATCAACAAAGTATTCTTTTTGACAATTTATATATTTTTAAATTCTCTCTTCAAGCAAGTGGTCACATGACATATTAAAATAAATTAGTAACGATGTGTTACATTATCACTTCTATTAACTGCCATGGTTGAAATGGTCATTTGTTAAATGTGATTTTGGCCATTATTTCAAATTTGGTATGAAATATTGGTATTTTGGTATTTCAAATTTGGTCATTGTCAAGATATAAAAAGATCTTTGAATGCAACAACTATATACCTTATTTGTGGCAATGTGAGAAAATATTTATACAACATGTATACTGGAAAAGTAATCCACATCATTAGAATATTCATTGAAATGTGGAAAAAAGTTGTTCAAAACATTACTTTCTCTCTCTGATATGTCGGTTTTATTCTGTTGGACACTGCGTTATTCATCTGTTGGTACCTCACTCCGACTTTTGTATTAAATGGTCTCAATAAAAGTAATATATTTCAGCTGATGCGTCAATTTCTTGCGTTTATTTCCATTTTGTATATTCACGAAAGTGGAACTGGTTTCCGGAGATATCTGAAGTTGTTTTGTAGGTACCTGAAATGCTAACTTTAGCAGATCACTTTCCTGAACAGACCTAGTCTAAGTGGTTGTTCTTGAACTTGAGCAGCGACCCATGAGGCTTGTTCGCGTTAATCGACTCGAAAATTTGTACCCTCTTCTCCTCCTGGCTCCAAAGAAAAGGACAGTCTTCCCGTTTAGCTTCCTCACTCTCGTCGACCTCTTCTGCATCCATGTCTACGTAACAGTCGACACCTTCATAGTTCAAAAAATTACTAAAATTCGGACTGTCATTGAAATCCACGTGACTCGTGGAGACTTCGTTCCCTCGTCCAGTATAATCGGGAATACTGTAGCTCTTCCTGATATTAACTTTATTTAGCACTTTGTCTGCGTCCAAACCAAGTATCTCTAATACCTTCCTAGGGTTTTGTACTATGTATTTGCGCATGGAGTCCGTCGTGGCGTCGGTTTGTGTCTCCGTATCGGCGAACGTCGTTAGGACGGGGTACGAAGGGGATGGCGGTCCGTCCCAACAGAATATTTCCGGCGGATGGGAGCTGCTTCTGGCTAGCACTCCGTTTCCGGAAGTGCTGTGGTGCAGGTGGGCAATGTTGGGATTCGAGTGGGCTGAATAGTTAGCGGAACCGCCGCAGGAGGTCGGCGTCGCCATTTCCTGTAGGGCTTGGATAGCGTTTCGGACCTATATAAAAATAGCAAAACGTTAGTGCGATGATCGTCTACATTGCGTTGGTAATGGAAATGGTGCTTACAAAGGATTCTATAAGCTCGTGTCAAGGATAATACTGCTGTACAAACCCCGGATTTGACTGCGGATATTTCAAAGTCGGATTTATACGTGTTCTGAAATATCTATTAGAAATAGAAACACTGCATCGTAAAGAAATATCACAGTCTTATAATAAATTATACAATAAAACATTTTATGTCAGTAGCGATGAAATGAATCGGCAATGAAGTAGCAGAGAAATGAGCGATATATAGGCAACGCAATCACATGTGACAGCATCAAAAATATTGAGAAAGACAAATAGTGAAGCTGTTGCAAAATTAGTTGTTGATGAGACGTTAAAAGAGTATGGGGCGCTAAACATGAGAAAAAAAAAACGTGGCTCTACTTCTTCTTACGGATGCTGCGCCATACATACGATATGTTACGTGTAACGTACTTAGCACATGATCTTCATCACGTAGCAGAGGCAATCCATAGCCGTTATCCGAATGTCGATCACCTGATAAGCCAACATAAAAAAAGTGTTTTTAAAAGCCCCGCAAAGAGTGGCATTATTCACAGAAATGCTTCCCCACACACAGTTACCTTCAGCGCCTGTAATAACCGGGTGGGAAATGTGGATCGAGGCAGCTTCTTATTATTACTGCAATTATGAGAATATCACCAGGATGTTTCAACAGTGCAGATCCAAATGATGCTATTGTTATTGCGAATGCGCAACAGACTTTAGCTATTCAACAAGATCTGACGGATACACATGGCAATTTTTCGTTCATACCAAAATTCAATGTAAATTTGGAAAAAAAAAACACAGACAGATGAATTTTCAATAGTGGATGCTTTAAAAGTTGTTTTGGACCTTTGGCAGTATATTTTTCAGTTGGAGGGGGATACTGCGAAGGATTTAAAGATAGAAGGATATAGCAAAAAGCCGGGATTTTCTACTATAGCAGTTATACTAGATATTTTACAGCAGAAAGAAGTTCAGGTCTCAAATCCAGAAATCAATATGAAGGCTCTACAACATCATCCATCTTTCCGGTATGCTCCGTTCCGTTGATGTAGAACGGTTATTTTCACATTATAAATGGATATTCACTGACAGATGTTGCTCGTTGACTCCTGAACATTTAGAGCAGCTACTCGTACAGCCTTGTCCCCGGACCTGACACGCAATGAAAGGCAAACTAATACATGAATAATTTTTATGTGTAATCTGTTCTTCATTGTAAGTCTGCCTCTGTTATTTACATCATGTCGGCAGTCAAATCCAGGGCTTACTGTCATAGAAGGAAAAATTTCAGCGGCGGTTTGTCAGGGTAGGCAAGTGTTCTCTGTTCTTACTGATTACCTCATCAGTAAGAACAGAGAAGGTAACACAAATGTGTTCTTTGGTTTGTTGTTTTAATATCTAGTTTTATTTACATACATTGATTATTTTAATACCAACAACTGTCATTTATTATTTAATATTTTAATATTTTATCAATAAATTACCAAACCAGGTTACTTGGTACAAAAGGAAATATCAAAGATTCAGTAGCATGGATTTAAGTATAGAGTTATGTTTTAACTCGATTTGTTATTATTTACGCTTTTTTACTTCAGATAACGCCAACTGAGACCAAAGAGTGGTCGTGAAGTCTAATGAAAGTTAAGCCTTTTTCTCAGATATATTATACGAGAAGTGTTCAAATATATACGAGAATTTCAGGCAGGCGGTTTCAGAAGAAGCAAAATTGTGTTAGGTACTGGTGGGAATTGTAGGAGGAAGTAATGGGAGGTGGGAATTGTTGCCGGCGGAGCCCTGAGGACGTTAGTGTGATAGTATCAAAGATGATCGAGAACAATGTACACCTGAGTGTTGTGCAACGTATCATCATTAATTTTTTTACAAGGGAGGGGGTCCGTCCAGCTGAAGTTTTGTGAAGATTGCGAGAACAGTTTAGTAAAAACGCCTTTTCACAGCCACGAGTGTTTTATTGACACAACCCGTTGTCTGAAGGGCGGCAGTTCAAAACGAACCCCACGATCTTAGACCCAGGACGAATTTAACCGAAAAACGTATTCAAGCGGTGCGTGACCCTATTAGAAATGACCGTCACTGCAATCGCTTCTGATGTAAGCATCAGCATTGGAAGTATCCATTAGATCATTGCCGATGAGTTATATTTCAATAAGATTTCGGCTCATTGGGTTCCACGCCTTCTTCCAGAGGAACACGTGTTCATCTTAACATCTGTCGACGGGTTCTCGCTCGTTATCGGACTGAGGGAGACTTCTTCTTAGTCGCACTATGATCTATGATGAGATTTGGGTTCATCGTTATACTTCCAAGAGCAAACAGGTGAGTAAAGAATGGAGAAAATAAAGAGAGTCTATTCCAGAGAAGATCAAAATCGTTTTTCAGTGGGGAAAGTTCTATTGACGGTTTTATGAGGTTTTGCCTGATTTCGTTCATGACAATTGCAGCATTAAGAGATTAATGGTGCTTATTATTGCATTCTCTTGGGCTAAGCGAAGGCCGCTTATAGGAGCAAAGAAACTACAACCAATTGGGGACCTTTAGACGAAGTTTAAACACGCACTATATACATACAGGTAATGTAACGATTGTTTTTAACGGGCGGTCAAATTAAATCAAAGTACTGCCAATAAGGTATTTTATTTATTTGGATCTCTTGATATGTGTGAAAATTGTGCTCGCTAGTCCTGTTGATAATATTTATGC